>OY728131.1:1784101619-1785351619 GCA_963277665.1 Viscum album | reverse complement strand
GAGGGAAAGGATAGAGTAACATATCACCAATTTATGTTTGTTACCCACCTCCTTTTCAGTGATTCATGGAGACACAACTTGGGATATCGTTTGTGAGGTCTTGCGTGACCAGATATCTGATGGAAATGTTCTTGATGGATTTTATGAAGATGGGGAGTAAAAAATCCTTCCAAATATGGATGATGAAACCTTTCACACTATATAAGGAGGCGCTGAGGTGGTTTCCTTCTCTTAACAATTCATCTATACGATATTAAGATGAACCATGATTATTGGGAATTGGGTTTGGTGTCTAATTATGTTTTATCTTGTTAATGAGTTTAACTATCGATGTCTCACCTTTCAGTAAGTGATGTATGAGGTGCCCAAATGGAAGTGAAAACAGATGACAACATTATGGTTTTCATGATGGATCTTCCATGATCAGGGAGAGGTCAGAACACTATCTGAGTGATTTTTAGACAAACTCACCAAATTTTACCGCTTCGTAACCATATGATTGAATGTATTAGTGGAGTGTTTGGGATACCTATGTGTGTAGGTGGTAGTCTTAATTAATAGTATTCCCTTGATAATCATCTCAGAACATGATGGTCACTTCCCATCAAAATGAGGGAAAGTATGTAGGATAATTTAGTACTCAATTGTGTATAAACATAATTTTTCTACCCCAAATAGTTATTCAAGTAAAGAGATCCATCCAAGTTATATGCAACCTGCTCAGAGATTTCATGCTAGCTTTTGGTCATAACTGAGAGGATAATTTACCATCAATAGAGTTTTATTATCCTAACAACTACCACTTGACCATTTGTTTAACACCATTTGTTTCCATGTATGGGAGAACCTATAGGTCACCGCTGTACTTTTTAAATTCAATAGGTGACAATGATTTTGGACATAAAGTTTGTGCTCAAGATGAGTTTAAAGGTGTGTAGTTCATTTAGAGGTAGATGAGGAATACCCCGTAATTTCACGAGTTCCTTAAAGAATGAAGACTTTAACCTTTGGGTTCAATAAGGGAATCGTGTGTTCAGAGGGATTAACTGTTATTGTGGATTTTAAATATTTGGTCAGGATAACATGCCATTTTTAAAGTTCATAGTCCCTCTTTCTAGTTACTTCATTCGGTTAGTGAGGTGGAATACCACTTGACAGTGTGGAAATAGTTAGACCATGTGCTTTGATTTTTTCATTTGTCGCAACTAAGGAGTCACGTGCATGAATAATTGCACAATGCAAACTAAGATGACATTGACATTAAAACTAGAGTTAACTTTTTTAATGCATCAAGGATATCATTAGTGTTTGTGTACTAACTATATAAGACTGCTCATGGGTAATTGTTTCACTTGGGTGCATGTTTGTTGATATTACAGGAACCCTTAAGAGAGATCATGGGAGTGGGAAGCCCAATTTAAATCTTGGTTTCCTCACTTGTGAGTATTTTTTTCACTTTTCAGGGACATAATCCTTGAAGTTGGAGAGAATGTAAAATCTAATTTTTTTACCATGTATGACATTTGGATATTTCTAGGAATAGTTTTGGAGCCAGGAACTGATATGAAATGAGATTCTATGGCCCATTGATCCCAGTATGGATATAATAAAAATATTAAATATGTTATATCACACATGTGATGTTTTCCTAAAATAGTGAAATAACTTCAAAATTGTTAGGTCCACTAGGTCAAATACCCTGATGTGGGGGGCATGAATCAAGGTTTGAAAATTAAAACTAATTCCCCTTAGATCTTGTTTCACTGTTAAACAAAAAACACATCTCTCTTTCCTTCATAGAAATGTATGGATAGAAATTAAATCATATACATGACACAAAAATCGTACTTGGTTCACCCTCACTAGGCTACGTCTAAGGAGCATACAACAAAGACGTGCCGATGTACCAAATATAATAAATATCACTTTTAATTATAAGGTTTAGGATAGATCACTTATATTTCTAGGATCGGTACCTTTACATTGTTTATGTTCAGCTCACTACTTCCCCTTGGTTCAATCCCTATGTCTCTTTATTTGGATCACTACCGATGGAAATGATCATTATCTTCCTATTCCTTTTATCAATACTCTTGGAAGGTATCCATTCATAGTTTATAGACTTTCAAGTCTCTTCATTTTCATGAATGAGTGCATCCTTATCAATAGGTAGATTCTATGTTGAAGATCCACTTTCATCTACTGATGAATACCTATTTACCACAGTTGTATTGGGAAACATCAAAAATTCACACAACCTTATGGTGGCCTGTGTGAAATCCTAATAGAAAGAATAAAAATTCAGACTTTGTCACAGAAAATAAACTTTCATGAAAATTTCTACTTGCACACAACTATATACTTAAAAGCCACTCCATTCTTGTTTAGAACTCAATACATGAACACTTTAGATATCTTATTCTCTCTAATTGTTTATAATCGTCAAATGAGGGGGGTTGAATCCGATTTATAGGAATTTTTATAACCCTACACACAACTCACACAACATTTCCCGGGTGCACAAGTCTCATTCGTGCAAACTCACCTTTCATGCAAAACCATAACTTGCGCTAACTTATTTTAATTGACATATTTTGATGTAATGAACTTGAAAAATGGTTTTCACACAACATTCAAAACCTCCTAAACACTTTCATGAAACTTACTTTTCCAAAAACACTTTTATCCATTCTCCAATTTTTGGACCCAATAATTTGGAAAACACTGGAAAATAGCGCTACCTCATATATAATATTTTTGTAACTCCTCTAGAAAATACATTCCATCATTATGGTTCTTTGTCAACATAGTTTTTCAAAAATATCTCTGGAACTTCACAAATGACTATAGAAACCCACTTTTTCAACAAATACAATCAACCCAAAAATGCTTCAATGTTACCGTGAGAGATTTTTCCCAGCAATATCTCCCTTTGGATTTGTTGAAAACTCTTAAAAATTTGATACCTTATGAAATATAATTCCATATTCTACAAACATTCACTTATTGTGATTCATATAACGATCAAAGACTTACTCATCAAACACTCTAATCCCTAATTATCAATGGTCGGTGTAAGAAACAAGAGTATAATGCAAATTTCATCAATGAATCAGTTCATTATAAAATATCTCAACTGATTTCATCAAGAACTCTGTCTTTCGTGATATATAAACTTTGATCGATCACCATTAGCATCTTCAAATTTAATACTCCCCCTATATCTCTTCTCCACTTGTCTACTCCCCCAATCTCACTACTCCTCCTATAAATTTATCCTCATGTCTTGACTAAAACATTTTCTCTATTCTATAGACACAATTTATCCACCTTTTCCAATTAACCTAAAGGTCACTTCATTATGGTTTGAAACAGGGTATCGATCACTTATCAGTTCTTTAGAAAAAAACACACCATACCTCCGGGAGGGGGGGGGGGGTCCCACATCCACACTTTTTCAAGTGTAGGGAGTTGACTAGACTCCCAGATCAAGCCAATTCCATTCAAATGCTACATTGGGTAAGACATTTGTTAGAATGTATACAACCGGTAGTTCTATAGGCACATACATTAACATTATAAGACCTTCCTCTATATTATCCTTGATAAAATGATAATTTATTTCAATGTGATTTATCCTTGATTGAAGGACTATATTTTTGATAATATTTACAGAACTTGAATTATAATATTGGATTTTGATCGGAGACTTCACTTCAATTACCATATAATAAATCTACTAATTCAACCATAATAAATGAATGCACACTTGAGTAGCCACAATATATTCATCTTATATAGTTATCAATGAAATTAAATCCTATTTCTTGCTAAGGTAATAAATACACAACCACCAAGATAGAAAGATCCTCCTAACATTGATTTCCTATCATATGATGAACCAACCCAATCTGCATCTATATAACCCAATAAAACTTCCTGATATTTTTCACTCTAAAACAAGATAAAATACACCATTCCCTTGATATAATGAAGTATTAGTTTCATTGAAATAATGTGGATTTACTTGGGATTACATTGGTACCACACTGCTTGACATGTGGAAAAAAATATCTAGTAGTGTTGCTGCTATGTAAAATAGTCTTCCAATGATCTGCCTGTATTCTATGACATTAACCACTTTGCGTTCATCATATTGTGAAAGTTCCATCTGGGTAGCCACCAGAGTTTTCATATCCTTGGAATTATCCATTCCAAATCTTCTTAAAACCTCCTTAGAATATTTACATTGAGAATTTAATGTTCCATTCTTTCTTGGTGTCATCTGTAAACAAAAGGAAAACAACATCTCACCAATCATTAACATTTCAAATCCACTTTTCAAGAATTATAGAAAATATTTGCACTATGATTTATATCATCCAATATATATTATGTCATCAAGATAAAATAGCACCATCATCCTTTGATTACATTCATTGTTGACATAGATATTTTAATCAACTCCTATATGCTGAAAACTGAGCTTCTTCAAAAACTAATCTAGTCTTGAATACCATTCTCTTGGTGCTTTATTAAACCAATATATCACCTTCTTTATCTGAAATAATTTTTTCTCATATTCATGAATGAGAAAAACAATTGGATGCTCCAGGTAAAATTCTTCTTCCAGAACCCCATTCAGAAATGTAGACTTGGAACACATCTAAAAACACTGATCTTTCTCTGCACAAATATGGCCAATAATAATCTAATTGTCTCTTTCTATGTAATAGGTGTGAAATTTTCATCAACATTAGTACCCTCTATATCATAGTACCTTTTGAACACTAGTTGCGCTTTTTTAAAATCACTATGCCATATTCATTCCTCTTATTTCAAAAGACCCATTTAGTCCCAATGAAATTATTATCCGTTGGCCTCAAAAGAATCTCCCATGTTTCATTCTTCTCAATTTTTTAAATCTCTTCATTCAAAGACTGAACCCATTTCTCATCTCCAGATGCCTCATCGAAACATTTAGGCACTACCTATGATAAGTACGTTTCTTATTATAGAGTATTCATCCACATTGTCTACACAGGTACTGTCTGATCCCTAATTATGTCATGTCTTTCAATTGCATATATTCTCATTGATTTCTATATAGATACTGATTTATTCTCATCCTTATCATTATTTTAGTATTCTTTTGAATTTTCCATTAGAAAAAGAACATCTCCTTATCTTATAATCTATTAATAACCATCCAACTGAGTTTGATAATGTAATTTATGAATATTCTTATCATTCTCTACAAATAGTTACATAATTTCTTTCAACTACCTATCCCAGCTTCTTATTGAAGCATTTAAATAAATTTATTTTCTTTGAGTATCCAAGAAATATCCCTTTATCTCCATGAGATTCAGACTTCTTATGTTTCTCCTTATTAAGAATGAAACACTTACTTCCAAATACTATAAATTACATCAACATTGGATTTTTTCTATACCAAAGTTCATATGGTGTATTTTCCTCTTTTGAACATAATAATTCTCTATTAGATATATAGCCGAATTTCATGACTACTTCTTTGAACAACTTCTCTAGAAGGTATTTCTCAATGATCAATGTTATAACCATGTTGTTGATAATCTGTTTTCTTCTCTCAACTACTCCTATGGAGTTCTTACAACTGAAAATTGGTGCCTTATCTCATGTTACTTGAGATAGTACTCCGTTTGGAAATTTTTGAAATATGCTCCATTATTTGTTCAGATCTTTCAGATTGTTTGAACCAATATATTATCAACTTCTCTTCGATAATTTTTAATGAAACTGAACAACTCATATTTGTGGGTGATGATTGAAACCCATGCCATTCTACTAAAATCGTCAATGAAGAGAACATAATATCTCTTCCTATCAATATATCTTGGTGAAATAGGTCCACATAAATCAATATTCACTAGATCAAGCACTTTTTTTGAACTTTCCTCTTTTTCCTTATTTGTCTTTCAAATAATTTTCCATTGATAAAAAGAATCACACACAAGAGTATGATCACGTTATAATCTTGGGAGGTCTTCAGTTGCATCATATTTCACCAGATCTTCTAAGGATGTTTGGATGAAGTGTCCAAGACATTTATGCCCTAACATATTTTCTTCTTCCTCGGATGGAAAGTACATATTTTATTCTCCATTTACATGGTAATGATTTTCCTTTGTATGCTTTACCTACAAAACAACTACACAATATTTTTTCATATTGATACATTACTTCTTTGAAAAACTTATGGCATGTCACAAGTCACATAGTTTACTGACACATAGAATGTTTTGACTAACACCTTCAACGACCAATACATATTCACATCTCATACATTTTTTCCAAAATTGGATTTCCCTATACCAAAAATTTTCAGGCCTTCATCATTACCAAATCTTATGATACCTTCTTTATCATACCTGATTTCAGTCACTGAATCCTTATTTCATATCATATGATAAGTGCATCCACTATCAATAATCCATATTCCAGTTTCATCTAATGCTTTAAAAGAAATATATATAACCACTTACTTCTAAGATCTTTTCTTCTTGATCCATGTTTTTGATTTCATACCCATTATGGATTGATAATATTTATCTTCCTTGGTTTACGATGGACCAACTTCATCTTGAAGAGAAGAAAATTAGTTTTTCATTTTTATCTCACATGAAGGTTCATTGACTTGTTTCATGCAGCCAATTTGATTTTTCTTTAGCACATTCCAATGTGTGGATTATATACATTATATGGTTATGTGTCCAAATCCTCCACACCAAAAACAGTAACCCTCAAAATATATTTTAGAGTATTTATCTCTATTTGGATAATTTTTTTTTCATTTTCCCGTTGATATATCTTTGAATATGGAACACATATTCTGTGAGTGTCTCATCTTTCAACAATAATAACACCTAATGTGAGGCGAATTCTTATTTTTCACTTCTACACCTATGTTTAACCCTTTGTATATCTGAATATATTTACTCTAATTTAGATTCAAATTAATTTTCAATTTTAGAGTGGGTGCTTACAGTCTGACATTAATCATCACATAATTTTTTTTGACTGACCCTCATACCATCCTTACCATTGGGTTTTGATTGTTGCTTTTGTTTTTGGACCTTTTTTCTGCACCATCATCTTTTCTATTTCCTGAATGACCTACTTTACCAATTTCATATCAAGATTTATGAGTTTTTCCGGATCCTTAACACTTCGTTACAGTCTGACAAATTCATCTTCAAGTTCTTCGATACACTTGATTCGACCTTTTCTAGTGTTAATAAAACTATTGATTTATTTTTTCTATTCTTCAATATTGAGATTGTACTCAACAAAATTTTCCAAGATCTCTAGAATTGATAAATTCAGTTTTTCAATTTCCACATTCATCTCAGACTTCTCCTCTTCCTGTTGTTGAATATAGAGTTAGGAATCAAAAACCACTTTGTTGGATTTATTTATTTTGGCTCTCCAAATATCTATTTCTTCAAGAGTAGCTTCTAATTCAACATAAAGGTAAACTCTCACTTCTACTTCTCATTCCTCATTGTCTCCTTCTTCCATTTTTTGTAATATTAATACAAATTCCACCATAGATTCTACATTATGATCCTTATAGTCATCTAGTGCTTATGATTCAGATTCTTTTGAACTGTCATCTTCTTATGAAAGCAGACTCTTCTTTATGAATATTTCTTTGTTAATTTTTTTCTTATATATAATGAATGATGAAGAATTATTCATGGGAATTTTAACTTCATCCTCTTAATATTCTTGAAACTTCCTGGGGAACCATTGCTACAAGGTGTTCAACCATTCAACATTGAAATCATGCAATCACTACGGGAAAACTGTGTTATAGTGACGGGTCATTTGCGAAGGGAATATATCCCGTCACAAATGGTCCGACTGAAGACACATTTGTGATGGGAATGCATTCCCATTGCCAATAATTAGTTATTT
Source organism: Viscum album (assembly GCA_963277665.1). NCBI lineage: Eukaryota > Viridiplantae > Streptophyta > Magnoliopsida > Santalales > Viscaceae > Viscum > Viscum album. Next base: position 1,785,343,657 of record OY728131.1, on the reverse strand, counting down.
GCGACGGTTAGAGATGACCCGTCACAATTGTTTTGGCGCAACTTTCATGCCAAAACGCGGGAAGGATATTTGCGATGGGACGTATCCTCCCCGTCACAAATTGCAGGTGCGGTAAATAATATTCGCAATGGGCTCACTACCCACCGCAACAAGTTCCGGCGGTAGGGGTATTTGCGACGGGCCCCGTCACAAATAACCTTTTACACTGCGCGTATTTTGCGACGGGACCCGTTGCAAATTCCCTTTTAGCCACAGGCTGTAATAAATGCGGTGAAGGTATTTGCGACGGGACATATCATCATCGTAACAAATAACAGGTGGCGGTAAATACTATTTGTGATGGGCTCGCAACCCGTCTCAAAAAGGTCTGGCGGCAGGTGTAGTTGCGATGGGGCCCGTTGCAAATTCACTTTTAACCGTAGGCTGTAATAAATACGGAGAAGGTATTTAAGACGGGACCCGTCACAAATACTTCTAATTGTGACGAGACATATCCTCACCGTCGAAAATAGCAGGCGGCAGTAAATACTATTTGCGACAGGCTCGCAACCCGTCAAAAAAAGTTATGGTGGTAGGTGTAGTTGCGACGGGGCCCGTCAGAAATTCACTTTTAACCGCAGGCTGTAATAAATGCGGCGAAGGTATTTGCAACGGGACCTGTCGAAAATACTTCTAATTATGACGGTACTCCCGTCGCAAATAATACTGTCACAAATAATCTAACCTATATATACCCCCATCCATTTTTTCCAAAACATCCAATTCTTCTTTACTTTCTCTCTACAATCTTCAGTTTTAATAGTTTTAATTTTTTTTTTCGAGTGGAATTCGAAGGCGTCAAAAAGTTCAGCATAAACTTTAAGGTATTTATTTATTTATTTTTATATTCCTTTAATTTTTTTATATTAATTTCATTTTTTGTTATTTAGTTATAATTTAGATAAATTTAATTTAATTTATTATTCATATTTAGTTTTATTAATAAAATGATTTTGTAATGATTAGGCATAATTAGTAGAAAAATAATATAATTTGGTATAATTACATAATTTATCAATCAAATAATCATTGTCTAGATATGAACAAGTAGAGGTGGCTCTAGCACAGCTGTACCTAGGGGTGAAAGTCCTGACAAGGAATTTCGGGCCTGACCCGTGGTATCCTGGTACACGACAACGGGCCTTGCTGCACTCTTGGTTCGACACTCCCAGATGATATTTGTTTGGTAACAATATAATTTAATTATAAATTAAATTATAATTAAAATAATTAATAAATAATTTAAATAATGAGCTAATAATTACCAAAAAATTAGAATAATTACCAGATAATTAGAAAAATTACCAGATAATTAAAAAAATTACCAGATAATTAGAAAAATTACCAGATAATTAGAAAAATTGACAGATAATTAGAAAAATTAGCACATAATTAAAAAAATTACCACATAATTAGAAAAATTACCACATAATTAGAAAAATTACCACATAATTAGAAAAATTACCACATAATTAGAAAAATTACCACATAATTAGAAAATTTAATAGATAATTAGAAAAATTACTAGATAATTATAAAATTTACTAGATAATTAGAAAAATTACCAGATAATTAAAAAAATTAACAGATAATTAGAAAAATTAACAGATAATTAGAAAAATTAACAGATAATTAGGAAAATTAACAGATAATTAGAAAAATTAACAGATAATTAGAAAAATTAACAGATAATTAGAAAAATTAACAGATATTTAGAAAAATTAAGAGATAATTAGAAAAATTAACAGATAATTAGAAAAATTAACAGATAATTATAAAAATTAACAGATAATTAAAAAAATTAACAGATAATTAGAAAAATTAATAGATAATTAGAAAAATTAACAGATAATTAGAAAAATTACCAGATAATTAGAAAAATTACCAGATAATTAGAAAAATTAACAGATAATTATAAAAATTAACATATAATTAGAAAAATTAACAGATAATTAGAAAAATTAACAGATAATTAGAAAAATTAACAGATAATTAGATAAATTAATAAATAATTAGAAAAATTAATAGATAATTAGAAAAATTAATAGATAATTAGAAAAATTAATAGATAATTAGAAAAATTAATAGATAATTAGAAAAATTAACAGATAATTAGAAAATTTAATAGATAATTAGAAAATTTAAAAGATAATTAGAAAATTTAACAGATAATTAGAAAATTTAACAGATAATTAGAAAATTTAGCAGATAATTAGAAAATTTAATAGATTCTGTCTCCACATGTAATATATGCATTCATTTTCATAATTATCAACCTCCTCACCAAGAGAGAGGTGAAAGTGAATGTACATATTACATGTGGAGACAGAATGTCAAGTGTCAACACTGAAAAGAGAATTGTAACATAATATAAAAAATTATATTATTTTAATATTAATAATAAAATAAAGAGAACAATTAGTGATCAAGAAGAACAATTAACGAACATTAGCGAACAATTAGAGCAATTAGCGAAGGTGATAGATGAACACGTTTATTTCGGTTAACCAGTCTCTATACATATCTACTCATTACTAATTAGTAACATAATTGATAATATAATTAGTAATGTAATATAATAATAATATTAATTTTATGATTAATATTTTTGAAGAAATAATATTAATATTATTAAAATAATAAATAAATTATAAATTATTAAAATTAACAATATTCGCAACAAGCTATTATTAACATGTTCAAATGTTAAAAAATCATCAATTTTTAGATCATGCTCAATAAGAAGTTTGCGTAAGTCATGTTCAATGTAAACTCTATAATTGTCCTTGTTTGGTTGACCATATTTCAAGTAGCATTCCAATGAGATGATCAAAGTCATGTCTTTCTCAGCTATAAGAATCATATCACATGACCCTTTACATAGACCATTCTTCCTTAAAAATTTAAGGGATTAAATTTTTAAGGAAGAATGCTCTATGTAAATAGTCATGTGAGATGATTCTAAGAGGTGAGAACAATATTAGTTGGGTCCTCATATTGCAACACTACTTCTGAGGTGATCAACCATGTAAGGATAATTATAGTGTTTAAATGGGACATGACTGACATGAACTTTTTATTGGGCATGATTTAAAAATTAACGACCGTTTAATATTTGAACATGTTAAGAATAGTCTGTTTTGAATATTGATAATTTTAATAATTTATATTTTTTTTATTTCAATAATATTAATATTATTTTTTGATAAATATTAATCATATAATTATTAACAAAATTATATTACATTACTAATTATATTATCAATTATGTAACTAATTAGTAATAATTTCCTTGGAAATTGTGTCCCTTATAAGTAGTGGTAATTATTATAGTTTTTTCTTTTAGAGATTGTTTTTCTTCTATCAAATTATTCAAAACCAGTAATAATTTTATATTTTATAGAAAAATATGAAACAACGAAGTCGACAACAGTCATTATTAGATGACCGTGTATGGATAAATGAACGTAGAAAACCAAACTGTTCTGGTTTAAATCCAGTATATATTGAGGGTGTGGAGACTTTCTTAGCATTTTCAGCAACAAATTCAGAATTTGTTTCAGAAGGCACAATAAAATTTCCTTGTAAAAAATGTTCACTGAGAACGTTTGAAACATTTGACAAAGTTGGGGGACATCTTTTGCGTTTTGGTTTTCAATCAGATTATGTTTTTTTCTATCAACATGGTGAGCACAGTTCTGGAGAAGGTGATACTAACTTAATTGTGGATCCATCTCAGTTTCAAAATTTAGTACATGATGTTGCAGGTCCATCTGTTCAACATATAGAAACTCAGGATGATATTGATTCAACTCTTGAGTTTGCACCATCTGAATTTTATAAGTTGCTGAGGTCTGTTGAGGATGCATTATATCCTTGTTGCAAGATAAGAAAATTAGAAGCAGTTGCTAAATTTATGTCTATCAAATCAGATAATGGAATGTCAAACACTTGTTTTGATAAGATATTTACTTTTTTTAAAACACTGTTACCCAAAGGAAATGTTTTGCCTACAAATTAATATGAGAGTAAGAGGCTGGTTCGGAATTTGGGACTTAGTTGTCAGAAGATTCATGCATGTTCAAATGATTTCATTTTATATTCTGGGGAAAATGAGTCGTTGGATAGTTTTACCACATGTGGGAAACCGAGGTATAAAGAAGCACAACATGGGATGTCTGTCTTGATTCCTGTAAAATAGTTGAGATATTTTCCGCTTACATCCAGACTTCGGTGTTTATTCATGTCTAAGAATACCTCAACAATGATGTCATGGCACAAAACGAATATTTCAACTGATAAAAGCTTGAATCATCCAGCCGATGGTGATTTATGGAAACATTTTGATAGAGTACATCCGTCATTTGCTTTAGAAGCTCGAAATGTGCGACTGGGTCTTTCCACTGATGGTTTCTGTCCGTTCGGATCTTATGGTAGTCAATACTCATGTTGGCCTATTTTTTTAACTCTGTACAATTTACCTCCATGGTTGTTGTTGAAGGAAACCTATATCATTTTGACCTTACTAATCCCAGGACATCCAAAGAAGAATATTGATGTTTATTTGAAACCATTGATTGATTAATTAAATTTATTGTGCAGTACCGGTGTCAGTACATATGATGTTGCTGTGAAACAGAATTTCATACTAAGAGCAGCATTGATGTGGACAACTAGTGACTTCCTGGATTATGGAATGTTATATGGATGGAGTACACATGGTCAGAAATCATGTCTTTACTGTATGGGAGAGAACAAAGCATTTACGATCGTCCATGGAAAAAACCTTTCTATTTTTATTGTCATCGAAGATTTTATCCTGCTGATCATCCTTTTCATAGAAACAGATCTCATTTTAGAAAATGAACAATTAAAGGGATGGTCCTCCAAAAATGCTATCAGGTACGGAGTTAAAATCAATTGTATTTTCATTACCTCACATTACATTTGGACCCACAATAAACCAAAAAAAATTTATGGTTTTGGGAAAGAGCACAATTGGATAAAACGTAGCATACTTTTGGGATTTTCCATATTGGTCTGATTTGTTGGTCCGCCACATGTTGGATGTCATGCATATTGAGAAGAACTGTTGTGATAATTTGTTTCATATAGTTTTGGATACACCAGGAAAGAGAAAAGAAAATGTAAATGCACGATTAGATCTTGACCAAATTTACAGGCATCCAGAATTCAAATTGTTTGAGAATGTTAGAAAAGAAAGTTTAATGAAACCAAAATCAATTTATGCACTATCCAAAGAATGTTGCTAATTATTTTGTTAGCGGATTGCAGATTTGAGACTTCCAGATGGTTGTGCTTCAATTTGGGTAGATGTGTAAAGAATGGTCATATTACCTGATTAAAAAGTCATGATTATCATGTTTTAATGGAAAGAATTCTTCCCATTGGATTTAGAGGTATGTTGAATTCCGTGATTTGGGATTGCATAACAGACATATCATATTTTTCTCAGGACATTTGTGTGGCGACAACAGATTATGATGTTCTAAACAAACTTGAAGAAGTTGTTGTTGTAATTATATATAAGCTGGAAAAATATTTCCGCCATCTTTATTTGACTCAATGGAGAATTTGATATTACATTTTCCATATGAAGCAAAATGTGGAGGTCTGGTACAGTTTCTATGGATGTATCTATTTGAAATATGCATGAAGAAATTGAAAAAGAAAGTACGTAACAAAGCATCTGTTGAAGGATCTATTGCTGAAGCTTATTTGCAAGAAGAAATATCTTTTTTCATCTCCCAATATTTTGAATCTGAGTATCCCTGAAAACACAACCACATGGGATGAAACAAGAGGAATATTGATGAAAGTGACAATCAATTATCCATTTTTAACCAGCCAGAGCTTGGTTTTGGTGGAGTTCATGAACGATGGCTTTCAGATGATGAACATCACAGAGCTTATACGTATGTTCTGCTCAACTGTGAAGAGATGACATCATTTTTATTGTCAGTGTTTTTATCACTTATTCTATCATTTATGTTACAATAAATAACTTTGTTTTTCATAGGTTATATGATAATTATATCAAGAAACAACTTCCACAAATTACAGCAGCTGCTCTCAAAGAACACCGACAGAAAAAATTATCTCAGTGGTTTTAGAAACTGGTGACATAAATTCTTAATGTTTTAACATCTCAATCATTTTATAGTTTAGTATATTGATAATTATTTAACAATTTTTCAAGTGTCTCAATATGCTGATAAAATTTTCAAACAGGTGTGTATATTGAGTAACCCACCATCCAAAATTGTTAAATATTATAATGCATATGTTGTGAACAGTTTTCGATTTCATACACATGCATATGGGGAATCAAAAAAGACATTGAACAGTGGAGTTTTCTTGAGAGGATCTCATCATAGAGAAAATGAAGTTGACCTTTATAGCATGCTTGATGAAATTATTGAACTCTGTTATCTAGGAAAACATTACATAATGATGTTCAAATGTCGGTGGTTGGAAACTGAGAGAGGCATGTGTGTTCATCCGACTCATGGAATCATCGATATTAAATATAAAAGTGTTATTGCAGTAAATGAACCATTCTTACTGGCTCAACAGGCATATCATGTTTAATACACAAAGTACTGTGCTACGTCAAGAGACTTGATTGATTGGTGGAGCATAATAAAAATCAAAATTCGAGACAATAAATTTAGGCAGATTGAATGTGCTATCACTGAAGTACAATGAATTGATGTTTTTCAAGAGAGTACTCAAAATAAATCTTTTTTACAATGATACATGAGTATCGATGATGACACCCTACAATTAAGAGTCGGTGATGACGATGATGTTAATGATGTCACAAATGAATGTAAAATGTTAAGAGATGAATAAAATGGATGTCAAATGGATATCGATGATATTGAGGAGGAATATGAAGATGACATTGTCAGATATGAAGATGATGATGAAGGTGAACATTGATACAATTCAATGATAGTTATATATAATCATAACTAAAATATATGTATATATAATAATAATTTTCAATTATTTGCTAACAATATTTATTTTCTGTTTCAGATGGATTTAGAAATAATTCGTGAGTTGTTGGAGGCTGATCTAGATTTCGATGAGGGCGATTTGGTGGCATCTTCCCTCATCCTGCATGCGCTTCAGGAGGTATGGGGAGGGGGCATGGTCTTTCCCGACCGATGATTCCTGACCCCATCCCCGAGCGATGTCCACGTCTTGGGTTGGATGCACGCACATAGAGGTATGATAACCTGTGCATTTTACTACGATTTCATTAATCTATTTACATAATACATGTTTTATTGTTTTTACAGTTTTATGCATATAACAGTCGGACATGGCAGTGCTATCTTGTGCAACTATTTTTCTCATCCATGGACCACATGAGAGCAGATTTCCTGTTGATGTACAGCAGGCCGTGTTCGACCATTGGTTGGTACGTACGTAAATAAATAATTTTTATTTTAAAAGTTATTTTATTTATAACTTGATATTTTGAATTATTTGTAGGGTTTATTGTATCCAATCGAGGATACCATGTGTGACCCCATCCACGAGGCATGGAAGGTGGCCATGCGTGATCGCTTTCGTCAGTTTTTGCACAACTTAAGAAGAGCTACCATGAAGAAAGTAGGAGTGTCAGTGTTTGATGACTCCTGTAGAGTGCACCAACCAGAGTACATTTCATCCCACATATGGGATGTATTATGTTCACATTGGTGGAGTTGTGGATTTCAGAGGAGATCATCGATGGGGAGACAGAATCGAGGGAGAGAAGAGGTAACTCATTGAGCTGGGAGTCGTACATTCAGTACTTATAGACAACATCTGGTATGTACATTTTTTATAAATATTTTATTTAACTTTTAATATTAACAATTTATTTTATATTCTTTTAGGCTGTCGAGTAGCCTGATATTACGAAGTACGACGTATATCAGAGGATGTATACTGATCCAGCTTCTGGGGAGATCAGAGGTGATCGCCAGCGGCAAATTATGGTCAGTATTATTTGTTTTTCAATTTAAAAATTAATTGCATATAATATATTTATAATTTTAATTTTAAATTGCAATTACATGAGTTATATGAGGCCACAACATCACAGACTCAGGCTGAGAGTCAGGACGAGACTGCTGATCAGGTCAGTGGCCATCATTTTGATGAGGTGGCCTAGATGCAGGTGACCCAGTTTAGATTCAAGATGGGCCGAGTAGTTGGTATTGGTAGTCAACTGAATCCTGAAGATTATTATGGCACTATTGCGATGTCGGCGTCCAGCTCGAGAGGAGCTCGTGCATCATCTTCTGCTTTACAGTATGAGGATCAGTTGCAATCTCACACTAAGTTGATAGAGAGTCTCCGTAAGGAGCAGGAGGAGATGCGTCTACAGCAGCAACAGTATGAGGAGGAGCGTTGACGACAACAGTAGGTGCACGAGGAGCAGATGAGTCTGTGGCAGTAGCAACATCATGAGCAGATGAAGTACATGCGCAGACTTACTCGTGCATTAGGGATGAAGTTTCCTCCACCATCTCCTTCAGATCCTCCCCCTCCCCCTCCCCCTCCTCCTTCAGATCAGTGATTTTTTTTGATGTTATAATGTTTGTGAATTCAAAATATATAATATTTTCTATTCAGAGTTTCTGTCTCTCTTATATTTTTCATTATTTAATTTCTATTTATTTTTAATAGTTTATTATTTATTTTATTATTAATAATATTATAAATAGTATTTTTATTAATTTTTTATATTTCTTTTGTAAATTTTGATTATTTTTATATTTTTATTTTCTAATTATTTTAATAATACTATATTCAATATTTTTAATACATAAAAAGTTTCAAATATTTTAAGTAAAAATATAATTTTTTAATTATTTATAATAATATGAATTCTTTATATTATTATTATTATTATATAATATTATAATATTAATATGATTAATAATATTATTCATATTTTATAATAGTTAATATTTTTATATATATTAGAATTTTCAAATATTTTAATTTAATTATAATATTTTTAATATGAATTATAATAATAATAATATTATTATAATATCAATATTTTATTTTTTTATTTTTTATAATTTTTTAATTATTTATAATAATATGAATTCTTTATATTATTATTATATAATATTATAATATTAATATGATTAATAATATTATTCATATTTTAGAATAATTATTATTTTTATATATATTAAAATTATAAAATATTTAAATTTAATTATAATATTTTTTAATATAAATTATAATAATATTAATATATATTTTTAATACTTACTTGCGACGGGCTGACGACCCCATCGCAAAAGTTAATTGCAACGGGCCCATCGCAAATACTTCGTAATATATTTTTTGAATATTTTTTTATACTTATTTGCGACGGTATGAGTAACCCGACACAAATATCATTTGCGATGGTCCCATCGCAAATGTTTATTTTTTGTACTTATTTGCAATGGGTCGCTCAACCAGTCGCAAATATCATTTGCGACGGGACCATCGCAAATGGTTATTTAATGATTTTGTTAAATACATCGATTAGTATTAGGGACGGGAATTCTTCCTGTCACTGATAATATTATTAGAGACGGTTCCGTCGTAAATAGATTTAGTTGCGATGTTGTTTTCCGCAACAGGCCATTTCCGACAGACTCCCGTCGCAAATGGCCTGTTCCAAAAGAGCTTATTTCCAGTTGTGAATAGGTTATTTCCATTGGAAATTTACTATTCCTCTTTAGATATTAGATTAAACGAATAAAATAACCTTATATGTCTCATCATATTCTTGACCATATTCAATGGTGAGATTATTCATGGCCTTGAACGCCACTTCTTTGGACATACCTTTTTCCATAGACTCATTATCATTATTTCTCATCTCATATAGCATCCCGTCTTTTTATAACATAAACTTTCATTTCATTACACGGAACTGAGGATCTTTAAGGTTTAGTGTCTTGGAAAAAAGGAACATAATACATGAAAACAACATAAAACATTCTTCTTAAACACTTGAAAGGATTCTCCTTAAGTTCATCCTAGGTTCATTACTGCATCTCATAACCTGGGGACATACATCAAAAGAAAGGGTGAGCAGAAGGCCCAGTAAGGGAAACAAGAGAAACATTTTACATGTGAACTTGAGATACTTCAATAAGGTCATGAAAAGAACTTTAAGGCATGAGAAAGAAATCGTGAGGCATATCATAATAAAAATAACATTTTTTATAACTTGAATATGTGGCTACAACATTTAATATTGACAATCATTTCGTTTAACCAAGGTCCACCCCCAAGGTGTCATTAAAAATTACCAAGGTTATTCACCAAGGTATCAGTCTAAAAAGTCATCTCTAGAGATTAAGTCTTTACCCAATGCATTGGAGTGCTATCTGGGCGTACCCTTGAAATGTATTTATTATGATGTGAGCCACATATATCATCATCAATCATTTCATAAACAACCCATATAGCATAAAACAAATGGGTTTCATTTCATAATCATAACGTTTTAAAAACTGCTTTAAAGACACGATCTTTATGTCACTTTAAACCCATAGAAAAAGAAATTGGGTTTCATGTATGTAAATCCCAGAATTTAAAATAGTACATTTTGATATATATGTGAATACCCCTGTAGAAATAAGATCTTTGAGTATTCACTTTATAACATAAAATAATTTTTAGAAAAGAGAAAGGCATTTTGAGACGAAAATTCTACAGCATAACGCCTATGTTTCGGGGTTTTAGAAAACATTGAAAAGAGAGGGGAAATGGGTCAAACATTCATAAATGATCCATAAAACAGTAGAGGGACAGAATAATAAGGATATATGAACATGGTAATGAAATTTTAAGGACATACCATTTGAAATGAAAAACATGGAAGGAAGACAAAAATTAGATTTCTCTTATGAAAATTCGGCAGCCTAACGGCGTCACTTAAACTTCAAAAAAATGAATTAAAAAGATCAAATAGGGTACCTCATCATATGAACATAAGAGTTATGTATGATAAATATAGAGATCATACCCCAACATAATTAAAAAGGAACTTGAAGGACTTGACATGAAAGTAGAACTTTGAAAAGAATGAGAAGGGTGAAAGAATCCCCTTAAAATTTCGGCAGCCTAACGGCGCCACTTAAACATTCTTAAAACGAATTGATGAGAGGAAGATGGGGTCTCTCATCATATGAAAATGAAAAGGGAATTAATATGAATATATAATAACATCCTCCAACATAAGAACATGGAGTATAAAAGAAATGACATAAAAGAGATTACTTGAAAAGAAGAGAGAGGTCAGATCCCTTACCTTAAAACGCAACTCTTAAAACTCAAAGGTTTGGATCTTGAGGGATTTGGGGCACCTTGGGAGGACTCCTTTGGAGGTAAGGAGACCCGAACTTCGTTGAGGATGATTTTTGAGTCGAAAGGATGAGAGGAGGGCTTGGTATTTATAGGGAAAGTGAGGGGACAAGGCATTAATGGCCAAGGGACACCTCACAAGTGCTTTACTCAAAACCATGTGCTCTCTCATGATATTTCCAATGAAGTTAGGCCACATGGGCCCCCCAAACCAATAATTCATCACCTAAGGTCGGAAAACCCTTAAAATATCTAATGAAATCACCATGACACAACTATGATGTCATTAGACATAATGAAACCCTAAAACTGTTTTTTTTACTATTCACTGAAAATTCATCTTTCTCAGAAAAATCCCAAAATTTCACCTTAACCAAATATCGACGCTCTGATTAAAAATATGAACTCCATTTTATAAAAATAATTATCTAAATATTTTTAATTTAATTTTTAAATAAAACACTATTCACTGAAAATTCATTTCTTTAAAAAAAACCCCAAAACTTACCATAACATAATATCGGTGCTCTTAGTTCAAAAATAAAGTCCATTTTATAAAAATATTTTTCTAAATATTTTTAATTTAATTTTTAATTAAAAAACACTATTCACCCAAAAAAACTAATACTTGATTAATAATTTATGAAACCGTTATTTACCCATTTTATTGAATCACATTACTTAATATAGGTGTCTAAATTATATTAAAACTTTCTTTGAGTGAAATTACTAATCCATTTGGTCACATTACTAATCCTAAGTGTAAAATCACTATTCATAATTTACTATTCATCAAAAATTTAGTTGATCTTATTAGACTCCAAATTTCATGCTGAACACTTCTGTAGAAGTCCATTTTTTGAAAATCATTACACATCTTTAATTATTTAGGGTTTACATAATTATTTTAAAATATCCCTTTTTCAAAATTCATCAATAAAATATATCCTAAAATTATCCGAACAATTGAAATTTTACAAACATCACTAAAGGAAGAAATCTCAATTTATTCATCCCAAAGGATCACACAAGGAAGCTAGGGTCTCGTCACATAGCCCCTCATAACACCGGCATATGACCTAAGTGTAAGGTGTGCTATGGTGAAAGAATCTGAGGGAGGCTCAGATAACATTTCCATAGTAGTAATCTCTACTAACTTGAACTTCTCCTGTAGGTGTTTCCGTTCAAGCTTGATGTTGGAACCAGGTTCTTCAAAGCATGATTTGGTGTATGGTTTGTGTTTGTTGTCAATCCTCAGTGGAAGTTCAGGGTGTGTACCAACAAAGTGATCATACCGTTCAAGCAGAAAACAGTAGTGAAGGTGGCGCTGTTTCCCAGTGTTTGCCAAATTTTTGGGCCTAAAAATCGGCAAATAAAGTAAAGTGTTTTTGGCAAAGGTACTTGCGCGCCGTGCTCTTGGAGGATGAAAGACTTGCGCGCCATATGATTTTGAGGATCAGAACATCAAAATTTGGCTAAGGCAAGAAGGTCGCGCAAGTGTAGGTTGGGTCGCGCAAGTGAGTTGCGCGACAGAGTTTATTGAAGACAAGACTTGCGCGCCGTCGAGGACTTGCGCGCCGCCGCGCAGGGGGTCCAGTTTGCCTATAAATACTGGACCACCCCTCCTCATTTGCAACAGAGTTCAAGGCCGAGAGATTGTTCGAGCTCTCGTCGCGCAGGTGGTTGAGTCGCGCAGGTGGTTGTTTTGTCGCGCAAGTAGAGCTTGCGCGCCGGTGTTTGGCTGTGCGCCCAAGGTGGTTTGGAAGAGAAAGGAAGTGGACCGCGCAAGTTTTTAGTTGGGGAAGGAAGAGTCGCGCAACTGTGTTGATGACACTTGCGCGCCAGTGTGGACTTGCGCGCCGCAGTGGGACTTGCGCGACTGTCTTGGAGAAGCGCGCCTGGTTTTGCTGAAGCCCACCGGCGTGTTTGGAGCTGCACGAAAGCCGAGAGACTACTCGGTACATTCGAGGAAAAGTGATATTCTTCTTCTGGTGAGAATCGGTCTTCAATAGAGCATCTACATACAACAAAGGATGCACTCTTATGCAAATGAAGAAGAGACCTTCACGTCTATAAACTGAGTGGGACTTCACCAACGGCAGTGAGCCAGGGGGAGTCAACGGGAGTGACCCGAGGGACGCAGTGAGCTATCCCTGAACAATTGTAAAGGCAGTGAGCCTGAGACAGAGTGTCTGTACCCGAACTTTTGTATCCGTAGCTAGTGAAGCATAGTGGATTTAGGTACGACCGGCAACCAGTCGGCGTATGCTCCTTGGACGTAGCCCTTAGTGGTGAACCAAGTAAAAATGGATGTGTCCTCTCTGTGCATGTGAATGTTTTCATTTTGATCATAATCATCATACAGGTTCAACAAGTTACTACCAACGTGGGAACAAGATCCAACACATTAAAAGAAAAAGTGGTCACCCTGATTCACCCCTCCCCTCTCAGGGTGTCCCGGGGTCCTTCAAGTGGTATCAGAGCGAGGTTGCTGGTGTTGAATCTGACCTTCTTCGTCATGGAAAACGCGGTCAATGTCAGGGGAGTCCCTCACTTCGATGGAAGCAATTTCCAGATCTGGAAGAACAGAATGAGATCTCATCTAAGATCTCTTGGAATGGAAGTTCTTTTTTCTACTATGCAAGGAATACATGTCACTGATCCAACAGGTCTGGCTATGACTGAAACAGACAGGAAACTTCTTGATGCAGATGCTAAAGCACAGAATGCTCTCACTGCAGCCCTTTCTGATCAGATTTACCTGAAGGTGATGAATTGCACCTCAGCAAAATCCATGTGGGATAAACTTGAGAATATTTATGAAGGAGACAGCAAAGTGAAGGAGGCGAAACTACAAGTGCTTCACAATCGTTTTGATGATCTGAAGATGCATCCAGATGAGAATGCAGACTCTTTCTTCAATCGAATTACTGAAGTGGTTGGAGCAATTCGGGGTTTAGGCGAAGAAATCAAAGACATTGACATTGTAAAGAAAATATTAAGAACACTTCCACCTCTGTATAATGCTAAGGTGTCAGCCCTTGAGGAAAGAGATCTCTCCAAACTTTCTCTAGATGATCTACTGAGCAGCTTGGTAGCATATGAAATGAGAGTCAAACCAGAAGATGCTACGACTCGGGTGAGCAAGGAAATGGCATTCAAGGCCATGGATAAATTGAAAATCTCAAAGGATAGTAGCAGTGATGATGACGAAGAGAAAGAAATTCTTTCTCTCATTGCAAAGAAGTTCCAGAAGGGGAAAGGGAAATTCAAAGGGAAGTTACCTCTCGCATGCTTCCGTTGTGGAAAAGTTGGGCACATTGCCTCTCAGTGCTTGAAGAATATCAATGATGATGACAGTGAAGATGAAAACTTCAAGAAGCCTCATAGAAGGTTCTTCAAAAATGGAGACTTCAAATCTGGAAAGAAAATGCAAAGGAAGAGTTTTGTCTGTGAAGAGGAAGAAGATGACAATGAATTCTGTGATGAAGAAGAACCGGAATTCAAAACTGGGAACCATGCTTCTATGATGGCCACTGTTGAAAAGTCAGAAGATACTGATGGAGAAAAACAACTGAGAACTTGTGTAGATCCTGAGGTGCAACTTAAGGATGCAGTTAGTAAGCTTAAAATTAAATGTAAGAGCTGCAATAAGTGGAAATCAATTGTAGAAGAATCGACTGAATATGTTGATCAACTTGAAGCTGAAATTGAACGACTAGAAGAATTTGTGAAGGTACAGTCTAAAATAATTGAAAGCAATGATGATGCAGTTGATCTGAAGCTGAGAATTGAAGAGCATGCAAAGGTCATCAATGAACTCACATCCAGACTGGATGAAAAATCCAAGACTACTGAGGGTCTTGAGGAAGAAGTAGTTACTCTAAGGAGTAAACTGGAGACTGAATCAGTTCCAAAAGAATCAAGGAAGAAAATACAGTTCGAAAGATTCTCAGATGCAGAATTACTTGCAAGAGCCAAGTGTGGTTCTGATGGGGTTGGAAAAGTCTTGAGTGATCAAAGACCCGCTTGCATGGGAAAGAGTGGAATTGGCTGTGAGGCTGAGTCATCAACTGCTGGAAGTGAAAAGATCCAAAAGAAAGACAAGATGAAAGTTGAACATGATGAAATGTTACCTAGAGTGCTAAAAAGGGAACCCCCAACCCAAACTAAAAGGAGACCTGAAAATTATCCTCAAACATTCAGAAATGACAGACAGTCTTACTACTCTCCCAAGGAAGAAGGTATAAGGAGAAATTCAAGTGAGAAGACATTTCCTCTCATGAAGTGTCAGTTTTGTGGCTATCTGGGCCATACCATGTCTTATTGTGAAGAGGCAAGAAGCTATCTGAATGGAGAAGATATAGATGCTCAACAAAGGAGAACAATCTCATATCCTAATTCTCATAGAAGAAATAATTTCTATGGATATTGTTTTCGTTGTTCTAACTTTGGTCATAAGGCCGTTAATTGCAGGCAGAGAAGAGACATAGACACCTCATACCGAAGTTCAAGACAAGTCAAGTCTCATCAGCAAGACAGTGTTGCTCTTTTAAACAGGTTCTCACCTCTCACAGAAGACTTTGACTATGAAGAACCTGGGTATGCAGAAGAGATAGTTGAAAGGCCATCAGTCCTATATACTCAATCTAATGTCTCATGGAAGGAAAGGAAGAAGATTGAGAAATCGAACCTTGCAGAGGTAGCCCTCAAAGCTACAAAGAACAACAGTACCTGGATTTTGGATAGCGGTTGTTCATCTCATATGACGGGTAATGCCGGCCTACTAACGAATATCATAAAGAATGTTGATGGTACAGTAAGATTTGGTAATGATGGGGCTCTGAAAATCAAAGGGAGTGGAAGTACCCAATTAGCTAATGGAGAACTAAAGAAGACTGAAGTCCTTTACGTAGATGGCCTACGCCATAATCTCCTTAGTGTGAGTCAACTCTGTGACTCAGGACTTATAGTTACTTTTAATCAGAAAGGCTGCACCATCAAGGGAAAACCGGCAATTCACTTATGAAAGAATGCAGAACAGAAGGCAACTTGTATCAGGTTGATAGTGAAGAAAATGTATGTTACATGACTGTTGAAGAAGAAAACAATTTGTGGCATCGGAGATTGGGACACATCAATCAACAAGACATGGAGAAAATATCAAAATTGAGAATTGTCATGGACATCCCCAACCTGAAGCGTGAGCGTGAAAAATCCTGTGATGCTTGTATTCGTGGGAAGCTGGTCTGCAGTTCATATCGGCCAAAGAAGAAAAAGGCATCTCACCTTCTTGATCTGATTCATACAGATGTTTGTGGTCCAATAAATGTTGCCGGAACTCATGGAGAAAGGTACTTTGTCCTTTTCATAGATGATTACAGTCGAATGGCATGTGTGATGGTCATTCACCGGAAACGACAGGTCCTTGACTGCATGAAAACATATCGGCGAATCGCCGAGAATGATACTGGACGAACAATCAAAGTGTTGCGATCTGAAAATGGAGGAGAATACACGTCCATTGAATTTGAAAATTATCTGGAGAAGCATGGGATACAACATGAGGTAGCTGCTGTGAGAACTCCACAACAAAATGGAGTTGTTGAACGAAGGAATCGACAGGTGAACAACATGGCACGAACTATGCTGATTGAGAGTCGTATTCCACGACATTACTGGAAAGAGGCTGTTCAAGCTGCAGTGTACATTCAGAATCAAACAGGACTTTATATGGGTGAGACGAAGACACCATATGAATTGTGGCATGGATGGAAGCCTTCTCTAAAATACTTTCGTGTCTTTGGAAGTAAGTGCTTCATCAAGAACAAAGAAGGAAATCAGGGGAAATATGGTGACAATGCAGATGAAGGAATCTTCCTCGGTTACTCAATGAACAGCAAAGCCTACAAATGTTTCAACAATCATTTGGGAAGGATTGTGGAAAGCAATGATGTTAAGATAATTGAAGAGAAAACCACAAATGCTTCACGGACGTCATATGCTGATGTGATAGAAAGTCATGAAGAATGTGAACATGAAGAACCTACAAATGCAGAAATAGAGGAAGCTGTTCAAAACACTCATCAATCACATGATGATGTTGACTCAGAAGAAGAATCTGAAGAAGAAACTATGGCTGAAGAGAATACTACTGAACCTCGCAGGAGAAATCGAAGAGCTGAGATTGATCCATCCAACATAATTGGGGATAGGAGTGCACCCACTCAAACCAGAAGGATGAGGAATACCACGCAATCTGCATTTCTATTAGTTGTAGAGCCATCCTCATTCGAAGAAGCTGCAAAAGATGAATCATGGGTGAAAGCCATGAATGATGAATTAGATCAGATTGATAAGAATCAGACATGGGATCTTGTCCAGAGACCCGAAGGTCACAATGTGATTGGTACCAAATGGATCTTCAAAAATAAGTTTGATGAGCATGGAAGTGTCATCAGAAACAAGGCACGACTGGTATGTAAAGGATACTCTCAGATTGAAGGCATTGATGTTGAAGAAACCTTTGCTCCAGTGGCTAGACTGGAGTCAATCAGGCTATTCCTTGCCATGGCACTCCAAAGAGGATATAAAGTATATCAAATGGATGTCAAGACAGCATTCTTGAATGGTGTACTCGAAGAAGAAGTCTACATTGAACAACCAGTGGGCTTTGTCTTGGGTATCGATGAAAAAAAGGTCTGCAAACTAAAGAAAGCTCTATATGGTTTGAAGCAGGCACCACGGGCGTGGTACTCACGGCTAGATTCATATCTCAAGAAGTTGGAATTCAAAAGAGGAGGAGTTGATCACAATCTCTATGTGAAGAATTCTCCAAAATATCAATTCATGGTTCTTGTCTACGTTGATGATATCATATTTGGTGGCAGTAGGAAGAAATCAGTGGATGAATTTGCCAACCACATGAAATCAGAATTTGAAATGTCTATGATTGGGGAGCTCACATATATCTTGGGGCTGCAAGTGATTCAAAAGAAGGAATACACATTCATTTATCAGGAAAAATATGCAAGAGAGCTGCTGAAGAAGTTCAATATGCAAGACTCCAAACCAATGTCAACTCCGATTGCAGTTGGAACTAAACTTGGAAAGCATGAGGATGGGAACTCTGTTGATCCCACCATGTACAGGAGGATCATTGGCATCCTACTGTACCTGACAGCGACAAGGCCAGATATTGTCTTTGCAACATGCCTTGCAGCCCGCTTTCAGAGTAATCCAAAGGAGGAACATATGGCAGCAGTAAAAAGAATCATGAGGTACATTCAAGGTACACATAACTTCGGGTTATTTTTTGCTGCAGGCAGGGACAGTGAATTATCAGCATTTTCTGATGCTGACTGGGCTGGTGATGTCGTAGATAGAACGTCCACTAGTGTTGGAGCTTTCTATATTGGGCAGAAATGTGTCGGCTGGTTGAGCAAGAAACAAGAAAGTACTTCTCTTATTACTGCTGAAGCTGAATATATCTCTGCCACAAAAGCATGCACTCAACTTCTTTGGATGAAGCAGCAGCTAACAGATATTGGTGATAAGGTGCAGCAACCAATGGTGATTTATTGTGATAACAAAAGTGCAATTGATCTTACGAAGAATCCGGTTCAGCATTCTCATACAAAACATATTGAAATACGGTATCATTTTATCAAAGAAAAGGTTGAACAAGGCGTGATTAAAATGGATCATGTTGGAACAAATGAGCAAGTGGCTGATATCCTAACCAAGACATTGTCCGCGGCTGTGTTCGAGAAGCATCGGTTGAACCTCGGTGTTCGACCACCTCCTACTGCATAAGGAGGCTCCGGAAGTCCCCTCTCCCCGTTTGTTTTAACTGTTTTTATCTGCTTATGGCTGTGATGCAGGTTTATGGGGGAGATACTATCCAGGGGGAGTATGGCTTGAGCTGAACGTTGAACAAACTTTTTGGTCTTTGGTTTTATTGTCAATGGGGGAGAAAGGCATAAATTCAAAGCAAGAAATTCTTCTGTGATGAGAAGTGTAAGATTGTGATGAGAAGTTTAATAAGGATAACATCGGGCGTCATAGAGAATTTCAAAACACTAAGACCCAATTCAAGCTTTCTCTCTTGTTTTCTACACCGAGCATTGCTCACGTAGACTTAGAGTGTTGGCTGAGTTAATTCTTGCGTTTTGGATTTGCTCATGGTTGGAGATCTTTTGAATTTATTATGATTTCCAACAAACCCAAAGGGGGAGATTGTTGGAACCAGGTTCTTCAAAGCATGATTTGGTGTATGGTTTGTGTTTGTTGTCAATCCTTAGTGGAAGTTCAGGGTGTGTACCAACAAAGTGATCATACCGTTCAAGCAGAAAACAGTAGTGAAGGTGGCGCTGTTTCCCAGTGTTTGCCAAATTTTTGGGCCTAAAAATCGGCAAATAAAGTAAAGTGTTTTTGGCAAAGGTACTTGCGCGCCGTCCTCTTGGAGGATGAAAGACTTGCGCGCCATATGATTTTGAGGATCAGAACATCAAAATTTGGCTAAGGCAAGAAGGTCGCGCAAGTGTTGGTTGGGTCGCGCAAGTGAGTTGCGCGACAGAGTTTATTGAAGACAAGACTTGCGCGCCGTCGAGGACTTGCGCGCCGCCGCGCAGGGGGTCCAGTTTGCCTATAAATACTGGACCACCCCTCCTCATTTGCAACGGAGTTCAAGGCCGAGAGATTGTTCGAGCTCTCGTCGCGCAGGTGGTTGAGTCGCGCAGGTGGTTGTTTTGTCGCGCAAGTAGAGCTTGCGCGCCGGTGTTTGGCTGTGCGCCCAAGGTGGTTTGGAAGAGAAAGGAAGTGGACCACGCAAGTTTTTAGTTGGGGAAGGAAGAGTCGCGCAACTGTGTTGATGACACTTGCGCGCCAGTGTGGACTTGCGCGCCGCAGTGGGACTTGTGCGACTGTCTTGGAGAAGCGCGCCTGGTTTTGCTGAAGCCCACCGGCGTGTTTGGAGCTGCACGAAAGCCGAGAGACTACTCGGTACATTCGAGGAAAAGTGATATTCTTCTTCTGGTGAGAATCGGTCTTCAATAGAGAATCTACATACAACAAAGGATGCACTCTTATGCAAATGAAGAAGAGACCTTCACGTCTATAAACTGAGTGGGACTTCACCAACGGCAGTGAGCCAGGGGGAGTCAACGGGAGTGACCCGAGGGACGCAGTGAGCTATCCCTGAACAATTGTAAAGGCAGTGAGCCTGGGACAGAGTGTCTGTACCCGAACTTTTGTATCCGTATCTAGTGAATCATAGTGGATTTAGGTACGACCGGCAACCAGTCGGCGTATGCTCCTTGGACGTAGCCCTTAGTGGTGAACCAAGTAAAAATGGATGTGTCCTCTCTGTGCATGTGAATGTTTTCATTTTGATCATAATAATCATACAGGTTCAAAAAGTTCCTACCAACGTGGGAACAAGATCCAACACATTAAAAGAAAAAGTGGTCACCCTGATTCACCCCTCCCCTCTCAGGGTGTCCCGGGGTCCTTCACTTGACACGCTTGAGTTCAGCTT
Source organism: Viscum album (assembly GCA_963277665.1). Taxonomy (NCBI): domain Eukaryota; kingdom Viridiplantae; phylum Streptophyta; class Magnoliopsida; order Santalales; family Viscaceae; genus Viscum; species Viscum album. The sequence continues at coordinate 1,785,322,674 of OY728131.1, read as the reverse complement.
GGGCTTGGTCCAAAGCGAAGCCCAAAGATACCACCTCCTTCCCAAGCTCTGATAAGTGGGCTTCATAAGGTTCGAGTCTACTGGATGAAGCCATCGACTCCTATTTCTGCATTAACCAACAACATCTCTATTAAATCATTAAGAGTAAGTTAATATTCCACTCAAAAATATTGGGTCGTTACATTTTTCCCCCCTTAAAAAATTTCATCCCCGAAATTTATACTTGAGGCCTAGTCGAAAAGGTGAGGGTACTTTTGATTCATCATTTCCTCAGGCTCTCAAGTCGCTTCTTCATATTTATGATTCCTCCACAACACTTTCACAAGGTGGGTAGTCTTGTTTTGTAGAACCTTGTCTCTACGGTCTAAGATCTCCACTGGCCGCTCCTCATAAGAGAGGTCATGTTTCAGTTGTACCACCTCTGGGTTCAGTACATGCGAAGGGTCGGGTATTTACTTCCCCAAGAGAGATACATGAAAGACATTGTGAACTTGAGCTAGGTTCGGTGGAAGTTCTAGACGATAGGCCACTGCTCCTATGCAATCAAGGATTTCATAGGGGCCAATGTACCTAGGGCCGAGCTTCCCTTTCTTCCCAAACCGCATGACTCTCTTCCATGGAGAAATTCGAAGGAAGACTTTGTCACCAACACCAAACTCCAAGTCCCTTTGACGATTGTCAGCATAGCTCTTCTGCCGACTCTGAGCAGCCTTTATGTGTTGTTGGATGGCATGGACCTGTTCTGTCATCTCTTGCACAAGATCGGGCGTAAGAAGCCTTCTCTCACCTGTTTCATCCGAACAAGTAGGAGTTCTACATCGCTTTCCATACAGAGCTTCATAGGGTGCCATCTGAATACTCGAATGGAAGCTGTTGTTATAGGAGAACTCCACTAATGGGAGGTGTTGATCCCATCCACCTTTAAATTCCATTGAGCATAATCTCAGCATGTCTTTGAGTGTCTGAATAGTCCTTTCAGATTGGCCATCAGTTTGAGGATGATAGGCCGTACTAAAATTCAATTTAGTATTCAGAGCATGTTGAAGACTTCTCCAGAATTTTGATGTGAATCTTGGATCACGATCAGACACGATGGATAGTGGTACCCCATGCAACGTTACCACTTCCCTTACTTATATCATGGAAAGTTGATCCAGATAGAAATCTTCCCGAATAGAGATAAAATGGGCGGTCTTGGTGAGACGGTCCACAATAACCCAAATCACATTGTTTCCTTTGGACGTTTTCGGGAGACCAATTACAAATTCCATAGTGATATTATCCCACTTCTATACTGGTATGGGTAGCGGATGTAATACCCCCTTAAGAAAGTTGTCATTCTGCCTTTACTTGTTGACACACCAAGCACCTTGTAGTGTAGGCAGCAATCTCCCTCTTCATGTTATCCCACCAATAATGATCACGAAGGTCTCTATACATTTTAGTGCTTCCCAGATGTATAGAGAAAGTAGAGCTATGAGCTTCATCCATCAGTTCTTTCTGTATCTCCGGAATAAATGGAACACATAGTCTTGTACGAAATTTCAATACACCTTCTTGATCAATATTGAAGTCAGAGACCTTCCCATCCTTTACAGCCTCAAACTTCTCCTGCAGCAAACGATCTTCTTTTTGAGCCTTCTTGATATTCTCTAGTAATGAAGGTTGAGAAATCATTTGGGATAGGGTTGATGATGTCCCTTTGCTTATAATTCCCATGTCCAGTTTTACTAGATCTTTAATCAAGGGATCTCCTAGGATCCTCATTGTTGCCAGAACAATAGGGTCTTTCCTGCTTAACGTATCCGCGACTTTGTTTTCTCTACCAGGGTGATAATGAATTGAATAATCATAGTCTTTAATATGCTCCAACCATCTCCTTTGTCTCATGTTTAATTCTTTCTGTGTGAAAATATACTTTCGACTTTGGTGGTTAGTGTATATATCACATTTCCCCCCATAAAGATAGTGCCTCCATATCTTTAGAGAAAAAACAACTGCCGCTAGCTCTAGATCATGTGTAGGATAATTCTTCTCATGAATCATCAACTGTCGAGATGCATAAGCAATTACCTTGTCATTTTGCATGAGGACGCACCCAAGCCCTTTCAGAGATGCATCGCTAAAAATAACGAATCCTTCTCTGATTGAGGTTAGTGTTAACACAGGTGCAGTAACCAATATCTTCTTTAGCTCTTGGAAACTTTCCTCGCATTCCTTCGTCCAAATAAACTTAACCCCTTTTCAAGTCAACTTGGATAGTGGATTAGAAAGCCGTGAAAAGTTTTTCACAACCCTCCTATAATATCCCTCTAAACCAAGGAAACTATGAATCTCAATTACTATTGTGGGTTGAGGCCACTCCTCCACAACCATTGTCTTTTCAAGGTCAACCGAGATTCCTTCATTGGTTACTATGTTCCCCAAGAAAGCCACTTGTTGTAACCAAAACTCACACTTGCTAAACATTCCAAAGATCCTCTCCTTCCGCAGAGTTTTCAAAATAACCCTTAGATGATCTTCATGCTCCTCACGACTTTTTGAATATATCAAAATATCATAAATAAAAACTACCACAATGTTATCAAGGTAGTCCTTAAAGACTCTATTCATCAAATCCATGAAAATAGCAGGAGCATTAGTCAAGCCAAAGGGAATAACAGAAAACTCATAATGCCCATATCTTGATCGGAAGGCAGTCTTTGGAATATCTTCCTTCTTCACCCTTAGTTGATGATAACCAGATCGAAGGTCAATCTTAGAGAGGAATTGAGCCCCACGAAGCTGGTCAAATAAATCATCAATTCTTGGAAGAGGGTATCTGTTCTTCACTGTGATCCCATTCAGTTCTCTATAATCAATGCATAGCCGCATTGATCCATCCTTCTTCTTCACAAATAGAACTAGTGCTCCCCAAGGAGACACACTCGGTCAGATAAACCCCTTGTCCAACAAGTCTTGGAGTTGTTTCTTTAACTCTTCTAGCTCCACATTTTCCATTCTATACGGGGTATTTGATATCGGTTGTGATCCAGGTATGAGTTCAATGGAGAACTCTACCTCTCTTTCGGGGGGAAGTCTAGGTAACTCCTCAGGAAATACATCCATGTATTCCTGAACAATCGGAACATCTTTTTTTGTATATGATCCCTTTTCATTCTTTATTATAACCTATTAACTCAATAAAGAAAGCTATAGGAGGTGATTCTAGATAGGGATCAGTTCAGGATATCTCTCCTTGGAAGATAACTGTTGGTCGTTTATTCAAGACTACTGAGATTTCCTTATTTCTGCATTTTATATTATCATTATACTTTGAGAGCCAGTCCATCCCTAGTATAACATCAAATTCCAACATTGGAATGACTACTAGATTTGAGATAATATTGTGCTCACTAAAGTAAACACTAGAGTCTCTAAACACTGTTGATGCATGGATAATCCCACTTGGAGTCTTGACTAACAACTCTACCTCAAGAAGTTCAGGGATTGATTCTATATTCTTTGTAAACTTGGAGGAAATAATGGAATGCGTAGAACCAGAATAAAACAAAGTAGTTGCTAGTTTTGAGAGGACAACAAGAGTACCTTCTACCACGTCATTCGGAGCTTCAACTTCAGTTGTCGTGATAGCAAAAGCACGACCTTGCTCCCCTGTCCTTTTCTGAGGTTGATGGTGATTCCCCTACACTACCCTTGGATTTGGACAGAGATTAGCATAGTGCCCAAGCTGTCCACACTTGAAGCAATGGACTTCGGGTAAGGCCATAACCATCTTTCCTCTGTCGTTAGTGTTGGGGAGTTGAGGCTTCACCTCACTACGACAATTCCGAGCAATATGGCCTCCTCTTCCACACTTTTAGCACTTGCCACTTCCGACCAAGAAGTTCCCCGGATGCTTCTTCCCACATTTATTGCATGTGGTAAGCTGAAATTGCTTTCTACCTCTTCCCTGATCAAAAGCCTTCCCTAAAATGGGCTTCAACGATCTCTTCTTTTCATTTGATTTATGAGACCACTGTGTCTCATCAAACTCCAGCTCGACTTTCATTGCACTCTGCATGATCTATTCGTAGCTATCGTAGTCCCGATTGGCTAAATTATTCCGCAGATGAGGTCTTAGTCCACCGAAAAATCTATCAACCTTCCAACTTGGATCGATGACAAAGATAGAGGTATATCATGAAAGTCGGATGAAGTTCATCTCATAGCTTCCGAAAGATTCGTTCTCCTTCTGTTTCAGCTCAAGAAACTCTTTCTCCATTCTCGTTCTCATGGAACGAGGGAAATACTTATTAAAGAATATTCCCCAGAACTTTTCCCACTCCATAGCTTCCATCTCTCCTCTAGGCTTCGTGTTTTTGACCAGTGACCACCACTGATCAGATTCTCCCTCTAGGCGATAAACAGCAAGGGTGACTTTTTCTTGTTCCGAACAAAGGAGTACAAAAAAGATCTTTTCAATGGAGCTTATCCATTGTTCCGCAACCAAAGGGTCAGTAGATCCACTGAATGATGGTGGTCGTTGACGCATGAAGGACTCAACAGAGTGTTGTTCCCTTCGTGGTGAGATCGGCCTCTCATCTTGATTCAAGTTATTACTCATAACTTGAGTCAGTTGGTTCATCATTCACATGAATGTTTCCATTCCGGCTTCCATCGGAGGGCCGTCAGCACATGGTGAATTGCGGTCACCATCGGCATGGTTCCTCCTATTGCCCGCCATTTTCTAATAGAATAAAACCTTAGTGAGAAACTTATTTCATTTTTGAATCTTTTAACCAAAACTTCATTATTAGACAATTACACTTCTCTATAATTCCTTCATAATGATTCATAAAAAGTTTGTGATTAACCAAACATATCCCCCGGGAGTGTTGTAACCAAGAGTGCAGCAAGGCCCGTTATCGTGCACCAGTTCCCATTCGAGTTTATCTCAAAGTGGTGTTTTCGGGTTTTACCCCTATGTACATTTGTGCCAGAGCCACCTCTACCTGCTCGTATCCAGACAGGGATGTATTTGTTTGATAAACCACTCACTCAATACTTACCAAAATACCAGGAAGTTTTCCTATATTTAAACTTTTCTATAGGGTTCTTCCTAAAGTTTTTATATCCTAATTTCCACAAATAACTAAACCATCCTTTGATACCAACTATAACATCCCATCTTTTTATAACATAAACTTTCATTTCATTACACGGAACTGAGGATCTTTAAGGTTTAGTGTCTTGGAAACAAGGAACATAATACATGAAAACAACATAAAACATTCTTCTTAAACATTTGAAAGGCTTCTCCTTAATTTCATCCTAGGTTCATTACTACATCTCATAACCTGGGGACATACATCAAAAGAAAGGGTGAGTAGAAGGCCCAGTAAGGGAAACAAGAGAAACAATTTACATGTGAACTTGAGATACTTCAATAAGGTCATGAAAAGAACTTTAAGGCATGAGAAAGAAATCGTGAGGCATATCATAATAAAAATAAAATTTCTAATTACTTGAATATGTGGCTACAACATTTAATATTGACAATATTTTCGTTTCACCAAGGTCCATCCCCAAGGTGTCATTAAAAATTACCAAGGTTATTCACCAGGGTATCAGTCTAAAAAGTCATCTCTAGAGATTAAGTCTTTACCCAATGCATTGGAGGGCTATCCGGGCGCACCCTTGACATGTACTTATTATCATGTGAGCCACATATATCATCATCAATCATTTCATAAACAACCCATATAGCATAAAAAAATGGGTTTCATTTCATAATCATAACGTTTTAAAAACTGCTTTAAAGACATGATCATTATGTCACTTTAAACTCACGGAAAAAGAAAGCGGGTTTCATGTATGTAAATCCCTGAATTTAAAATAGAACATTTTGATATATATGTGAATACCCCTGTATAAATAATAGCTTTGAGTATTCACTTTATAACATAAAATAATTTTGAGAAAAGAGAGAGGCATTTTGCGACGAAAATTCTGCAGCATAAAGGCTATGTTTTGGGGTTTTAGAAAAAATTGAAAAGAGAGGGGACATTGGTCAAACATTCATAAATGACCCATAAAAAAGTATAGGGATAGAATAATAAGTATATATGAACATGGTAATTAAATTTGAAGGACATACCATTTGAAATGAAAAACATGGACGGAAGACAAAAATTAGATTTCTCTTATGAAAATTCGGCAGCCTAACGGCGTCACTTACACTTCAACAAAAATGAATTGAAAAGATAAAATAGGGTCCTTAATCATATGAACATAAGAGTTAAGTATGATAGATATAGAGATCATACCCCAAAATAATTAAAAAGGAACTTGAAAGACTTGACATGAAAGTAGAACTTTGAAAAGAATGAGAAGGGTGAAAGAATCCCCTTATAATTTCGATAGCCTAACGGTGCCACTTAAACATTCTTAAAACGAATTGATGAGAGAAAGATGGGGTCTCTCATAATATGAACATGAATAGGGAATTAATATGAATATATAAGAAAATCCTCCAACATAAGAACATGGAGTATAAAATAAATGACATAAAAGAGATTACTTGAAAAGAAGAGAGAGGTCAGATCCCTTACCTTAAAACGTAACTCTTAAAACTCAAAGGTTTGGACCTTTAGGGCTTGGGGGCACCTTGGCAGGACTCCTTGGGAGGTAAGGAGACCAGAAAATCGTTGAGGATGGTTTTTGAGTCTAATGGATGAGAGGATGGCTTGGTATTTATAGGGAAAGTGAGGGGACAAGGCATTAATGGCCAAGGGACACCTCACAAGTGCTTTACTCAAAACCATGTGCTCTCTCATGATATTTACCATGAAGTTAGGCCACATGGGGCCCCCAAAACAATAATTCATCACCTAAGGTCGGCCAACCCTTAAAATATCTCATGAAATCACCATGACACAACTATGATGTCATTAGACATACCGAAACCCTAAAACTGCTTTTTTACTATTCACTGAAAATTCATCTTTCTCAGAAAAATCCCAAAATTTCACCTTAACCAAAAATCGACGCTCTAATTAAAAATATGAACTCCATTTTATAAAAATAATTTTCTAAATATTTTTAATTTAATTTTTAAATAAAAAAACTATTCACCGAAAATTCATTTCTTTAGAAAAAACCCCAAAAATTACCATAACATAATATCGGTGCTCTGAGTTCAAAAATAAAGTACATTTTATAAAAATATTTTTCTAAATATTTTTAAATTAATTTTTAATTAAAAAACACTATTCACCCCAAAAAACTAATACTTGATTAATAATTTATGAAACCATTATTTACCCATTTTTTTGAATAACATTAATTAATCTAGGTGTCTAAATTATATTAAAACTTTCTTTGAGTGAAATTACTAATCCATTTGGTCACATTACTAATCCTAATCGTAAAATCACTATTCATAATTTACTATTCATCAAAAATTATGTTGATCTTATTAGACTCCAAATTCCTTACTGAACACTTTTTTAGAAGACCATTTTTTGAAAATCATTACACATCATTAATTATTTAGGGTTTACATAATTATTTTAAAATATCCCTTTTTCAAAATTCATCAATAAAATATATCCTAAAATTATCCTAACAATTGAAATTTCACAAACATCACTAAAGGAAGAAATCTCAATTTATTCATCCCAAAGGATCACACAAGGAAGCTAGGGTCTCGTCACATAGCCCCTTATAACACTGGCATATGACCTAAGTGTAAGGTGTGCTATGGTGAGAGAATCTGAGGGAGGCTCAGATAACATTTCCCTAGTAGTAATCTCTATTAACTTGAACTTCTCCCGTAGGCGTTTCCGTTCAAGTTTGACACGCTGGAGTTCGGCTTGGGCTTGGTCCAAACGAAGCCCAAAGATGCCACCTCCTTCCCAAGCTCTGATAAGTGGGCTTCATAAGGTTTGAGTATACTGGATGAAGCCATAGACTCCTCTTTCTGCATTAACCAACAACATCTCTATTAAATCATTAAGAGTAAGTTAATATTCCACTCAAAAAAATTGGGTCGTTTCATCTTGTATGCAATAAGAGTACAATACAAGATATCTAATGTAAACTCTTTTGGATCTTTTTCTTCTAGTATTAATGAATAAAGATTAAACTAAGGTGGAAGTTTTATCAATACTCACTTAACAATTTTTATAACTTCAATAATCACACCAAGACCATGCATGTCTTCCACAATAATATTTACTCGGTAAAATAATTTATCAACACACTCATTTGGGTACCATCCGAGATCCTTATATTTGTTCCATAGAAATTGAAACTCCGCCTCTCTAAATTTTTATTAACCGTCATAAATATAAAATAAATTTTCCCACAGATCATGTGATGACTTACATGACATAAATTTAATATAAATTTCATTTGATAAGGCTCTCTCGAAGCATTGATTCCCATAGCTTCAGCATCCAATTATCTTTAGTCTGTTTATAATAAAGCACCACTATCGATGTTAGCTTACATTACTTTCATAGATGTTGTAAGTAAATACACTCCTAATGATCGTAAGTAGTAATACATCTAATTCTTCCATAATTGAAATTTTTCCCCTCAAATATCAGAATCCATTTGTGAATGAAAACATCCATTTCTTATACTGAGAGAGAACCACTGACTTTCAACCTTTATTTAATACCAATTGTTATGTCCAAAAAGTAAAATATCCTAAGAAGGAGGGGGAGTGAATTAGGTTATGAAATATTAAAACTAATTCCCCTTTGGATATTTTTTCATCATTAAACAAAACACAATTCTCTCATTCTCCCATAGAAATGTATGAATAGAAATTAAAGCATGCACAAGAAAAAAAAATTTTAGTTTGTTCACCCTCAATGAGATACATCCAAGGATCATGCAATGGAGATGTGACAATGTATACAATCCACTAAAATTCACTACCAATTATAAGCTTCATGAAAGACTACTTCTATTCTCGAGATCACTAACTTTACAATGTTTATTTTCAGTTCACCACTTCCCCAAATTTCACTCCCTATATATCTTTCTATGACTCATTGCTGGTGTAAATGATCACCATCTTCCTATACTTTGGATCAATTATACAAAAAGTGGTCCACTCATAATCTATAGACTTATAGGTCTCTTCATTTTCAAAAATGAATTAATCCTCAACTATAGGTAGATGCCTTATTGAAGTTGCACTTTCATACACTGATTAATACTGCTTTACCATATATGTACTAAAAAAATTCAAACTTCACGCAACTGTTAGGTGACTTATGTGAAACCTTAAGGTCTTACGCACAACTTTTTTCCTTTATAATAGAAAATAAAATTGTGAAAAACTTTCTACTTGAGTTTAACTCTCTATTTTCACACCACTCTCTTCTGATGCACAACTCCCTTATTACACACAACTTCTTTCTTACACACAACTCTTACGCACAACTCAGTATTTACATGAAAATTAGTTCTTTCAAAGAACATAACACATGCATGATTCATAGATATGATTCTCTCTAAGTGTTGATACTCCTCAAATGAGGGGGTAACCGCCTATTTATGACAATTTTCAGACCCTATGAAAAATTCACATAATATCCTTGGGAACATAAGTAGCATTCACGCAAGTCTAATTTGCGTAAACTTACCTTTCATGAAATACCATTCATTGCACAAAATTATTCATTTTTCATATTTTGATGTAATAACCTTGACAACTAAATTGTGTGCAACATTCCAAAGCACCTAAACACTCTCTTTCAACTTTATTTTCCAAAAAAACTTCTCTCCATTCTCCAATTTTTGGACCAAAATTTTTGGAAATCACTAGGAAATGATGAAAACTTGTATACGTTATTTTTTTACCACCTACAGAGCATACATTAATTTTTCATGGTTCTTTATCAAAATAGTTTTTCAATAATATCTATGGAACTCCACAACTGACCATGGGTACCCACTTTGATAGAAAACATGATGAACCTAAAAGTGCCTCAATTCTACCTTGAGTTATTTTTTTCCAATAAGAAAAGAGGATTTGATTGGAAATATGAAGCCTATGTTGAGTATAAAGAAAGAATTTTACCCTCAATGAGACATAACCTTGGATCACATTAAATGCCTGGGTTGGGGGTAGTCATGGGTGGATAAATAAATAAATAAATTTAATTATTTTTTTATTTAAATAACATAATACCTTATATATAAATAAATGTTTATGGGTAAATATCAGTGTTAACCTCATAACATTGGAGTCCTAGAGAGGATCCATTGGAGTATCATTTTTAGAGGGACAATGACCAGATCATGGATCAATGATTGATGCGCAGTGGAGTTTGGGGATCTTGACAATGATTATAAAGCAAGACCATTATTCATCAGATATTGATCAAAACTCATGGATGGATTTTTTTGTGGATTTATCCCCATTTATTTATCCCCTGATAAAAATGAATCAATTCTTATTATATATTTATTCTAAACTTATTCATGTTTACGGGTTTGAGTTTATTCTTATTGGGATTTTGGAGATTTGTTTTATTGAATATTTCACTCTTAGTTTTTCATTATAATATAAATTAATAAATTCTAACCCAAACATGTCTGAGGTTTATTCTTCATTTTGTGGTTTTTTCTTCCTCCCTATTTATTCACACGTTCATCGCAGATAAATTCTTCGACCTATGATTCAATGTATTCCAGATATTCGATTGTGGTGTGACCGTTATACAATGTAGTGGATCTATAATGTTGGTATAGTTCATGATTGAGGGTTTAATCAAGGATAAATGATGTAGGTGGATGAATGAAGTAGATCCGACCAGTTCCGGGGTTTCTCATTCGTCCTGCATTATTGACGCGAAAAAAGTGTGATGCATCGACAGTTTCCTAATTGGATTTGGTGGCTGGATTTAGGTTGAAAGTGATAGAGTATCTTGGGTGAGGGATGATCTAATGATCATGGACATGATCAATGGTATAAATATTAGATCCAGCGGGGGTGTGATCATATGTGTAAAGAAACCACATGTTTCTATAAATCCCACGACACACATCATGTTATTAATAGATACATGCCATGTGGGACCCATGACTATGATGCTATGATTTTTTTAGAAAATTATATATCACACACCACATGAAACATGTCACAAGCCTTGTGACTCAGTGCTGGTGTCTTAGCATGTACCTTGAACGGTACATGGGCATAGAAAAATCTAGGCACATGGGCATGGGTAGAGTACAGAGGCACGATATGGTACTCTAATAGGACCAAGTACACAGATACAACTAGGTATATAGGGAAAACCATAATTATACAGGCACAACAAACTATACCTAGGCATGGGAATGTGGCATGATGATAGTCATAAAGACATCTACACACTGTGTACCTAATGAGATATGTTTTTTAATTAACCAAAATTCATGTTTTTTTATCATGATACATGGATAGTTCTAGGGTTTTTTGAAATTTATCATATCATCATATACATGTTGTGTACTTATTATAGGAATGTTTAATTCCCTTATTCTTCTCATTTTATCATTGATATGATCTTGGATGCTTTCCATTGGACTATTTTGGTGTAGAATAGTATCAGTTGAGTGAGTTCCCTTGGTCTATCCCTACGAGGGTATAGTGTGGAATTAAGTCCTCATCAAAGGTTTGTGATCTCCTCTATGGGATGAGTCTCAGATAGTGTTTATGGTGTCCCCATGAGTGGATCAGAGTATGATCATCTATCATTCCTTATTGTTCCCTATGTGGGGTTCATGGTATTAGAATGAACACCATGCAATGGGAATTGATCCCCTTTCTAGTAGGCCAACCCAATAGGGTTTATGGTATCATAGTGTGTATGATTCTTTACTTAGCGGGTTACTTAAAAAGGGTTCATGGTGCCCCATTCAAATCATTGGTGTTATCCCCTATGTAAGTGTATATATACCACTAAGATATTTGAAGTGGATTTAAAACTTCCACTAAATATATGGGTTTAATCCCCTATCTGTGTATCAAGAGTTTTTTATCAAGACCTTTGTATCAATCTCTTTGGAGATTTAGCGAGTTCTTCTTCAGCAAGGTCTGATGAGAATAATCTCTTTGGTGAACTCCATAAATGTTAGAAAGGATCATGTAGTGGATTCTCCTAGATGAGAATTACCTTGAATTCTTGAGTAGTATTCAATGGCTGGAAGTATTAGTTGATACCACTTGATAACTTTTATCTATTATAGGTATATCTCACATCTTTTTTTATCATTATGTTTCATATGTTGATTGAATTTCACGTGTATTGATGATATGATTAATAATGATGATTTTTGTTTGGTGATTTTAGGGTGTCCTACTGGGTATTGTTATACTGACCCCTACATGATATCCTCCCCCACATGTCATGTTTTTTTACAGATGACATACCTTTTTATAGAGTCCCTAGAGGACTAGGAGAATGCATGACATAGTTTGGGCTAAAAGAACTAATGTGTATACCAGTGTTTCATTTGATAGTAGTCCGTTACATATGAGCATGTTGGAATTTATTTTAAATCTTTTTATAGACATATATTTTTACCTTTATTACTTCCTAGTACTTCCATTAATCTCTTATTGTAGGATAAATTTCATGCATGCATTGGTATATGCTTTTTTGTTTAACATTTAAGTATTTAATGAGTTTGGTTTTGTGTGTGTACATATAGTTATATTTGGATAATGCCTCCCAAGTTTTTGATATTCCTACTCAACACTAGTCACTGACCCCTAGCCTATTTTAGGTAGGCTCAGGGTAGTCACACTCATCTTATCACCAACTAGGTTAGGCTCGATAGGTAGGTTCATGATATTTTTACCCTTGGTTGAATTTTTACAAAATATTTTTCAAGGAATCTTCTTGTGAATTTAATCCTCCCATAAGACATGTTATTTTATTCCCCTACGATTCATGTCTTATGAACTATCATGATTTATACCATTACTCATTATTTTGATCTTTTATTTGATGTGTATAGTTTTAAAGTGTTAAGCTTATATTCTTATACCCATATGCCCATTCTATGATTATGTGATCATTGATATCTCCCATGTTTACCCTTACTATGCACCTGATCTACCCCTTTATTATGTTTCCTTTACCTATGTTATGAAGACAGGTTTTAGGGATTAAATGTATATAAATAGTTTTAGTTATCAATAACATAATGGGATACTTTTATGAACTAGTTGTTTATAATTCCATGTTTCTAATGATACCAAACCTATAAAATTATGGAATTGATCATATATCATGTAATGAATATTGATATATTAAGATTTAATATTTATGAATGGAAATTATGGGTTTCTATATCAGAGGATGCCAACTAGTGGAAAGGTATTAAATCATACATTCGGAAGACTATACCCTCAACTTAGAGTAAAACAAAAAAAAACCAAAAAACAATTGCATCTAATATCATATTTTTCATAATTAATAAAAAAAATCATACTATAACAAAATGTAAATAAATCATAAAAGTATACATCCCATTTATCACCCACTGATCTGATTGAATAAACAAAAATAAATATAAAAAAATAAATACGTGATAGGATATAATTCTGTCATTGAGTATCACCTCAACCACCCTCTAAATCCCTATTGAGATTCCCTAGCTTGTTCCACTACAAGATCTATTATGAACTATAAAGTAGACATAAGGTTTACAAATATACTAGATTTCTCATACAGTGTGTGAGAAATACATCTTAATAGTGCCTAACCAAGTGTCATTAATATACATATTCATATAAGTGTGTATGAAAACAAAAATTAAATGACATAAAAATAAAAATTAACACACAATATGTCAGACGTCTTATGTTAACTAAGATACCATGGCTCTATACACATCTAGTTATCATGTTCTAGCTATGATAACATGATACAAATTCATACATACTTTATCCTAAGATTAAATATAGTCATCTCATTCCATCATATCCATCATGGATAATGCCTGAGGACTTAGGTTAGGGTGTCTCCAAATATTTAACATTACCAAAATATTCAGGGTAGGGTCCTAAATCCAAGTCCAAGAAAAACCCCTATCACTTAAGGTAAGTCACCCATAAAGTACCAACCACACCCTTATCACCCAAGGTATACCCTAACGTCTACCTCTAAATATCTACCTTATTACTCGAGGTAGTTTGAAACATCCATGTCTCATAGCACATCACAATATGACATCAGTCTCACTCAAGGATGTCTTTTCAAATACACTTTCACTCAATGTAAGGCCATAAAAGGTACCAAGATATACATTCTCACTCATGTTAAGACCATAATTTATAACAAAACCACTACCTTCTCACTCAAGGTAGGTATTATCCATAACCTTCTCACTCTAGGTGAGGCATTATCCTAACCACTATCTTATCATTAAAATCAGGGTTCGATATCACATAAAAAAAATCTACCTTTTCACTCGTGTTATGGATACAAAAATTATTTATCACTCATGGAAAGTTAAGGCCTTTGGATATATCATCATCCATTACAATATTCATCACCTACCACAAGAAGATAGATGAAACAGTAAGTAGGAAATTCAACCCATCCCACAAGATCAGTAGCTTGTCTCTAGGTTATTTTCAATCAATATCTCGCCCACCTATCGATGTGAATCTAATTATCCACCCACCCCTAAAAAGAATTCTAAATTCCATCTTGGTAAAACAAACACATCATGTTATATCCTAAAAAATTTACATGCTACCCATTTTGGAATCCACTGGCCCCCCTAGACCCATATAGTCTCTGGTCACTAGAACATAGCCACACTCATCACCCTGTAGTGAATCCTCAGCCCATAGTCTCCCTTTGACCCTAGCCTCAAGTGGTAGGTATAAACTTCATAAAAATTCTACTCACAGAATAACCTTACTAACCAAGGGATGTCCTTTGCTATCTCTCTATAAACTTCTTGGTATATTAATGTCAATCCATCAACAATTAATATGAACCCCATATAGGCCTCATTTTAAATATAACATAGGAGAGATATATACAAATCACTCAAATGAAAAAACTCTTTTTCACACCCCATAGCATCCCATAGGACTTATCCCATTCAATTGAATTTCTATGGTCCTCATCCACCCTTAGGATTGTGTCACTCAATAGGCATGAGATATATGAATTATTCACCTATCATATCTAGGACTAAGCCTTTCATGTATTCCCAACTAGCCCTTGAAAATCCCACCTTGGCTATACCTAACTTATCTCGACCAATAATACCTACACACGGTCTCTCGATAACTCTATCGACATCTTCACCCCTTTATGACATTGTTTATAGGCGATCCTAATTCACTCAAAGCATCAGGGAGCACTTTGCCACTGCATGAGGAGTATTAAGACCACCATCACTCTTTACCCAAGGTCCTATTAGTACCTATAAATTTTACCTTTTCCTTTACAAATTAACGAAGGCATAAAATCATGTATAAGCATGAATATGCATTTTTATTATAGTGACCCCATACCTCCATCTAGAAATTTCCTCCCTAGCCAATCTCCGCACAACCTCGACCAAACCATACATGCATTTTACATGATCTCATTGAAATTCAATCTCCTATATAATTCCATAACATAAAAATAATTAATTATAACATATAATAATTAATTAATCAAATTGATCCAAATTGGTTTATTAAATGAAAACTGAATGAGAATCACCATGTAAATTAAATTTCAAAAACCTCATATGTTAATCCTTCTAGAACCTCTCTATCCATGCTAAGGGAAACCGCTATCGAAATGGTATGATTTAATAATTATTTGGTGAAATCATCACCAAAATCCTAGTCAACATGACACCAAATCAAAAGGTCTTCAAGGGGAACCATAAATGAATAAAGAGGTAGAGAATCCTATCTTGAATCATTATATAATAACCACTAAAACATTACGCACAATGGTATATTGAAGGGTGGGTGGGTGGTGGGATGGGGAAGTGGGATGAGACAATTGAAATGGACCACCCCATGTGGAAATTACTTCTAAAATCCCAAGGGTGGTGACTAGTAAATTTGCACCCCACCCTCTCTAAAAATATTCTCGAAGCTCATTCATAACATTAATAATAGGGTTATCACGCAACACCCCATTGATAGGGAATGTTATAGTGTGTCCCTACTTGTTATAGTGAAACCGTACCCCAAATGGTTGATGGACATATTTCAATGACTTCCCCCCATGGAAGGCCCCCTTTAGGCTATCCCATGGGACACTCCCACTAGGGCCACTCTACGGCATGGTCCATATGTTTAATTAAAAAATCTCATTAAGGGTTATAGGGACCAACATTGATAACCCACTCCACATTGTAACTCCTAGATCTACAGTGTAACCCTCTTTATATAAGATTCTGACTCCACTACCACCTGAGATCCCTCCATGGAACAACCTATAGCTTTTTCATGGTACTTCCCTACAACACCAATATAGTGCATTGCTATCACACCCTCCAAAAAGAAACATCTACAACACTCACCATGACACAATATCCTGATGTTATGATATGGTCTGTCACCTATATCCAATCTCCACAACAATTTTCTCCTATTCCTACCTCGATGTTCTCCTAGACACCTAAAATGGATCTATAACCTTTATCCCCATATAAAAACATCTCTTTATGATTTATTAATGCTAAAATTCCAGATTAGAATACCAATTTATGAAATACACTTTTCTCATAGAGTGAAAATTCCAATTTCATTTAAATTTAACATCCCATAACAATGTATGTCATTACAAAACTCCCCAATATAATGTATCTCATCATAAAAAATAAATAGTGGTCTTCTACCCATCACACCCAACCTACCTTGGTCATGAAATCACACCTAACTAACAACATTCCATCCCCTAAAACCAAACATGATTCTACTACATGACTCCAAACAATATAAAACACTATTCATAAAAATCTATTCCACTCACTCATCCCCACCATTGACCTAGAGATGATGATAAACTACACCTATCTATATTGAGACACCAAAAAATTGTCAACCGGTTTATCCAACATCTTAAAATTCTATCTACTATAATACCCTAATCATAATGTTTGATTTGGGCCCCTAATGCTCTCAACCATAGGATCTACATACAGAAAATGTACTTCCAATGGCTAGTTGACACTCTTGATGTGGTTTCCAACTCACCATATCCACTTTCTTACAAAACACTATTTTTACTCCTCTAAACGAGTTCTTATGAAATGATTATTTAAACCCACTAACACACTATCAAATAACCTCATCATGATACCTTAACACCCAAAGGCATCATAAAATCATCCAAACACCCACACTAAAGTACCAACCTGACACGTAGTGTAATTTAATGGTTATAACACCAACCATCCACACTAACCATCACACTCCCACCTCGAGCACCAGTTCACAATTGATTTGAATCAATAATGGATCACACAAAAACCATCCTATAATTGATGCCAACATCTAGACTACACCTAACAGAGAATATGAATCCTGAATCTGGTGTCTACCAAGGATTCAAATAATATTGAATCTTCCTATACACTAGTATCCCAATGAAATATTTTTTGTCCAGGACCAGTTTAACTATATCCACGACCCTCACAAAAAGAGGGTCCTACCCCCATTCCTAAGAAGATTCTCCCCAACACATAAGTCTCATTATCATCACACTTTAAAATTGAACAAATGAACTATATATCTAATTCTCCATCGATTAACTCACATAACGAGTAGATGTAGATAACCCACTCATAACCAAGAACCAACATGAGACACCAATCATTACTTGTTCCAATCTCATTAGGGTAGTCATCCTTAAAATTTTGAAAATTAATATGTATAAAGTTTCACATAATCTGATATCCAATGATTCAATCCCCACTTAATGAATTTCCTTATACTACTCCTCGATCACTTACCCAAATGGTTCCCAATGCCACACACATGTTGATCCTCCCAATCCACACTCAACTATCCTATAAACCCCCAAAACCTCCGATTTTAATTATTACCATGATCCTATATTATCTCAAGTGTTTTATCATATCCATTGATCATTGAACCAAAAATGGATACTCACTGATCTACAAAACAATGGGCATCGTGTATAACTAAAATTCACATGCCCTTTCACATTGAGGATTTTCCAATTTTTTTACCAAATTAATTCTTCTATTCTCAAGGTAGAGTGATCCTCCAAAGCATTTGGATGTGAAGAATATTTTAGTATACAATATGCATTCTACTATAAGGAGAAACTCAAAACAACATTTTTGTCTGATGTTCAGATAACAACAATGATATATTTAGTAGTTGGAAGTTTTGTTTTGGAAGGGAGTGTGTTTGATAGATGTGTACTGGTTAGTGATCAATTTATTGTAATTTTTGAGTATAATTTATATCCTTTAGTGTATCATTTAATTTTCATCAACTTCAGTTGTCAGAAGGTGAAATATACTTGTGATTTATAGTCATCGAGGCACAACAATTTTTTGTCCAGGAATATTGAATGGCGGTGAAATTAGACGACTATATAGGACCCATTATACAAGTTGCATGTGAATACTTATACACATGTGGTGTTGTGACAATGAAGCAAAATGGTATGTATCAAATTATACTTATCTATTGAGATTATAAAACATTGAATTAATTTTTTAATAAAAATGGAATCAGTTCTCACCCATTTAAATAATACAGAATTTTATAAACCATGGAAAACCGAAGCATTATTTCTTGAATTATTTATTTTTTCTAATATTGAATGGTTGTGTTGAGTTTTATGGAGTGTTTTTATGTTGTGTGTAACATGGTATGATGAGTATGGTATGTAAAATTCCTCTCTTCTAGTACATTCATTTTGTGTGGCAGTGTTTGATTGATGGAGCATCTAAAGCTTATTATTTCCACTACACAAAGCATTCAAGGGATTTGTGACCATTGATTAGTAGTGTTGTTTCAAACCTAGTATAATGAAACCTCTCATAGGTTATTACCTATGATTCTACTTGATGAAACTCAAACCCAATAGATGTACTCTCCCATAAAACTTGGCCACACAACTGGACTCATTATCTCCTGAGTCGTGTGTCCTCAATCCCAGGATCACACATCTAAAACATTGATCATGGAACACTTCTGGATAGTTTTAACCAGATGGAAGCACCTCAATACATTATTTTTAATATCCCTAAGTAATTTCCCTAATTCTAATGCCAACCACATGATCGTCAACCACTGATGAATTTTTATAAAGCAACGGAGGATTTGAAAATGTTCCAAATGTAACAATAAAAAAAATCTAGAATCAATTAAGTATAACATCTAACCATTTTCCCTCTATAAACCCAACCTCATTACTAATGTAAATATATTCATCACACCGTTACTCAAACCTATCAGGGGTATCATTATAACTACCTGGTCTGACTATGTATATTACCTTCAAGAATTTATATGAAATAAAATATTGGTTGTTGTTGATACTTCAGGTTAACAGAGAATCATATCAATCACCCGAAGGGGTCCATCACCAATGCTTCTAATACATGTACAACCCATTTATGGTCCCTATACATCCCTTAAATAATGGGACTATGTTATTATCACCATATAATGAATCACTTTGAGAACCAAATGGCCTACCATTAGAGAGAAAATACTATGGTTAAGTTGACTATAATGATACTAAAAAGTTATATGAGAAAATTATATATATGTTTTTCTTTGAAACTTTAAAAATATGGACCCCCATTACTATATAAATAATCACACACAAGTATATGTTTGTGTTATGAATATGACATGCCAAGTATGATTCATTATATGATTCAAGCCAAAAAGGACCAAGACTCAAAGTAGAAAAATAACAGTCTTTGGTAAACATATCATATTTAAATAAACATATCAAAAAAAAAGAAAGATTGTAAATTTAATTCCATACCCCCATTAACCATGAATTAACACACAAAATTTGATCGCGAAGCACTTGTATAAGGTCTATCACATGATCCGACACATCCCTATTCCCTATCTACCATATCTCAAATAGTAAAGAAAAATAAAAGGCTACCTAATACCAATTTGTAATGACCTAGCCTGGGACCACACGTTAGTGTACCAAGTAAGGAGATATAAGACCTTAGATTTGCCTACCTATACTCTAGAGGATTCTGAATAATAGTAAGTTCCAAAATCATAAATTGGGGAAACTATATCTTTGAACCAAAGGAAAAAAATGAAAAAAATCCACATAAAACCTCAGAGTTCGCATAATTAATAAATAAGAATAATTATGTTAAAAAATATCATATAGTCATATAAGTATACATCCCACTAATCACCCACTAGGATGATCATATATAAAAAAACAAATAGAAGAAAGAAAATATGTTTTATTCTTAACTAGAATCCCAAATCCTCACCTCACCCATCCTCTAAATCCCCATCGAGTTGCCCCAAACTGATTTAGTACACAAATTATGCTCAGCCAGAAAGAATTCATAAGGTCTACATGTGCACCGGGGTGCCTGTGAAGGGTGTAAGAAATACATATCAATATAGTCTCCCAAGTGACCCTAATATATTTCATTATATAATTTTGTATGAAAAGGAAGGTAAATGATAGAAATAGAAATATGCACACACAATATATTGGATGTTTTGTGATAACCAATCCCCCAAAAATCCATTCACATTTGGTCATAATGTGAAAAATGGACCACCAAAAAAATATATCATACCTAACCTAAGACAAAATCGAGTCACCTCATGCAATTTTCTCCATCAAAACTAGTACTCAAAGAATCAGGGTAAGGAGTCTATAAATCTCAACTAATAACTGAAGATTCATGGTAGGGTCTTTTATCCAAACCCAAGAATTTCTCTTACAACTCAAGGGAGGGTTCCAATTATGTTTCAAATACAAATTTATCACTCAAGGTATAGTGTCCCATCCATGTCTCGACCTCTAAATTATCACTCAAGGTTCAATATCCATATCTCGCAACACATCACAACTAGAGTAGCCTTGTCACTAAAGGATATATTTAATAATACATTCTCACTTAAGGTAAGGACATACTATATCATAATCCATACCTTCTCAATCAAGGAATTCCTAGAATTCGTGTTATAAATCCTAAAATTTCACTAAAGTAGGTCTTGTCAACAACCTTATCACTCAATGTGGCAACTTATCTGGACCACTAACTTATCACTCAAGGTAGGTTCTGATATCACATTACAAACTACACCTTATAAATCAAGGTATGTATCTATAAAAATCCTATAATAATGGTGGGAATAGGCCTTAATATTTATCATCTACCAAAACAAAATTCATTACATATCATAATAACCAACATGAAATAATAAACATGACACATAACCCATCCCACAAACTCACCATCTTATCACATGGTTCTAGTCACTTGAGACCTAGCCCCACATATAGGTTTATATATCATCATCTATCCTTCCCCATAAAGTACTCCTCAGAAACATATTATTTTCACAACTAAATCACGACGTATCCTCTAGAATTATCATATCACCCATCAGGGTGCCCAATACAGTTCCCATGTTCTCTCTTGATCTCTTTTCATTAGCACCAAGATGCACTCATCACCCAATGTTTAATTCTCAACACTTGGGATATATATGACCCTTGAATCAATAAGTATGTAAAAAACTTATCAAAATCCTACTCATATCCGAACCCTACTAACCAAGGTTTGTCTGAATCTATCTATTTCTAAACCCCTTAGGCACCTGATTCCAATCCAGTAAAAATTTTCAAGACCCCTACCTAGGATTAATCTCACATATCCATTCAAAAAGATATCAACCCATTACTCATAAAAACCCATATTTTTCACACCTCATCTCATCTTGTAAGACTCAAGTTGTACATGGTACTTTTCAAGGTTCTCATCCACCCTCAAAAGGATATTTCTCATCTAGAATGTGATGTACCACTTTCTCACCCATCATCACTAGGTCTAAGAATTTTATTACTGATCAAATATACTTATTAAATCCAAAATAGGATATTCTTGATTCATCATGATCCTCGATACCTACCTAAGGTCTCTTGATAAATCTAGAAACATCTTCAATCCTTAGTGACATAGTCAATTGGTGATTCCAGTTCACTAAAAGTGTTAAAGAGTAAATTTCACAAATATAAGGAGGATTAAGGACATCCTCTCTCTTTATAATGGGACCTATTATTTGTTATTTTTTCTATATGGTCGAATATAATTTGCATTCAGGCATGAAATCATGCATAAAAAGATATATGAGTTTGTATTATACGGTCCGCCTACCACCATATAAGAGTTACCAATGAAGACAATTTCTATAAAACCTTAACATAGCCCATCCATGCCTCATCTAAGATGACACTGTCACCCGATCTTCTATCACATGGCATAACATAAAAATAATTGATTATTACATATTTTAATTAATGATTGGAATTGATCTAAAGAGGAATATTCATTGAAAACTCACTAAGCATCACTGAGACATTGAAACCATATGAAACATAATGAATTCATCATTTGGTGAATTCTTTTAGACATGATGAAAAAATACCCATCAATTTAGGATGATTTCATCATTATTTGATGAAATTTTCACCAAAACCCTAGACAACATTGAGCGAAATCAAAAAAGATTCATGGAGAAACGTGAATAGAGTAATAAGAGGTATATTTTTAATTATATAAACAAAGAATATCTACTGAAAATACCCACCCATGGGGATCAGAGGAAGGGTGAAAGGGGTAAGAGATAGATGAAATAGACCACCCAAAGTGGCTCTTCCCTTTAAAATACTCAGGGGATGACTTGTAAATTACCCATCTACCACTGCTAAAAATACCCTTGGGGGTAGATATGTAACCATGAGTGTCACAACACAGTTACACATCACTATGATAAATTGTAGTGTCGCCCTATTGGACCTGACATAACCAAACCCAAAAGACAGTTGGCCGATTCCCTTAGTCACCATCATAGAGGTGCCCCTATGGGATACACCATGGAATATATAGTTCCATCCTAGGTGGACCTAACACATCACTTGATTCAGTTCACCACAAGACCTCAAGTGAGCCTCAGTATATTCCAATTGATGTGGACAAGAAGTTATTGTGTAATAGATATAGTGGATATACTATTAACACTAAGAAGAGTAAAATAAAAATAGAAAAAAAAACAAAAAATATAGATGTATAAACATCAGAGTATGTATATATTTTTTGAAACAATCTAATGAAATAATAAATGAAAAGTTTCATATAGTCAGACATACTCAAGATATGTAAAATAGAAAATGGTCAGTCTCCCACCGGGCTGACCAAAAATAAAAAAATGAAAAATTTAAAATAAATACATCGAGATCTACCACCAACACTAAGATGAACCACATACCCATTCTTCATGACTCTTTTGCTATAACAGCTCGATCCTAAGGAACCACACGAGTGGACCCACTCAATCAAGCAACACTGGGCCTCCAACTAATCTATTGTGTAACCTATTATCCATGTTAATGAATAAATAAGATCTTCATACACATTGAGGTTCTTATATAAGGGGAATGAAATAAATCTCAATGGACCAATCCTAATGGTGGAACTATAATATGATGTCATATACAAGTGCATACACACATGATATACCCAGCCCTAGATAAAAAATAAAAAAATGGAATAATATAAAAATTTACATAACAAATAATGGGGGATAAACAAAAACATAGAAAACAGCGAACCATGGGTTCTATCCTGACACCCAAGGTAAATCTACCCCTACTATAGGCCACGTAAGAGGATTTTTTTCACATGGATCATCATGCTAAACAGCACCAAGAATTTCCTCTATATCTACATAGAATATACATGATTTCAAAATGAAAATGAATGAATATATGACCCTATGAAATGACCATCGGCATCCAAACACCAATATGAATCTACTAGTCTCTACGACTATAATTAAATGATTTGAACTGGCGATAGGACTCTAAAATGGACCTTAGAGAACATGTCACGTCTCAAAAGTCATCCATAATAAATCATTATAAAAATGTGGGCCTGATAGATATAATGTCACAGGGTTCCCTCCATGAATGATAAAAAATACATTATCCTAGGGGTCCCATCCACCCATGGGCTTGATAGATACACTATACGAAGGGTCCCATCTAGGTAATCGGGAGCACCCAAATCCATGGAAGGTAACCTCTAGAAAGTTTGTAACTCACAATTAAATGAGTACAGTAATCCATATCATCTTTTAGAACCTTAATCCCATATAATAGTAGGAATACAATAAAGGATATGACTATATTAAAACTCAATGTTTCTGCTTATTCCAAGATATCCTAATGGTAAACAACTCAAACTGGGTCTTGAGAGGAAACTACCTCAAACATCTTGTCCAAAGGTCGCTAGAATGTAGGTCAATAAAAACCTTGAACCCAATATATAAAAAAATTGAACTAGCAGTGCTAATAAACTATCCTAGAAACTCCATACAAGGAATGGGTTGATCCAAATATCGAACCTATCATCCAAAAATATAAATTGACAGTGTCGATCAACTCTGAAATGACAAAACATGAATCTCCCACAGTCCCTAGGGTCACATCATAATATAAAGTCCAACTAGGGACTCCCTTGATGCACCTGAGCTCCAAGTGTATTCCCATAAAATAAATCTCAAATTACCAAAAGGATATAATAAGGGAAGGACACCCTACAATGGGATCCTCTATCCCATAAAAAATCTTGAGACAATGTCATCATATAAAATAAATCAAGAGGACCTCAATTGCCTCCAACTGATCCTCAATAAAAAATAAATCTACAAGGGAATCCAAAAGAAACAACATGAAAATAAGGGAGTTCCATATGGTCCTCATGGTCACCTAAAAATAAGGAAACCCTATACAGAACCTCATATCAAATGAATCCTTAATGAAGATACTATTATAAAAAATCCTCAAATAGAATCCCTAATAAACAACCCATCCTCAGATACTATCTCACCGATCAGGGTATCCACAAAGATCTATCAGACCCATATCAACATAAAAATAAAACCTAAACATAACCACTATCTCATGATGTCCACACAACCAGAAGGATCAAATAACATAGATCCTTAACATAATATCTAAACCTCAACTACTCTAACATTGAGAAACTGGTAGCAATATCTAGAGAAAATCCAAGATCTCCTTATAGATAATATTAGATACCACCTTATAAGATCTTTCTGAAATAACATTGAAATAATATTACCCAAAATCCACAATCCAATCCAAAAAATGATCTTATGACACTCACATGGGTATTTTATCAAACATACCAACCCACTGGGGGATTCTATATCAAAACCTCAATATTATCCACCTACAAACTCTCTCCAAAACCAAAACAACATCAAAATGACCCCTAACCATAGAAAGAATACTAAAATCATTATTTACATGAAAAATTATTATAATCGACTACTAAAAAGTCCAATTATGACTATGTTGAAGAACAAGAAAAAAACACTAGGGAAAAGTACAAGATGTGCAATTCAGATACATGAACTGTGGCCACAAGGCCCTCTCTGGTTGTGTGAGACATCCCACTTGGTGTGCACTTATCCTAAGTACATGAAGAGTCTACCTTGTAATTAGTGTGTACCCAACATGGGGTTTATATCCATGTACCTAGAAATATACCCCCATATTGGGTCGGGATAACTAATGTACACAGCCACTAGTTGTGTACCATACAAGGGATTTGGATGTGTTCCCTACACCAAAATGAGCCCTAACATGGGGTGCCTAGATGAATACTCACTCACACCTTGAGCCACCCCAACATGAAATGTCCACCATGACTACACTACATGTAGTCCACATTTACTTACCTCACCTAAATAGAAGAATACACAATGTTTGTTTTCAGAACTATATGCCATGATCATAGGTTTTCCCGAAAAAACACCCAAAATGACCAAAAACCCCATATGTCTCCCAGAAATCCATAGATAAACATCCACGGTGTCCCTAACAACCCATAAATGTTTTTAAAACTTAAAAAAACTATTTTATGTGTATTTTGGGAAAAAACCTAAAATAATCCTACCTTTGGGTGGAAAATATCATAACTTTACATAGGATTTATGCCACACACCTGCCAATACCTAATCTACCTTCAGAAAAATTCATGTGCAACAACTTCTCCCCCCAATCACTCTTACCTCTATCTCAATATCTCATCCATGGAAAATAGTAGCCTCATGGGGAATATGAAATAAGAAAAAGTGTTAATGGAAAAGAAGAAAGAAAAAATGAGAAAAGAAGAAAAAATAAAGAGAAAAGAAAAGAGACTCAGCACTGAAACCCATGATAGTTTTATGCCTCTCCTAGAAAACCCCCCCATAATAGAATCAACAATGGAGACATAATCTCAATAATACACTCCATTTAAAATATATCACCAAATTAATATTCATGAATAAATTTATATTTAATTAATTAAATATGAAAAATTCTCTGAAAATTTGAATGGATTATATTTTCACCAAACTCTTATCATAGGGTAAACACCCAATTTCAAGACCAATGAATCGGTTAAGATAATTATATGTCGTTATATTATAGGATAAATCAAGATTTCTTCATTGAAAAAAATAAAAAAAACAAAACAAAAACTTATATTTATTTTTTATAAATCATAACAATGAAGGTTGTCAAAAACTCCCCACCATAAATTCTTCTTAATCCATGAGAAGCCTATATGGTCAAGTAGTATCCAATATCTAACTCCAAGAACTTGTGAAACTGATGCTATATTGACCATCCAATGAAAGGATTTATACTGTCCATAACTCTCCTAACATGAGAGACATTACTCCATAACTGATATGATGCTCTCCACCATAATAGTATCCTTATTGTTACCTTTCCACCAAAACAAAAAACCATAAGAGCCATGCTACGTTTATAATAGAACAAAATCATTAAAAATGGCTAAAATTCTTACACCAATGTGCCAACATGAAATTGATAACAACCAACACTCATTCTTGGATCACCAGGAACAAAAACCTCTATGATCAAAAAACCATTTAAAAAGAGGTTCATGACCTCCAATAGTTTATGGTTCACTCCCCATTATAAGGATTTCCTTAAAATGATCTTGAAGGCACAACAAGACTCACAATAAAATGAGCTATGTACTAACGAAGGCAGGTCAACAAGCCTAAAATCACAGACGACACTCCACACATTGGTTAGCTCCAACAAACCAGAGTACCCCTAGACACTTTCTTAAAACTCAAGGTATCCCCCTATTTCCAAGATCAACAACATGTCCACCCTCCACCCAGGTCCTGATACAATTCCATAAGCTTCCAACCATGATTACACCATGATACCCAAAGAAAAACCAAAATGAATAGATCCAAGTGTAAAACCAAACCTTCCTTATAAAGAAACCCATAAAAATGAGAGTAGTCCCACTAATATAACTCTCAAAACTCATGCATCCAAATTCCTAAACACACCCTAGAGATAACATAAAATAATGGACCAACCAAGGGAGAACAATCAAACCCTTCCAAGATAATGGTGATAGTAGGCACATGGACCACACCACAAGACCTGGTAGAAAACATTTGGTAAAAATTTCTCCCTCCTAAGAAAATATAAACAAATAATTAAGGGGAACAAACAATACATGCAAACTTTATCCAAATATAAAATTATATTAGGAATACCTATCCAAATTGAGCCATCAACATGGTACTCAAATCCCACACCGATCTATAAGGATCTCCATGCATCCCTCGACGAAGCTATTACATCTCCATATCCAAAAAACAACTCACCCAAAGACTCAAATGACCTATCATGAAAAGAAAGAATATATATAAGAATTTCAGTTGGCTAAAATGATATAAAGAATATATATTTGACACGCTATATAAATCAGTTTTAGGAACATTAAAAATTAGAACCTATATTGTTATATAAAACACTATATTTAGGCTGATGTTATATGAATCCTATGTGTCTAGAGTGATGCCAGACTACTAGAATATTTCCCATGGTCAATGATCGAAAAACCAAAATGAAACATAAATCCAAAAACCCAGGTAAATAAAACTTGGTGAAATCAAAAAACTATAAAAATAGAGACCAATAACAATAATAAATCTCCCTGATGACTTGGACTTCCTACCAAAAAAGGAATCTGCGGCACACCGGTCCTATATCCATCATAAGTTCAGACACATTCCTAGACCACCTATCTATAAAATATAAAAAATCATAAAACACCCCATATATGACACCATTTTTTATCAGACCATCCCGGGTCGACCTAGAATGTCACCTGATCTGACCCACCACAATGAATTAAGCATACCTTCTCATATTACAGAGGCATATGACTAGCTGCAATGGTATAATATATAAATTGGTGATACTATACCCTATAATTAGTGTAAAATCAAAAAATATAGCCAAAACATTCATAAGGATAAACATCAGATAATTCATAAAAAACTAAAAAATAGTATTATATAATAAATAAAATGCACATACAGTCATATAGACTCAAGGAATAAAAAACATGAATGGCCACCCATTAGTCTGACCACATATAAAAAAAATAAACTAAAAAATACATCAAGATCTATAGGGAACTCCAAGATGACCCACCTACCCTATCTTCACGGCCCTTGAGCCACACCAACTTAATCCAAAGAATCCCCATTATAATCCTTACATTATCAACCAACACCAGGCCTCCACCCAACCAACTATGAAAACTGTGCTTTATATTAATACATACTCAAGTTCTATATTCACACCAATGTTCATGTATAAGAGGTGATAAATAAATCTTAGTAGGTTACCCACCACAGTGAACCTAGAATATTATAACATATAAAAGTTCATGCACACATTATTTTCCCAACCTAGTAAAAAAATAATATCTAGGGTAAAACAATAAACTACATAAAAAATAAAGGTGATAAACCACAACAAATAAAACAATAAATGAACGGTTTTTGGAAGAAAAATGAGGTAAATCTACCCCAATTTTTCCTAATAAATAGGATTTATAGAATGTGGATCACCTTACCAAAAAAACTAGGCATGCCTAATATATCATTATATGATCTCCAAGATTTTTAATTGAAAATTCATGAATGTTGGACCCCAGGTCGTAACCATAGGAATCCACACTATACCATGCAACTACTAGGATCATGGAATTAAATGGAATGATATAAAATGGTGAAATGACTCTACACTGAACCCTAGATAACTTTTGATGTTCTCAAATTCATAAAGTATAAATCGATCTCCAAACAAGGGCCTGAATGACACACTATCCCATGGAATTTTCTATATATGGGCTCGAAAAATTCGTCTTCCCAAGGATCCCATCCACCCATAGGCCCAACAGATACACTATCCCAAAGGTATTATCTAAGCAACCAGGAGTTTTCAAAATCCATTTATGTTAACCCCCTAGATAGTGAATAACTCTCAACATGATGGGACCATTCACACAGATTTCCCATTAGCTTCATAATCCCATCTACCCATATCTTTCAAATGCAGGAGATAGCTAGGAAAAAACAAGGGTCGATGACCGATCCAAGATATCCTAAGGGTATCCCCCTAAAACCATTTTATGATCATAAAATTTCTCAAAATATTTCTTCCAAGGGACACAAGATTATGGGTTGATTCAAATATCATACCCAAAATCCCAAAAAGCTGAACTACCATTGCCATTCAACTATCTGCTAAAGTCCATCTAGGATGTGGTTTGATCCAACTCTTAAACCCATTATCCAGAAGGCTAAAATAGCTATGATGATCAACCCTTATCTTACAAAACATGGGGCTCCCATGGACTCTAAGGTCACAATATAAATTGACATCCTACTAGAGACTCCCCATATGCACTTAACCTCCATATACATTCCCATAAGACAATAATAAAATGAAAAAAGGCCACATTAAGAGAAGGAAACCAAATGAGGGGTAGTTCTATCTCATCTAGAGACACTATACATGATAATAAAGAAAAAAAATCCAAGTGTCACTCAGTGGAATTCAACCGACCATCGATTAAAAACATTCCTAAATTAAAATAAAAAAGAACTAGTATGCTAACAAGGGTTTTCAAAATGATACTCATGACCAACTCAAGATAAGGAAACCATTCAAGTCCCCTCTTCATAAGAATTTGTTTAGAGAAAATCCAATTACACTAAAACCTTCACTAATATCCCAAAAAAATAACTCATCCTTGGGTACTATATCACCAATAAGGGCATCCAAATTGGTCACACAGACCCATGTCAACATCGAAACATAACTCAAATGTTACCTCCATCCCCCAACATTAACCCATATTGAAGGCCCCAAAAACACTGATCCTCAATCACATGACCTAAAAATCAATTACTCCAAACTCAAGAAATAAGTCTTGATATACATGGATAATCAAAGATCTCTCTAGTGATAATATTTTATCCCACATTTCGGAATCCATCTGAATGAAACTTGAAGAGAACTAACTTGAAATCCACAATCCCCTCCATATAATGAGATCATGACCCTTACTCGAGTCTTATATCATACAACTGAACCTTCTAGGGGATTCTAAATCCAAACATCAAATAAATCCTCTTACAAACACTCAACCAAACCAAAAACCATTCCTTATGTCCTCTAAACATCAAAAGGATACCACCATTGTTATTTACATGGAAAAATGAATCGAAAAAACAACTCAAAAGTCTATTTTTTTACTACATGTTAATGAACTGAAAAAAAACCAAGGAAACGTACATGACATAAATGTCGCACACATGGCATGTACTCCCAATGGTTCTCCCTAGTCATGTTCCACTTCCCACTTAGCATTTACTTCTCTTAATTCAATGGAGTGTCTACATAGTACATGGTGTATACCCCAAATAGGGTGTCCAGTTGTGTACCCGAGGATGGACCCCCACATGTGGTCTAGCTAACTATAGTACAAGACCATTGACCATGTACCTCACACTAATTGTAGTCGTGTTACCTACATGGATATGTGCCCCAACATGAGGGGTTTGGATGAATAATTTTCCACACACCAAGCCACCCCTACATAATGTTTACACTAGGAATTCATGAATAAAAATATATTCTTCCTCACCACACATAAAAATAAGAATCATGACATGTATTCTCTAAACTACATGCCATTTGTATGGGGTTTCCAAAATAAAAAACCCCTACAACAGTTTCGAATCCGCAATATCTCCCAAAAACCCATCAAAATCAACCCCAAAGGGTTCCCAAAATTTGATAAAATGCATTAAAAATTAAAAATAACAATTACATGGGAATTTATGACAAAAACATAATATGGGTCTACTTGTGAGTGGATAACTCCATAGAATCACCCTGGATCTACACCATGCACCCATCGATCCTTGATCTACATCCAGAAAAACTCCTTGGGTGGAGCCTCATTCTTCATATCCCTCTTCTATCACTCTACCTCTATTATCCATGTAATACAGAAGCCTCAAGTGGTATACATGATAAGTGAAAAGAGAGAAACGAAAAAAGAAAAAATAAATAAAATGAAAAGGGGCTCGAGCAATACCCCAATGCCCGCGACATGTTTATGCCTCACCTAAGAAAACCCCCCATTATAAACTAAATTGTGGAGATAAAAACTCAATAAAAAAACTATTTGATATATATAAAATAATTAACATGATCAAATAAATTAATAATTAATTTATTATTTATTAAAAATTCTATGAAAACTCAAACAACTTGGATTTACACCAAAAATTTTTCCTTAGGTAAACACCATATTCCAGGACCAACTCAATGGTAATACAAATTATCCAATATCAACATAGAGGATAAATTTACATTTTCCCCCCAAAAAATTTTTGGCAAGAAAATTTAAATTTCTCTTGATTTTATATAACCTATGATGGCGCAGGTCATCACATGGAACCCTGTTGTTATGTCCATGGTATGGTATAGTCCCTGGTTTGAAGTGAAACTGACTATGAAGGATCAAGTGTCCCAAACCTAATAACCTCCATCTATAGTGGAGCCCCCAACTCTATATAACAACCCTCATCCTGGTAATACCTAACTATACTACCTCATAGGACCCCTCCATGAAATAATACATTAGTTATGGAACACTCCTTCACTCAAAACACCACCATGGGGAAGAACCTTTCAATATAACAAAATTATATTTTCCCTTCTAATAAAAGATCCAATGGATCTCTCCACACTAAAATTCTCCCTGTGTACAACATTGTATGTTGGTTATAATTTAAATATGTAGTAGTGTAATTTTAGCCCTTCCCAATCATTCACCGAGCACCTGAAACACCGTCGCGACCTCAATAGATATGAAAAAATCTCTTTGAGATATACCAATAATATAATTCCTAATGTGAATATCAATTCTTTAATCATTCCATACTCTAGGACTAATGATTAAAATTTTCTTTGAATTTATGACCCATAACAATGTAGGTCATTATGAAGAATGTGTCCTACTTTGAGTAATGGATGAGTGGCCTTGAAAGATCTTGTGTGATGATTTGTGATGATATATTTAGAGTGGTGAGAAACATTCATGCTATGTGATGGTTTTGTTTAAGTGTTATTTTAAAAATTTGGTTCATATAGAGGCGGTATATGAATTTGGGATGATATTATCATGGGAGTCCTTATAAGAATTTATATAGTCATAAAGGTGATACTACCAGGGGTAGAATGGTTGGTTAACAACCTTGGGAATGGATATACTTAGGCGGGTTGTATATCAAAAGAGTTTGAGATGATCCCTATATGATAATTCACAACTTAAGATGAAACCATTAGGATAAACATAGAATAATGACATATACCAAGTGTAGTCAAAGGTTAATACGGGACATGATTCATACTAAGAGTTGGATTTGGGATGAATGTTAGTACATAGGTTTGTCTTGTAACATAAGAGCATATAATTTTTGAGTGGCATTCTTTTTTTCATTGGGCTATCAAATAAAAAATTAAAAATCCACATGAGTATAACTTGAGGGCTAACCAATGGTTTTTCCTCTAGTAACATAAAAAAAATCACTATTTTTCTAACCTTATTGATATTTTTAGTCTACTTTCAAAACAAAAGATGAAATGGATGCATGAAAGAGTTTTAAAATGAAAGAAATTAATAATGTAATGAAATAAAAGTTAGGGTGAAGGGGGATCACCCTAGTTTGGGTCATATGGGTACTTCAATATCCTAAGCTACTCTAAATACATCCTATGGAAATATCAAAATCAATGGATATCCTCTGATTTGAATATAAATTATGGGGATTAATTCACCTCAGAAAACTAATTATAAAAACTACATCTTTCTCTTACTTCATTCATAATATTGAAAAACCCATGGTCATGGGAACTACACCGTCCAAACATCCCATTCCAACATATATTTCATGCCCCTGCATTCCCATCTTCACTCATTTAAAGAGAAAACAATGAGAAGGGAGGGATAAAATATTTGAAATGAGAAATTACATGGTAATAATTAGGATTATAGTAGATGAAGACCATCAATACACTTCCCTCCCACTCACTACCACATTTGGGATAAAAAATTAAGATTTTATAATTGAAAAGTAGGGATTCAGAAATCCATGTGATCTCCCCCAGGGACAAATAATCAGGTCAGTCTACCATAACCATGAAAGTATAAGATTAAAATATAGGTGAGAGAAAGATAAACATAAAAAAATATAAAATTAGAATTTCTATAATTTTAAAAACCAGTAATGGAAAACATAGACTAATTTCTACACAAATCACATCACGGGTAACCTTTTGCATAAAGGGATATATTTTAATTTATAAATGATCACCCTTTTCCTCAATAATGATTACTGTGTGACAAATAAAATATCATGGTCCCAAAATTACTTTCCTAGATCTCAGCCACATGGATTGACCGAGGGGGTGAGACCCATCGTTAGCATTGTTTCCATAATTTCTAAAATTTTAACCCCCATTATCCCATATTTAATGTCTACTTTTTTGTGGGGATGAGCACTGAATGAAAGGTCATATAGAAATTTACTAAATTGTAAATGAACGAATAATGAGGGATTTTAATTTCAGGTTGATCCCTATAATATTATTTGTAATTTATAATTTTAATCCCACAAAGTCATTTTAGATTTTATATTATTATACATGAGGTGATTAGATGGATTTAAGAAGATGAAATGGTGTGAGAATATACTTGGATTTAACCTTATATTGATCTAAACATGTTTCAATTAATCTAAAGAAAGATATATGGATATCATGGTTCACTTGGAACACGAACGTATTTAATTCTTTTGAAAGTCCCCATTAATCTGAAATGACTCCCCTTCAATGTCAGCATGCACAACTCACCAGCTTACCCAATTAATCTGATACTACTCACACTCATTCTAAAAAAACATTCCATATACTCTAATGTGATTTGTGGGGTGAAAAATTATTCGTACCTGAGCTTATAGGTTCATATTACATGAACAGTGTTGTGGCCAGTTCACATTACATTAGGGGATTATTATTTGTGACTTTAAATACATGTTTTATATAATTTAAGAAATCAAATTTCCAAATGAAACTTATGTAACTTTTGGGATGTGTGTTTCTCCTTGACTTAATGACTTGTGATCGGATCTCATATCAATTATTTATACACCAAAAACTATTTAATGATACAAAACCACCAATTCAACAATTTAATGAGACACTCAACTTGGTTATTTTCTTAATCATCTATAACCCTTGAAAATGTTAAGATAATGTTACAAAGCTACAAATTACACCTTAAAATCACCAATGTTCATAAATTCATTTAGGATTTATTTTAATTCATCTAGAAAAATTAATAATTTATTTAAAAATAGTAATTTAATCATTTTATAATTTATTACCTAACTAATTTGTTGTGATAAACTACCATAAATAATCATAATTATTTGGATATTTTAAAATAATAAAATAATAAAATTTTAAAAAATTAATGCCCAATTACTCTCCAACACTTATCCTTTTCACTCCAAGGAAAATAATTTATCCAATGGTTAAAGAAAATTCCCAATAAATTAATGAATTTTTTTTAATTATTATAACCTATGAAATATCATGGATCCTATATGAACTTTCTCGACATAATTCCCCTATATTCATAAAAATCTATTCAGTCTTCTAGTAGTGGCCATATGACTTCCATCCCAAGATTCATAGAAATATATATCTCTCAATTCGAAGAATTTTATATGGTTTTGTTCTCATTATCATGTTCATGATTTATTTCTATAGGACTACTACCATCCTAATCCATGAACATTATAGAGTCATAAAAATGAGTCAATCATGAGGGATTTACCATGTTTTATTCTGTGGTTTTAGGGTGAGTGGTTCAAATGTAAAAATCAAGTCAAAAAGTGGAGTCATGAATTTTTAATACACCATGCATGATTACACAAGTGGGTAACTCAATGTAACATACCTCACTCAATCCCATTAAATTTATTATGTTATCCCATACTTCCCCTTTATTATGGGTTGCTAGTATATAGTGTATAAAAAAATGAATTATCCCACCAATTATCTCATTTTCATCTCTGTATATTTATTTAAAATATTTTATATATATAGATTTTTTATATTATTTTTTTGATTTAAATATGTTAAAAATTCATTACAATAAATTATGTGAACTCTCATACCCAAATAAATGATGGAATTCCCAATTAACTTAACCAACATGAAACTATAATCCATGAAACTCAGGAATTAACCATTACACCACACTTACATTTAGTGAAATATAGAATATTACTCAATATTAGGGTAGGAAGGGATAATAATAATGTAATGTTTATATATATATGTTTTTTCATGGATTATATGGGGCATAAAAAGAAAGGTTAGATGTAAGGGGAATTATAAAAGAGTGTGAAATTTTTAAAAAGGATTTTAAGAATAACCCATAATAATTTTTTATCCTATATGTGATCTCTAAAACTTTTTTATAAAGATAAAAGAAACAAGTTCTAGATTTCATAAATTTCTTTAAAACTCACAATAAAAATAGAACTAAAATAATTTTTCAAAAATGTTTATAAAAATCACAACTTGTGTGATGCTATGGATTTTAGGAGAATCATATAAAAAAACTGAACCGAAGTTAAATTATTGTAAATTGTGTTTCATGTTTTCTCTAGAGTGGAGGATTTTTTAGTTTTATTTGTTTCATGCATGTGGGTTTAGTTTTAATTGAAAAATAAAAACAAACCTATGTGTGTTTCTTATTTCAATTAAAAGGGTGTTTGAAATAAATTTTGAATCCAATATTATAACCCAAAATATTCCCAAACCTACCATGATAAATCATGATTCACTAATATGAAACCATATTGATATATAAATAATTAGGAAAAACCTCAACCAATGTATCTTTCATGGTGATTTTATTTCAAACAATGGAGTGAAGTGTCTAATTCACTCCTAGCTCATACCTAACCAAGTAATTCGAGATATCTGATCATTACTGAATAAATATATATTTCCCTTCATCACATGGGGAATAAAAAATATATAGGGAGATTATGTATAAAAACCATGGGGATGAAAAATATTATTAATTAATGTGAAATAAAAAAATGATATATCATATATTCCACAATAATCCAACTTTTATAATAAAAGTACAAGTGAGAAATAAATAATTAAGATTTATAATTCTTATATAGGGGGTGTGGTAATTTTACTTGGATAAACCACTATGGGTATTGTGTTTTAGCACTGGATAAGTAAACAGTGGAAGAAAAAGAATATAAATCTCCAACTAGTAGTATCCAACCCATTTAAAATAAGTCTCAACACCTTTTATAAGGGGTATAATAATGTTGAAGAATAAATTTCGAAATACGGATTATCCTTGTGTGGTAGGTTAGGCTTGATCAACCCATTTGTATGGAACAAACATCTTATATATCCTTGATAAAATGAAGTGTTACCATTATTGCATCAAGTTCCTCTTGTGACTCATTTTTAAGCTCCATATCTTCTCATATTTCCTCCACATGTACTGCTTAAAGGGTATGGATTCTCCAAATGAGCATTTTTTGAATCCTCCCATTCATTAATAAATTTCTGATGATATTGATATTTTTAGAATATTTGATAGATTCTATTTAGATTAATTGGAGGTGTATTTACCATTTTTTTCCATTTGTGTGAATTAAATATTCCCTTTGTTTCATTATATATCAAGAAATCTCTAGGTATACTAAGACGACCCCTACATGTGAGAGTATTCGAGATTAGAGTCACTAAATTATAGAAAAATTTATATAAGTTTCATCCCCTTCATGACACAATAGATCATTCATATAAAAAGAATATATATATTTATAGAGTCACTAATTATTTAATGAAATATTTGCGGTGAAAAAAATATTTACGATTTAGTTTTTATAGGTTGCTCCCCTTTTTTCTTGGTCTAAGAGTTATCACGATGAAACCATTAATCTCATGATGAAACTTATTTACCTTATATTATTATTAAAATGAAAAATCCTACGAATCGATCCAACTATATGAGAATATTTTATATATCAAACTTTACCAAATATTATAAATTTATGAATGTTATATATACTTACTCGACAAAGATAAATATCTTACCTAACTATTAGTACATAAAATTAAAAAAATTATTGAATATTATGCATCCTTATATATCCTTTAAAAATAAGTTACATATCACCTAAATTTAGGGGAAATATATTACATGTAACACCATAAGAGTTTATTTTTTTTCAAATAAATGTAATTTCTTTGATGGCTTGAGTTTCACACAACACTGAGTCTTAACGAATCACAATACATTATTAATATTAGTATGTAAACATGATAATTATAATCTAGCCATTAAATTTTGTGATATATATAAGAATAACCACATTTTTAAAATTTATTTTATTTGATAAATAATATATATTTATAAACAAGTATTTAATTTTCTTTATAGTCATTATATGTGTTGAAAATAACTTTTCTCTAAAAATTATTTTTATTGATTTTTGTGAAAAAAA
The DNA here is from genome assembly GCA_963277665.1 of Viscum album. NCBI lineage: Eukaryota > Viridiplantae > Streptophyta > Magnoliopsida > Santalales > Viscaceae > Viscum > Viscum album. The sequence continues at coordinate 1,785,284,387 of OY728131.1, read as the reverse complement.
ATAAAACTAATTTTTGAAAATATAAGAAACTTTTATTTGAAAAAATAAATTAATTATTGGAATTAAAATTTAATTCTTATATTGTGGTTAATTTTTATAATTTTATGAAAATTTTAATTTTTTGATGAATTGTGAAAAATATTGGTTTAAAAAAAACCACTTTTTCATTTAAAAAATTTAAAATTTCCAATATTGTTTATTTTTAATGTAAAATTAGTTATATTATATATTTATAAATCCAATTTATATTATTGAATTGAATTTAATATTTTATATTTTTTTGATAACTATTTATACTTATAAAAATTTTATCATTGGAAAACATTTTTTTCATTGCATTTATGGGTTTAATTTTAAATTAAAATTTTCCACTTCTGTGAATGGAATTTGGATAAAATAAATTCCATAGTAGGAATAAGAATAATTAACATTATGTAATTATTTCAACTTAATTTCTTGTTGAAATGAATATAAAAAGAATAAAATAGTAATTACCAGAGATAAGGTAAAAACAGGTTTACCTATGATCAAACTAAGAAGATAAGGGTCAAAAAAACCTAAACACTTGTCCAATTCCTATTTTATGGAAATATTTGTACTCTTATTACCTTAGGATATATTATTATGTGATTTTGTGATACTTTTACATTGTAGTGACCAATATAATAATTTATGTAAAGAAAAAAAGGCAAAATGTCACCCACTAACTTTTAAAACTCAATTATTTGTTCACATAGGGAAAAAAGCATGATGTAAAAAAATATTGATAGCTGTTTTGAGAATAATGAAATTAATTTCTTGAGGTAATTTATTTTTATCTTTTATTAATTATATAATTACTATATTTTCTTAAGCAATGCCAACACAATAATTATATAATTAATAAAAAATAAAATAAATGATACTAAAAATATTAAAAGTAAAATAAATTGAGTGATTTATTTATTTACATGAATTTTAAGATCAATAAAAAATCATGGATATGTGTGAAAATTTTATATTTTAATTATAACATTGTTTCAATGTTTGCAAAGTGAAATTAAATAAATAGTGTGAAAATAGATACAAAAGTTATTTTATAATAAATATTATTTTATTAAATGGAATAAACTTATAGAAAATAATCTTATATGCCAAGTTATTGGTATATATTTAAAAATATTAACCATATTATTGTCATGAAAAATTTATCCATTTATAATTATTATATTGACCCATAAATATTAAAAAAATCATTAACATAATAAATGAAAAACAAGGGTTTTCACATTTCATGCGTTCGAGTTAAAATTTATTTTGGACACGCATATGATTTTTACGTTATAAATTGTATTTAATATTTATAACATGTGGTTATAATTTTTATAATAATACTCATTTTATTTTTAGTCTTAAATGATATATTAAAAATTTAAAAATCTTGCTACCATATTGATAAATAAAATGGTAAAAGTATTTAAACATAAAATTAAAGGAACAAAATTTGTGAAACATGGGTTTTTTTGTACAGTATAGGTGTTTATTGACCATATATTCCTTCCAATCCTTTATTTATCAATCATTTATGGACTTAGGGTGAGATTTAATTCCCAAAATTGAATAGTTTTTGGTATTTTAAAAAATGCCACCCCAACTATAAAAGGCCAACAACACCCTCAAATTTTCACACCTCTTAATCCATTTGCATTGACAAAAACCAATTAAAATTCCTCCCCAAAATACTTAATCATGTTACAGTTCATGTTGTCATCCAAAAATACCAACCTTAGGGTCTTTTTTAAGAGATGCAAAGGGGGATGTTCTAAGAGAAGGTATGTGTCTTCATTAAACTCTTTCTTTATAATTCTTATCCTACCAAATTAATTAATTTTATATTAATTAGAATATAAATAAATCATTATATTCCATACACTGAGATTTTATTATTTTTATGGTGTATCCTTTATCCATTTCCTCTCCCATAAAATAGAAAATGAAATCATCTACTGTGTGTATGGTGGACTACCACCTCGCGAACTGATGTAATTTATTTTCCATAACCACCTCTAACATTTAGATATAATGATGCATTTAAAATATTTATAAGATATTTTGGAAATTTTTTTACTTATTTAATTATAATATCACACATAACTACTCACATTACATTCAGTGGGAATACAATGACATCGCTACTGTGTACGGAGAACTACCGTCTCACAAAATGATGTGATTCATTATTCAATTACAATTTACATGGAAAGTAATAAGGATCAATTTAATGACCATTTGTGATATATATTACATAAAAATAAATTTTAAGTGTAATATATTATATAAATTTCTTTTATTTCATCTATTTAGAAAATGGAAACAATGCTCTTACGTACACACGATGTATTTCATTTTCAATCTCAATGATTTATTGATTACTATAAATTTATATATATTGAATATATACATGATATTAATATCATGGTTTAAATTTTTTTAGATGATGTAACCCCGATCAAAGTAAAATGACCAAAAATAAAAAATAAAAACATATATAAAAAACAAAGGGGTTATAACTCGGAACGTGATTTTAGTAAAGAATTGTTAATAAATGGGTAATAAAAGGTCATAATTAAATCATATATGGTATAACATATATAATTATTGTTATTTAACACATATATATACTAACCCTATATTTATTATATAGTAGGTTAGAATGTACATTAAGGAATATGAGACTGAAGGTAAGGGGTTTTTGTCTCAAGTTTCATTCTTTGAGATCTATGTTATGTTATGAACCTATCCTCTTTTATAATGTGAATATAAATCCCATTATACATGATATATCATGAATTAATTTACAATAATTATATTTAATGTTTTATTTAAATTTATTATTTCTTTGGTATAATTATTAAAAGGATACCAAAGTGGTAAAAGTATTATGTTTCAATATCATCATTTTCCAGGATTGATTATCATTATGTTTATGATGGTGAAATATTATTATATATATCTAAATAAAATAATTAATTTTATTATATTATAGTAATTTTTTAAAAATATTGGTTTTACCTTCATTTTACTCACTTAATGTACTAAATATTTCAAAATAATGTATTTAAAGAAAATTGACTTTATTTCCCTCTTCACTCAAAAACCATTTTTACTTCATATAAATGATTTATAATATTGTTTTAAATATGTTTTATATATTCATATATGATTCTTAACTAAAATTTTACCCTTTTTTGAATTTTTAATTTTTTTCAATTGAATCTTATTTTCTTTTTCAAAAAAGGCCTATTTGTCATTTAGAAAAATTACAAAAGGAATAATTGTTTTAACATGTATAAAATGAATAGTATTTGCCACCACAATAAATAATTAGTGATTTTAATATTATATTATATTTTTAAAAGTTTAATTTCAAATAAAATATTTTTTAAAATATTTGGAAAATTATTAGATCTTAAATAAATGATATCAAATGAAAGGGGTATTTTCCACAAGAAATGTTCTAAGTGATATATCATAATCAATTTACATATAAGAAGAAATATTTTTATGACAGATAATATTTAATTGTGATATGATCCAATGATACCATACTTATTATTTATATGTATGGTTTATTTTTATGACGATATTATTTTTATGAAACTAATTACTTTTCCATGGGATATGCTATGACGAAAAGTTTTATGAAACCAATTTATTTTCATGGGTTCTGGTATAATGATTGTTTTATAATCATATTTTACAAAAATATATGGATTTTTTTATGGGTGGAACTTATATCCCCATCTAATTCATTGGGTAATGATTATTGATATATGAGATCGAAGGGTACAGGGGAGGCTATACCAAGCCCGAAAGAGGGTACACTAGTGGTTATCCAATGTTTGAAATAGGGAACACATGAGGTTATCCCATGCCTGAAGAAGGTATGTAGGTGGTTATCCCAAGCCTAGCATGTTATAAATATCTTTTAAAATATCATTGACATATCATTTTCTATGATTATGTATATGCCACAAATCTATATCTTATGAAAATGATATGTTTTCATGGATCATGCTATTTGATTACTTTATGATTTATTTCTAATGAATTTGAATGATTTTTGTCACAACTCATGTTTATAACCTATTATATATATGGTCTGGTATTTTAAATATTATTCTCACATTATCATACCCTTATTCTCATGTTATTCTTATTTGATCATTGATATCACCCTTTTTTACCCTTACTGATCATTTATGCTCACCCTTTCTTATGTTTTTTTCCCCATATTATGAAAAAAAGTTTTAAGTAGGGTATGTCTAAGAAGAATACATTATGAGAAAATATTTATTGAATATGTCAAATATATTTCCATAAATAACAATTTTATGATTCTAGTCTCTAATTAAACTAAACCTTTATGGTCCCCATACTAGTTTTTGTGACATGTATTGAATATTCATCTAAATTGATGTAATATTTATTAATGTTAATGCTGGATCACTATATTTATTATCAAAGTAAAGGTTTAGTTAAGCTTTTAAAATAAGGATGATAAAAAATTTGTGAGATTCATAGGGATATTCCTAAGTATATTTTTAGGTATATATCTAAGGATAATAATTAATATATTTAAGTATTGGAAAATATCCTTGAATTTTGGTGAAGATAGACTAAGTGGTTTCCAAGAAATTACATCCCTATCAAGATACTAAATGTGTTTTTGGATATAGAACATTTTTACCTAGGGGTAATAAATTCTAAAATAATGAATTGATATCGACTCAATTATCAAATGGTGCAGGATAGTGAACCTTTCTACACACCTTATTCGACACTCTTAGGGAATACACTATGAAAATTAACAAAATCTTTACAAACCATCATGTAGTATTTAAATATATGATGACTATTAATATCCTAGTTGAAAACTAAGGTTTCATAGATTCATGTTAAGGGTTCACAATTATGACATATTATAAATGATTTTTCATGATTATGTGGTTTTCCATGATAAATATTATTATTAACACTATAATTTTTATTTTTATTTAATGGAAGGAACTAGAAGGAACTGGATTAACATTTAATGAGATAGAGAATTTATTGATGAGAAACTAAATGGGATGATGACTGGAGTGATGGATATTTTAGTTAGCCCTAAATAAATTTCATAATATATAATTAACAACTTACAACTTAACTAACTATAGGAATCACCAAATAAGAGAAGGATAACGGTCATTGAGAGTTTGGGTGGTGGGTACCATGGAGGAGAGAATATTTAGTTTCCTATATATGGATATTGGTGTAAGAATAATTGCATGGAATGTCTCTAATTAATGAGAAGTTATTTTATGTGTGGAGTAGAAGGGAAAAAATAAAGTGATTTTTGAGGGAAAATGAAAATCATAGTTAACACAACGGATGGGAATAATGGTTTTCCTACAAAATCATCAATTATTGAATATTATAAATGTTGAAATTATGTGTATTATAAAAATTGATGTACTAGGGGGAATTTGAAAGAAGTGGATCAAAAAGTTGGTACAAGTAAAGTTTTTTTATTGATGCTGAAGAGACTAAAAATGAAATATTAAAGTAAGGACATATTTTGGAATAAGATAATTAATACTAGTTAATGTTTTGAGAATGAATTAGAATGATTGAAGTGTTTTTGTATTAGAATTCAAGAATTATGAAATATATAAAGAATTTTCTATATAAGTTATGCCTTAAGGATTTGAAATAATATGTTTAATGGTAGTGACAAACTATAAATGTGATTTTATGTAAATTTTATATTTTATAGAAAAAACATGATTAAGGGAAAGATAACCCTTAGTATCTTACTCATGATGATATAGTAATGTTGGGATAAATAGATGATTGATATGGACAAATTGAATTGGTTACTATGGATTACCTTGGATCTGATTAATGATTTGAAGAAAAATTGGTTTATCTTATTATCAATGGTATTTACAATATTTTTGGATTTATGGAATATATATAGAATAATATGTGGTTATATTTATGTAATGGAAAAGCATATATGTATTCATTGATTTTTTCTTGGTAATTATGACTATTACCGTGCTATATTAGAAAATATAATCATGGTATTCAAACATTTGTTTCGTGATAATTATTTCCCAATTTATGATATCTTGGGGATTATATTATGTTTAAATTTAGAGACCTTATTTATAAATTTATGATTTTGGAAAGGTTTTATGGTTAACCATTTATGGAATGGTTTAAGTTGTACTTTGTATGAGGTTTTATAGAATAATATATTATTTTACCATATGAATATTTATTCATATTCAATAACCTATTCTAAACATTCTAGTTTTGATGATAACTAGTGGTATAAGGAATAAGTTATCATTTATAGGGATCTTATGATCCATTAGTGATTCAAGAATGAAAAAAATTTCATCATCACTTATTTGAAGGAGAGACGATGTTGGAATTGAATGAATGACAATCAAAGGATAAGACAGTGGTTTTGAAATAGAAATAAATCAAGTAATTATATGTTATAATGTTCTTTATTATGATTGAAAAAATTCTATCAACTTTAGAAAAAAGGATTTTGACACAAAAATATTCATTCATTATTTTCATTTCCATTGAATCAATGGTATCTACACTCATCATAGATTTATAGCTTTGTTGTTGTATAATTTCTTTTTTCTATGTTCTATATCAATCTTTATTTTTATTTGTGAAATATTTTTCTCTTCAGTGTCCAAATTTTAACTTCCCACCAATGTTCTCTTATTTGGGAACCTAGTTACGCGATGACCTTTATAATTTCATTTCCCTCTTTTCAAGAAGAATTTTTATCAACCCTTTTTATGATATAGGGTTTCCATGAAGTAATTATCAAATGTAAAACCCTTTATTATCATGATCATGTTCAAATTGTATGGTTGAAATATATTTAAGGGGTTGAATGTAACACTCTGAGATTTTTTATTTTTTCAAATAAATGCAATTTCTTCGATGGTTTGCATTACACATGACATTGACTTTTAAAAAATCACAATATATTATTATTATTTAAAATTGACCATTTTAACCGAACTATTAAATTTTTAGGAATGAATATGACTAAAAACATTTAAAATTAAAGGTTCTAGATAAACAAAATATATTTATAAATAATTACTTTATTTTTAGTAAAGTTTTTATTTGCTTCAAAAATACATAAAAATATTTTTAAATATTTTTTTGTGAACAAATAACAAAATTAATTTTTGACACTTTTAGAAAATTTATTTAATAATAATAAATTAATTCATGGAATAAACATGTAAATATTAGGTGAGGCTGAATTTTTGAGATTTTTTTTAAAGATTAATTTTTCTACCAATAGTGAAAATACTAATTTTTATTTTAAAAAATTATTTTTCATTAAAAGAATTTATGAAGTTTTATTTTGTTTAAAAATATTATAAATGGAAAATTAATTTAAATATAAATTTATTAATCCAATTAATATTATTATAATTAATTTCTATGTTGAATTGACATTAAAACATTTTATACCAATGAAAATCTCATCTTTAGAAAATAGTTTTTTTTGGTCGCGTCAGCAGGTTTAACTTTGAATTAAATTTCCCACCTATGTAAATAGATTTGGGAAAATATATATTCCTTATTTTTAATCAGTATAACTATTTTTTTATAAAAAGTTCAAATAAATTTTGGTCAAAATTAATAATAATAAAAGTAAAAATTTATTAATGTGATTAAGGATTAAACGTGATTACCGGGGGTTAAACTAAAAACATAGGGGTTAAAATAACCTAAAAGTTTATCAAATTAATATTAAATGTATCTATTTATAATTTTATTATTTTATTATGTATTTTTATGGTCTTTTGAGAAACTTTTCAATGAAATTTGAAATTATAATAATTTATGTAATGAAAAAAGTCAAAATTTCCCCCATTTGCTTTCAAATTTCAATTATGTGTTCACATAGGGGAAAAAGAAATATGTGGATGAATTTTAATGGAAAATTTTATTAGAATAAAATTAATTTAAGGAGGGTAATTTTTTTTAAAATTTTAGTTATAATATAATTATATTAAATTCTTAAGCAACACTGACAAAATAATTATTTAATTAATATAAAAATAAAATTAATGATAATAAAAATGTTGAATGTATTATAAATTTATTGAATTACTATAATATATGAATATTTAGATAAATTTATCATGATATATTGGTGTAAAGTTTACATATTTTAATTCCATATTTTTTCATGATGTTTTTAAAGTCAAATTAAATTAATACTTTAAAAAACGACATTAATGATATTTTATAACAAATAATATTTTATCATGTGATTTAAAATTCACAAAAATAGTATCATCTAAACAATTATTGGTATATATTTAAAATTATCAAAAATAAACCATAAATTGATTAATTTTTCTATTATAATAATTACATTGACTCCTTAATAGTAAAAACATCTATACCAAAGTAATGGGTTCAAGGGGGTTTTGGGCGTTTCATGCATTTTTGTTATAATTAATTTTCTACAAACATTAGATTTTTATTTTATAAATTTTATTTAATATTTATAAATAGTGGATTAAAAGTTTCTATTACGTCGCATTTTAATTATAGACTTAAATGATAAATTATCTAGATAACAGGCTAGTTACCATAGTGAAAACCAAAATGGTAAAAGTAAGAAAACATATATATTAAGGAAAATTTCTTTAAGACATCAATTTTTTTGTGATATGGAGGTGTAACTTGACTATATAATCCATAAAATACATTATTTATTAATTTTATAGGGTTGTTGGGTGATAATGATTTTCCATTATTGAATATTTTTTCGTATTTACAAAAGGCCACCCTTCTACCATTATAAAAGACCACCTCCTCACCTCACTTCCTCACACATATTAATACATTTTGATCAACCAAAAACTATATAAATACTCCCCTAAAATATGTATATATTTTTATAGAGCAATTTTTCATCCCAAAAGACCAACCCTAGGTTCTTTAATAAGAGATCCAAAGGGGGTTGTTCTTAGTGAAGGTCATTATCTTCACTAAACTTTCTTTATAATTTTTCTCTTACCACCTTCATTCATGTTATAATTATTAAAATATAATAATATATATTTATATATTATTATGATTTTTTAATAACTGATATTTGTCCCCTTTCCATCAAATGGAAAATGAAATTGTCGATCATCTGTACGACGAACCACCACCTCACGAACCGATGTAATTTTTTTCATCACCACTCATGAAGCAGGATATAATGATTATTTCTACATATTTATATGATATTTATGATAGAATAATAATTTTAAAATTTTAATATCACATATTCTTTCTTAATTTCTATTCTGTGGGAATACAATATTGTTGTTCGTGTGTACGATGAACTACTACCTCGAAAAGAGATGTAATTAATTCTTCACTTACACATTACATGGGAAGTAATAAGGATAGGTTAAATAAACATATATGATATATATGACTTAAAAAAATTATTATATGTGGTTAATATATTATTTACCTTTTATTTTTTCAATATATTGATTAAATGGAAATAATGTTCATGCATAATTATGACCTACCATCTCCATGAATAATGTATTTCATTTTCTATCACTAATTTTATGGGATTACTATAAATACATATATAATATATATATACATTATATTTATATAATGGTTAATATTTTTTACCTGATGGAATAATTATCAAACTAAGAGGGCCATAAATACCAAATACAAACTACATGAAAACAAAGCAGTTGTTACCTGAGAAAAGATTTTAATAAAGAATTTTTATTAAAAAGGTAATAAAAGGTCATAAGTAAACCATATATGGTACAATATATATAATTATTGTTATATAATATATTTTAAAAAACTTATATTTATTATACAAGAGGTTCTAATGAATATTAAGGAATTTGAAACTTAAGGTAAGGGATTTTTATCTCAAATTTCCATCTTTGGACATATGTTATGTTATGAACCTATCTTATTTTATGATGTGTACATAAATAAAACTTGACTTGTAATATCATGAATTTTTTATCCTCATGATATTTAATGTTTAATTTTAATTTTATTATTTCACAGGGCTTATGATTCAAAATATACGAATGAGGTAAATGTTTTATGTTACAATATCATTTTTTTCGGGATCTTTTATTATTATTCTTAAAGTGATGAAATATTAGGATATATATCACAATGAAAATATGAATTTTATTATAATATATTTATCTAATAAAAATACATGCTATCCATTTATTTTACTCTTTTTATGTACTAATGATTCAAATAGAATATCTTTAAAGAAAACTGATTTTATTTTTCTCTTTGGATGAAAACCCTTTTTCTTACATATCGATGTTTTCTAAAAATGTTATAAAGAAGGTTTAAATATTAATATATTATTTCTAAATCAATTTTTTTTTTTAATTTCTAAGAAATGTTTTGAAAGTAATATTCTTTATCTATTTCCAAACTAGGCCATGTTGTCTTTTATGGAAAATGTGAAATGAATATTTGTTTTAAGATATACGACATGAATTGTATTTTCAACCACATTAACCAAAAAATTCTTTTAAGAATACCAAAAAATTATACAAGGTTATTTTAAAAGAAAAATATTTTCTTTATTTTTTGGGAAATTTTATATTTTAAATATTTGATTTCAAGTGAAAATGATACCTTCCACAAGAAATTTTCCAAGTGATATTTCAAAATCATTTTCCAAATAATATGAAATCCATTGATATTAATTAATATTTACTAGGGATATGATCCAATTATACCATTTTTATTCTTTATCTGGTGGTTTATGTTTATGATAGAACAATTTTTATGAATCCTTTTCCTTTTCCTCGAGATATGCTATGTTGAAATGTTTTATGAAACCCATTTCTTTTGATGGGTTCTGATATGATGAATATTTTATGATCTTATGGCACCCATGTTTATTGATAATGTTCTGGGTGAGACCTATTTATACCTCCAAATAATTGTGTTGTGATTAATGTAATACGATCTCAAGAGTACATGGATGGTTATTCCAAGCCTGAAAGAGGGTTCACGAGAGGTTATCCCTATCCCAAAAGAGGGTACACAGGAGGTTATCCGTATCCAAAAAGAGGGTACATGGGTAGTTAGTTCAATATTAACATGTTATGAATGTCTTGGTGGAGTTCCTTGACATGTTATTATCTATTCTTATGTTTATTCCCCAAAAATATTTCTTATACCAATATTATGATCTCATGACTCCTATTCTTTGATTCCTTTATGATTCATGTCTTACCAACTTCGATGATTTATTCTATGAATCATGTTTATGATCTATGATATGATGTGTATGGTTTTTAAAATATTATTTTCATATTATCATACCCTTATGATCATGTTTTGTTTATGTGATCATTGATATCTCCCTTTTTTTACACTTATTGAGCATATATACTCACACTTTCTTATTTTTTTCTCTCCCTAGAGTATAAAAAATGTTTTTAAGTGTGGTATTTTTAAGAAGAATATTTTGTGGGAAGATATTTATGTTAAACTTTTAAGATATTTCAAAAAATAAGAAGATTGTTTATCTAGTCTCTAAAGACACTAAATATTTATAGTCCTCAGGTGAGTTTTTGTGAGATATATTGTATATTATCTAAAAAGATGTAATATTTATATATAAATATTTTGGGTTTCTATATTATATATGATATTTCTATAAATTATATGAACCCAAAAAATATCACGAAATCCTTCTAGAACTTCCAAAATATATTACGTATGAACTTATTTATATTTTCACAAACTCTAAAATTTTATGTATCAATGCTGGCTACAAAAAAACTTATGAATCATCCACTGATCCCCAAAAATATTACATATCATATTAGATAGTGATAAAATTTTATGTATCATCCTAGTAACATAGAAAAACATACACGTCTATAACTTTTTGAAAAATTAACAATGTATAGAATACTATATATCATATCATACTTATAAAAAACATCTATATACTAATGTTTTAGATTTAGAAAGCTATAATATATTATGTATCATTTTCCTTGGAAAAAATATCATATTTATCCACATCAAGTTATGATGCTCTCAATTTACTCTAATATAAAATGTTACGTATCACCTATTTAGTAGAGAAAATATTACATATTTGATGAATTCTATAATTTATATAAATCCCAAGTGATTATATATCCTCTTATATAGCTCAAAAATATTATATATCAAACTACATAACTTCCCATTGTTTTTATTACAATTCCCTTAAGAAAAAATGTCATGTATTAGTAATTATGAACACCTTTTCATTTCTATATAGCCTGTAACTCCTAAAAATTACTTGACAAAATTGGAAATCAAAAACTCAATATTGGATTAGTTAATTTTTTTTTTCAAAATGATAAAATTACTAGAAAATAATTAATAAATTAATTTGAATAGTTTTAATTCCAAAACGAACAATAATCCAAGATTAAAAATTTTTATACCAAATTTAATGAAAATAAAGGTGAAAACAGAATAAAATATAACTTTTTTGAAAATTTATGACTTGATCACTCCCCCATGTATAGACTATAAAATGTCCCCAAGTCCAAAAGTCCCACTTTCTATTAAGAAAAAATTCTAATTTCAAGGCTGTGAATAGAATAGAATGTAGTGGTATTAATATTTTAACAAGTAGAACCTTTATAAATCCCTCTTATCTAAACTAGCTATTCCAAATATCCCATTTCACACTTCTTTAAGGATTTTAATATGAAATTCAGATATATCACCCACCCCTTCTTTATCTAATTACCTAATTCCATAAACCTTTCCTTCCACTTTTCCAAATATCACTTATTTTATTTTTCATATTCATGTTATTATAATGAGTTTATTAGTTGAGCGTAGCAAAACCAATAAATAAACCATCCCAAGATAATTTTTATCCCATAGATATAATTTTAATATTCATGATAAAAAATAAATTCTTTGGAAATCTGCTCTCAAGTCACTTTATCTATTATTTTATGGCTAACTCACACATACATATGCTTTATTGTATTTGTAAGACTTCAAGATCAGCTCCCATATTATTATTTTATTTAACTCCATATAAGTTATTATATTTTTTATGGAAGCTCCCTAAGGTTCTAATCACTCATAGTAGATAGTTAATATCTAGTAAAGTTCATGATTATAGTTTCCTCATGATATAATTTTCATTCTACTTAATTATTTTCTCTTATATTCCTTTTTATAGTTCCAAAACCTAATTATTTATGGTTTCCACGATAATTGGATTATTTACACTTTTTAGAGGAGGAGGAATGAAATTTTAAAATCATATTTTTATTTTTATTTTTTAATTATGGACATAACCACAACAAAAAGAAAGATATTAAAAATATTTATATTCAAAGATACATTGCACTGTCCATTAGTGTTATTTTGGACACTACATTTAATTAATTTTAGAAAGGAATTTTTAATGATAAATAGGCTTAAGAATTTAGTCTATATACTGGTGTATAAGAAAGATACAACCTAGTAGATATTATTCATATAAAGTTTTAAGGATAGTGGTTCCTCTAGTAGATCCTTCAAAAAAACCCATTAAATCTCTTTAATTTATTTCCATTCATTTTGAGGGGTTTCTATAATTCCACTCATCTGATATCAGCTACAATAAATGGAATTATGCTAGTCACTATAAATAGTGTATCCCACTTAGAATGAAGCTCACAGGGTAAGAGTATCATCTGAGAAGATACAAAAAACACTTTATTACTAACTTGGAAGTCGTATATAAATGGGGATTAATGAATAGATCTAGTATTTTCCTTGTATAACAAGAAGTTCTCATAATATTAAATTACCATCTCTTCTAGTTTTTATATTTGAAACTTCCTATGCTTTTCATATTTTCTTAATTTTTGGTTCACACATTAGATAGTTTAGTAGGCCTTGTGTTGTAGTATAATAGGAATGTGGCAACTATTTCCATAGATTATTCTATAAGGAGAGATACCAATGAAGGTTTTTAAGGTAGTTTTTTATGACCAAAGTACATCCTCCATATTCTTTATTTAATACTTTTAGTTGGGTTATACTGACTTTTATAGAATCCTTTTACCTCTCCATTGGATAATTTATATTTCACATTTTTCTATAGGTGATAGTTAGTAGAGGATTTTCTCTACAATACTTATTTATTCCAAATCATCTCTATTATTCATATGTATAAGTTTTTACCTTAATCATTGATGACTACTCAATATATTCCAAAAAATTGAAAAATTAGTGATCTTATAACTTTTGATAAAGAATAATGAATCATTAGTTATACTTTATTGGGATTCACTCGACTTAGAAACATAATATATTGATAATAGAATATATAAAAATATAAAATAAACAATAAATTAGGCCATGAAACCAATAAACTATACATTAAATATTTCACAAACATTTATTTCACCATGTCAGTAGCTATGGAACCTCACAAGTGATTCCACAGAGCTCTTCCCCAAGTAGTGTATCGTTCATATCTATTTTTGAAGGTATTTTTAGGTTAGTAGTGTCGAGAAATCTTGTCATGTGGTATACAACTGGGTTCCCACCTCCCTTCTTATCATATATCTCCTAGTTGAATTCTTACTGGAGAAGAATGTACCGTATAAACCTTATTTTTGAATTATCCTTACTTATCATGTATTTTAGAGATGCATGATCGGAATAAATTATTACATTGACCCTCATAAAATATGATTTTTTATATTGAAATATATATACATATATATATATATATAACTCATTTTTGCTTCTTGTATTATTTATTTGAAATTATTTCTGATTAGTGAAGAATAACCTATCACATTGGAGTGTTTGTTGATCTTTTATAATAATTCTACTCCTACTTCTTGTTTTGAAAATATTAAAACAATTAAAAGGGTTCCTCCCAAGATGGTGGAGTCATTACAAGGGTTTTGGTAATTCTATCCATGATCTTGTCAAAAATATTTCCTTCATATTTAATTAAACACAAAATTAGTGTTTTTTAAGAAGGCTAGTCCAAGGTAAGGTAGTATTGATAAAATCTCCAATAAATCTTCTTATAAGATACAACATGTCCTAAAAATTATATAACAAGTTTCATAGTGCTAGGAAATATATTTTTATAAATGATATTATCCATGGACCTACCAAATTTAATTTATTAATTAGAAAGAATGAATTATATGTAATTACCTTTCTCTAATATAAAATGAAACTTTTAAATGATTAAAAATGAGTTATTTTCAACAAATATTTATTAAAAGTTTTCTATATTCTAAAGAAATATTTTAAAACATGTTCAATAAACTATAAAATCATCAAGAAATAACTCCATGAATATTTTAGTCAAATTTGAAAATATTATTATCATGTAGTTTTGCAATATACCATGGGAATGTCATAAAAAAATTCATTATTCGATATAAAAATATTCCAAAGGGACAAGTGAAGTTGATTTTTATAGATTTTTTGGTGCTATGGGGACTTTGATGTAGATATAAAATCTATCAAGGAAACAATAATGGGCCATACCAGCTAATCTATATTGTGTTTTATGTATAAATGAAATGGGGAAGTTGTATTCTCTGGTCACAAGATTTAGTTTTATGTAATTAATATAGACCATATGACTATTTTGGATCCTAATTGGAATTAGTACATTATTTTTATTCTGTATAATTGGAATTTTATCATTTTTAGGAAAAATATTGATGAGACTCACCCACTACGGATCTAATATTGGGAAAATGGTTTTAGATCCTAAATGTCTTTCAACATATTTATTTACATATTCCATAAGGGTTAGGTTAGGTCTTCTTTGATAATTAATCACATGTTTTGATTCATACATTAACAAAATTCTATACACACAAACAATGGGAGTAATCCTAGGGATTCTTCCTAATCACTATCCCATAACCCTGACATTTCATTTTTAAAATTTTAACAGTTGGTGTTCTTGATTAAGTGCCATGTTTTTTTTAAATTATCATAAGTTTTTTTTTTCATTTTCCCTAATATAAGTATATTTTCTATTAGATAGTAATAGTTATAAGTATAACTTTTATGGTTGTTTCAATGAGGTTTTTAATTCAGTGTCTCCCATAATTTCAACCTACATGTGTAAAGTAAAATAATTAGTAAAAGATTTAATAAAATCATAAAAATAGTATTTATCTAGATCCACTTAAAAACGATCATAAAAAAAATCTAATTTCATATTAATTTTATTTTAAAAAATAGAATTATGAAAATGGTTTGGTGATTATAAGGTTTCTCATGAGTTTATTATTTCATCATACATTTAATTTTTTTCATCTTAGTAGAAATTGGTTTCAAAATAATAAAAAGTGAATGTAGAATATTCCTCTTGAGATAATTTCAAAGAACATGTAATATTGAAATTAATCGTGACTTCCTAAAAATCCTTTGAAAGGGTTATTTCATAAAAAATTATTACAGTTTTTTTCATTTTAAAAAATATCCTATATAAGATAATAGGGGAATGAGTTTCACATGTATACTTTTATATATTCAGGATGTTAAAATAAATAGGGAATAATATTCCTTTAACCATTAGTTGTACGTCCTCCAAGACTCCTACGGTGTAGGAAATAAGTTGGATGATTAGTTGTATAATGAATATGGCTAGTTTGAGTTATCTTAAATATATGGAAGAATAAATTGAGTTATTAGTCAAATTTATTTATGTTACTAAATAATATAAGGCATTAGTAAATACATGTCTTACTATAGTGTAGGTGATAGTAAAATTAGATATATCTTTATATTTACAACGTAATTTTGGAGTTATTAATGTAGAAACATACCTACTCAAACTCACCTTTCCATTTATATAAAATTTACTATTCTTAGTACACATATACATGAGGTAATTTGTATTCATGGGAATCTAATTGATTACATTCAGTGAAGTTATATTAATTTCCACCTTATTGAAGGTTTCAATCACTTATTTTTACAGAGCCTATTAATTAGTTAACATTGGGAGAGTCACCATTAAAGGGAATAGTGGTAGGGGTTGAGGAAGATACTTCATATTATAATTTAAATTTCCCTTCATTATTGGTGGTTTCTATATAATTTATCCAATTTATTATTCCTTCATGATTTATTGATTTTTTGACTATTCAATTCTAGTTTTAACCACCAATGGTGTTTTGTCACTAATTTTCTCTTTCATACCACAACCTATAGAAATAGAAGAAAATTACTTATTGTTTTAAGGATTCATTTGGTAGGAACATTACCTTAACCATGATTTACCTATGTGTTTAAATAATTTAGAATATATCCATAGTGAATGTTCAAATTCTTAAGTTTATATCCCTGAGTTTTCAAGGAGATTTTTTTGCTTATCATAATGACACACTAACAATATTTTATGATATTTTCTTGAGGTTTATTTTTTATATCATTTTGATTAGTGTATTTTAAAAGGTTTAGAAACATTCCTTTAGGGTGATGAGAAATGATAAATTTGTTGAATTTTCTACTAGAAGTGGGGCTGCTGCTAACTTTCTTCTATATATTGTAATATTGATCACTCTTTAAATACTTTATTTCCTGGTAGTTATTAATACTACATTCGGTAAATATCTTTAAAATTCATATTCTCTTTCACTTGAGGAAAAAAATCTATAAAGTTTTACATGGAATATCCTAGTTGTGTGTGTTTTTAATGTAAATAAAAAGGTGATTGAAATAAATTTTAATAAAAGTTGTATAAACTTTAATATTCCCAAAACCACCCTATTAAATCAAGATTCACTAATATTGAACCGCATTTACCTCACTAATTGGAAAAATCCTTAATTAAGTTTTATTCCTTAGTGATTTTGGATCAAACAGGGGAGTGAAATTACCACTACACTCCCTACTATTACCCAACCAAGTAATTAAAGATATTGGATCTCTTCTAAATCAATATCTATTTCCATTAATCACATGTGAAATTGAGAAGATACATGGGGATTGTGTGGGAAAATTTAAGTAATTAAAAGTAAGATGAATTACAATTCAATAAAAAAAGGAAATACATTACTACCTATAACAAGACAACATTTCCAGTAAAATTAAACTAGAAATAATTAAAAAAATGAATTATAATAATTCATTAACAAGGGTGGTGTAATTATCCTTGACATAACTACTATAGGTATAATGATCAATTAATAAAGATTTATAATTGAAATAAAAAAAATAAATCATCAGTTAACAATATGTATCCCATTAAAATTGAGTCGCACTCCCTTTTATAAGGGGTAGAAGAATGTTCATGAATAAATCTCAATCCTTGGATCATCGTTGCATAATATGGTGGGATAAATCATCCCTTAAGGATGGTAAAAACATACTCTCAATCAATGATTGAATACATTTATCTCTTGATGTTATTAGAATCCTCTCATGATTCAGTGTCGTTCCCCCCATCTTCTTATATTTATTTTATGTGTACTTCTTAATGTGTGTGAATTCTCAATATGACCATTTATCAAATCTTCCCTCACATGGAAAAATTTCCTAGAATATTTATCTTCTTATATTGTTGGATGGATTATATGTATATTATTTAGATAATAATTAACTAATTTAACTAATTAGTGGTAAGGAATTACTCTTTTTGTTTCCTTGTATATTTCAAATGCGGAATTTATACTTAGAATATCTCCATGATTGAGATTTTTTGAGAGTAGATTCAATACTATTGGGAAAAAATTTCTCTTAGATTTATACCCTTTACAACACAATATAACATTCAAATCATAATAAAATCTATTGTTGGAAGTATTAACAATATCATTATGGGGTGAGTTTCCATAAGTACCTTTCATTTGTGTTCATCTTGAGAGTAATCATGGAATGACCATTCATATCATAGTGAAACTAATTTTTCTTATGATATTAGTAAATTGAAATATACTATGAATCACTATAGTTGTGGTTTAGTATTTTACCATCATTCTACATTAATTATCAAAATCTCTATAATGTTACACATCCTTCTTTAATAGAGAAATACATTTTCCATGACCTCCGTACTTCAAATTCTACAAATTTTAATTTTGTGAACCATAACTCTATAAATGAAATTTCCATTATAACAATAATTTAATATTATATAGATCACATAAAACCACTTATAGAACACAATACAAACATCATAATTGAAGAATGAATGAAATAAGTGATATTTCTAGAATTTACAGATCCTATACTAATAAAATAGTAACTTTACCTTAGGAATAGTAATATGACCCTTATGTGTAGTAAATTAGACTAATGAATAGTAACATAGTCCATGTACTTATAATTAAAATTTAGGCACCTTATAAATGAATGTATCGTGTAGTTATATCATAGTACAATTAAATGGATATTTTAAAAATTATTTAATTAAGTGTTGTTATTTTTTTCAGTCATATATATTTAACTATGATTTTATAATAAAAAAATTGATTTAAAATAAAATATATTCATAAATTAACATTTTTTTGTCTTATGGTTTTAAGATAATTTTATGAGACCTTAGTAATTTTTTTAAAGTGTTATAAAATCAGTTATAGATTTAAAATCTTTATTTTTTGAGTAAATTAAGATTTTAAATAAAAATTATATTTCTCATATTTAGAATATTATTTTCATATAATGGATTTCATTTTTTAATTATACAAGTAAAAGAATTTTAGGGTGGTTTTTTAATATTTTTATAAATTATTTGAATTTTTTATGAATAGTAAAATATGATAATTTACGATAAAAAATAATTACATGATTTATTGAGTCATAGGATATGTTTGGATAATTTAAGAACCATTAGTTCAAACTCACAAGAAATTATTACTTTATTTAGTTAGAATAATCAATAGAATTTGTTGTCTTGCACAAAATAATAAAAAATGAATAAACTAATGAGAAATCACCCCTCTCCTCCTTAATAAATACCACCCATCACCACCCCTTCTCCTCACACCTTCCATGATTTGAGACTTGTAATTTTTTTCCCAATTCTATTCCAAAGCCTCTACCCCATGTCCATGATCTATTGTCATTGACGAAAGACCAAAACCATTTCCTTTACGAAATTTCTCAATGGGAATTATTGAAGTGGTAAAATCCTCTTCCCTTCTGTTTTTTAAGCTAATTTTTTATTATTATCTCTTATCCTCATTTTTAACAATGAAAAATATAACTCCAATATCATCTATATACTATAATGATATCATGTTAATGGAATATCCTTACTGAAAATCATTATTCTCTCTCTTTAATTTTCAATATGATATCATCGTCTAAGAGGTGTCAATTTACATCCTTCGTGGATGATGAATTATTTTTCTTAAATTTCTCCTTAAAGGATGGTAATGAAAGCATTTTTATGGTAAAAAGGGATATAATTCAAGCATTTAAACCATTCAAATGTTTTGGAAGTAACATATTTACATGATACTAAACAATAAATCAAAATAAGTTTGTTATGATTAGTAACCGTCGTAATAATACAAACGCTTATCACTAAATTCCTTATCATATGATTCATCCTCATAAAATATAAAAAAATGATATATATATCCATATAAAATTATTTATGTGAATTAATAGCATATAAATTCAATTCTATAGAATTATACCTATTTCACATAAACTTCTATACTCATATACAAGTATACCGATCCTAAAAACCAAGGAGACGAATGCTTCCAAGAAATAAACTTGTATATTATAACTCATAAAAAAGGCCATAAATGAACTTCAAAAAACTAAAATAAATTAAATACATATAGATATGTTTCTGAATTAATTAATCAATAGACTTAATTTGATTTTCTTAGATGTTAAGTTCAAGTGAAGAACACAATAGAGCATAAGCTATGGGTTTTCTTCCCAAACCTCCTTTTTCATTCGAGTTATGATTTCTCCCTCTATATACCAATTTATTTTTTCAATATTTTTATATAATTCTTCTATAATATGGGTATACATTAAAAACCCATTTTTCTAGACTAGATCATTTTTATTTAATAATAAATACATTGTTCTATCTCAATCAATCCTTCCGGATATGCAAGTCCAATTAAAAGAAATATCTCAATTTCTTACCGTTTTCAAGTAGAATATATAATTTGTTTAAATAAACCGCATTTTTTTCTAAAATAACCACATTTGCTTCAAAAAAAACTAACTTATTTCATTTGTGATTTTATACAAATAATTTTTCAAAATAACTCTTCATTGTAAAATAAAAAAGTGTATTTTTCTAAAAAATTCATTGATGATTTTATAAGTGTATTTTCATCTATTTAAACAACATATTTGATTCCTATGTTGAATTAAGATTAAAATTTTATGATATTTCATACCATATTTTATTTAATAGGTTATGATAATTTTGATTATGTATGTTCTATCTTGATATCATTCACCATATTACACGGAATTGTTAGTGATTATGCTTTTTCATTCAGGGAAGTTATATACATTTCATATGTTAATGTATTTTATATTTATCTCCATTAATATAAGGAATGAATTATACTTAACAAGTGATGCGTGGGGACTTCTATATCCCCCCAATACATTGTTAAGTCTCATGAGACAAAAATAACTGGGTTTTGGCCAAGGCCTTACCCAAGTATTTTCAGAAGTATTCATCGAGGCCTTCATGATATGTTCCAGATGTATGACATTATGAGGTCCCTCATTTTGATATTTTTAATTGATAAAATGTGTAATATTTTAATTGATAAACTGTGTAATATTTGGTGGAAGTTTGATCCTGTGGGTTCCCACTTTTCCAAAAAGTGGTTTTTAAAAATAAAAATAAAAATAATTGATAGTGTGTGTAGAATATAAATGACTATGTTTCATTCTCTTATGATCAGTTATATGGATTTATTTACTCAAATATCATTCCTATAATATTATTCTCAAGTTTGTTTTCAGAGGTATGCGTTATTAGTTATTCACCATGCCTAACATTTAGGTTTATTATAACTTCCACTGTATTACGTATCCTTAATAAGAATCTAATATCACTCTATTATTATGTTTTATTTTTCCTCAGGATGAAAATGTGAATATTATGAAAGAGTTACAGAAATAATCTTATAGTATGGATTTTTCCAATGGAATTTCAATATTGTATTTTATTTAAAGTTGTAATGTAAATATTATTTTTGTATCTGTCCTTCCAAAAATACTAAACTATCTTGTCCTTCAAGATAAAACTTCCGTGTGGTCATAAAAATGTAATAAAGTAAAGAACTAGCTTCAAGATATTAGGGGTAGGGTCATTACTATTTGAATCAAAGAGATTTTAGTAGAAACATTGGAAACTAGATTTAGAAAACATATATTTGGAAACATATCCCTAAGATAGAAATTGAGGATAATAATAGAATAACATCCTATAATTTTTGGATAGTAGAGATTATGTAGAAATTCCAAGAAATACATCCCTATATGGATACTACAAGTAGATGTAGTTCTATCACAGATGTACCTAGGGGTAAAAACTTCGACAAGACCTCTCTGGCCTGATTCTGGGTAACGTGGTACAAAAAACGGGCCTTAATACACACTTGGTATGACACTCATATGGGATATGATTATGATAAGTCACATTTTACTTACAAACCATTATTAAGGATTTAAAAGTAAATATGTCCCCAAAGAAACAATGTTTATTATTATGAGTTTAGTTATGCAGAAAAATTCAATTTATGATAAGTGTTTATCTAGTTTGATATTATACATTACAATTCATTACTTAATATAGTGCATGAAATTATTTAAAAATGGTTCCTATTAAAAGGAATGGAAACCATATTAATGCACACATCCCATGTAGGTATTTCCATCCTATAAAATATAGTGATGTCGTTATTGGAGTTGTGACTAGTGATGAGAAATTTATTACTATATTGGGATAGATGGATCAAGTTATGAACAACAACCTTACCCATATAGAGCATCCTAATCCACAACCTGGAGGAGAAAAGTCTAATTTCTGTATGTAAAAACACCCTTCATCATTCAATGGGACTACAAACCCATTCGTAGCCATGAAGTGGATAAGCTCATTAGGGAAGATATTTATCACTTTAAGAAGTAACAAAAGGGAGAAGGTTGTCATGGATGTTTCTTATCTATCATGAGATGTAGATCAATGGTAGTTATTAATCAAAAAGAAAAAGGAGGAGAAAGGAATTTATTATATTGAATGGAGGGATTTTTAAGAATTTTTCCTTGAAAAATATTTTCTTCATGAACAATGAGCATATATGGAAAATAAATTCTTTAATCTAAGGAAAAATGAGGATTAGAATGTTTCTAAGTATGAATCCAATTTTATAAGGATTGAAATGAAATATAAAGACTGCATAAATAATCCAATAATAAATATTGGTCGATTATTTGATATTTTAAAACCATTCTTCTGAGGGGAAGTGGTTTCCAAAACTTCTCATCATACAAAGATGCAGTATCACATGCTTTAAAGATAGAGAAATAATTCACCAGGTCTTATGAATTTATGGGAGAGGAAGAGAATAATAGGGTGGTGGATGAAATAATACATAAAGTTAAGAATAAAAAACAATGTTTTCAAACATGTGATACTTGTGGAAGGAAACACATTAGAGTCTACATAAAAGGAAAAGCACTCTATTACAAATGTGCAGAAATATTCCAACATGATCGTGATTTCAAGGGAAACAAAGAAGCTACCAATCTTTATTTCTAAAATTGTAAATATATGGTACATTATGAAAATTATTTTCTAATACACCAAGGAGATTTTCCCTAAAAAAAAAATACAATGGAGTGAGGAAAATCTTATGCGATCACAACTGTTGAGGTTCATGTTCCTAATGATATAGTGAAATGTACTTTATTCATTTCATCAAACATAGCCATTTCATTATTTGATTATGGATCATGGAATTATTTTATATGTTTACAAGTTTTGATGAAAATTATACATTTATGTTTTGATTTGATAAATGAGTTTCTATCCAAAACTCCTAAGGGAAGTATCACTACAACAACAATGTGTCGATCTATCCCCATTTGGACATATAAACATGATTTAGTTGCTAACCTTACCATTATACCCATGATTAATTTTGATATAATATTCATTATGAATTGAATTTCAAATTATGATGTAAAATACTATTTCAATAAGAAGGAAGTTACATTTTTTGCGAATGATATAGAGTCCCTTATCATTAGAGAAGAAACCTTTCTATTATATTTTCATCTATATCCACCACCAGCAGCTCTACTGAATTCAATTTTTTGGGGAGGAAGGGAACACAACATTTATGGGTGAGGAAAGAAAAATTAAAATTGAGGATGTACCCATCGTGAAATTGTACATTGATTTATTTCTAATGGATTTACCTAGACATCTTCTAGAGTGGGAAATTATGTTTTCTATTGATTTAATTCCTAGTGCAAGGCCTATATCAGAAGATCATTATAGAATAGCCATTGTGGAATTGGTATAACTAAACAAAACTTTTAGAAATGAGTGATAAAAGATTTTTCAACAATAGTGTTTCTCCAAGGGGTGCCCGATTTCACTTTTTTAAGAATAAATATGGATACATGAGGTTGTGTATTGACTATAAAGAAATAAATGATGTTATAATAAAGAACAAGTATCCCCTATCTAAAATTGATGATTTATTCAGTCAACTTCAAGGTGCCCAATATTTTTAAAAGATTGATATTTTATCTAGATATCATCAATTGCATGTGAGAAATGAAGATATTCTAAATACATCATTTTCAACTAGGTTTGGAAATGTCGAGTTTATAGTAATGCCATTTGGACTAAATAATTCACCCTCTAATTTCAGGCTCCTAATTAACATTGTTTTTAAGGAATATATTGATGAATTTATTATTGTATTTATTAATTAAATCTTGGTATTCTCAAAAATCTATGAAGACCATGATAATAATTTGTACATTGTTCTTAAGACACATCGAATAAATGAATTATATGGGAAGTTTAGCAAGTGTTAATTTTCGATTCAATCAGTTTAGTTTCTTGGACATATTATCTCAAAGGCTGGAATCTCAATATATCCTTCAAAGAAAAAAGTAGTTTAGGAATGGTCTAGACCAATAAACATAACTGAGTTACGTAGTTTTATTTGTTTACTCGGTTATTAGAGACATTTCATTCAGAACATCACATTATTATCTATCCCGTTAACAAAGCTTACTCATAAAGGGGTTAAGAACGTATGTAAAAAATAGTTGGAAGAATTTTTTTGATGAATTGAATAGAAGATTAGTGAATTATCTGATCTTGAATCTACCATAAAAATGGTTTATTTTTTATTTATATTTATTCTTCAAATAAAGGAATCAGGTGGGTACTTATATAGAATGATAGAGTTATTTTCTATGAATAAATACAATTAAAAATTCATGAACATAACTTTCTAACTCATGAACTTGAGTTAACATCTGTAATCTTTATTCTAAAAATATGAAGAAAATATCTCTATGGTGAAATATGTGAGATAAATATATATGAAAAGAGTTTAAAATGTATCTTCTCTCAGAAATAACTCAACATGAGGTAAAGATGTTGGCTTGATCTAATAAAAAATTATGATTGTTCAATTAAATGCCACCCTGATAAGGTGAATAAGGTTTCAGATGCATCGAGTAGATAGGAACATGGATTTCTGAACAAAATAAGGATTTACAAGGACCTTGTGTACATGGATATTTAAAATATGGATTTGGGAATTATCAATGAAGGTGAAACAACATTATTTTTTCAACTTGTTTCCCAAACATCTTTATTAGAAATAATTAAAAGTTATCAATGTGATGATGAGAATCATCAAAATTAAAATAAAGTTGTGAATGATGGGAAGTTTCCAAACTTCCTGTGTGAGGAGGGAATTAGAAAATTTAGAAGATGCATATGTGTTATATCTATACCTGATCAAAAAAGGGATTTATTGGATGATTCCCATAACTAAAATATCTCTATACACTAGGGTAGCACTAGGATTGATAATGACATGAAGGAACATTTATGGTGGGATAATATGAATTGGTAAATTGATGATTATGTTTAAATATGTTTAGCATGTCAATAGGTGAAGGATCCTATGTATAAATGGGATTACATCACTATGTATTGTTTCATTGGATTTCCTAAAACTCTAAGAAATAATGATGCAGTATGGGTGATTGTTTATCAACATAAAAAATATTCACATTTCCTCTATATAAGTGATGAATTTACAATGGATCACCTTGAATGTATCTATATTTAAGAAGTTATAAGACATCATGGGGCACCACTTTATATTGTGTTTGATGGTGATACACAATGTACATCAAAATTATGAAAAATTATTCATAAATATTTGGACACTGATCTTCGTTTGAGGACTACATATCACCCTCAAACTAATGGAAAGTATAGAAGGACCATTAAAACATTTGAAGACATGTTGATATCATTATACCTTGACTTTTAATGTTTGTGGGATCAGTAATAACCTTTGGTAGAGTTTTCCGACAATAATAGTTTCCATTGTAGTAATAAAATGCCACTATATGAAGCATTCTATGAAAAGATATCTCATAAACCAACATGTTGGGATAATGTTGGAGAAAGGAATATTGTAGTCCTAGAGCCTGTAAAGGCTACAATAGTGAAGGTAAAGACTATCCAATATCATATTAAATAATCTCAATGTAGAAAAAATATATATGCCGATAATCAAAAGTAGGATTTGGAATTTGAAGTGGGAGATCACATTTTCTTGAAAGTGTCTCCATGGAATGATGTTATATGATTTTGGAGGAAAGGGAAACTGATCCCTAGGTACATTGGTCATTTATAAATTCTAGAGAGAATTGGAGCTGTGGATTATCATTTAGAAATGACTCCTAGCATTTCCAAAATACCTAATGCATTCTACATATCCTTGTTAAGTATGTACATGCTAGATCCAACACATGTAATCACTTATGAAGGAATATAATTAGAACATGACTTATCTTATTATGAAGATCCTATCAACATTATGGATACTGATGAATAGGTGTTGAGGAATCATATGACTGTACTGGAAAATGTACATTATAAAAATTATAAAATTGAAGAGGTGACGTGGGATCATGAGGATATTAGGATGAATAACTACCCAAATATTTTTGTGGGATGAAAAATATAGAAATTTTTAGGATGAAATTTTCTGTAGGGGGAGAATGTAATGAACTTTAAATATATCAATGAAATTTTCCATCTTATATTTATTTCATACAGTATAGATCACATAAAATCTCTTGAATAACACAACACAAACACAATAAATTAAGAATGAATGAAACAAGAGGAAGTTATAGAAGTTAAGGAACCTGAAGACTTTAGGGGGAAGAATTGAGGGGCCTCTGAGCGGTATCCCACCCACAAAATCTATCCTCTAGGGTTTCTTGGGGGTTCTTCGGAGGGGGATGTTGACGCGGTCTTGAATTCGTATCCCCCATTTCCTTTCCTCTTTCTGGGTTTTCTCTTTTTCTACTGCATGTGTATTCTTTGCTCGGTAGAAGCTTCATCAGAAGGGGTTGGTGGCCCAGTTGGGGTGTGTCCCTCTATTGAAGCCTTGAAAAGATTTATCCATTTCCCTCACCTTTGGATCCTATACTATTCTCCTAGTTGGTTCATTGCGGTGGTTGCTCGGAGATTTTGGGATATGCGGGTCATCTAGTAGTCGGAGCTCCAGGAGGTGTGTCTTTTGCTGGAATCAATCTCTGATGTGATGGTATTTGTTGGATGGATGGTGTGAGCGGTGTTGGCGAGTTTCCTTCTCCACTGGTAATGGATTCATTAGTTTGGGATGTGGTCCTGGTGGTTGTCTCTCTATTGAAGCCAAGCCCAATACCATCACTGCTCTGGAATCACGCTCCTTACGCCTCTCTCCCAGTCGGTCAGCTTCTCTGGTTACAATCATTCTTTGGGATGTGCGTTCATTTGACCATGGAGTCCCTAGAAGGAATCTCTACTTCTGGATCCCAGTTGATGAAGCGATTTGCTGCAGATGGTATAAATGGTTGGTTAGTTCTTCCGATGTATCTTGCACTGTGTTCGAGTTTGTTTCTGGTTTTTGGGATCCATCCTCAGTGATGTGCTACGACGGTTGAAGTGTGGTTTGGGGTGGTGGAGAGGACCTACATGATAGGCGAGTCAGAAGGACTGAGACTTTCCCATTGATGACGTTCATTATCGGCTAAGCATCGGTGTCTATTTACATTGTTGATGGTGGTGTTTCGATCTGATGAGGATGATCAGGGTGAGTTAGGGAGGGTTGATGATGGGCCGACGATGAGGATTTCCAGTGGATGGTCACACTGGCGACTTGCTATGATGTGACGATGGAGGCATGTGATGTTAGGGTTCCCAAGTTGATGTGGTTGTGCGTCATGAGGGATCACGTTGCGTGCAGCGTTGAGTGGACCGAGGGGCTGTAATGATTTTGCTCGATCATTGTGATTTGAAAATTTGAAAATTGGACTGGAATACTCGGGTACCGCAACATGATGTTTAATTTTTGAGTTCCAATACCTATTTGTTAGGTTACCGGTAACCCTAAAACCCACTTTTTTGAAAATGGAAAAAATGGATTTGAGGATAGAAGTTAAGGAACCCATACCGTTGAAATAATATCTTTACCTTAGAAATAGTAATATGACCCTTATGAATAGTAAATCAAACTAATTAATAGAAACATAACCAATGAAATTATAAATAAAATTTATGCACCTTATTAATGAAAGTATCATGTAATTATATCAAAGTATAAGAAAATAAATGTTTTAAAAATTGTTAATTTCAGTCTTGGTATTTTTAATGTTATAAATATTTAATTACAATTTTATTTTTATTAAAATGACTTAAATAAAAATATATTCACATAAAATGTATTCATAAATTAACATTTTGTTGTCTTAAAATTTTAGGATAATTTTTTGAGACCTTAGTTAATTTTTGAAAGTATTATAAAATTAGTTATAGATTTAAAATAAATATTTTCTAAGTAAATGATAATTTTAATTAAAAATTAAATTTCACATATTAATAATTTTTTCAAATAAAATGGAGTTAATTTTTTAATTATATTTGTTGAAAAATAGTTAGGGTGTTTTTTTTGGGATTTTGTTAAAATACTTAAATTTTTGGTGAATAGTAAAATAAGATAACTTACGATAAATGATAAATACGCGATTTCTTGATTCATATGTGATGTTTGGGTAATGTAAACACTATTGGTTTGAACTCACATTAATTTATTACTATATTTAGTCATCATAATAAACATTATTTCTTGTATTGAGCAAAATAATATAATAATGAATAAAATATCAAGAAATCATCCCTCTCCTCCACTATAAATACCACCTCTTCTCCTCACCCCTTCCAAGATTTGATAATTGTAATTTTTTTTACAATTTCTATTCCCTAGGCTCTTCACTACATCCAAAAAAAAATTTTATTAAAAAACTATAAAAAATCCCCTTAATAAGGTTTTTTAGGGGGTGGGGGGTATTCAAGAGGTAAAGTCCTCTTCCTTTTCCTTTTAGTTTCTTTTCATATTATTTTATTTAATTATTCTATCCTCACATCCTCTGTCAAAATTAGTCTAATAAATAAAATATCATCTATATACTTGAATGATATAATTTTAATGTAATAAACTTAAAAATACTCCATTATCTCTCTCTATCTCTTTTATTTAAAAAATGAAATCATCATCAGAGATGTGCTGATTAACAACCTTTGTGGAAGATAGTTTTTCATTCTTCAATTTCTCCTTAAATAATGGTAGGAAACCATTTTTATGGTTAAAGAAAATAATATATTATTTAAAACCTTTATTATGTTTTATAATGACCATAATTACATTAAACTAAATGATAAAACCAACTTAGTTTGTTATGATCAATTACTGTCATCATAATGCAAACGATTATCACCAAATGTCTTATCTACTAATTCATCCTCCTACCATATAAAAAAAAGAATATATATAACCGTTTTCACTTTTTTATGTTCATTAATAATATATAAATACAACTCTATATAGTTATACCCATTCCACATGAACTTTCATACTAATATACAAGTATACCAATCAAGAAAACCAGGAAATGAATGCTTCCGAGTATTAAAATTGTACCTTATAACTCATCAAAGAATGCCATAAATGAACATAATAAAAATAAATTAAATCAAATAAATGTATATAATGGTTATAATTAATTAATTAATGGATTTAATTTTATTATCTAGGATGTTATGTTCAAGTGAATAAAACATTCGAACACAAGGTAAGGGTTTTCTTCCCGAACCTCCATTTTCTTTCGAGTTATGCTTTATCGCTATACACACAAATGTTATTATTTAATATTTTTATATAATTATTCTATATTATGAGTACATGTTCCAAAATCATGTTTCCAGATAATTTCATCTATCACTTATAAGAAACACATGGGTTTTTCTATCTTAATCCTTTCCAATATGCTCGTCTGATTAAAGGGAACCTCTCAATTTCTCACCCATTTTCAAGTACCATATATAATTTGTTTTAAGAAACCATATTTTTTTCTAAGATCAATATTTTTTTTCATGAAGAAATATCTTAGTTCATTTTTTGTTTTATATAATTTTTTTCCAAAATATCTCTTATTTTTAATGTAAAAACGAGTATTACTCTCAAGAATTCCACGATGATTTTCTAAGAGTATTTTTATCTATTTCAAATTATTTTTGGATTATTATGTTTAATTGGGATTAATATTATATGATATCATGTACCATCTTTTATTGAATGGTTTATGATTAGTTTTTTCATGGATGTGCTCTCTTGATACAATTCACCATATTACTTCAAATGGTTAGTGATTATGTTTTCTAGTTGGGGACCGTTATTTACATTTCAGATGTTTTTGTTTTTTTATGTTAAGATACATTAAAATTTTGAATTAATTTGGATAGTAAAGTCAGTAGTGGGGCCCACTATAGATCCTGAATTCATTAGTAGGTGTCATGATACAAAACAAATTTGGCGTTTGGCCAAGGACTTACCCAAGTATTCTCAGACATCTTGGCCGAGGACTTGACAATATGTCTTAGATGTATGACATCATGTATTCCCTAATTATGATATTAATAATTGATAAACCATGTGATATTTGACTTTTATAATATCCATGAGTAAGTTTAATTCATTTATGATTAGTTATATGGATTTATTTACGCAAAATTCATTCCCTCCATATTATGCTCAAGTTTATTTTTGAATTGTTGTGTATTTAGTTATTCACCATGCCTAACATTTATGTTTATGATATCTTCTATTGTATTACTTACCCTTACTGGGCATATTATCACACTCAATATGTTATATTTTTTCCCAGGATGTGAAGATGAATATTATTATCGACTTGTTGGGTTAATATAGGAGAATGGATGTTTGAAATAGAATTTCTTTATGGAATTTACTTTCAAGTTATAATATAAATGTTATATTTGTATCTGATTTTCCAAAAAATACTAAACTATTAGGTCCTCTAGGATAATAATTCATTGTAATCACACTAATGTAATAAAGTAAGGCACTGACTCTACGATATAGGCGTTATAGTTTTTACATATCAAATATTATATATCATTCTAGATCTTATAAAAATAAATTACATATCATTTTCACTAGGGTAAAATATAACATGCATGTTGCTGCTTAGAATTTGGATAACTAAAAATATTATAACTCCACTATAAAATCCATAATATGTTACGTATGAACTTCTCTAGATTTTCAAAAAACTGGAAATTCTATATATCACTACTGGATATGGATAAAATCATAGGTATCACCCATTAAGCCAAAAAATGATTTTCTATTATATTCAGTTCAAAAAAATGTTACATACCAACTTGGTAACTCATAAAAACTTATGTACCAACAACTTCATCGAAATTTCATTATGTTAGAAATACTAAATATTAACCTGACCATCCAAAAAAACATGTTCATGATGATTATTTTGATTTGGAAACTCCATAATATTACTTACTATCTTCAATTTAAAAAATATACTTTGTATCAACATTTAATGTCAAATATTTCCATTTCACAAAGTATATAATGTTTTTCATCATTAGTGTATCATCGAAAATGTTACAAATGTGATGAATTGTAAAATTTTAATAAAATATAAGATATTAAATATCCTTCTCTCTAGATAAAAATATTATATATCAATATTCATCACTTATGTTTGTCGATATTTCAATTCCATTAAGAAAAAATTTATATATAAAATATTATAATTTTTTTTTCATTTTTTCTCAACCTATATCTCCCAAAAATTAAATAAAAACCATGGAAATCACAAACTCAATTTATAATGGGTTAAAAATAATTCTAATAAGTCAAAATCTAGTGAAAATCATGAATAAAGTCCTATTAATAGTGTTAATTCCATAATCATAACTAATCCAAGATTAAAACCCTTTATCCTAAATTAGTATAAAATAATGGTAAAAATTATGTAAAATCATAAAATAATGTTTTGAAAATATGTGCATTGATCATTTGGAAAGTTTATCATTGGAAAAAATCTGTTCCCATGGTTTTCAAATTTGATCAAATATCCTTAAATTTTTTGTTTATAAATAATGTAATAAAATCCAAATCATTAATAATTTAAATCATTAAATGTGTAAATCAAGTAGTTTTCTAAAATTCTTTGATAACATGAACTAACAATGGTATTTAGTTATGCTCAAATTATAACAAATACACTACAAAAATATAAAAATAAACAACATATAAGTACTAATAAAAGATATTAATATCTCTCTCTTTCTCATTATACCTATATAATCTATGTTTTTGGAAGATATCATGTAGTTTCCAAATAAAATTTTTTAGGACTAGTTGAATAAAGAGTGAAATGGAGAGAGTCCACTTGATTGGGGTTGTTTATGAAATTTCGAAATCCTTAGGATGATTTTATTCTCAATTTTTTTCTTTTTAATGATCATTAAGTAGGTCTAGCTGATGCTCTCTAGTTTGTGTCCTACCTAGAAAAAATAAAACTATTATAATTTTTAATGAAAATAAATCATTATAACTGAAAATAAAGGAATCGTGAAAAAATAAAAGTGAGATCATGGGGAAACCTTCATTGAGGTTTTCTGATTTATACTATCTACAATCAAAAAAACATGGGATTATCATCAATGTAATTATGGGTTGGGATTGTGTGGTATAAGCCACCACATTCTCCTTAATCCAATTTTACTCATTCACTTATTATTGAAGTCACCTTTGGGCGTGTATTGGGTATCATCTGCATGTCTAGTAAAATACATCTTATGTAATGTGAGTGGTAGAATCTAAAGGGACTACTCAACTTTCACTATCCAAAAATAGTTGTGGCATATGGAGAGTAGAGTAATCTCATGAGGTTCTTTGGCCTCATTTGGAAATTAATTTTTATGTGGATATTCAATAAATTTCAGGAGTTCCATTAATGTATCTCCACGTTCACTTTCTAAAACCATAAAAGGCATCCTCTAATGAATAGAATTTACAATGTTACCATCAGGTGAGTTAGAACCCAATTCAGTTCCAATAAAATTAGAGAAATTAATATTAGGGGTAGATTTATCTCTATAGATATTCTTACCCTTAGGTTACTCTAGTAAGTATAGAAATCGTGTTTTTAGAGGTAGGTAGTTACTCTCCTCCAACCTTTCTTTAAAATATTACAACGTATGGATGTTTTCATATTCAAATTGTAGGGTCTTCCAAAATGTGGTCAGATATACATATGGAACAAAGGAAAAATCAGATAAATTCCCTTCAAATGTATCAGTGGGAAGCCCCCTTTCCAAATGTACACTATGAAATATTAATATTTTTACAACATACACACATCTATTGGTAAAATTGATTTTTTTTGTTGGAAAATAATTTTACTGTAAAATAGGTCCCTATTACTGAATGTTTTGTAAAAAAAATATATCACTATAATTTATTAAAACATATATCATTTTTCTATTATAATCATAATAATGTCAACATATAACATGTATATTGTTAAAATATTTAGAGAAATACTAGTAATAGATTTATATGTTGATAATAATATTATAAATAATTATATTTTTATCAATAATATTATTAACAATGTTAATTTTTATGTTATTATAAACTACAATAAAATTATGGGATTACATGAAAATACAGTTGGTAAACAAATATATTATACATATTAATTTAATTATATATAATACTCATTAAAATAATTATAGAATTATATTTCATGAAACATAATATATTATAAATTCACTTAATTTGCATAAAACATAAAAGGTCTAAAAATATTAATTATATTAATTTAAATATAGGGTTTATGCCTTGACAATAACATCCCAAAATTTTTTGGTATCTCTTTTTAAATAAGTTTAGTTTCTTTAATAGTTTGTGTTAAATGAAATAATAGTTCCAAATGAACCATGATATATTATTATGCGGTTGTTATAACCTAGCCATTAAATTGGATGTCTTAAACAATAAAAACTATGTTTTGAAAAATATTTTTTATACATTTATAGAATAAATATGTTTGTTATCAATTGATTAAAAATATTTTGTTTAAAAAAAATTTAAAGAAGTGTTTTTCCAGAAAACTATTTTTGTCTATGTAATACATTTATATGATAAAAATTGAATTATTCATCATTGGTGAATTATTTTAATGATATTTATATATTATATATTCAATAAATTTGAATAAAATTCATATAATATTTTTACTCTTTATGATATAATAATAAGTCTAATTTTATTCTTAAAACTATATTTTATAAAATGAGGTTTTATCAATTTTTTCACACATATGTTTAATTTAGTTTCTTATACTTAAAGGTATTGAATTTTATTAAATGGATTTCATATTTGAAATCAATATTTTCAAATTTAGTAAATAGGCCCCATTTATTTTTAGACATTATGAATAATAACCTCTGTATATTTTGTCACCTTAGTAAAGGGTAAAACTAGTTAATATAGTTTAAAACTAAATGATAAGTCACTATGTTTTCTTTAGAATTATTATTAGATGAAAAAAATTATTCCATTAACAAATTAATCTTGAAATTTAGTTTTTTTTTCACTTATCCATGAAAATGACTAATATATTATTTAAATCAAATATAATTACCAAATGTCACTCTCTTTGGTTTTAATATCTCTTATGCTTGCATATCGAAAAAAATCAAGTAATGAACAAAAATAAATGTGTATATTAAACTTAATGAAATGTTTTTCATCATGAAAAATTATTTGAAATTTTTATAAATTATATAATTACCTTAAATTCTTGTGTAACACTACTAAATTTTTTATTTAATTAAGTGAAAAATAAAATAAATGAATTTAAAAATATTAATTTCGATATAACCAAAATATTTAATGTGTCTAATGAATTATAATTATATATATGAAGTAATAAATATATTTTGAAGAATTATATTCATATTCCTCTCTTTTTCTTTATGTATTTGAATTCATATTAAATGAATATGGTCAATATTAAAAAATTATACTTTATCGAAATAATATTTTATTAATTTGTTTAAAAATCATAAACTATTGAATTATGTAAAGGTGAATATGATATGGTTTAAAATTTTATAACTTTACCATTTATGGTAAAATTTTACCCATATAATGTAAAATTACAACTCTTTAATATGGAAAAATTTATTACCATAATTAAAATTACAATTGATTAACTTAGCGTTAATCAAAATGATAAGGTTTATAAGGAAATAAAAATATATATAAATTATAGTAGTTGATGGGAATACAACCCTATCCTACCATATCCTCTAATATATTTCCACTTGGAGGAAATGTAATTGAGAATTAAATTATTATTATTTACCATTTCATGAAATTCTAAAAGTGCCCCTCACATTAATTATAAAAGAGAAATCCTCCCCCACTAATTCACACAAAAATGATCCATGTGGCAATTATTCAAACAAAATTGAGCCATGTAGCATGAAAAATACCTACCCATTTATGTTATAAAAATACTTATCCCATTTTTTATTATTTTGTCTCCCTAAAATACCAACCGCATGTCTCTTGAAAGAAATGATATATAAAAGGTTTTCTGAAGAAGATGTAATTGTCTTACCTGACCTCTTTCATTTTATTCCTTATTTTACATCTTATAAATCTCTAGAAGTTATAATAAAATAAAAAATTAATTATCCTAAATTTACTTAAATGTTATTATTATTATAAAACTAGTACTACACACCCTATTTATCATCAAATTTGATGTAAAATTATCGCTCGTGCATACGTACGACTTACCATCACCATATAGTGATAAAATTAATTTTTTTGTTACCATATTTTATGGATCATAATTATGATATGTTTAGTGATTATATATTATATTTATAACATAATTATAATTATAAACTAATAATACCATATCTACCTTATTACATTCCAACCCTTTGGAAAATGATAATGTCGCCCGGGCATACATGTGGACCACCACCTCCAAAAAGTGATGTGATTCGTTTTTTGTTTCAATTTCAAATTGTTGGCAATAAAGATTTATTTGATGAATATAATATTTTTATATGATATAATAAATATTCTATAAATGATAATTATTATTTACCTTCCTTTCATTTTATATGTATAATAATGAAAACATCGTTCATCTGTACATATCACCTACCATATCCACAAATGTTGTATAATATTTTTCTATCTCTACCATTAATGAATTACCTTAAATACATATATAACTAATATATATAATTTTAATAACATTATTAAAATCATGAAGATGATTTACCTTGAACAAAACATAATGACTAAAACAACCAAACCAAAACACACATGAAAAATGAAGCAATTATTAGACGAACCAGTGATTTTTAACAATGAATTATTAAGAAACTGGTGATAAAATTTTATAAGTATATCATAAACAATATTATATATTTTATTATAGTTATATAATGTATTTATAATAAATACATGTTTATTATATAGAATTTTTTGAACATTTACGAAGGAATTTGGAAATAAGGTAAGAGTTTATTTCACAATCTCATCAATATTCAAGATTATTTATCCCTAGTTATCTATTGTGATATATTTTTCTTATATATCCATATTTTACAAAAAATGTTTAAAATTATAATTTTAATAATATCCTATTATTTTTTGTAATTTTTATCCATTTTTTAATTATTACAAAATAGTTTGAAAGTAATCTTTTTTTTGTCTTCTAAACATGGAAATTTTCTATTTTTCTAATAAAATATTGAATGGAATGTTTTTAAACTTATCTAAAATTAATGGATTTTTTCAACTTCATGAATAATATTTTATTTGAATATTCATTTAAAATTATACAAGTTTATTTTTTAAATAATTTTTTCCCTTCATAATGGTGTAGTTTTTTAAAAATAAGTTATTTTTAAAGTGAAAAGGGTTATTTTCGTCAAGAATGTTTTTAAAGAAATTTATATGGTACTAATATACATAACGAACAAAAATTATTTTTTACTTGTATTACAAAAGGTATATATTTTGATGATACCATACTTATTATTTATCTATATGGTTTTTGATCTATTTGATTGAGGATATACTATTTTTATAGAAGTTTCTATACTACTTTGGATGGTTTATGGTTATATTTATTTATTAGGGAAATTATTAAATTTTCATATTAAATTTTCAATTTGAATTTTTATTTTGACTATTAATCACCCCTTTAAAATGATTAATTAATTGGACTTTATCTATTATGGATGGGGCCTGCAATGTCCCCTCAATTTATCAGTAGGTATCATGAGATGAACTACCCTGTATATTGGCTGGGAATTTTCATATTTATGTTAGATGTCTTGGAATGTGGACATGATGGTATGTTTATAGTGTTTGAAATATTGAATTTTTCCCATTATGATATTATTTATCAATTTAAATGTGATTATTTTATTAGTTATGATATCGATGGATATGTTTTTATCTCATGTGATTATAGAATTATTAGACTTCCATTCATTTCATGTCATATTATTCATTCCTTATTTATCTTCTATTGTACACATAAACTTACTGATCATTTGATATCACCCTTTTTATCTTTTCTATTTTTATCTAGGATGCTAATAATTATATTATTATTAATATGAAGCGATAAGATAGTAAAATAATTGTGTTCTTAAAGGGAATACTATTTTGAATTTATGTTTTCAATTATAATATAAGATTCAAGTAAGTATCTATTTTCTCAAGACTAATAAATTATTTAGTCCTTTGGGATTATATTATTTTTATCTAATACCAATGTAATAAATTAACCATAATCTCTCAGTTATTAGGGTTGGGGTCTTCACAGTTGGTATCAGAGAAATATTAGTAGAAACTATTTGAACTAAATTTAGGTAAACATAGATTAGATAATGAAACCTTATGAAATAATTTGGAAATATTACTAAAGAAACCATGATTATGATATAGAGATTACTTATACCAACATTTTTAATTTACATTATGTGTTTTACTAGTTTGGAGATTATAAACTTTGTTTCATAATGTTATGATCTAATTTAGTGTCTTCATTTTAATCGAAATTCTGACTAGAGGAAAGAATGTAAACTATATAAATACACATAATCCATGTAGATATTTCCCTCTGATACAAGATAATGAAGATGAAGTTGGATCTTCTACTACAGATAGATCTGAAAAAATTATATCTATATTGGGATAGATTGTAACACCCCAGGTAAATAAAGA
Organism: Viscum album; assembly: GCA_963277665.1. Taxonomy (NCBI): domain Eukaryota; kingdom Viridiplantae; phylum Streptophyta; class Magnoliopsida; order Santalales; family Viscaceae; genus Viscum; species Viscum album. Next base: position 1,785,245,352 of record OY728131.1, on the reverse strand, counting down.
ATATGACATTTTCATATTTATCCATATTTGTGAATAAAATATTAATATGACTTTTAAGGGGACGCTATGCTCGATGGCGTACCCAACACGCAACAACGAGTTTCATGGGAATCTTACGTTGCACTCTAATAATAAAATAATATTATTTTAAATGGTAGTTAACATGTAGCCGTTGTAATGGCGGGAATGGATAGAAATAACTAAAATATGATTATATTTTTACATTTATACAATAAAAGATAAAGGCTTAAAATACGGAAAGAATTCAATTTTAGGCGTATATGCCCTAGTTTTCACTAAAGGTTCATTTACCACCTTTTGATGGAGAACCGTCACTAAATATAGTTTTTTTCACTCTTAAACATTCTTTTGGACCAAATAAAACTCTTATTAAGAATCGGGACATCAAAATTTACTTTGTGTAAATTTTTGGTATCTTTCCGATAAAGTTCATTTTTTTAATGAATAGTGTAAAATGTTGTATTTTAATTCAAAACCACTTTTTAATCTAATTTATTTATATGATTAGATTATATTTTGAATTGGTTTTAAAGTTAAATTAGAATATATTTTTACCATTAAATCCAATAGTGGTCGTTGGAATCAATTTCACTTTGAAATCAGACTTAAACTAGTGTCAATCTTTTGATACTTATTGTTTCATAAAACACGTTATTTGTCATGACAGCGGGAATTAATTATTAAATTAATTAATGTGACTTATATGTTTTGAACTTTGTAAAACGGACTTCATTTTTGAATTCAGAATATCAAATATAGCTTAGGGTGAATTTTTGGGATTTTTCGGAAAAACTTCAATTTTTGATGAATAGTGAAACCACTAAGTGGTACTTATAAAAACTGATTTTCCGTTTAAATGAAATTTTTCCATCATTGTGTTTTGATTTTCAAAAATCCGACATACATGGTTGTCATTAAGAAGTAAAATGTGGTTCAATGAGATTAAAATAATTTTTTTGGTGAATAGTAACTTATTAAGTTTTTAATCGCGATTAGAGGTAATTAGTGTAGTTTAAGGTAAAAATGATATTATAAGAATGTGAAAACACCATGACACTTGTCCTACACCTATTGGTTGTATCATGGCCGACCAAGAAAAGCCATGGGTCAACTTGGGGACCCCATTTATCCACTTTGGTTGGGAAATGACATAAATAACATTATATTTAATGTAAAAGTAAAATTGACACAAACATGATACGTTTTACTAAAACAATTTTTAAGTGGGGTTATGCAAGTCATCTTTTTGATTATAAATATTCATTGGAAATCTAAAAAGATTTCCTACATAATAGTAATTTTTTTATAATTTTTAAACATTAAATAAATTAAATTATTTATGACATAAAAATGATGCAGTGATGACATCATTATTTGACGATTTAAATAAAATGGAAAGATAATGTAAAATATATGAACTACACTTGTCCAAAACTTATTGAATGAGTGGATTTCGAACCCTTATCACCTTATCCACGAATTATATCAATGTGGGACCTTTTAAAATCAAAACACATTTTCAATTAAAGTAATATTTCTTTACTTTCCAAAAGTGCCCCTCCTCTCCTCTTATAAAAGGCCCCCACCTCTACCTCATTTCACACACTCCTCAAGCCTTTTGATCGGCCAACCCATGCCCATTTACTCTCTCCACATCCCTCTCCTCATCCTAGAGGATTCCCTTTGGGCAGAATTCTTTCAAAGGAAGCCTTTAGGCTCAAATCAAAGGGAGTTACACTTTTAAAGGTAATTCATTCTCTCATGTTCATTTGTTTTATTTTGCTTCTCCAACCCCCTAAACTCTTTTTATTTACTTCTTTTGTAACAACAACAGTATCTTAAATATACTAGGATGTTGTTATAAGATTTATTCGAGCTAAACTCTCACACAACTACATCAAATGGTTAAAGAACATACGGTTTCCGTGGATGGTGAAATTCTGCCTCCCGAAACGATGATTGTTCAATACTCATTTAACACCTTCAAAGGTGGCCATTATGATGTCACTATTTTTATATATGATATATAATATGTTTATGTTTTATTTATGATTCTGTATTTTTCATTTTTGTCTTACCTTTATGGCTTCCATTATGGGTATACGCGATATCTTCATTTAAGGAAGTGCGGACTACCGCCCCCTCAAAGTGATTTGATTCGTTAAATACCATATGTGGGATGTATAAAGGATGGAAATATGATATTATATATGATATTATACTGGAATTATAATATAACTTTATATCATTATTATTCCATTCTATAAAATACGAAATAGAAATGAAAGTAGCGTTCATGCGTACGTACGGCTTACCGTCTCCATGAACGGTGCATTTCATTTCTTACCTCTAAATGATTATGTAATGTTATAAATTCATGCATGTACTGGATATATATGACATATATGATATCTACATAATGAATACAATTCTGGATATAATAAACATTTGGCCACATGAACAACATGTAATTGTAAGAAGTCCACTTTCGACTTAAGAACCAAATATCGGCAAAACAAATATTATTAACATAAATGATTACATAATGTTTATGACATGGTAATAAGTGGTATAAAATAATAATGAACTTGAAAAAGGGTTCTTAAGGAATTAGAAATTAACTCAAGTTTATTATTCCGGAGATTAAGGAACGATCGAGTCAAGTCGGACCTGAGGTAAGGGATCCTACTCCTCTCTTTCTTTTTAAGTACACACTTTTATGTCATTAATTTTAAAGCTAATCTTTCTTGTTATTGGGATGATCTTTTATATTAAACTTACTGTAATTTTTATGTTCATGTGATGAGAGACCCTATTCTCTCTAATCAATCCATTTTGGATGTTTTGAGTGGCGCTGTTAGGCTGCCAATCTTTCGTAAGAGATCTAACCTCTCTCTTTCTTTTTAAGTACTCTCCTTTATGTCACTTCTTTTAAGATCCTCTTTGTAATGTTGGGGATGTTCCTTTATATTCCTCTTGCTGTAAATTTTATTGTAATGTGATGAGATACCCCATTTGATCTCATCAATCCATATTCGGAAGTTTTATGTGGCGCCGTTAGGCTGCCGAGTTTTGGTAAGGGATTTTCATCTCACTTTTATTCCCGTGAGATTTATGCTACATTTGCCACAAATTCCATTGAGTGGTGTATGTACTGCCCATTATTCTACTCTTTGTGTAATATACTTTCGTTTATGAGTATTTACATCAATGATCTATTGTCCTTCTTTCATGGGGTGTATGTTTTGAAAGATACCCAAGTCGGTAAGGGAACCTTTCACCCTCCTCTTTTTTAAAAGACTTCTTTTGTTGGGTCTTTTAATTTACATAGTTTTATGTTGGGATATGTTCTCATATATCCTTATTGATGTAAATTTTATGTCCAAGTGATGAGATACTCTTTTTATCTCTCATCAACTCATTTTGATGTGATGCCGTTAGGCTGTCAAAGGAACTTTTTAACCCAATTTCGATTTCTTTGGGTTCAACATGTAGTCATTGAATATGTCATCCATTGAATATGTGTGAATGACCTTTTATTGTTGTACACTTAATATCCACTTATATTGGGTGTATTTATATTTGTCACACATATTTTTGAGATTGATTTGTCCTTAATTTAAGGATACCTTCTTTATAAGGGATTTCATCACATTTGACTTTTCTATTGAGGGTTCATTGTTGTTATGCACCAATTCACTCTTATATGGTGTATATACTGTCCTTTGGAGTATTATATCATGAATCCATTTATTTTCATGATATTATAAAGTTCTGACTAAATGTTATTCCTCAATTATTGTATTCAAGTGTCTCTAATTTTGGTAAAACCCCTTTAACCAAAATATCGTTTTAAATGTTTTAATTATTTGTTCTTATTAATATCCATGTTTTCAAAATCGTTTTAAGGATTTATTTATATGGATATTAATGGTTTAAAATTTTAAGCTTCAAGGTGGTATGGGACACTTTGATTCAAAAATCTCTTTATTAAATGTTTTAAATGGTTTTGGAAATGGTTTCTTTTTGAATGGATTAATTATTTCAATATACTAAAATGTTATATTGTGATTGAAATGTGGAAATGTTATGTTTCCTTTATTCATGTTTTATGTGACACATTTATGTTATGGTTCTTGGGCATTGTTATGAAAACAGGTGGTTCCGTGATAAACTAAGGGCGGGTGAGCCCGATATAGCTCTCCAATGCATTGGGTAACGCGAAGGAATGAAATGTTAATGTTTCTCCGAAGAGATTTAGGGAATATACTGTGATGGGTATTCCAAACGTAACCAACAGGGTTACTCCCTACGTAAGAATGTTATGAATGCCTTAAGTTACCTTTATGTATTATGATTTCTATGATTTGTTCATGATTTTATGAGGTATGATAAAGTGCCTATGTTGTATGGGTAGAGTATGATTTCATTGTTATGTATATATGAACTCATGTTTCTTTTCCATATTTTTATAACTCTTACTGAGCTTTTTATGCTCATCCCAAGTTTTTTGAAATGTTTTTCACAGGTCAAGGGAAAGGTACATGATGTGATGATATTGTCAAAGATGTGTCAAGAAAGAATCCGTGTTATATTTTAATTATGTTTTCATTGATGGGAAGAATGAATACTGTCTTTTATGTAACCACTTTGTTTAAATGTGGAATGTAATGCAAGTTTCATGATCTAATTCTCTAAAACTCTAAACCTGAAAATATCGTCAATGTGTAATCTTTTAATAACCCAAGATTAAGTAAGGTTTAAGGCTGGGGCCTTATAGTTGGTATCAGAGGTCGGTTTAGATAACTTTAGAGGTTAGGGTATTCTTTAAGCATAAGTGACATTACCATAATGGTTAGGATTTCAGAAAGAGTACTAGTTTTAGATAAAGTAAACGAGTAAGTGTATCTTAGTGTTTACCTTCCTCATTAGTACATGATGGTTTTGTTGATATACTCACACTGACATTTCTATTTTTAGTGAATAGATGGATCTAGCAGGCACCAAAGAGACAACAGGTTTGAAGGAAACTGTGGTGGTTCTCTGATTAAGAGACTAGATAAAATGGAGGATTCAATGAGGAAACTCATGGTTGTTCTAAACCAAATATCAAGGAGTCATGATCAATCACTTCAACCTTGGTGAGTTCTCTAATACATCATGTACGAGATGGCCAACTCGATGTGGAAATTCAGGTAATAATTATTAAGGTAACCATTAGGGTTTATATGATCCTTACTTTTGAGGTAATTATGGGTTATTATATGATATGATGGAAAATAAAGGGCATGAGATAAACTTGAGGTTAAAATATGTTATGATTATTCTTGAAGATTTTATCTCATTTTGGGGAATGTTTTAAGAATTATATAGTTTTGGAAAAAGTACAACACACAGACCATGTGACAACCCGTCGCGTCGGACAATGCTGCGGGAATCGAACCCACAACCAAAGTGCGACTGGTATTTATCGCCTACCACTAGACTACATGAAGTCCCTGGTTAGTTTGACTGATTCTTTTTTTTAAGAGTAAGTTGATTTTGGGTTATTTATGAAAATGATTAACCTATCATAGAGGATATGTGATTTGGTTAATTACTTTTCAATACGAGACTTTAGGAGCAACTGATGTTGTTTGGAGATAAATGTTACGATTTAACGTGGAAGACTATGTGACTAAATCCTTCAAATATTTGGGTTTCAATCTTATATTGGTTTAATTTGAAGAATTTTATGGACAAATTGTTTATCGGATGGTCCTCGTTGAACTTTGGGTTTTGTTGGAAAAATTTTGAAGATTAAGAATAGATTTTCTTTTTATAAGGGGTTATCCTTTTCTGGATTATCTGATATTGTAATAACCTTTTTGGTTTTGGTTTTGGTTAAAGCCTAAATACATGGGATGTATATAGTTCTCTTTTGGGGATTAGGTGATTCTCTAGAAGTTGATTATAGTACTCTTAATGCGAACAAGTCTCCCTAAATACTCATCTTTTGGAATAAATATGAGTTTGACTAAGGAATCTAGTAAAAGTTGAAAGTCAACATGATAAGTGATTATGTTTCCTTATGAATAAATTCCTCAATAAAAAGTAACTTAAAAAAAAATGTTGTCTATTATCTTTTCCCACTGGGGAATCGAATACCGTTTAACCCATCACAAGTTTGTGATTTTCTCAATGTTAACTTTCTCCTAGACATGTTTACTATCACTCTCCCTCAAGATCATGACCCTTTGTTTTCTCCTCCATGTCCATATTTTCATACTTGGAATCCTAGTATGGGTTAACTCGGGTGACCTCTGTGCTTATCTTTCTTTATTTTAAAGTGATTGTTTTACCGACTCTTGTTCCGATGTGGGACATTCAAGGATGTTTCCAAGCTCAATTTTAAAAATTGCGAGGACGCAATTCCCAAAAGGGAAGAAGGATGTAACACCCCAGGTAAATAAAGAATATGACATGTTCATATTTATCCATATTTGTGAATAAAATATTAATATGACTTTTAAGGGGATGCTATGCTCGATGGCGTACCCAACACGCAACAACGAGTTTCTTGGGAATCTTACGTTGCACTCTAATAATAAAATAATATTATTTTAAATGGTAGTTAACATGTAGCCGTTGTAATGGCAGGAATGGATAGAAATAACTAAAATATGATTATATTTTTACATTTATACAATAAAAGATAAAGGCTTAAAATACGGAAAGAATTCAATTTTAGGCGTATATGCCCTAGTTTTCACTAAAGGTTCACTTATCACCTTTTGATGGAGAACCGTCATTAAATATAGTTTTGTTCACTCTTAAACATTCTTTTGGATCAAATAAAACTCTTATTAATAATCGGGACATCAAAATTTACTTTGTGTAAATTTTTGGTATCTTTCCGATAAAGTTCATTTTTTTAATGAATACTGTAAAATGTTGTATTTTAATTCAAAACCACTTTTTAATCTAATTTATTTATATGATTAGATTATATTTTGAATTGGTTTTAAAGTGAAATTAGAAAATATTTTTACCATTAAATCCAATAGTGGTCGTTGGAATCAATTTCACTTTGAAATCAGACTTAAACTAGTGTCAATCTTTTGATACTTATTGTTTCATAAAACACGTTATTTGTCATGACAGTGGGAATTAATTATTAAATTAATTAATGTGACTTATATGTTTTGAACTTTGTAAAACGGACTTCATTTTTGAATTCAGAATATCAAATATAGCTTAGGGTGAATTTTTGGGATTTTTCTGAAAAACTTCAATTTTTGATGAATAGTGAAACCACTAAGTGGTACTTATAAAAACTGATTTTCCATTTAAATGAAATTTTGCCATCATTGTGTTTTGATTTTCAAAAATCCGACATAAATGGTTGTCATTAAGAAGTAAAATGTGGTTCAATGAGATTAAAATAATTTTTTGGTGAATAGTAACTTATTAAGTTTTTAATCGCGATTAGAGGTAATTAGTGTAGTTTAAGGTAAAAATGATATTATAAGAATGTGAAAACACCATGACACTTGTTCTAAACCTATTGGTTGTATCATGGCCTACCAAGACAAGCCATGGGTCAACTTGGGGACCCCATTGATCCACTTTGGTTGGGAAATGACATAAATAACATTTTATTTAATGTAAAAGTAAAATTGACACAAACATGATATGTTTTACTAAAACAATTGTTAAGTGGGGTTATACAAGTCATCCTTTTGATTATAAATATTCATTGGAAATCTAAAACGATTTCCTACATCATAGTATTTTTTTTTATAATTTTTAGACATTAAATAAATTAAATTATTTATGACATAATAATGATGCAGTGATGACATCATTATTTGACGATTTAAATAAAATGGAAAGATAATGTAAAATCTATGAACTAAACATGTCCAAAACTTATTGGATGAGTGGATTTAGAACCCTTAACACCTTATCCACGAATTATATCAATGTGGGACCTTTTAAAATCAAAACACATTTTCAATTAAAGTAATATTTCTTTACTTTCCAAAAGTGCCCCTCCTCTCCTCTTATAAAAGGCCCCCACCTCTACCTCATTTCACACACTCCTCAAGCCTTTGGCTCGGCCAACCCCTGCCCATTTACTCTCTCCACATCCCTCTCCTCATCCTAGAGGATTCCCTTTGGGCAGAATCCTTTCAAAGGAATCCTTTAGGCTCAAATCAAAGGGAGTTACACTTTTAAAGGTAATTCATTCTCTCATGTTCATTTGTTTTATTTTGCTTCTACAACCCCCTAAACTCTTTTTATTTACTTCTTTTGTAACAACACCAGTATCTTCAATATACTAGGATGTTGTTATAAGATTTATTCGAGCTACACTCTCACACAACTACATCAAATGGTTAAAGAACATACGGTTTCCGTGGATGGTGAAATTCTGCCTCCCGAAACGATGATTGTTCAATACTCATTTAACACCTTCAAAGGTGGCCATTATGATGTCAATATTTTTATATATGATATATAATATGTTTATGTTTTATTTATGCTTCTGTATTTTTCATTTTTGTCTTACCTTTATGGCTTCCATTATGGGTATACGCGATATCTTCATTTAAGGAAGTGCGGACTACCGCCCCCTCAAAGTGATTTGATTCGTTAAATACCATATGTGGGATTTATAAAGGATTGAAATATGATATTATATATGATATTATACTGGAATTATAATATACCTTTATATCATTATTATTCCATTCTATAAAATACGAAATAGAAATGAAAGTAGCGTTTATGCGTACGTACGGCTTACCGTCTCCATGAACGGTGCATTTCATTTCTTACCTCTAAATGATTATGTAATGTTATAAATGCATGAATGTACTGGATATATATGAAATATATGATATCTACAAAATGAATACAATTCTGGATATAATAAACATTTGGCCACATGAACAACATGTAATTGTAAGAAGTCCACTTTCGACTTAAGAACCAAATATCGGCAAAACAAATATTATTAACTTAAATGATTACATAATGTTTATGACATGGTAATAAGTGGTATAAAAGTAATAATTAACTTGAAAAAGGGTTCTTAAGGAATTATAAATTAACTCAAGTTTATTATTCAGGAGATTAAGGAACGATCGAGTCAAGTCGGACCCGAGGTAAGGGATCCTACTCCTCTCTTTCTTTTTAAGTACACACTTTTATGTCATTCCTTTTAAAGCTCATCTTTCTTGTTATTGGGATGATCTTTTATATTACACTTACTGTAATTTTTATGGTCATGTGATGAGAGACCCTATTATCTCTAATCAATCCATTTTGGATGTTTTGAGTGGCGCTGTTAGGCTGCCAATCTTTCGTAAGAGATCTAACCTCTCTCTTTCTTTTTAAGTACTCTCCTTTATGTCACTTCTTTTAAGATCCTCTTTGTAATGTTGGGGGATGTTCCTTTATATTCCTCTTGCTTACATTTTATTGTAATGTGATGAGATACCCCATTTGATCTTATCAATCCATATTCGGAAGTTTTATGTGGCGCCGTTAGGCTGCCGAGTTTTGGTAAGGTATTTTCATCTCACTTTTATTCTCGTGAGATTTATGATACATTTTCCACAAATTCCATTGAGTGGTGTATGTACTGACCATTATTCTACTCTTTGTGTAATATACTTTCGTTTATGAGTATTTACATCAATGATCTATTGTCCTTATTTCATGGGGTGTATGTTTTGAAAGATACCCAAGTCGGTAAGGGAACCTTTCACCCTCCTCTTTTTTAAAAGACTTATTTTGTTGGGTCTTTTAATTTACATATTGTTATGTTGGGATATGTTCTCATATATCCTTATTGATGTAAATTTTATGTCCATGTGATGATATACTCTTTTTATCTCTCATCAACTCATTTTGATGTGATGCCGTTAGGCTGTCAAAGGAACTTTTTAACCCAATTTCGATTTCTTTGGGTTCAACATGTAGTCATTGAATATGTCATCCATTGAATATGTTTGAATGACATTTTATTGTTGTACACTTAATATCCACTTATATTGGGTGTATTTATATTTGTCACACATATTTTTGAGATTGATTTGTCCTTAATTTAAGGATACCTTCTTTATAAGGGATTTCATCACATTTGACTTTTCTATTGAGGGTTCATTGTTGTTATGCACCAATTCACTCTTATATGGTGTATATACTGTCCTTTGGAGTATTATATCATGAATCCATTTATTCTCATGATATTATAAAGTTCTGAAAAAATGTTATTCCTCAATTATTGTATTCAAGTGTCTCTAATTTTGGTAAAACCCCTTTAACCAAAATATCGTTTTAAATGTTTTAATTATTTGTTCTTATTAATATCCATGTTTTCAAAATGGTTTTAAGGATTTATTTATATGGATATTAATGGTTTAAAATTTTAAGCTTCAAGGTGGTATGGGACACTTTGATTCAAAAATCTCTTTATTAAATGTTTTAATGGTTTTGGAAATGGTTTCTTTTTGAATGGATTCATTATTTCAATATACTAAAATGTTATATTGTGATTGAAATGTGGAAATGTTATGTTTCCTTTATTCATGTTTTATGTGACACATTTATGTTATGGTTCTTGGGAATTGTTATGAAAACGGGTGGTTCCGTGATAAACTAAGGGCAGGTGATCCCGATATAGCTCTCCAATGCATTGTGTAACGCGAAGGAATGAAACGTTAAGGTTTCTCCGAAGAGATTTAGGGAATATACTGTGATGGGTATTCCAAACGTAACCAACAGGGTTACTCCCTACGTAAAAATGTTATGAATGCCTCAAGTTACCTTTATGTCTTATGATTTCTATGATTTGTTCATGATTTTATGAGGTATGATAAAGTGCCTATGTTTTATGGGTAGAGTATGATTTCATTATTATGTATATATGAAATCATGTTTCCTTTCCATATTTTTATAACTCTTACTGAGCTTTTTATGCTCATCCCAAGTTTTTTGAAATGTTTTTCACAGGTCAAGGGAAAGGTACATGATGTGATGATATTGTCAAGGATGTGTCAAGAAAGAATCCATATTATATTTTAATTATGTTTTAATTGATGGGAAGAATGAATACTGTCTTTTATGTAACCACTTTGTTTAAATGTGGAATGTAATGAAAGTTTCATGATCTAATTCTCTAAAACTCTAAACCTGAAAAGATCCTCAATGTGTAATCTTTTAATAACCCAAGATTAAGTAAGGTTTAAGGCTGGGGCCTTATATAGATACCTCTGGATATGGGAAATGAACATATCTATATGGAACAACATGGTGATCCAAATTGTATTGTAGTAATGTTATATCATTTGATGAATTAACAACCAATATAGTTTACTTGTAGAATGAATACATTTGTAGCTTAGAAATTGAAAAGTTCCATAGAGAATATATTTTTCACTTATGGAAGTAATGAAAGTGAGAAGAGTGTCATGGATGTTTATCAACCCAAAAGGTAGGCAGATCAATAATGGTATTTGACTCTGGACACTAAAGATGTTGAAAGAAACCAAAAACATAGAATGAAAGGATTTTAAGAAATGTTTCAAGGAAAAAATATTTTCCTCATGAATAGTGAGATAATATGGATATATAATTCTTGAGTTTGAGATAAATCAAAGATGATAATGTTTCTAGGTATGAATGAAAATCTACAAGATTATAATGGAATTCCACAGACAATGTATGTAATCTAGAGAGAAATATTAACCATTTATTTTATGGGCTGAATATAATTTTTTGAAGGTCCCCAGTATCCCATACATTCTCATCATATGATGATATAATATCAAATTCTATAAATGAAGAGAAATAATTATCCATGTCTTATGGATTTAAGGAGAATAAGAGGGATATTGAGTACTCAAGAAAAGGAAATAAGGTAAATGGGAAGAAGGGAAGCATGGAATTTCCAACTTGAAATAAATGTGAAATGAAACATCATGGAACATGATTATTGGGAATGAGAGGTTTCTAAAAGTGTGAAGAAAAAGGACACATAGCCCATGATTTCAAGGGCATGAAATAAACCCACAATTAAAAAATATTCAACTATTAGAAGATGAGACTCTATGAGAATGATTATCCAAGGTGTAAAGGGGAATATCCCCAAAAAAGAAAAGGTTAAAGGCTAATCTTGTGTGATCATAATTGTTGAGGTTGAAATTTTTAATGATATAGTGGTAAGTAATTTAATCATATCCTTAAATTTATCTATTATTTATTTTAATATGTATTATAACATTATTTTATATCATCCAATTTTTTTTAAAATATTAGTCATTTACTATTCACCTTAAGAAGGGATTTTTCAGTCAAAACTCATAGTGGAAACTTCACTACAGTAATGACGTGTCAATAAGATCCTGTTATGACACATAAATATAATATATTTTCTGAATTTAATTTCATACCCACAGTTGGATTTTATCTAATCCTTGGAATGGAATAGATTTAAAAATATAAAGAAAAAATATATTTCAATGAGATGAAAATTATGATTTGTGATGAAGATAAGTAATTACTTATCTATAGAGGAGATATTTCTTCATCTTAGTCATGTTTGGATCCACCTATAGTAGTTCTTCTAAATTATATCCTTAGAGAATAAGAGCGAACACAACCTATGGATGAGAAAGGTTATCTTAAAATTGTGGATGTAACTATTGGACTAGAATACATTGATGTATTTCCTAAGAATTAATGGATATCTACCAGATAGATATGTTGAGTTTTGAATTTATTTAATCCATGATACAAGACCTATATCAATGAATCCATTTAGAATGGACACTTTAGAGTTAGTGGAGATGAATAAAAAACTATAATATTTGAGTGGTAATGGATTAATATGCACTAGTGCTTCTCCATGGGGAGACCCTATTCTTTTCGTTAAAAATAGATATTGATCTACTAGGATTTGAATTTATTATAGGGAAATAAATGCTATTATGGTAAATAATAAGTACCCTCTATCATGTAATGATGAATTATTCAACTAACTTCCTGGAGATCAAAATTTCTCAATGGTTGACATTCATTATAGATATTATAAATTTTTAGTAAAGATTGAAGATATTACTAAGAAAGTGTTTTGAATGAGTTTTGGACATTACGTGTTCAAAATAATGCCACTTGTATTTTCAAATGCACCCTCTATTTTTATAGTTCTAACTAATATAGTATTCAAGGAATACCTTGATATTTTTTGGTATTTATTAATGATATCTTGGTGTACTCAATGAACTATGAGGACCATGGTAATCACATGCGGGTCATTTTTTAGACTATTAGAAAAAGATATTTATCTGGAAAATTTAGCAAGTGTGAATTTTGGCTTCAAAAAGTTTCTTTTCTTGGTCATATTGTCTCCAAGGATGGAATCTCAATTGATCATGTTAAGACAAACGTAGTCCAAGAATGTCCTATAAAAATGAACATAATCAAGGTTTATAGTTTCATAGGTTAGTTAGGATACTATCTCTGTTTTATTCAATGTAGTTGGGGTTTGGATTAGTGGTAAGCATCCTGTATAATTATACATGAAAAATATGGGTTCAAAACCCATGGGGTGTAGGTTACGGTAGCAGTACTATAGTGTACTGTAGCAGTGACGACACTGTAGTGGCGGCAAGTCACTGTAGCAGCGACATGGTACTATAGTGGTGGTGAGTACTGTGCAGTACTGTAGTAGCGTGGGCACTATAGTATTACTATTCAAAGAATAGGCCTTGGGCCAAATATTTGTGCCTACGAGCCTTGTAATGGGATAAATTTCCACTGGTCCTTTGGGCTATGTAATGGGTCTCCCTCTACCCAGTTAAAATAGGTCTTTGGTTTGCATTAATAATAAATGAGGCTTTGGCCCGAAACATTAAAAACAATAAATGTTTTATTCAAATTTTTTCCCAATTAGCTAAACCATTAACCAATCTTACTAATAAAGGGTTTAATTTTATTTTTAAAAATTAATATGAAGAAATTTTTGAAGAATTGAAGAGGATATTGGTGAATTTCATGATATTTACTATTCAATCCAAAATGGTGAATTTTTTTATATTGATGCATTAAGGAAGGGGTTTGGTTGTGTCCTTATGTAGAATTATAGAGTTATTTTATATAAATCATGGACATTAAAAACTAATAAAAAGAGCTATCAAAATCATGATCTGGATTTAGTATCCATAATATTTTCTCTTAAGATATGGTGACACTATCTGTATGGTGAAATATGTGAGATATATATATATCAAAAGAGTTTTAAATACATTATATCATAGAAGGAAGTCAATATGAGGCAATGTACATGACTTTAACTACTCAAGGATTATAATTTATAAATACACTACCACCTAAGGAAGGGAAATAAGGTACAATATTACTTGTGCAAGATGAATCATGGTGTTCTGAAAAAAATGAAGATTGATAGGGATCCTGTGTTCATGGACCTATGAAAGATATATATGTGAATTATTAAGGAAGGGAAAACATCACTCCTTTTTTAAATTATTTCCAAACTAGCATTATTTTCAAAGAATAAATTTTCTCAGTTTAATGGTGAGAAATTTTAAATTAAAATTAAAGATGTGAATGATGGGAAATTGATAGACTTCATATATGTGATGGAATTATGAATCTTGGAAATAGGTTCGGTGTTCCCTCTATACCATATCTAAAAAGAGAGTTATTGGATGATTTTAATTACATGAATTTCTCAATTAACCCTTGTTACACCAAGAAGTATAGGGAATTGAAGGAGCATTTTTAGGGGGATAATATAAAGTGATAAATTGATTCTTATGTATCAAGATGTTTGGGTTTTCAATAAGTTATGGTTTTGGGAAAACATTATAGAGGATTCATGCAACCTATACATATTCTTATATAGAAATAGGATGAAATTTCCATGGAATTTTTCACTGGATTACCAAAAACTCAATGAATGAATGATGCGATATGAGTTATTATTGATAGAAATGCCAAATATTTACATTTACTCACTATAAGAGAAGATTCACCAATGTAGTTCCTTGAATAAGTCTATATTAATGATGTTATAAGATGTTATCGTGATCCTATTTAAATTGTGTTTGATCATGACCCATGATATAAATTGATATTATGGGAATGTCTTTAGAAGGTTCTTGATACTGGGATTAATTTTAGCATTGCTTATCACCCTTAAACTGACAGGAAGTCAAAAAGGACTATTGATTAGAATATATTTTTAGGTCCTACTTACTTGATTTTAATGTTATGTGGGATCAATATATAGCATTGGTAGATTCCACCTTAAATAATAGATTCCATTAATGTCTTCAAATGTTGTTGTATGAAGTGTTATATGAAAATATTTGCCATAGACTAACTTTTCGGGTTAAAGTTAGTGAAAGTAATCTTTTAGGTCCAGAACATGTGGAGGAAATGAGGATAATGGAAAATACTATTTAAACCCATCTCAAATCTTCTCAAAGTAGGAAAAATATATATACTGATAACCGGAGAAAATATTTTAAATTTCAATGTGTAGATCAAATATTTATGAAGGTATCTCGATGAAAGCATGTTATAAGATGTGGAAAGATAAGAAAACTTAACCCTGAGTACATAAAACCATTTCAAATACAAGAGATAATTAAAGGCGTGGCTTGCCATTTTCCAATGACAACTAGCCTTTGTAAAGTACACAACGTGTTCCATATCTCTTTGTTAAGAAAGTACATGCCATACCTGACACATGTTATCACTTATAAATAAATACAAATGGAACCTAATTTATCTTACTATGAAGATCCAATACAAATTCTAGGAACTAGAGAATAAGTATTGAGGAATAATGTGACTCAGCTGGTAATGGTAATTTAGAGAAATAATAATAGATAAGAGATGACATTGGAACCAGAAGAAATTATGATGAAGAACAACCCAAATATATTTATGATGTAAAATTCAATAAAATTTTAGTATGATTTTTTTTTGAGGTAAAGAGGATTGTAACATGCCATGATTTTATTGTATTATTATTTTTAAATAAATTTAATATATTTGATAACTTGTGTTTCATGAAACACTGAGTTTAAACGAACTGAAATCTATTACTATGTGACCATTATAACATATCCATTAAATTGGTGGTTATAAATAGGAAAAAATATATTTTAAAAAATACATAGTTCATATATTTATATAATGAATTTATTTGTTATGAATTGACTAGAAAAATATATTCAAAACAATTTAAAAGAAGTTTTTTTTCTACAAAATTATTTTTATGCATGTAATATATTAATATAATAATAAATTTAATTATTCACTATTGTTGAATGATTTTAATGAAATTGATATATATTATATTTTCAATCAAATTTTTTAGTATTCATATAATATTTTTACAATGCATGACATAAAAATTAATCTAATTTTATTTTTGAAAACTACATTTTCAAAAATGTTGTTTTTGTCATGTTTTCAAACATAATTTAAAATTTATTTCTTATAATTATAGGTACTGAATTTAATTAAATGGATTGAAAATTTTTAATTATGAGGATCAAATTTAGTAAATAGTTCCCTTTTATTTTTAGACATTATGAATTATAACCATGATAAATTTTATCACCTCGGTAAGAGGCAAATCAGGTTAATCTTGATAAAACTAAATGATATGGCAATATTTTTTTCATCCAAATTATTATTGGATGAAGGAAAATATTCCCTTAACTCCTTAGTCTCTAAATGTAGTCTTTAATGGACAATTTTCTATAATAACTACTTATATAATATTTAAATCAAAAATAGTTACAAAAATGTCACTCTCTCTAGATTTAATATCTCTTATGTGTCCACATATGGGAATAATAACTATATGAATGAACCTAAATGTATATTTTTGAGATTAATAAAATAATTTTCATTATGTAAATTCATTTTTAATTTTTATTAATTTTATAATTATCATAAATTCTTGTGGAACACTAATACAATATATTTTTTATTAACAGAAAAATAAAATTAATTATTTTTAAAATATTAATTTTGATTTTATTTGAATGCGTTAACATGAAATTTTTTTTATAATTCTATATGATATATTAAATTGGTTCTAAATAATTATATTATAATTCCTCCATCCATCCAAAATTTAATTTTTATTGCAAGAAATAATCTCCCAATACAAGAAAAAAACAATGTCACAACCGTCTAAAATAATGTTAACCATGAGAATTTTGATTATTAAAGATAAGAAATTTATGAGGAGTAAACACCATGATCTAAGAAATAAACATTGGTTTTCATTAGCCATCTGATAAGTAAGGAAATCAACCAATTTATTCTCCTTCCACTGTGTGTGATAGATAGCTACTTGAAAATCAAGGATTCTTCTGCATCGGTGAATAATATTGGAAATGGACCAAGTAAATTAAAGTATACATTACAAAAAAAAAGTCATTGTTTAGTCGGTTTCAACTAATTCTAGCTCGATGTAGTGAAGCTATAAATGATTAATTCCCTTCGACATTTCCCTTGACTCCCCCACAAGATAATCACCCCATCCAAATATGGTGCTAAAAGAAATATGAATTGATCCTTGGGGGCCCCGAACCACCCCCAAATGACACCATTAGAACAAAATCCATCAAATTTTAGCTTATACCCAGATATTAGAGGTCTCCATCTCACACACTATCCCAGCCTGTTCAAAATTTGAGTAGTGGGTCAAGAGAAAGAGCTTTCCAAAGAGGATCCTCCACTCTATTTACAAAGATGTATTAAGTCCAAAACCTAACTTTTTTATTTCACCAATATCTCTAGCCTAGAACTAGAGATTCTTCAATGATGGTTACCGTTTCTAGAATTCCAAGCACTGTAGTAGTCCACTATAACTAGCAGTGTCCTCACCTTCCAATCATGCATGTTATTCCCAAACTCCATAAACCATGATTACATAAAAGTCTTCTGATTATTACCTCAAGAAACCATGCCGAACAGACCTACTAGAGAACTCTATACTATATCATCTTATTCTATCTCAAATAAGTGATTCATGTAGTTTTCATCTTCATGGTTTCCACAACAAATTCATTTCAAATCAAGAGAGATACCCTTTTACCTAACTTGATCATATATTGGTAGAGCTCAGTGATTCAGACTCCAGAACAAGATGTTTTATTTATTAAGTCCATTGTTCCACCAAATAACCTCATTCTAATCCTCCAAAAAGTTGATTGACTGAGAAATAACTTAGTGTACCTTTATTGGAATGCCATCTAGCATCGTCCTTATGAAAATGACATTATTAGGCTCTGAATTTAATTCTATGCTATTGAAGAACTCTTATTGGGGAGGATTTAGAATGGATTAGAAAAAGGATTAAAAAATTATAGCTTGAGAGAAGGTGAGATTCGGAGTCAAACAGCTTGGAAAACTATGCATTGATCCTACCCAATTGTAATTCTAGAAGTTAATTAATCTAACGACGAATAATTATCCATTTTTAGTGACTCTGAAAAGTTGGAATAAATATGAAGATCGATAGAGAATGCTAAGACCATCCTCCCATCGATCTATCAATATAGTATCCATATCTATTTGTAATAAAATTTTAACAAACAGATTTACCATCCAATACATCCCATGAAATACATTATTACAATATTTGGATTTCCTCCATGAACCTCTTGAGATTAATAACACCTAACCAAACTCCATTTTCAATATTATCCGAAGAATACCAATGGTATCTTCCGTCATCATAGAATCCAAAATGAAACTTGTAATAATTTTTTCAATTCTCCTTAACACTGAATTTGGAAGATTAAGAAGTGAAAACATGATCATGGGGATAGAGGATAATACATACTTGAAAAGTGTGATTCTACCCCTGAAAGATAGAAGGCATATTTTCTAGTTAATAATGAGAGTCATGATTTAATCAGTGATCCCCTTAAAGTGGTAGACACAAATCCTTACCAGAGCCACTAGGCCCCCCCATATAATCCATGCGAGATGTCCTCTTTTTCATGTTTAGGCCCTCCTCAATTTTCTTCCTCCATATTTATGAACACAGTTTAGAAAATAAAACAATGCTTTTTTCCTAGTTGATATCCAAACCACTCCACCAATATTATCTATCCACAATATTTTTTAATTCCTGAATGTTCCTTATTTTGTGGTTGAGAAAGAAAATAATTTCACTAGAAATGATAATTTGAGAAATATCATTAACATAAACCCTATCACGATATATAATAATGGTTCTGTTGAAGAATCTATGATAATGATATCAGTTAAGAGTGTCTTGAACCAAAAATAAAAGACCGGAGATAAGGGTTCTCCCTTCCTGAGGCCATGATTGGATTTAAAAAAACAACACTTCATACCAAAAAATGAGATATCCATCTAAGGGGATTTTTTAGCCTTGAAGAATAGATCATTTTTCCATGCGGAGAAACCAATTTTGTTTAAAAAATTATTAATGAAACACCATTATATATTATCTTAAGAATTTTTTAGATCGACCATGACCAAAATGTTATATCTGGGTTCTTTCTTGTTAATATCCCCATCTATTTCACAGACCATAGTAGTATAATCTTTGGTTGATCTCCCCTTAATAAAGGCCTACTAATTATTCAAGACCTATTGAGATATATAAAGATAATTGATTTTATTTATAACATTTTCAAGGACCTTGTATGGGATGTTTTACATACTGATTGACCTATAATAATTAAGTGATGAAGGATCTTTAACCTTTAGAATGAGGACCAAGGTGGATGCACGTGAAAACCATGGTAATGCTCTACCTTACAATAAGTCCTCAATGGCCATTATCATCTCCCCTTTCACCACATCCCTGAAGGTAATGTAAATGTGTCTTGAGAAATCTTTTAGTGCAAGAGATCTCTTAAAATTAAGTGCATAAACTATATCCCATATTTCAAGTTCTTAATAAATGTTTTCAAAAAAACCTATCAAGGTCACTAGAATACACCATTGGAACATCATCAAAGAGGTTAGTTTGTTACCATGGGCGTCTGTTTATTCATGTTGGGATTGGGGTTGGCCAGTAACCTTTTAAAAATTTCATTTTTCATACCACCCACCACCTCCACATGTTGAGTGAACGAACCGTCATCCATTATAATATATGAAGTATAGATACACTTTTTATCCTTAATGAAATCATTAATGAAGGTTGTATTATTATCACCCTTATTGATCCAAGTCACACTGGACATATTCAAGAACATTAAATATTGTTCTAAAAGAAATTACAATATTTAAAAAATATGCTTTGACGCAAGATCACATAAGATTTCATCAACCCACTTTGACTCCAACTCCATTTCCATGATTCTGATCTATAATTTTGTAATTTCTAGGTTGATACATTGAGTAGGATAGTAGTTATACCATTTCTGTAAATATCATCTGAGTATTTGGAGTTTATTATGAATCCCTATACATATGCTCTTATACATCAGTTTCTTATAGGCTTCTCAGACCACTAAATGAAAATCAACATCATATACCCACAAATTATAATAGTAAAAACAATTACTATCCCTATATCTGTTCTAAAGATGAATGAGGATAGGTTTATGGTCCAAGAGAGGCTACATGATATGATTAAACCTTGTATTTGGTATGATTTAAATTTCTTAAAGATCATCAAAATGACATTCAATATTGTACCAAGTTAGATGATTACCTTTATAATTATTACACCATGTGATCTTGTCTCATGTGAAGACCAAAAGTATAAGGTCATTTATGATGGAAAATGATGAAGGAAACTGGATATATATTTTTTAAAAAATACCCCCTCCCTTTTCCCAATTGAATCAAGAATGAAATTAATGTACCCCCACAAACTAGGTTGTGTCCCCAAGAAGAATGTTTTCCAAATATTTCCACAAAGACTTCATTTAACCAACCAATATTTCTCCATACATGAAGTATAATAAGAAAATCAAGTTTCCTTCATTGATTCTCACTTATAATTATTGATTGAAATCTCCAAATAACTCAATAGACATGTTTCTCTTTCAAAAAACCCAAAAGTGTTGGTTAATTGGATCACTATTATGAAAATAGAAAAGTAATAGCCATACTAATAAAATATAAATATTCATATAATTTTGTTTAAATTCAATTATTTCCCAGAAAAAATTTTAGAATGATAAATTTATGAAACTCGATAATCTTTTTTGACACAAGCACCAATTCCCTGGGCATTCGAGATTATAACATTGATCATAGTAGGAAAGGACGCCTAACATTAGCCTCGAGCATTACCAATCATTTAAACTGAGAACACAGACTAACCATATCACATTTTTCTTGGGCCCTAATTTAAAAACCATTTAATGAAAATGATATAACTTCTGCCTCCATTTTTGGATGTATTTAAATTCAAATTAATTGAATAGTGTCAAAACTGAAAAAATAATATTTTATCAAAATAATATTTTGTAAAATTATTTAAAAATCATAAAATAATAAAATAATACAATTTAGATATTATATGAAAGAAAATTTTACAAATTTTTCATTTATGAACCAATTGGAACCTTATAATTTAAAATTATAACTATTTTATATAGAAAAATTTGTAACCATGGTTATAACATAAATTGATTAACTAAGGGTTAAAATGACACGCAAAATCAGACAAATTATATTTTTTAATGGTATTATAAATATATCATACATTATCATATAATTAATTTCCATTTGTGTTATTTTTATATAATAATGATTTTTTTATAATTTAATCCATTGAGAAATTAAAAAAGTGCGTCTTGCATCAACTATAAAAGGGTACCCCGTCTCTAACTTATTCACAACAAATGGAGCCATATATCTCAAAAAATAATTAAAACATTATCCTATAAACACCCTTATCCTTGTTTTATCGGTTCTGGTCTCCCTAAAATACCAACCTTTTGTATATTAATAAAGGATCTAAATAAGGTCTCCTAATAAAGAGTTAACTATCTTACCAAACCTCTTTCAAATTATTCCTTATTATACATATTCTAATCATCGAGAAGTTATCATTAAATAATAAATTAATCACCCTTAGTATACTAATATGTGATTATGATAGTTAAACCACCATTATATACCCTCTTTCCCATCAAATTTAAGTGAAAGTATCACTTGTGCGTACGTGCATCTTACCTTATCCACATAGGCATACAATTCATTTTTCATTACCATATTTTATGGATGAGTATTATTATAGCTTTAATATTTATATAAAATATTTAAAAGACAATTATACATCATAAATAATAATATCATACCTACCTTTTTACCTTTCAATTTTTTGGTAAATGACAATGTCTCCGGTGCGTACGTGTGGACTGCCACCCCCACGAGGTGATGTAATTAATTTTTCATTTATATTTTACTAGGATGATAATAAGGATAAAATTTATGAATATATATGATGTATATGATGTAATAATTATTATATAAAATATTATTATTATTTAACCACCTTTCATTCCATCTTTATTATAATGAAAACAACATTCATGCATTCGTACAAACTACCATTTTCATGATGGTGTAATAAAAGTTTCTATGTATATATTTAATGGATTAAGTTACATAGATATATAATTAATATATATAATATTTATAACAATATAAAAATCTTGGATATGATTGATCCATGATCAAATTATAATAACTAAAACCACCAAATTAAAACAAAAATGAAAAACAAAGTAGTTATTATCTGAAACAATTGTTTTTAACAGAGAGTTGTTAAGAGATGGATGATAAAAGATTATAAGTTCACTATAAATTCTATGATTCATAAAATTAAGGTTCTATAATAGATTTATAACAAATATATAATTATTATAATGTAGTATTGAACTTGTACAATGGATGTCAGACCTGAGGAAAGAGTTTATTTCACAATATCATCAATATTCAGGATTTCTTGTGCCTAAGTCTATGTTAATTTTTTTCTCACATATCCATATTTTCTATAATTTTTTAAATAATATTTCTAATACAATATTATCATATATTAAATTCATTTTTACTCTCATTTTACTTCTTAAAAATTGGATTTAAACAAATATTATTAATATTTTATGAATAAAGTACTTTTTTGATTTTTTTTGAAACCATAAAAGGACTATTTATCTAACTTATACGACATGAATGGAATATAAAAAATAAATGGATAATATTTTCTTTAAATATTTATTTAAAATTTCATAAGATTATTTTTAAAGAAAATGGTTTCCTTTACAATTATATTTTTTTTGAAAAGAAGTAATTTTCAATATGAAAAGGGTAATTCCTCAACAATGTTTTAAAGAAATTTTTATGGTATTAATATTCATCAATATATTAATTTCTTTATGATACCATGGGGATATGTTATGATTATACCATTCTTATTATTTTAATACATGGTTTATGATCATTTTGACTTGGGATGTACTATTTTGATCCCATTACACATATTAGTTTGGATGTTTTATGATTAAGTTTATTAATTGGGGAAATGATTATCATTTCATATACTAGTTTCATTATGAATTTTATGTTGATTATTCTTCACATATTTCATATGAGAAATGTATTGGACTTTGTAATTGATGAGAAGGGTCTTCTACAGCCCCTCGATGCATCAGTAGATCTAATGAGACCAACTAGATTGGTTATTGGACAAGAACATACCCATTTATATAATATGTATTGGGATGTATCCTTTATAGTATGTTTATGATGTTAAAAATTATAATTTTTTCTCATTTTGAGATTAGTTATTGATTTCAATGTTATTATTTGATTAGTTATAAAATGCATGGAAAACTTTTTAGCTCATGTCATCAAGGAATTATTTATCCATTTATTTCCTAACATATTGTTCATGAGTTATTTATCTTCTGATGTATGCCCACCATTACTGAGTGTGTGAGCTCTTCCTTTTCCTTACTTTTATGTTTCCAAGGATTCTAGGAGTTATATTATGATTGAAATATAGGGATAACAAAGGATAATAATGATGTTATCAAAGGAAATAATATGTTGTCTTTTTTTAAATTTTAATTGAATATTCAAGTATGTATCTAGTTTTCCAAGACTACTAAACTATTTATCCATTTGGGAAGAAATTATTTTGATCTAATTCCAATTTAATAAGGTAACCACTAATTCTGGGCTACATGGGTTGAGTTATTTATAATAATATTGAGTATCCCTTTACATGGATGATAAACAACACCTGAAGTATCAAGAAATAAAAACAAATAATAGAATAGATGAAAGAGTTATTCATTAAAATAGATAAAAACATATCGCCTATATTGTTCTTTATTGGGATCTTCTTGTTTCTACCCTCACTCATGGTCACCAGATATACAATATATGTAATCATAAAAAATAATTATATTTTGATTAATTAATAGATCAATAATAATTTAATAGACACTCTTAGTAGTTTTCTCATTCTAAAAAATAAGAGCTCGATAAAAAAATAAATTCACTAACCCAAACAAAAAATTAAAAAAAATGAGGTGAAGAAAAATTATTAGTAAATTATAGAACCACTGAGGTACATGACATAGGCAACTTTACTTTCAAATTTTAAAATATTCAAATAATTAATATCATTATACTTGACCATTTACAACTTAACAATCTTCTTTAAAGCATCGAACCCTCCTCCTACTATTCCAAAATAGATACTTATATTGATTTAGAAAATTACATGTGAACATGATGTTAATCTATAATATATATATATATATATATATATATTTGATAATAATATTTAATCAGGGACATATGCAATAAAATAAAATATGCGTATGATAAATAAAATTGAAATTACTGAAAAAAAATTCACCTCACCCTTCCATTGAACAAGAGAATCATTTTTCTTATGATGTATAAAAATTTAATATGTGATTCAAATATTATTGAAATTAATAAATAAAAATTTTCTTATGTTGGTGATATAATGAATGGAACACAAATTATCAACTAGCTCTCATTGTAAAAGTTTTTTTAAATTTTTAAAATGTATTTCAAGTATAAAGTAGTAATCCTTCCTAATCATTATAGCAGTGAAACCATAAATAAATAGAGTTAAATTAATTTATAAAAAATAAAAAAAAAGTTTACCTTGAAATAATTAAAGTTTTAAAAGAAATTCACATAAGTATATAATCATATAAATAAAAAATCCAATAATAAAGGAAAAAATCCTAGGATATTTAAAAAAATAAAATCCAAATCAATTAGTAATCATAGATGATTGAATTATAATTGTTGAAAATAAAGTGGTAAGTGTAGAATAAGATATTTTTTCCCATAGTGACTTCTAAAAGGGGTTTAAGGCATTTTAGAGATGGTATAGGAAGACCATGCCTTAAAAGAAGGCATGTTATGATGAAGAATACAAAATGTGGGAAAGGATACATCCTAGAGGAGGCCATAGTGAAGCTAGAGATTTTTTTTGGTGGGAAATAATAATTTCATAAGTCATAATGAGAATAAAATGGCCCAAAATAGGTAGATATATAGGAACCATACCCCTGTTTTTCCCTATAGGGAACAATTAGTTCAACTATAAAATTTTGATGAGACCAATTGGGTATAATGGAATTCATGGTTTGGGAGTTTCCCTAACTAGTTTCAAGAAGAGTAGAAATGTAAAAACCAAACCCAATGTAAATGATGTCTTCCTTGTTTCTACGTATAAGAAACCGGGTCACCCAAAATGGGTGCTTTTTTCTAAAAGAGGTTGTGGTCAACATGTGACATCCTACAGTTCGAAAGAGGCCAAAATAGGTATCCCCATACCCATGGTGATGGAATCTAAGGTCATAATGTGGTCTATAATTGAAAAATAGATTTATTAATGAGACCACAACCATGGTCATCAGCATGTTGAGGGAAAAACATCCTAGGATTTTGTACTAGGCCATAGTACAAGGCATGGCAGGCTGTGACTCTTGTAACTATCCAAAAACTAATTATGGTGATTCATGAATTTATCTTGAATCCATAATCAGAAGTTTTGGTTTTAGGCCATGATTCATGTATAAAACAAACGAATTTGGAGAATTTATTTTGGTGAAAAAATTATGAATTATTCCATACTGAAATGAAGAGATAACAGACCCACAAGATGTTTCTTAGCTGTAGTTATATAATAAATTCATGGGAGTTTTTGAGGTGTTAATGGGTGTTTTATAGATCCCACTATCTTGATTACATGTGTACCCTTTGATTTGTTCATGAACTGCCTATTTCAAAAAAGGATATGGGTTTAAAGAAGGGGTGGGTGAAAATAAGAGATAATAAATACATGTTAGAAGCATAAGTGCATTTAACGAGAGAGACAATATTCAATAAGAATAGTTTGTGAAGATAAGAACACATGAAACTGAACTCATGAGGTTATAAAAATGTATTAATCAAGGAAGACCAGGTAACTCCTATTTTGGTGGAAGATTTAAGACCAATGGGATGAGAATCAACATCATATATTAAATTTATTGAATAAAGAGTATACTTTTAGATATTTTGATCCATATATCCATAGAAGAAGATAATCCAAAGGTGAAGTCATCATCAATGTGAAGTGATGATAGGGTATATCCTATACATGTTGCACCATATATTGTAGAGATATTGTATCTTATATTATATTTTAGAATTTGTGTGTGAACACGGCGTGGACTTAATGTTGTAAA
This sequence comes from Viscum album, assembly GCA_963277665.1. Taxonomy (NCBI): domain Eukaryota; kingdom Viridiplantae; phylum Streptophyta; class Magnoliopsida; order Santalales; family Viscaceae; genus Viscum; species Viscum album. Next base: position 1,785,218,560 of record OY728131.1, on the reverse strand, counting down.
TATGTTTGTGAAGTAGTGGAATAATCCAAGGTTTGGGGAATAAAAAACATAGAAAGTAGTTGGAATGGTTTCCAAACATTGTAAATATCAATTTTATTCTTTATATATTATTTTTTATATGATGAATGGTTTATAGTTTATAATTATTAGATCTAGAACCTATACTAGTTCAAGAGGATTAGTTTTAAGATGAGAAACTTATAAAAGAAAATAAGAACACAAATTCACCCCTTCCCCCTCTCAGTGATTTAATCACGTCTTATCCTAAAAAGTGGTATCAAAGAGAGGTTACATATAAATATCCAAGAGATTGTTTTGAGAAATATAGAATTTGAATTATATGAATAGTGGAGTATTTCCTATTTTTATGTAAGTAACTACCATATTTGTAGGAATAAGATGCTTCCTTACTGCCTTTCTCTCATACATAAGGTAAGTGATTCTAAAATTGTTTGTTTTAATTATATTTCTAGTAATTATCATATTACCCAAGTTTATAAAATAAATATGGATATGTATTCAAAGAAACAAAATTACATTTTTTATCTTATTATAGAAATTATAGAACAAGATGATGAGTCTTACAATAATAAAAGAGAAATGTGATAAATCGAGGAGAAAATATTAGGGAAATATCAAGGTGAGGGTATCTAAGATTTAAATTTTGTGGAGTATATTTCCATAAATTTATATGGATAAATATGAATATGTTGATAGATATTTTAACTAGGTAAATGATATAGTTAACAATACTTATGCATTTTATGAGATACAAGAAGATTCTACATTTTTTAAGAAGTTTTTAAGGGAATTTACAGATCTGTTTGATCTAAAGGTATTAAATTTGGAAGATTGAGAAGTTATCTCATTAAATGAGATATACAATATTATTATGGAATATTAAATATGTAAGGACGCTAATTTAATAAGTTATAAGTTTCATTTGAATCCATGAGACAATGGAAGAGTAAAAGTGCTAAATAAATCTACAATTCATAAGATGATGAATATCTCAATTAGATTATGTATTTCTTTTCAAAGATACTATTAAAGGGAAACTTAAAGGTAAAATTTAAATAATTTCTTAGATATTTTAATTTCAACGATATTGTACATATAGAAAAAAATTTCCCAAAAAAATAAGCTAATGGATTTCAATTAGTTTAGCAATAATGAAGTCATATAAGGAAGAAGAAAGATAATAAATGGTAAAAATACTCTACCAAAAGAATAGTCTTTGTATAAAAGGATGATAGTTCATCGTGAAATTCCAAAAATGAAGTTACTTTTTTTTATGTGGAGAAAATTTCACATTCACTAAGTAGAGATGAGGTTGGATAAGAGAGATAATAAATTTAGTGTGAATTTATAGGTAAGTTGGAATATTGTTCTGAAGAAATTTCACAACTAAAAGAAGATAATAAAAAGATGAAGAATGAGAAAATTGAAATTTGTACTCAAATAATAGAGTTTTATAAGAATGGGAAAGGGAATGGTAATGAATAAAAAATGGATATAATCAAAACATAGTTTACATATGTTGAAGAAATAAAAATTCATAAGTTGAATATTGCGAATCATGAAAAGATTATATGTAATCATAAGGAGGATTTGAATACTATTTAAGAGGATTTAATTGATATATAATCTATCTATTTTGAATCTCAAATAGATTTAAAGAAATATATTCAATATTTCAATAAATTTATTCTTATAAGAGGGGAAAATTATCATAATAGAAGATCAATGGAAAATGTATGTGTACACCTATTCATCATGAAAATGGTACATTTATTTATAATACTAAAGGTTCTCAAAGTGAATATAAGAATATTGATCAGGATAACCCCACACTTGAGAATGAAAAAAATATTCCAAGAAAAGAACAAGCCCTAATAAAAATAAGACTTAATAAGGACAACATCAACACTATTTATAAAATATCTAAAAGCAGTCATGGAACTCTCAATTAAAGGGATATTATTGGTGTTTTTTAAAGTATCGACACAAATATTACATATATTGGTTCCAAAAATATTCACTAGGATAAATTAATAATAAAGGGGGAGTTTTCTAGTGAATATGTGGATAAAAAATCATAGAAATAATGTTTTACTGAAAGAATAAGAGAAGATCATTGGGAATATATCTATATGTGATAAGTTAAATATGTATGAATGTTGTGATAATAAATTGACATATTTTAAGGAAACACTAATCACAAGGAATTAATGATGTCTTAATTACTAATGGGAAAAATTTTATTCAAATTAAAATGATAATGATATTTGAAGGAATTAATGGACTAGGTTGAGAGGAATCTCTCAGCATAAGGGTTTCCCGTGACACACAAATAGGTACATACTTATTACCTTATTCTTATATATATACTATTATAAGATGTATGGAATTAAAGGAGTTTTTATAGGACACCATTTTTATAAAAAAATATAAATGGATGAACATGTGTTATTTCTCTATGATTAATAATATATGAGTGAATCCATTCAGGGGGAGCTCCCTTGAGAAGAAAATTTTCAAATATGTAAATTCTATTCAACTTAAAAAATATGAACATAAGGTACGATAAGATATATTTCACTCCAATGTTTTGAATATGTTCAATATATTTATCAATGGGGAGTTTTGTATTATCTTTTTTGGAAAATAGGGGTATTTTTATTTCATACACATTAGTATTTTTGACGGTATTTTTGAAATGTGTGTAGGATATTCATGTTATGTCTGCTGCTCCTTGATGATAAATTTTAAAGTCTTCTTATCATGTTAACACGTAATGAGTCATTATAGAAAAATTATACAACCTTTATTACATCTATCTAATATTCTACATTTAGTTGACCCATATATAATTAGAGTGTATTTATCTAAGGATATTTTCTAAGGAACCATGAAATTTCATACCTCTCCAAGAAGTGGAAAAGGGAGGAGAATATGTTTCAGTTGAGAAGATAGTGAATACCCCATTCTTTGAACACTGATTTTCTTTATTAATATAGGGAGTAGGAGTTTTGGAATATGAATAAGATAAATATTAGTATTGTCAAATAAATTCTAGAGGAGGATATTGTTAGAAATCCCAGAGGATTGATTTGTATTTTTTGACAATAAGGTGTGGATCATTGACTAAGACCATGATATCCATATTTATTGACAAATAATTCTAAAGAAATATTAGAGAAGGTAAAGGAATACCATGACATAACACATGGAATGTTTTATTTAAGACTATCTAACACAAGAAAGGACATTCCCCAGAGGATGTCATTGTGAAGTTGCAGAAGATGCTAGGAGTTGGCTACACCCATTTAATAAGGAATGTAGAATATAAAAGAACCCAAAATAGAAGAATGGATATGGACTAAAATCATGGTGGTCACTGTGGTGAACACTTAGTTTACCCATAAAACAAAAATGAACCTAACAACATATAATAAAAATCAAGTTCATGGAGTTTTGCTTCCTAGTTTTGAAAAGGCCAAAATAGGATTAACCAAACTCATGGTGATTGTGATGTCCACCTGTAGTAAATGAGGACACCCAAAATGGGAATTAAGTAATGAAGAAGGTATTGGATGATTGGTGATGAACTATAGTTCAATGGAGGCCAAATAAGCCATCCCTAAACTGTTGGTAAATGAATACATAATCAAAAGATGGTTCTACCTAAAAAACAACCAGATGTAGGAGATCATGCCCATGATCTACAACATGTTGAGGAAAAAATGAAAAAGTATCCTGGAACAGGTCATAGTGCAATGTGTGTTAGGATGAGACACATGTAACTTCACAAAATTACGTATTTTGATTATTTAATTCATATAGAATTCTTTTATAATCCTTTTATTTTGTATTAAGACATTATTTGAGAATAAATTAATTCATTTTTTAGTGATTCATTTTGTTGAATAAATATGGAATTATGTTGAATTATTTCACACAACAAAGAAGTGATATAAGACCCATGAGAAGATACTTAGATATAGTTATGGTATAAATTCATGGTAGTTGTTGATGTGTCAATGGGTGGTTTTTGGAACCCATTATGATGTTGATAGGTTTCCATTTTGATGGGTTCATGGATTTTCTATTTGTAGAAGGGAGATCAATTGGAAGAATAAAATGGTGAATAATGAGAGTGAATAAATAAAGGTGAGATGAATTTAGGTGTTTCATGAGAGATATAGACTACAGTAATAGGAGCTTGTGTAGTGGATAACACATAAATCAGAGATTGTGAGACTATACATCAGTATTAATTGATGAAAAACAAATCGATTTGATTTTGGTGGATATTTTGAGAATAACTGGATGAAAATTAATATATAATGTTATTTTTATTGAATAATTATTGTAACTATAGGGGTGAAGTGATCACCAAGTTAATTCATCATTTGGTGTTTTATATCCTTGTTGGATTATATCTTGTAGATACATTTTATCTTATAGTGGAATCTAGAAGTGGTATATGAAAGATATATGGACATAGTTTTTTATTGACATTTGTGAAAAAGTGGAAGAATCCTTGTTGGGGGGACTAACCAACATGAAAGGAGAAGGCAAGGGTGCTGAACCTTGTAAATATCATGTGATGTAATTTATCTTTTACTTCTACATATAAAGAAAAGGTTGAGAGATTATAATGACTTGATCAAGAACATCACTGATTAAATAGCTTGAGTTTTAAGAGGATAAACACATAAAATAAAATAGGATCACTAATTCACCCCCACCTCTCAATGATCCAAAAAAGTCTGATTATAACAACATGCATTTGGAACTACAATCCAAAAATATAAAAATAGGTTTATATAAATACTTTTAAAAAATATTAATGAATATTTTTTATTGAAATGAATATATTATATTGAATATGAACAACACATTAAAATTAATAATGGAAAATTGTGAATTTTCAAAAAACATATTGTATAAAATGTAATGTTATTTCTATTTCATTTATGATAAAAAATAAACACATACTTAAACCTTTCTATATATCTAAAAAAATCACGTAATAAAGAACATTTAAGTCACTATAAAACTTCATTTAGAGTTTATCTAATGTAAAATATTTCACCTATCATGAAAAAAATACTATTAAAAGATAATAAATTAGTAAGAATAATATCAATCAACTTACTAATGGTTAATGAATATTATTTTTTAACGATATCTATCACCCAGTACTAATAATATTTAATAGGGAAAATTATATCTTATTCATTATCTTAATATGAATTAAATTCTTCCAATATAAAAGAATCAACAAAAACAATGTTTTTATAGGAATGTAACTATTAATGAAAAAAACACAACAATAGATTAACCCTTAATCTTGAAATTTTAAATTCAAAAATTAAATTCTAAAATGATAAATTATGACTCATGAGCAATATTTTTACTATGAAACTCATATCAGTATAAAAATAAAATTTAATTTAATTTTTCAATTCTACCATGACATAATCTCTAGTATAAATGGATCGTTAATGTGGAAATCCTAAGGTTCACCTAAAAACTATTATTTAAAATAATGTATAACTCTTATTATTTTTGATAAGATATTTTAAAAATATGGGGTATTTTTTATTAATAAAACAACACGTAAACAAACATTTTAGTAGAAGATAACTTAAATAAGTGGAAAAAAGGAGTATATATATAATGAATTTTGGTAGAATATTTTATCTAATAAAATATACTATTGTAATGATTTACTGAAAATATAATATCCTTTAAATATTATATATGACCTCATTTACATCATTAAATATATCAATGAATAGAAAATTTTAATTCATATATATTCTTATAAACTAGTTTTTTAGGATGATGTAATGATTGTAATAAATAATTATTATAATAGCCAACAAAATTCACATTAATGTATCTAAAAATTAATCTTATTTATTATAATCTTATTTCATGTGACCAAATACAACTTTTATGCATAAAACTAGCAGCCTCATTTCCAGTAACCGGAACAACATAAAAAAACTGTCTCATTCACATGGATCCTTATTTTTTTCGAAAAATAATTAGAAATTAAAATACTAAACTTTATAAAAATAATTTTATATCATGGATAATTGAAATATAACCTTACCCGAGGAATATATTTAGTTAAATTAATTGAATTATTCTTTCCAAAAATTTACACTTCCTTTATGTAAATAGAACCTGTAATAAAGGTTATGATAACCAAGTGTAAAATAAGAAACATTATTTGATACACACATTTATAACCACTTGTGACTAACATAACCTATTACTAGTAGAAATAGGGAACCACGAAACCCCAAAATTCAACACCTTGCCATCAGATAACAACACTGTGTGAGATAAATTTATAAATTACAAATATTGAATTGAAAAAAATACACAAAGAATCAAATTAAAATATCACTCAAGAATAAATTTTCCCAAATAAAGAGTATTAAATAGTCTTTTAAATAGTTTAATAAGACACAAAAGTGGGAAATGTTTATTTGATAACTACTATCCATATTATTTTCAATGAAATCTTAATATTAGAGCTCTTAGGAAAATAAAAATACATGATTTACCATGAAAAAAATTCATTCGACCATCTCCAAGAACTACTCTGAACATAGGCTGACCGGTAAACATGCCACAAAAACTCATCCTGGCAAACTAAATATAAAAAAAATGACATGGTCATAAAAATACTAGATATTATCAATAATTTCAAACCATATATCACTGAAATTCCACATTAAGGCCATATGAAATCCTAAAACAAATTACTATTGGTTATTTCCCAAGAGACTAGAGTATAGACTGAAAGAAAAATGGCTAAGAGGGGTAGTATATATTGATGAATGAAATATTTGGGTTGTTATATTAGATGAGGTTAATTTAAATTATAATTTTCAATTGAGGCTAAAATACCAAATCTCGAATGAGAATAGTTTGAATATGGATTTTGAGAAGAGCCTCCATCCGATTATAAATTCCCAATTATCAAAAAATTTATATGTATATATATGTTTGTATATATGTTTATATGTATATGTTCATGTATTTATCTATGACTAAATTAATATTATTAAACTATCAATATTTTATTTCAATATATAAATATATTTTTTTACTAAATTATAAGGTGTTGATTATAAATTATTGATAAACATATTTATCTTTTAAAAATATTTATTATTATCATCTAATTTATTATAAAATATTTCTCAAAAGGTGAAATATTTATTGGTAATGGTAAGTAATATTAATAGTTTTGTTTTTTGGAAATAGAGTTATTCTTATTAGTGTGATAATGCATCCTGTTTTATTATTAGTAAAATATCATTTGATATAAAATAATTAATATCAAAAAATATATATGTTAGTAAAAATAATTACTGTTACATGAAATTAATAACAAAAAAAATTATATATAATTTAATTACTCATTTATATCGACAAATATATTTTATGTAACAATATTAATATTTGTATAAGTCAGTTTTATGGTGGTAATACTATTGGATATTCACTTGTGGGGGAAAATAGTGGTTCTTGTAACTTATCATAAAAATTTAACACCTCTCTTATGGGTGTATCATCACTAACATCCAGTGAATCTATCCACTATACTAATTATATCAATTCATAATAAGGGATATTTAAATAAAATATATATTCTATAAAATAAGAATAAAATGAACTCAAAGTTAGGATAGTCCCCACATTTGCTTCATTATATAGTTCTGCCTTGACCATGATTTCCAATAGTATGTCAACTAAACATGTTATAGGCATTTGATCCTAAAATTTCTACTCTTATAAATGTTCAACCTCAATATTTTTTTAATCACTATATATTATTTATCTGGATTGTAGCATCTAATTTCTTATTATTTAGATCAACCATTCCATGCATAATTTAGCTAATTTTCTCTTAATATGTAATTATTTGTTCTCTCACACCATATTATATTATACATAGAAAATTAACACCACATTGGTGGTTGATCCAGAGGTGGATAGCTATTATATTTACTAATTTTTAATTTTTAATGAGAATTATTTCAAATTATCTATCTCAAGATTTATAGTGCTTACAATATATGATGTTGGGTAGTTTCAAAGATTGATTTACTCTTTTCCCTATTTTTATAGTTTAATTCTCTTATTTGTTATAATATCTACTTGACTTTTCCCATTTATAATGGGGTTATTTAGGTAGTGAATTATCATGTGAGTGTTGTCAAGTGAGTGAGTAACATGACTTATGAACAAGGCCATGATTTGGTTCAACTTTTCCTAATGATAGTTCCTTTATAGCGATCTTGAGGTCTTCTTTGTTTCTTCGAAATTTTTAGGTAACCCCATATTTCACATAATGATCGAAGACCTATCAATTATATTCACTGTTCGTTTAAATTTAATATTCATCACAGTGTGAGGGTGATGGATGTAAGGTATTCAGTTTGTTCACTGAGATAAACTAATAATAGAAGCCCCATTTAAGATAATGATCAGATGATGTGGTAATCCACACAAAATACACCCATTAATTCTATTAAAAATTCATTTTTCATAGTATCATTCCATTCTAATCACACACACAATTCCCAATATATTTTCTTTGATTAGAATTTATAAAAAAATAAAAATATAAATAATTTGGGAAGTGCAGTGGATGGTTGCATGGATCATTATTAAACAGACCTATAATTAGCTCCCATGCTGTATTAATGGGGGATATTAATTTCTATTTTGAAAGACCCACAATAAATGACCTAATAAATTTTAAATCCACCATGAATATAGATAAAAGTTTGAACATGGGTTTATCTCTAATAAGGCCTTGAATCTCTCTAACTATACCTAAATTTAATATCTATATTTTGGGTGTTTTTAATATTTTCAATCAAGGTAAAGAAGGATTAAGTGGGATGGTGAAAATAATACAAAAATTAAATTAATAAATGGATTAAAACTATGATAATAAATATTAACTATAAATGATCCTAATCTTTGGTAAATCTAGTGTAATCATTTCCAACTACCTATGCTAGTCTTGAATCCATTCAATTCTTAATTTGAAATTAATGTGCTAAAATGAATGTATAGTTTTTTTATTCAGTAATTCTATGACATATAAAGTCAAAGGTTACCATTGGAGATGAGTGAGATACTGTAATTATACATGGAAAATAAATAATGAAGGTGTTCAAGTTGCTACTTATAGATTTTACAAATCCAAATTCAACCAACCCCAAATGCTATTTTTTGAGATAATATTCAATGTAGAAGATAAGTAATAAAGAAGAATAATTTTCTATAAAAATTTATATTAAGTCTCTAAGAACTTATATAAAATGTGTTTTAGTTGTGTTTGATGTAATTAATAGGTTTTGAGTTTACTGGAAGAGAATTTGAGTTGAAGTATCCTATTATTTAGTAATGTCCGAGATTTTTTTATGACTCTTCATATAAGGAAACTAGACTTTGTATGAGTCATTCTAGAATCTATATAACTCCTTACAAAAACATTATATTAGTGAACATATGATTTTTATGATCCAATGTATGACTTCCCTACGTGTATAGTTTTTGACATCATAAAACTTTGTGGGAGAGTGTAGGACTCTGAGCCATGTATGATTGTAAGGTACCTCGTAAGACTTAAAATTATTATAGTTATTAGTTGGTGTTTAAAATTTGTGATCACATGAAGGTTCTACATAATATTATGTCCCTGTAAGAAGTCCAACACATAAGATATATATTTATTATATAACATACTATGTTTGTATAAATCATGTAATGATTTCATAAGTCAAATGGATTAGGTAATATACCTTCCATTTCATATGACTGAATCAATTCTTAATATTGAAAATCCATATTATAAGGGATACCTCATATGATATAAGAGTCACGTAAGATATGTGGCCAATGAAAGAACTTTTTTCCATATGAGTCTACTACGCCTAATAATTCCACCACATTAGAAGAGCTATTTTTGTATGATATGAATAATTTATGAATCATCAAGACTTATGAAATCAAATTGAAATTTTGTAGGAATGGAATATTGAGTTTCAAAATGTAAAATCAAGGAATTTTAAAATACTAATATATGAAGAATGTGATTTATATAATATGGTGATTCAAAGATGAACTTCAAAGACTTAAAAATAATGATCATAAAATTGTTTCCTGACTCAAGATAAGTTGATGATTTTGTGGTTCCACCGAGGGAATGTTTCATGGAATTTTATACAACACATGAGATGATTTTCAAAGGAGAATAAATATACATATTTTGTTTTGGAAAATAATCTTATATTTATACTATCACTTGAATAAGGAAAGAGGCATGAAACTTAAGAAATAAAATGACCTGATTTAGTAGTATTTTTAATGATAATTAAAAAGATACGATACGTCCGAAATTTAACATAATTTTCATACTGATATGGAAATATTAATAAAAAATATTCATGTTAATTTTGTGAAAAAGTAGGCATTGAAGAAGAACTTGAGAGAACCCAACACTAAATTCATTTTGAGAGAAATATTTTTTATTGAAGTAAAATTATCTGACCACATACACTAAATCATACGAATCATATAATAAATAGAAGAAAATTAAATTACAACTTCATTATTAAAGTTGAGAAGAGGGTGATAAATATTAACAACTTCCAACTACCTATGATATCATAATATCATTATGAGAAGAAAGGGAGAAAGGCCAATAATCCTTAGGAATCACAAGACACATGAGCATAAAGGATAATAAATCCAATTCAAATACTTAATCAAGAGATAATATTGGTTTTTAAAATTGATTAGAGGTAGTCTAATGATTCCCTCAGTATATAATGAATTTTTTAGGAGATATATTCATTTAGTAGGAGAAATTATAAAGAAATATCTGGGAGAAGGCTATTATAAATAATAGAGACCATTTACTTTGGGAGATTTAATGAAAATATTTTTTTAGTAATATCTATAACGACCCAAAAATTTATTAATAAATTTCCCATAGTGATCTAATTAGATGCATTATTATGTATTATGGTTAGAAAATACTCATTAACATATTTGGTTTTATAATATCCTGTCATATTTAAAATAACATTAAGAATCATTAGCAATGATAATATAGCCACCAAATATTGATCATATGAATCGTATAAATATAAGGTTTTAACAAATCCATTTGACACAAACAAACGATGTGATGACCTCAACCAATATGATATTATTACCATTTATTTGATCTTCTAAGGAGATATAATATTTTCTCTTTTCCTCGGACCAAGACTACTATTAGATCCAATAAATAAAGAAACATAGAAATTATTTATGGGATAAGTTCTTGCTCATCGAGATAACGACCCAAACCTTATACACCAAACCACCCCATTAAAGTCTCACCTTTGTGCACCTTACCCTTAAAGTGTTTTTCTGTGTATTTAAGGTATATGTATCAAGACCATAATAATATGATTATTTATATTTTATTTTCAAAATAAAAATGTTCATATTTTCTTCTCATCATTAATGTATAATGGTACTTTATTTTTATACAATAATAAAATTATATTTTTTTTAATATTCAAATTCAATTAGGGAATTTATTTTCATGATTTAATTGATTTTTGAAATAAATAATACTTTAATAAAATATTATTATTAAATAACTTTAATTAAATATAAATGGTCATATATTGTTTATGAATTAAAATGTAATATTTTTAAGGTTTCCAAAACTGTTATTGTAAAAAATCTCATCATTTCTCAATAAATGTAAATTATTACATTAAAAGTTAAAATAAACATATTTAGAATTTTTTTGATAAAATGAATATTATTTTTGTGTTTATAATTTTTAAATTATAAAATGGTGATTTTTTCTTAATTTTATGAGATAGTTTAATTTTCAGGTAAAAATTAAATACTGTTTAAATATGCGACCCATTTTATGACATCATAATGACCCAAAAGGGTTATAATAGATACTATAAATGGTAACCATGATAAAATATATGATTTCCATTTAAAATAATGTGATTATATATATATTTTATTAATTATATAAATCCTTTATGAATCCTCAAAAACAATTAGCATATTTTGATGTTTTAAAATAATTTCTTTAAGAGTATGACTCACTTCCTTATTAAAAAGGGGATTGTTTTTTTATGTTCAGAAATAGTCTTTATAAAATAATTAAACAAACCGTATTTGGTAGAAACCATTGAAAAAATCATGGTAATGTATATGGGTTTTGTTATTTTATTTAATTGATCTTAAAACCTATGTTTTGGAAATGATAAAGAACCCCCCACTCATTTCCTTTATAAACCCACGCATTATATAATTTATCTTCACTAATAATACTTGGTGAACTTATTTACTCTTATCTACCCTCTCTAGAGTCCTCCCAAATTTACCTAATCACTTAAGAATATCCTCCCAATCATTTGGAGTCACACTCTCATTGTAAGGGTTCTTTGCTTTCTCTTCTTTATTCAAGTATCTTGATTATCATATGTGTTTTTTCTCCAATTCCTATTATTGGTATATGTTCTTACATATCCTTCTTATATATCCTATGATGCCTAAATTCTGGGAGACCCATTTCTCTCTTACAAATACCTTCCTTGAACATTTATACACCCTCTTTATGCTTCCGAAATTTCACCGTGATTTTCCAGACCAAACAATTGTGTAGGGAGTACCTATACCCATTTCCTATCAAGGGTTTTCACCTTTATGAATTTATAATTATTTGATTTGGGATTTACATATATTTATTCAAAACTCTTTGATTGTGGAATAAATTTTTATTATAAATGATTCGATGTTTTATGATCTATGTGGCACACTTAAGCATGATAATAAAATGAATGTGATGGGTGGTCCTAGAATTACATATCACTCCAATGCATTAGGTAATGTTTTAGTCTTATAAAACATCTTTATATGGATTAGGGAGTAATCCTAATTCATCAATGGACTTGTCACATCATGATTTATTATCATTTATCCTTCACCTATGTTTATGATGAAATTTTTTATGTTTTTCTCACATTTCCATGTTACCTTTATGTTATCATGCTATATCATGCCTCATTGTTCATGTTTATGATTAACACCCTTTTTATGCCCCATTTATATTCTTATTATCTAATATGTATTACATTAATAATGTTATTCCTTGTTTATTCTCCTATTGGGCTTTGTAACTCACCATTTATTATCTATGTCCCAAGGTTATCCAATGTAGTTTTATGTTTGAAGGAATATTATAACCATGTAAAGGGAGTTTTCAATAAATATGATATATTATATGTTTTAAGATGTTATGTAATCTACCTAATTCCTAGATACACTATAATTCTTGATCTTTTATGTTATATAACATGTACTCTTATGTAATAAATCATGTATTAATTTGAAATAAAGAGCAGGGTAATCATAGTCGGTATTAAAGGGAAAATTTAATTATTTTTGGGATTAGGATTAGAAAAATCTAGAGAAATATTTAGGAATAATACTAAGTATAAAAAAACATAGTTATATATTGGTATAGTATATAAGAAGTGGTTTACCTATTAAATTCATACATGTATGGATACTACAAGTGGATGTGCCTCAGGGAAAGATATGTATAGGGGTATAACCCGAAAACACCACATTGAGCTAGAATCAACAGTAAACTGGTGCATAAAAATGGATCTAGATGCACACATAGTTTTACACTTGTAAGGAATATTATTTTTTAAATTCATAACTAAATTATAGAAACAATTAAATAAACAAAAAAACTATAAGTATTTATGTTAGAAAATAGATCATGGATAACATAAATTGAAGCCTAGAAATTCATAAGTTAAGGAAATAAATATAATTCATAATTTATAATTTAACTCATTTGGATTCCAAATTAAGTCTTTAAGAGTATAAAAATAATCATCCCTTGTTTTCCCATCACACTATCAAATGGCTGGAAATAAGAGGAATTTGGTAAATATCTTATGTGATGGGAACTATGACGACTGTCCCAATGAGATAACCAACCTAATGAGAATGGGAGTCATGAAATCTGTGATGATACTCACTTAGATATATCAGGTTTTATATATATACATATATCAAGAGGAGTACCCAAATCCATCAAAAAAGAACAAGATTCAATTAATTGTTGTGGCATCTGAGGAATAAAGCCCTGCGTACTGATGAGAACTTGTAACACATGGGAGTGAACATGATATCTAGGTGCTAGTTCTGTAGGTACTTTAACGATGAAACAGTACAGAACCTATTCTATGAATGTGAATGGGACATAGGGGTATAGAAGGCTTTCAAAGCTTTCCTCAGCTGGGACGTGTGTGGTGGGGTGTAGGAAAATTTACTCAGTTCGTGGTTTAGAAGAGCTGGTATGCATGGGGATGGGTGGAAAGCTAGGACATTCATCCTCATCATAGGATAATGGTCTATCTAGAGGTCTAAAAATGATACTATCCACAATAACTTAAGTGGATCACATGTCAGTATAATCTTTAATATGAAAAACACAATTCTATAGATGGTCAGATTGAGTCATGACTATCATTCTGTACCAGCTGTAAAATCTATCATTCTGAGCCCCTCAGTTGAAAATGAGACAGTCCTTATATAGAATAGACATAAGGTATGATTGAGGCCCCCCAAACAGGGGCTCAAACTCAATACGTATGGGTCTCTACTGATGGGGGAGAGGTGCGGGGGAAATGTTGTTAGAAACCTGGAGGGGTAAGTACTTTCAGCATTTGTGGCCTCTTATAGAAGAGGGGATGTCCTACAGGTGAAGTATCATGCTATGGTTGAGGGTCTAGAGATATGTAATCAAATTTATATTGTTTTGAAGATGGTGGAGATATACTCCATGGTTATTTATGAAGAACTTCTAGGAAATGGAAACATTCCCTGTAATATAGAATACATCATCTGAAAATCTAAAATCCTCATGGGTAATAATTTTGAGGTCTCTCACACATGGAGGGATGGTAACATGGTGGTAGATTTATTGTAATCAATGGAATCCAAAAATATAATTATGTATTCCTACTTTAAAATGGGTTCTTTTCCTAGTGAGGGTATGTGGTTTGTTGTTAATGATGCGATGCACTTGCATTACTTTAGACCACCGTGATGTGTTTTTTGGTATCCCTTGTAATGTTCCTTATTAAAAACAAATTGAAATTTTAACTTTTTGTCAGGTATGTAAAAACCCATAGGATGTTTTGAGAAACAACTTCATAATAGGGGTATGGGAGAGGGAGTTCACCCTTAACCCTATGATGCAATTATACATCTGTTTAATATAAGATCAGGTCATTTATGTGATGGATTTTATCATCTTATCTAGAATGAGATAAAATTTCTTATAGTCCTATGTGAGTGAGGTGGCAGAGAAACACTGAATGTTTTCATTAATGGTTAGTTCCATGGGGGAAGGTTATCCTATATGCTCTATATATTTATTTATTATACTAGATCCTAGGGATATGATGGGATGATTCCCCTTATGGTTATTTATTATTAAATAGCTTAGTTTGGGTTCTTGAACCATGTCATTTCAACTAATTACCATTATCAAAGGTAATATAAGGTATACTATTAGAGTTTGGGTTCTTCACTTCATTATAGTGGGAGTTTTTCTATATATTTCTATATCATGAATGAGAAATTGAACGATATGCACATGAAATGGTCAAATATAGAATAACTAGTAAGAATTTGTGGGATAAGATATGACTGATGCGAGAGATATAATCTTTTTGGTTTTAATGTTTGATGACTAATGGTATATGAAATTCATATTCAAGATAAACCAAATATCTCACATGAGTGTGAGTTGATACTTATTTATGATTGTGAAATGATTTGAGATGACTAATGTGGTTTATTAAACATTGTTAGCTCATGTGAGTTGGTAATCATGATAATGAGGTATGTCTTAAATGATCATAGGTTTTGATGATAGATCACATATAAAATTAAACAATGATAGCATATGGAACCAATATGTTTTTAAATCCTAGAGTGAGTATTTAGAAATGGTTCTATTAGGGTAGGATGACTATGGATTATGAGATATGATATTATGGTGAAAATGGAGTTTGATTGGTTCCATGTTTGTAAAATAACAATAATGGAAATATTATAGTAGGAAATACACTATTGATGTCTTATGTGTATACCCCTTATTTTGTGTATATTATATAAAACATAAGTAGTGACGTGTATGGAGAACCCAAAACATCAGTTGTTTTTGCCTCACATCAGTATATAAATGAAAATGGGTGAGATATGAATAGTTAGTGGGAAATATTTAGAGTTTTGTGCCAATTTATAATGCTCGGGTATACTATGTATACTTGGAAACAGACCAAATACAAGGTTTGGGGAACAAAATATTATAGTATTTGAGATTGGATAATGTTAGTTCTCGTGGGAGGTTGTGTGGTGACATGCTTAATGAATTAAGGATTCATATGATAGTTAGAGTCTTGAGAAGGAGACTATAGATTCTGAATGCATGTGATCAAGATATGCTTATGCATAATGTAGATATAATGACTATATTGTATTAATTATTGAATTTAAACATTAATATTTTAATTAAAATATTTATTATTTTATATATTTTACCTATATTTTTACAATATCATTAATGATGATGGATTGGTTAGTGTTATAAGGAATGAGAAAATTGCGTTCTTAGAGGAATTGGGGTTGGGGAGGGGGGTGAAACGATGAATTAATAATTTTTTGAATAATTGGATATTATAAAATAGAAATTTATTTAGTTTTGTCAATTAATAAAAGATGGGTGCATATGATAGATTAGAGAATGAAGATTTTAGAGAAAAATATGTTCCTCTAGTCCAGGGATGAAACTAAGATGAATATAAATAGTCTGATACTTTTATATAAATAACAAGTACCAAATATTAGTAGTTTTTATAGTTCATTATTGATATGTGATAATGATTCTTGAGTATAATAATATATATGGATGGGAATTTCTAAGGACCCATCCCATCCATTTTTAGTGGGACTGAGAAAAAAATAATCATGGTGAAATTTAATACTTTGGTAAATAGATTAATCAAAGGAATATTATAATTTCTTTTCTGAATTTAAATAAAGGTATTAGAAATGGGAATGTAGGTAAAATACCATAGAGATTTATTTAATAGTGTTTTGTAAAATAGAGTAAAATTTACTTTGTATTAAATACTATTATATGGATGGTGGGATCCAATAAAAATTCCAATAGAGCTAGTAATGGAAGCATCCCATTGTAAGTGCCACTGGAAACCTATTGGGACATCAAATTTTTTAATGGGACCCCTTTGTATTCTTATGCTAATCCCTAAATCATTCTAAATATAATGAAAATAAAAACATTTTTAGTGGAAATTCAAAACCTAGATTATGGTTTCCTTAATAAAAAATCTTCGATAGAGGGGAGGGTTATCTATCTCCCTTTCAATTCATTTTCTCTCACCCCCATTGCTTTATAATAGGTTAGTGAAATTTTTTTCACTGTATAAATGTAATTAATTAATTAATTTTTCTTTTTTTCATTCCTCTAATTAATGATGAATGAAGTTAATGATTTTTGATGAATTTCAATAGATCATGTAATAATCCACCTGTGATGATGGGTCATTTGCATGTGATTGATATATAAGGTATAAGAAGGTTGAAAACATGAAATTAGAGGTTATTTTATTGTGATTATGTAACCCACTAAATTAATAATTTTATTTCTAGTAAATTAATGTGAAATTGATTAATAAATAAAAATAATAAGTAGTCTATTATTATTATAGTAGAATTGAGAGTAAGTTATAAAAAATTGTTATGTCATTACATAAGTTTTTGGTAATTTGTAACATCTTCATGTGTTTTATATTATTATATTAATTATGGATAAAATATGATGTTAACTCTAAATAAGATAAAAAATGGATAATTATCATTTTTCAATAAGGCTTGATCACATGAAAATTAAAAGTAGTTAGTGATAATAGGAATGAATTATTGAACACTACTGATGTAAGAGTCCCTAATATCCTTCATTATTTTATATGTAATTTTATATATTATGTGATAAACGCGTTGGGGTGTGGAGGTAAAAAATTTCCCAGTCATCTAATTTATGGTTTTGAGTTCTTGGGGGTGTTATGTGTGAGGGTAGTAGAGGATAGGTAGAGTCTAGGATGAGATCTTAGAAGATAAAATAAATCAATCCATGACATCATTCTGTTGGATTGTTATTTTTATCTAGAAATTATGAAGGATGTGTGTGTTTTATGAAAGTTATAAACATTAAATTTTAGTGTGATTTTCTATTCAATGATATGAGACATTTTATTATTCATTAGGCCCTTGGTAATGATTTATTAGATCTCTACTATTTGATTCTATGTTCCATGATTCTTGTGGTTTCGTAATGTTGAGGCCAAGAATTTTTTAAATCTAATGGGGTGGATTAGTTAATGATTTTAAAGAATTTATAGGTTTTTATCATGAATATCAAAATTTTGTCCATTATGTCATTTTTTCGAGGATTTCACCATGAGATGATTCAGTCATATCAAAAACAAATACTCATTGAATGAAAATATATGGTTTTAAGAGGGGAGTTATTCCATGAATTTTTAAAATACATCAAACAAAACATCATTTCACTATGATGTGGATTTTCACACATTTTTTTATGTCTACATTTTTAATCAAATTTTAGTGTTCTCTAAATTTATTTACAATTAATTATTCTTCCTCTCGAACATTGGAAACCTTATAAATTTACATGAGTCTCTTGAACTCTGTTTATTATAGATTTTGATCACTTTCCTCTATGAGGTTTGAATCTCATCAATTTATGAATATACTTCTTATTTTACCCTATTTTAAATAATGTTATAGAAGAAATTTATTCCAGGTTTTAATAATTTTTGGTCTAGGTTTTCATGAGAGATTAATTAATATAGGTTTTGTGTGATATTTTTATGAATGTGGAAGCATTTAAACATCAGTTACTTATTCATTATTGTTATTATGAATGATTGAATCTTTGTTTGAGGTATGAGATTAAAATTTTCTATATTGTTTTGTTTTAAATGAGTATTAATAAATATTTTTTATTTCTGTAAACAGTTAAAACAAACGTAATGGAGATATTAATTAGATTAATAAATTGAATTCGGAAGAGTGTCAACCATGTTTTACTTGGATTTATTTTTCATTTGCATGATATTTATAATTAAATTATATCGATCATTTATCTATATTTTTTTATTTATATACAAAACCTTGAGTTAATTGGTTAAATGACAGGGAGATAGTAATTTTAATGGGGATTCGAAAAACTGGATTTATTATTTGACATTTTTTCTTATGAATCATTTAATAAATAGGAAATCATGATTATGTGAGGTTATTTACTGTTTTTTATATTGTAATTGATTTTTATTTTTTCAGTTTTTAAAGAGTAATTAGTATGATTTTATTGTTGTGCTAGAGGAAGGGGAAATGGTATTTTATTATTGTGGTGGTTTAATGTAGTTAACATGTATTAGTTACCTCATGATGTATAGATAATCAAATAAATTAAATTATAAAAATGTTTAATATGAATGGATTGTGTTGAGAAATAAAATTTTTAAAAATAATTAATGAAGTGATGACATGGTGTTTAATTAATAATTTTTTTTAATTTAAATGTAAATTATGTGAATGAGTAATTAATATGAAATGTTTTATTTATTTTTTCTTTAAAAAATATGTAAAATAAATTTAAAATTGGATAATGATGAAGAAACATGTAAATGAAATTGGTAAGGAGTTACATGGTTGTGTTTTTGTTGTAGTGTGGTTGTAGTGGAATTTTGTGTTCTGTTTGGAGGTGGTATCTATTGATGATGTATAGAGGTATTGATTAAGTTTGGTTATAGATATTTTATGATATTATATAACCTTATGATGGACTATGTGTTATATATATATATATATATATATTCTATTTTTGTTATTTTTTATGTAGAACCACACGAGTTATATATCCTTACAAACACCCACATGCAGTTTTGGGTTCTAGGTGTACCCCTAGAATCTGGGATATGATTGATACAAATAGATGACTACTCATCATTCTTTTCACTCTCTTCTCAACATAGTATATGATATGATTACATGAGGTTATGACATATGGTATTTAAAATTGTGATAAGAGGTTATTGTTGTTGTAACATGGTAGTGATGTGATGTTATGGTAGGGATTTGGTATGTTGATGTGGTATGTAGTAAGTGGTATGTGGGTATGGTGTTTGATACGTGTCTTTGGTATTTAATATGTTGTTTTGGTAGTGTTTGTGTGGTTTTGGTTATCATGTGGTAATATAGATGTTCTATATGGAGATGAAAGGGATGGTATCAATGAATCATATGTTGTTGGGGGTATGTGGGTAAATAGTTTAGTGGGGAAGTGGCCCCAAGGTAACTTCTAATATATTATCATGATTATTAAATTATTATACCTGTGTGTGGATTTAGTGAGGGAGACATAGTGAGGTTGGTTAGTATTTGACATAGTAAGTTAACAAGTTGGTTTTATTTTTTATTCAATGATGATTTAGTATGATTTCTTCACATTGATAAAAGTGTTTTTGAAAAAATTACTATTGATTTTTCTTATATGATCACCCCTATATTATATATCTTGTTTTTGTAGTTTTACAATGTAGAGTTGGTGACTAGAATTTGTATTACATGCTCATAGTGATCATTGGTGTTAGGGTTATTTCCATATGAATTTTTTTGATATTTATTTTGGAGTTATTTTTTACGTATGATATTACATGAATTTTAAATTATGGATTTATGTTTTTCATTATAATAATTTGGTGTAAATTAGGGGATTATTCTTATCATTCATAGGTTTATATAGGAATACCTCCCATTATATATATATTTTATATCCTCGATGGATGTAACCAACCCATAACCTATTGGAGATGGGATTCATGGGATGTACTCAAATTCTGTACTATTCTAGAATGTGTTCTAATGGGGAGAAGTAAAGGGAGAGTGTTATGAAATATTTGGCTGATTTTAGGGATAACGTTTAGAGCTAGGAATCCGTGATGATTTCATTTGGTCAATATGTAAAAATAATTATTTAATCGTAGTAAGTCATTTACGCACGGGATACTAGTTAGAATATAAATAGGGTCCTTATTATCTAACATAAGTACTATAGATTATTAAATATACTAAAGTAATAGGAATATAATAAAATGGTAGATACCTATTCTTTTTACTTGAATCATGTTCATTATTTTTTTTTGAATTAATGAAAATAATGGAATACTAAAATGAATTTAAAATCAAATAAACATAAAAAGGAATATATATATTAGGATTATATGTTTATTCATATGTTTACAGAGAT
Source organism: Viscum album (assembly GCA_963277665.1). Classification (NCBI taxonomy): domain Eukaryota; kingdom Viridiplantae; phylum Streptophyta; class Magnoliopsida; order Santalales; family Viscaceae; genus Viscum; species Viscum album. The sequence continues at coordinate 1,785,197,043 of OY728131.1, read as the reverse complement.
GGATGGAAGAAAACCCCTCTTGTTGTTTAAGTGTCATAAGTGTAGCACGACTCATTAATTTATCATAGATAAGTTTATCCAAAGGAGGATGATTCTTAGAGGAAGGTGTTGTTGGAGTTTCAATGTTAGATATTGAAAAAGTATGCAATAATTAAATTTGATAATGTTACAAAGTGGTGGAGAAAGGATCTTCAGAAAATTTTCATTTTGATCCTTATGTAGAGGGATCATTGAATTATTCTAGCTATTAGTTTGTTAGAGGTTATACTCATTTGTCGTGGATTATTTTTCCTTGTGACCAAACAAGTGAGATATATCATGGCATAAATTTTTTAGTTATTATTGATTTGAGTATCTATCTTTGACATTGATGGTGGTGTGATGATAGGTGTTTCTATAATATTATTAAAGGATCATGAGTGTATGGGATCTTATAGTATGTTTTATGAACCCTCTCAACCATGATCCAAATTTTCATTGAAATGATGAGGGTAATGTGTAGAATTTCAAAAACCCATTGCATCTAGATATCCATCACCAGGTCACACCTTTTATATTGCTGATGTGTCTGGATGTGCTATTAAAGGATGAGGTTATACAGAAGATGTGAGCATAGAAAGGTTCATCCTAAGAGAGAAGTCATCAAAAATTCCTATAAAGTAGAGCTATTGGAGAATATTTACTTTTTTTGGGTAGTCAATGTTTTGGCTAGTTTGGTGTTGGTATTAGAATTATTATTCTTATTTTTCTTGGGAAATAAGTTCTCATTATTTCATTGGTATCTCTACAATTTTTTTTCTATTCTTTTGGAAGCCACGTTGTTTGAAAATTATATTTTATATATACACTTAATGTTTATCATGGGGTAGGTATTATGTTTTAGATATAAACTTATCAACATTTTCTACTAAGGCCTTATTAATAGTTGTAGGGTCCTTAGTTTTTTGGATAATAGAGAGGTGATGGGATAAGTGGATGAAAATCACATGATATTGTCAATACTTAGAGACCTATCTCTAAGTGTGTTTGCAGTTATGAATTTCATCAGTGGTTGTGAGGTTGAAGAGTGGGGTGCAGTTGGATGCATTCCATCGAGTTGATAGTTCTAGAAAGAAAAGATGTTTTTTGAGTTAATATTTGTAATTATTTTACCCTAAGTTATGTTTTGTTTCATTTGGGAGATTCATAGACCCTCATGGTGCCTACCTTAGTTCATGAACTGGGAATTATGGTGGGTAGGCATCTAGTGTGATTGGTTTTGACTATGTGATTTGTAGGATAGTCTATATTTCTTGAGGCTTGTTGAGGATGTGAGATGATGATGGAGAAACAACAGTCAATGGGAAAGTTCCTCTTATTATGGATACAACCAAATGATGTAATCAGTGGAATGAATTATTTTCATTTAGTTTTGTTTATTATATCTTTTTATAATAGGAGAGTTATTTTCTTTAACATGGAAGGGGAGATTGTAATGTTCATTAGTGTTTGGGATCATTAGATGGATAAAAAATGTTCAGATACCCTCTCTTCTTAACTAACAGAATTTTTGTCGAGTCCAGTAAAAGTTTAGCCATCAATGTTTATAATAGTTATCAATGAATTTATTGATTTTTTCCTAAAGATGTTGTGACACTACCCCTATACATTATATCATGTCTGAGATAGAGTTGATACCCATAGTCTCTCTTATTTTCTTATCCCTATATAGGATGGCATGTTTTGATTTGGGGTAGTTATATAGTTTTTCAATCTATGATTTATTGTATAAGGTGTTCATTTATCCTAATGTATCACCCTAGGGATATCTGGTGCTATTTTTTTTAACAAGGTGGATAAATGATTGGGATGGTTTATCGATTACCTTCAATTAAAACTTGTGATACTAAAGAACCACTATCCTCTATCAAGGATTGATTATTCATTTGATTATTTTTAAGGAGGTAATTGGTTCTTTATGATTTTTGGGGATATGGTCATTATCATTTTATATTGAAGGCAGAAGATATCCTAAATCCAAATGTATAATGTTTACATAGATACATAGATATTATGGTCATGAATTATTGTCATTCCTCGACCTGAGTTCCACACAACAGTGCCCCGATCTGGTTCCCCACATGACCTCAAGAACACATCCCCATATGAAAGAGGTACCTGACTACTGGTGAGGGTATAATATCAATCATAGGGAGACTATGACCCATTTTTCAAACTAGAAAAATAGTTGAACTAAATAATGATAACCAAAAGATATAACTAATAACCATAATTATTCTAATATCACATGATGACCAAATCCAAAAATATAATACCAATACTAAAGTGAAGATATTTCATGAAAATATGTGTTAAGTGTTAATATGAAAAGACCAAAATTAATAAAGACACTGGAAACTCCCAAGTGGGTCTTGAATCCATGTCGGGTTCCCTCTTCCATGATCTATCACATATCATCCATCTAACATAGGACCTTTTACCTTAACCAGTCTAACAACCATGAAATCTATTCAAGTACTGATCAAGTAGCCTATATACGGTGTGATTACAACAGAGTAGGACAACACAAAATTTTCTAAAACAATATCCATTGAAAACAATTTATGCAGTTTTATAAAGAATAAATAAAATAATAAAGTGAAAATTTCTACATTTATTCAGTTACACTTTATTTAACCACATTACCTCCTGGTTTTCAAAGGACAAATGAATTATCAATACCATCTTTGGTCCATGCCGATGTCTAAACTATCCCCAAGGGATATCATATATCTGAATTGCATTATTATTATTCATGATCTCAATTCATATGTGAATGTCATATTTACCGATCATCATCACAATTCATATAAGAATTTCATTTTTACCATTCATAATCTTAGTTCATATGTGAATGAAATTGTTACCATTCATCATCTGAATCCAAAAGTGAATTCCATTGTTACCATTCATCATCTCAATTCATATGTGAATTCCATTGTTAACATTCATAATCTTATTTATCACTATGGAATTTCGATATATCAGACCATGTCCCACACACATATATTAAATTTACCACAATGTCAACATTTTGACATGTATTACAATATCACATGAACACCAATAACTCATTAATTCATCAACCAATTAATTAATCAAAATTAACTATTTTTTATCACAAAAATACAATAATTAATTTAATTATTAATTAATCACATTAAAACGACTAATTAACTCAACAATCTATTATTAAATCAATTCCATTAATTAACTCATCAAATAATTAATCACTTCAACCCTATAATTAATTCATCAATTAATTAGTCATATCAATCAATTTCATAATCACAACAATATAAAATAATTATTTTAGAAATTAATTATTCCAATTCAAAAATTTCAATACAATAATAAATAATTAAACAATTAATATTCCATTCCAAAAAATTTCAATATAACAACAATTAATTCAACAATTAATTATTCCAATTCTATAATCGCAATATAACAATAATTAACACAATAATTAATTTTTCAATTTAAATTTTTTTAATAAAAATAATAATATATTCCAATTCAAAAAATTTCATAATCCCAACCATTCACATTAATTAATTAGTTAATAATTATTTAAGTTCAAAAATCACAATATCCACAATTTTACAATCCCTTAGTGAATTAATTAATGAAATTAATTAATTCATTCAAGAAAAAAAATTTCAGCATCAAAATAAAATTCTAAAATTACATACATGTAATTGAAATCAAGTATTTTGGATTTGAATAATGTACCACCAACTTCAATTTTTTGATAAACGCACACCATCAAAAATTCGTCAATTTGAAATGGATAATTCAATCCCGTGAAAAAAAAATAATGTAGATCTGAAATATAGATCCATGATTAAATTAATCAATATATAACAAACCTAGATATATATCTTGATCAAAAAATGGACAAACATCACTCTTTTATACATGTATAGGAGTAGCAGAAATAGAGAGATCTATATGGGAAGAAAACACATACCCGGGGTGGTACAGATCTTCAATCCACCCTTTATTCACCATAACAGTGGATGGAAACCATGGAAATGTTCCCAAGAACCTTCAGAAATGAGAGAAAATGACTGGTTCCAATTTAGGGTCAATTTGGGCATGTTTTAGGGGTTTGGATAATTTTAAATCTAATTTTCAGTGGATTAAAATCCCGTACACATAGTTTTCTATACAAGGAACATAGTTTCCCCTAACCATATACCCAAACCAACTTCCTCACCAAGGGGTTCTGTACTCCTAATGAGAGACACATTTTGAAAAATCATTCTCTATATATGTAATTCCTCTATGTGAGGGGTTACACAGTTTGATTGACTATAGCGCACGTATTGGGAAAACAGTGTTCCAATCGTGAACTTCCCCTCTTTCTTCCATTTTCTCAAATTTTCACCCAAACTCACCCATGATTATACCTAAACAGAAAGTACTCAAAACAATAAAAAAATTACCTCTAAACAATCTCATAACATATCTAGAAATGGTAAGGATCTTAAAATCTACCCAGCTTATAATAGCCCATCCTTGAGATGTTTTCCCAATAATCTCTAAGATTCTGAGTCAAAATGATCAGGCCACTAGGACCTCATATCAGATTCTCTCTCCCATGGCTCATTCTAAACATTTCCATGTTGCCAAAATACACGGACTACCAACACGTTCTTTTTATGAAACACTTTCTAACTATGATACAACAAATGTATCAAATCATCCTCATCAAAGGACACATCGATCTGAAGACCAAAATCATCCAAATCCATCACATGAGAAGTATCAGTGTGATACCACAAAAGATGTGAAACATGAAAAATATCATGCATGTCACTATATCTAAATGGAAAATCTAATCAGTATGCCACTGGGACGATTCTCTCCCTAACCTAAAATAGTCTAACAAACTTGGATGCCAGCTTTCCTTGTGTCCATATCCAGCAGTGACCCAATCTTGGTGACATCTGAAGGAATACATGATCACCCACTGTAAAATCTATTTTATATTTTACTCTATCAACATATGAAATATTTTAACTCTGAGCCATAGTCATATGCTTTTTAATCAACTGATCCTGCTCCAACATCTTAGGTACAAGGCTCATTCCCAAAAGATCTAACTCACCTGCCTCCATCTAGCATAGAGTTGATCTAAATGTTCTACTGTAAAGATCCTCGTATGGTTCTTTATGAATAATAGAATGATAACTATTTTTATAAGAAAAGTCAACCAATGTTAGGTTCTTTTCCCATGACCCACCAAAGTCTAAGACACATGCTCTCAACATATCCTTGAGATCCTAAATAGTATGCTCTGACTTCCCATCTACTATGGGTGGGAATCCATACTTAGTAAAGCCTATTTAACAAGAAACTTCTATAATCCCTTCTAGAAGCATGATGTAAAGCATGAGTTAGGGTCTAAAACTATAGTAAATTGATCCCTATGTAGATAGTATATCTTTTTAATGTACATTTCTCCAAAATGATCCACTAATAAATTCCCCCACAATAATAATAAATGCCTTACGTTTGTTAAATAATCAACAATAAACCAAATAGCATCATTATTTTGTGGTGTTCTCGGGAGACCTGCCACAAATTACACATTAACATCATCCCACTTCCATTTTGTAATGGGAAAGAAAACCACCAGGTTGTTGATGCTCAACGTTCACTTATTATAATATGCAAAACCACATCATGAACCCTACTATCGTTTTTTCATTCATGACCACCAAAAATATCTCCAAAGGTCACTATAAATTTTCATCACACTTGGATATGCCACCCACTTTGAGGAATGAAACTCATGTATCAGCTCGTACCGCATACTCATAGGCACAATAACCTGATTTCAAACATAGATGGTCTAATCCTCATCTATAGACCAATCTGAATGTGACTATACGCCTTCAAAGATTTACCTAAAGGTCAAACCCTCCTGATCCTCATACTATCTATATCTGATCCATCTCAAGAGTGTTGACTCCACTGAAACAGATATGAGAGTAATCTTCCCATGAATCTCTTGTAACGGAACAGACATCTTAGCTAGTGAAGTCATCATTTTCCACTCCTTACTAGACTCTCGAATAGCTTGAGACTAAATTTTAATGCTGAAAGTTCTAGAAACACTATTTCCCTTTTTTGGGCATATATTGTAGCTCAAAATAAAATTATTACATATACTCAACCCATCTACATTTTTAGAGATTTAAATATAAATATGAAAATATATACTTTATGATCTTGTGATTAGTATAAACCATAAACTTTCCACCCAAAATATAATTCTTCCAACACCACAAAACATAATCCACTCTAGCAAGCTAGAGGTCATGCATAGTGTAATTCTATTCATGAGGACTCAAATACCGAGACCCATACAACATAACTCGATATCCATGAATCAACACTACTCCAAGCACTATCCTAGATGCGTCCAAAAACATCGTATAATCCCAAAATAGATCACATAGAATCATGATTAGTGTCGATGTCAAGTGCTTATTCAACTCATGGAATGAATTCTCACATGATTCCAACCAGTTGAACTTTATCCCCTTTTTGGTGAAGCTTAAAAGCAATGCCACCAATTTGGAAAATTCCTAGATGAATTTAAAATAATATCTAGATAACCCCAAAAATATACATATATCAGAAACATTCTTGGGCTACTCCTATGAAACAACTACTTGAACATTCTATATGTATTCTAACACACCTTCCTCCAAGATGATGTGACCCATGATGTATACCCGATAAATGAATAATTGAAAATTATATATCATAGAATATATTCGATTCTATCTAAGTTTACTTTGGATGATTTCATGATATTTGAAATCATCATATTGATTCATGGAGAACACCTAGATGTCATCCACAAATAATACAACAAAATGATCCAGGTAGTGAAAGAGAATTCAATTCATTAAGTTCCATAACATTTATTGTGCGTTCTTTAATCCAAAAGAAAACATGATAAAGTCATATAGGCCATACCAACTTCTAAAAATAGGTTTAGGTATATCAAATGTTCAAAATCTCAACTGATGATACCCTAATCTCATGTGAATATCTGAGAAAATGCAATCACCCTTTGACTAGTCAAATATATACTTAATATGCAGAAGAGGATATGGCTTCTTCAGAGTAATTCGATTAAATTCCTAGTAATCAACACAAAAATATAGAGTCCCATTATCCTTATTAAAAAAATTATAGAACCCCAAGGTGATGTTCTCAAATAGATAAATTCATTATCCTCCAAATTCTCCAGCAGAGTCTTCAGATCTTGATGCCCTTGTAGTTCCATTCTATATGGTGGAATTGAAACTGACTCATCCTCTGAAAAAATACCGATTTAAAATTCCACATCTTTCTCAGGTGGAATCCTTGAGAAATATTAAATATACACATCCTTAAATAGGTCCACTATAAGTGTAAATACATCCTCATTTACACCTCCTTCATCCATTAAATGACTCATAAACTGGCATGTAATCTCCCCTAGTTTTTGGTTAATTGTCCCTATAAGACCCACTTAAGAATGAAACTCTCCCTGAGGTATATAGTTTTCACCTTTAGGATATGGAAAGGATACTCACCATTAGTAAATATCTATATTAGATTGGTTTTCCACTAACCAACCCATACGAAAAATTAGTTTAAAAAATAACATTTGTGGATGTAAAGATCCCATAGAAAATGATACTCCCTAACCGTGAGAGGACACTCTATGGAAAAACATATGTCTATAGACCGCAATCCCAATGGTGTATCAATCGTCAACACCCCTCTCAAAAACTCCACCATCAGGTTCAAACCGTTGATAGGTTGTATATAAATAATGGAATGAGAGGAACACATATCAAATAAGGCACTAGATAATATAGAAGCATAAAAAATAGTACCTCTCAATATCAATGGTCCATCCTTACTATCCCCATGTGTAGACTGAACTACCTGAAATGGTCCTTCACTTCTTCCCTATAATGTATTTTGAGTCCCTTGAGCTACACCACTATGCTGATATGGGTGTTCTTTCTCATAAGTACCATGTCCACTACCTCAACCACCACGACCTGTAGAGCAAGAACTAGTAGGCTAATGTGGTGAAAAATACCCTTCCTACACTTTAGTTTTTTCTCTATCATCTATAATACACTTATAACATTATTTCTTATAAAACTTATATAGATGTCCCATCCCACCATAATTTCAACACTCTATAGGTTTTTGATGACAATGTCTCTGATAGTGGCTTGACCTACCACACTGGTAAAAAATCACATGATCATGGTCTTGTATAATGGAATTATTCCCATGGACACCTTTTCTACTATCTAATGGTTAATATTCTTTTAGCCATGCTTCATTTTTTAATGACATTCCGCATTTTCATCCATCAAAATTTTTTTTTCCCACACTTTAAGCCTCCTTTAGGTTCCCCTCAGCTATGACAGCCTGATCCACTACCTCATGAGACTTCTTTAACCAAAATAGGTTGACATAATACTTAATATCACTTTAATTCCCTCCTAGAAATTTTCTTCATATCTATATTATCCCATTACAACACTAGAGTAAAACCTTATGAGTATTTAAAGCATCCAACCTAGTTTATCATAGACATAATCCCCTAAGTCAACCTCATGAACACAGTTGCTCTCTCTTACCTCAGTGTCTCTAGATAGATGTTGTCCAATAACTTCTCTATGAAGTCCTTCCTAGCCATCCCATATGCCTACACTATCTAGGTCTGAACATCCATCCAGCTCTTTATTGATCCTTGTAACATGAAAGTAGCCAACACAACCCATTTCTTAGATGAAGTGTTCAAAAGGTCATGTATAGTCCAGATAGGCTCAATTCAGAACTCTTCTACCTTAGGTTGACCATATATATTAAATGTCGAAGGGTGCTATAAATAAAATACCATGTCATATAAATCATTATTTTCACTACTATCCATGGGTCTCTTTCCAGTAATTTTATCATGTAAGAAAATTTAAGTCATAACTGCTCCCCTACTTCCTCACCTGATACTACTGGTCCCTCAGGTTGCACTACTGGAGGATCATCCCCATCAATGTACTCCTGTCATCCTCTCAATAAGAATCATCATGGAAGAATATATCAATGATTCCAAACAAATTTCTTAGGACACATAACACAACCTTATCACATTTTTGTAAGAGGAAAACAAAATAGTCATAACAAGTCACTCCCCAAAACCCCACCACATGGTCAAAACTGATGTGATAATGCTACCCTTAACCATCCTACATCTAGGTGAATATTAAAAAATGATATTTTTTTTATCTATTCATTCTTCTCATTTAAACACCCAATTATTTTGATTTTTGTTCATTTAATCACTTTTATTTTCATATTAGGAACTATCGTCAATTCAATTACTCAGTAAGGGGAAATAGTTAATGTTCAAAAATTTACCCAAGACTTGTTTTCTTATTAATTACTAAATTGATGCATGTCACAAAAAAATCATGAGTTCATAGAATGATTCATTCAGAATCAACTCCCATTTCATTCTAGGCTATGATTAAAATCTCATAAATCTTAGAAACAATTTTCACATCACACAAAAAGTGAATCGCCTGAGGAAAAATCACGTCAAATTGTAATAACACACACCAATAAAAAAAATTACACCCTAGGTACTTGGGTTCTCCCCCATACATGGGTTTTAAACTCCCATACACAAGATCATTTCAATGTCCTGACTCTTTCTAGTATCATATCAACCTTTCCAAAATAGCAAGAAAAAATAAATGAAAATAAAGATCTTCTCATCATACATCGTAACATCTCGAACCCGATTCCACACACCGGTGCCCCGAGCCGGTTCACAACATGACCTCAAGAGAACTGCCCCATATGCGATAGGATTTCTAATAAAAGATAGGCTCTAATATGGATCATCGAGTTACTATAAACTATTTATCAAGGTAGTACAATAAAATATATAAATAAGAATAAAAAAATATATTACCAATAACCAGAATGATACCAATATCACATGATGACAGAAACATAAAATACAATACCAAAACCAAAGTGCAGATATGTCATGCCACTATGTATTAAGTGTCAATAAGAAAAACCCAAAATAAATAAATATAATGAAAACTCCCTTGTGGGTCCCAAATTCATGTTTGGTTCTATATTCTATGCTTTATCACATATCATCCATCTATCAAATGACCCTTTCCCTTAACCTATCTTGCATACATGAAATAATTTTGGGTATAAAGTAGGTAGCTTGAGTCGGGTGTGATTACAACTTATTAGGCCACCAAAAATGGTGTCTTTAACAATATATTGTCAAAATAGTGTATACTTTTGTATTAAAAAAAATAATGTGAATAATTTATATTTTTTCAATTACTATTTATTTAACCACATAACCCTGGAGTTCTCAAGGGCACCTAAACTCTAAATACCTACTTTGGCCCTTACTGAAGTCTGAACTATCCAGAAGGGACATCCTATATCTAAATTCTACTATTACCATTCATCATCTCAATTCATATGTAAATTCCATTTTTAGCATTCATAATATCTATTCATATACGAATTCAATTATTACCATTTATAGTGAAAATTCATATGTGAATTCCATTATTAACATTTATCATCGTAATTCACATGTGAATTCCATTATTACCATTCATCATCTCAATTAACATGGGAATTCCACTGTTACCATTCATCATCACAATTCATATGTGAATTCCATTTCTACCATTTATCATCTCACTTCATATGTGAATTCAATTATTACCATTAATCATCACAATTCATATGTGAATGACACTATTACAATTTTTTATCATATTTATTAGAATGATATTTTGATTCAAAAGACCATGTCCCACACACATATATCACATATATGAAAATATCACCAATTCACATGTATCATAATATTATATGTACCATAACAAATCATTAATTAATTCACCAATTAATTAATCAAAATTTACAGTTTCATTCTTAGAACCATCCATTAATAAATTTAATAATTAATTAATCACATCAACACCACTGATTAATTATACAATGAATTAATAAACCCAATTATATTAATTAACACAACAATTAATTAATCACCTAAAACCTATTAATTATTTAATGAATTAATTAATATTCTAAATCAATTTCTTAATCTCAAAAATTTCCAATAATTAATTCCATATTTAATTACTTCAATTAAACAATTTTAATATAAAAATAGTTAATTCAACAATTAATTATTACAAATGAACAATTTAAATATTATAACAATTAAGTTAAAAATTAATTTTACCAACTTAACAATCCCAATATAAATAATAATAATTAAAAAAATAATTATTCCAATTGAAAAATTTCAATATAATTATAATTAATTCAGTAATTAATTCTTCTAATTAAAAATTTCACAATTTCCAACCATTCCCATTAATTAATTTAATAATTAATTAAACAAGTTCAATAATCCCAATATATCTAATTTTACAATTCATTAGTTAATTAATTAATGAAATAAATAAATTAAATTCAAGAAACTCAATTGATAATCATCCAATATAATATCTATAATTAAATTAATGTAATTAAAATAAATAATTTTGGATTCTAATAATAGTCCACTTGCCTCAATTTGTTGAAAAAAACTCACTAATGGGAAATCCCAAATTTGAAGGAGATAAGTAAATACCATGATGAAGAACATGATCTAGATATAAAACCTAGATCCATGATTAAACAATCAAAGATATAATAAACATAGAACTAGATCTAGATCAAACAACTAATAAACTTCCCTATTTTTTCTAGGAAGGGGAACATGAGAAAGATAGATATTTTTATGGGAAAAAACACATACCCATAGAGGTGAAAATCTTTAATCCGCATTTAGATTCACCAAAAAAATATTTCAAAAGTCATAGGAATTCATCTAGGAACCTACAAAAAATGAGAGAAAATGACTTTTTCCAAGTTAGGGTGGACTTGGGTGTGTTTTAGGGGTTCAGGTAAATTCAAATCTAATTTTTGGGTGATTAAAATTCTATATACACGGATTCATCTACGGGGTTCTCGGTTTCCCCTAACAGTGCGACTCACTTAGGTGTGTCACGTTATTTCTCCTAAGAGGGTGAATAGTTTGGAATGTTTTGTGTTATCCATGGAATTCCTCTCTATGAGGTGTTGTTAGGTTTACTAGGCTTGGGATCACAGGTTGGGAAAACCATGTTCCAACTATGCACAACCCATATCTCTTCTATTTCCCTCAAAATGTCACCCTAACTCACCAATGATTAAACCCAAAAAAATTTAATCAAAATAATGAAAAAATAGTACCTATATACAATATTAATACATGTCGATAAAATGGTATTATCTTACACTTATGGAGTTATTAATGCCTTGAATGTTTTTATAGGAATAATGAATTTTTCATTTCATGTGTTCCGAGATCAATTTATGGTTTTCATCATAGATGAAATTATAGTTTATTTGGGAAAAGATTAGGATCATGAAGAGAATATAATGTTTATATTTGAGGTCATTTTATGACATAACCTTATAATAAATCTTTCAAGTGAACATTTTATATGTGAGTTATGAATTTACTTGGTTATTTACTTTATTAATAGGGACTTTATGTCAATTCTTAGAAGATTGAGTTGGTTGCTTCTTTGGTGTCTCCTTATAACACCATGTTGGTGTGTGTTTTCCACTATTAAATAGAATAATAAAGGAAAATTTTGTCCTGTTTGTCTCATATTTTAATTCATTTATGGAATGTACTTGGAAGGACTATGAATTTTTATGGATAGATAAATGTTTAGTGGAATTATATTACCCAAAGTTCATGTCCATAAATGGTCATATCATTCACTTTCCAAAATAATGAGTTATATTTATGATCTTATATAATGCTTCACATCATATTATCCATTGTTTCCAGATACAGTAGAGAGTAGTAATTGATAAAACATATCTTTATTGAATTTATTTTTATAATAATTCATTTAATTTATCAATAGTGAGATTTATTTGATGATTTAAAAAAAATATTTTTTACTTGAATTTGGAAATTCCATAAAAATTTTATTTTTACTTTTTCAGTTCACTGTAGTATTTTTATCATAAAAATTTATATGGTGATAATTTTGGCTTTAATTTTTATAAAAAAATGTAAATTAATTGGGATATATTTTTTTATTTAGAAAATGTTTTATAGAACGCATGTCTGAAGGATGAAATTTTCCATCAAATCAGAGTTGAACTAGACTCAACAGAATGGAACTCAGCTCACAATTTGGTCCATGAATTTTATATCTATAGATATAAAAAGATGGAAATTTAATATTTATTAAAGGTATCAATTTATATAATTTCATTTAATTATAAATATATATGGTTGTTGTGTGAAGTTAGTCAGAAAGGTAGATCATGTAGAAGTAATTTTTGGATGAATAATTTTACATATGAACTTGTTGACATTACAATCTCTAAAACCACTAATATATATTTATTTTAGTTTTTCACATATTGGGAGGGTTATTAGTTGTATTTAGAGGGATTTTCATGAGATATTTTTTACCTTCCATGTCATTATACATTCATTAGAATGAAGGAGAGTGGAAATGATCCCTTTCAAGAAATATATCATCCTCTTATTTTAGTTCTTATTTATTTTCTATTTTACTTTTCATATATCCTTATCTTCTATAAAATTATATTTATCTTCTCCCAACATCTTTTTATTTTAATTCTTTAGGTTGGAATCTTATTGTATAAATGAGGTTGGCTTTTACTTTTTCAAACACTTTCTTATGTCAATTATTATAATGAAGATAATTATTCCTATGGCAGAATAGTCCTTTTTTGGTCGATATAATTTTAAACTCCATAATTATTATTTTTCAATTTATATACCTATTTAAATACTTACTATTATTTTTAATGAAACAATTTTTTAATACATAAATTAATTTATTGGTTCACTTTTAGTACGTGATGTTGGGTTTGTGTGATTTATGACAGAAAAACTTTAATAATCCAATCCAATGTACATGGGATCAATTCATAGAGATTGAATAAAATCTCCATACTCAAAAAAATTACCATTTATAAAGTGGAGGTGATTATATGATTTACCACTGATCAAAATTTTTCTTTTTGACTACAATAAATGAAAGGATCCCCAATTGAAAATAAAAAATATAACTTAGTGTTTATTTATTGAATTATTTGTGAATGTTTTTCAATTTATAGTGTTAAGGGTTAAAAATTAGGTAATCATATTTGAATTAATTTAGTAAATTGGGATAATGGTGAATGATTAATAATGAGATATATTAGACTGATTATGTCTTATCATATAAGTGTTTTCAATGAAATTTTTATCTTATTTCCTTCATTTTATTCCAAATTCACTCATGAAAATACATAATCTCACCCTCTTATTCTATAATTTTTATGGTTATTAAAAAATATTAGGGATAATTTAATTAAATTACTTGTTAATAAAATAACCTAGATCACCCACCATTATATATTTAATAAAACCATAAAATTATTTGAGAGAATGTGTGAAAATTCCCATTAAATTATCTTCACTTCTAGGGAGGAAAGTGTTTTCACCCATCCTTTGTAGGATCAATATAAAATATTATTTTTTTTATGAAATTATTAAAAAATTGAATTAATTCCCTATAAAATTTATTATTATTTAATTTAATCTATTGAATTTATAAGAGAACAGTTAAGTGGGTTTTATAGGTCTACTGGTAGGAATGAAGAGTTTAAAGATATTATTGAAGACCTGAAATATGACCTCAAGAAGAAATATCTTGAAGCCTTAGCCGATGAACTCATTGGGCCCTCAAAATATTTTCAAACATTCATTCAATATGAACCCACGAATAAGAAAACATAATTTTACTCCGACACACCTTTGGTGAATACATTATGGAGGTGGTTCCTACATTTAAAAACACTTCTATTTTACAACTCTTAAACATACTCCAAGTGGCCTTATAAAAAGAACCAGTGAATGAATTTGATCAACTAAAGGGATTAGAATTAAAGTTGGGATCACTTGATATTTAATTTTCTTTATTGAATACGCCAACTCAATACCCATGTTTTCCTTTTATAGTATAAAAAATATACATAGAGTGTGATAAATATAATAAAAAAGTCACTATTTAAGAGGTAATTGTGTTGGAGTATAAATAAAAAACAACTAAAGGTGTTATTGTTACACCCTAAATTTCTATAAGAGAAAAAATGTTCAATAATGTATGAAATATAAAAATTTATTGCTTGAATATGGAAATTTTAAAATTGAATTTTTATTTTTGATGTAAGTAGGATTAAATAATTTATGAAATATATATTTCCTAAATATATTGATAAATACTTAGTAAATAATCAATCAATTTTGGTATGGTCTTTTTGTTCTTCAAAATATTATTTCTTCAAAAATGATATTTTTTTTATTTTTATAAAATAAATATTATAATTATTTTATAGAATAATTAGAAAATCCAGTTGATAAAATGAATCACAATTTTGATATCACCATATCTAGATTATCATATAGTGAAATTTTGGGATTTTGAAAAAATAGAAATTTTTTATTGAATGGTGAAAATTAATTTTTATATAAAATTGACATTTATTTGATAATTAAATTGAATTAAAATTTAAATTGTTATTTTAATGTTATGAAATGTTATAATACCTATTAATTAGTTATATTTATCAAAATTAATTACGTCTAAAACTTATTTATATTGTATTTTTGTTTAAGTTTAGTTATTTTGGAATAAAAATGTATTTTTATGAAAATTGTTTTCAAATGAATAATGTTAATCCATTATAATTAATTAAAATAAATACTAATTTCAAGATTTTAAATTATATATATTTATTATATATCAATATTTATTAATTTAAGTTCATATAATAAATATTTCTAGTTATAGAGTTAAATTAAAAACATTTTTTTCTGCAAAAATGTATTTTATGGAAAACCACTTTATATCATGCTTTTGGGTTTTATATTAAATAAAATTCATTTATCTCTTAAAATTGATTTTTTAAAAATTTATTCCATATCTATAATCCTTATAATTAATAATACGTAATAATGTCTACTTAATTTTTTTAGTAATATGAATAGTTACTATAGTAAATATTTATTACCATGGTAAAAAGAAAATAAGTTTATTAAGGGTAAAAATAATTTAACAAAGATGTGAAAAAAGTATCCCAAATATTATGAATATTAATATTTAAATTTTATTTAAATTATGATTATATTTATTCCTTATTTATTTTAATTTATAAATTATTAAGTAATCGGTTTTATAAAAATTATATTTTGTTATTATGAATCACAAATAGCATGTTTGGTTTATTTTAGAATTCAATTAAGGAATTTATTTTATAAAATTAATGTATTTATGTATTAAATATAATTTTAATAGAATAACATTAATGAATAACTTTATCAAATATAAACGATCATATAAGTTTCTTGAAGTCAAATGAAATTTTTATAAGGGTGTGAAAATAGTTATTTTCAAAAACCCCATCATTTCATAATAAGTGTAAATTGTATTTTATAAGTAAAATTGTTCATTTTAAAAAATTATTTAGATAAAATGAATATAATATTTGGAATCAAAATGTTAAAATTAACCAACAGTACATTTTCCAATATTTTACGATACAGTCAAATTTTGGGGTAAAAAATAAAAAATCGTATAAATAAATATTGTGTTTTAGGACATCATAATGAACCAAAAGTGATGTAATAATTACTATAAATGGGATAGAAAACCAAATAAATGTTTCCCTTTAATATAATGTGATTTTAATTTTATTTGATTTATTTTTTTGTGCCATTATGAATCCTCCAAAACCTATAATATATTTTAAGGTTTTAAATTCAATTTATTAAGGGTGTGATTTAATACCACATAAGCAATGAAATAATTTTAAAAAAATTTGACCTTGGACTAATAACATATTAAAAAACACACCCATTTGGAAGAAATCGTGGGATGTAACCATGAAATTGTTTGTGGTTATGGATATTTTGTTATATAGAGTCCAAAACCTAAATAATAAAGAAATTCCCCCCATTTCCTATATAAACCCAACCAATATCCCATTTATCTTCTATAAAACTCTTTGGAGCATGATAAAAATCTTCTATACACTCCATATATTCATCCCAAGGTTCCCAAAAGCTATTAAGAATCCCCTCACTAGAATTTGGAGTCACACTTAAATAAGGTATCATCACCATTCCACTATTCCTTTCAAATTCATGAAACTTTTTAGAAATTAGTTCTTGTAATTTCAAATGATTATCATTTAATTAATTTATAATAATTACCATACTATTCATTTGTTTTTTTAATTATAGATCATTATCCTCCCCCATTTGGACCATTATGTAATCTGTTACTATGATGAAATATTTTAAGGAATCCTCTTATTTTCTTCTTTAT
Organism: Viscum album; assembly: GCA_963277665.1. NCBI lineage: Eukaryota > Viridiplantae > Streptophyta > Magnoliopsida > Santalales > Viscaceae > Viscum > Viscum album. The sequence goes on along the minus strand of OY728131.1, from coordinate 1,785,179,461 downwards.
TAAATTTTCTTTATGAACTTATTCATTCTATTTTTCATTTCCTAATGTTAGTACATATACTTACATGTCTATATTTCTTCCCATTTTCTTTTTAAATGATGAGACACCCCTTTTTCTCTCATTAACCATTTTCATGAATTTTTTATGTAATGTTGCTATGGAGGAAAAATTTCACTGCAATTTTCCATTCCAAAAATATTGTGTGGTGAATACCATACCTATTTTTCTGTAAAGGGTATAAAAGTTTATAAACAAATAATTACTGGTTTGGGACTTAAATTTATGTATTCAACAATGTTTAATTTAGAAATAAATTATGACAATGAATGAATCAAGGTTGTATGATATATGTGTCACACTTAATCATGAGAATAAAATAAATATGATGGGTGAACCTAGATATCACTCTAATGAATTAGGTAATATTTAGTATAATGATATATCATATTGGGGTAGTATGTAAAACTAATTCCTTTCTAGGACTTTGAACACCATGATTTCATAGTAGGTTTAGCCATGGAATATGTTTATGATGTAGTGTTTTAAGTTGTTTCCACATTTCCCGTGTTATGATTTTCATGCTATATCATGTATATTTGTTCATTTTTATGATTCAAACCTTTTTTATGCCTCATAAATATGACTATTGTTTAACATGAATTATTATAACACGTGATTTTTATTTTAGTCTCAGACACAGTTCAGGTTGAATTTCAGTTATTTTTCTCAAGAACAGGGTATGACAGGTTCGAGGTCTCGAGTTAGCATTGTATTAGTTTGGGATTGGGTCACGGATTAAAATTTTAATTTTTGGATATTTTTTGGTTTTCAAGTCGGTGTGTGGGAACTTCATGGTAGCGAAATATATATGTTCATCCTGAGTACCAATGTAGTTACTTCTTGAATGGATAGAGACCACCACATATTCTGCACACGATCTATTGAGCCATGCAGGGTGACCATGCAGTTGCCCTACATTAAAAATATTTATTGGATTTAAATTTTGTTGAAATAATATAATAAATAAATTTAAATGAATGTGTGATTAAATAAAATAAAAAAATAAGTGAATTAAAAATTTAATGGATTGTTATAATATTATAATAATATTTTTGAGGGTGTTTTTATTATTACTATGCTTGGTATTAATAATATTAATTTTATTTATATAAATAATCAAATTATTTTTATTAAGAATTATTTTAAATAATAATGATAATAACATTATGAGAGAATATTATTATTATTATTGGTGTTAATTTTATTAATATTATTAGTTAAATAATTTTTATAATCAATATTACATTTATTATTATTATGTTGATATATTTTTTTCTTTTGGGTTCCATTTATTTCCCTTTTTTCTCCCTATATCCCCTATCCTCCCCCTCATCCATGCACAACCTTGCACCTTCCTCTCTGACTTAAGAACCTACCCCCTCCCCTTGTGTCTCTTCCAAATGAGAAGCCTCTCTCTAACCATTTTCTCCAGCAAGCCACCCTCTGTAGGTGCCCCACAGCCTCACACGTCCCACACGCCCCACTTGATCATGCCCCGTAGCTCTATGCACCCCCTGGTCATGCCCCGCTGTCCCACATGCCCCTCACTAGTGCCCGACTCTAATCTAATGCACACACTACCTACAAAATCCTTTTTGTGTCCAGATGGCCTCCTTGGTTGCTTGTTGTTTCCCCTCTACCTATGCCATGGATGCATTTTCCATTAGGGTATGGTTTCTCTCTCTCCTTCTTTGGGTTTGGATTCGGGTGGTTAGGGTTTTGGTTTTTAGGGTTCAATATTGATCTATTGGTTTCAGTCTTGTGTTTTAGGGTTCGTTGTGGGCCGCTTAATGTGCAGTTAGAGTTTGGATAATGTACCAATGAGTTCCACACCATTTTTTTGAGAATCTTGTTTTGAGGAAGGTGATTACTTGATTAAACATTATTGGATACATTTATTATGCTTTATTTCATTATAGTTATATTTTATAAATTATGTGGGAGGTGTGGGAGTGGTTTTTGGGAAAGTGTTTATGTGCATTCAGGTTGAAAATAGTTTATCTATGTGAAATTCTGTGTTTTGGTGTGAAAAGTTGTCGTACGATTTTGGAATCAGTTTTATAAAATTTCTAAATTATTTTTGAAATTATTTAAATGGTTAAAATTATATTTTGGCATTGTTTGGATATGGGGTTAGTTTTAAAGGGGTGTTTTTATATGAAACTATGTGTATTTTTGGGGAAAATATTTTTTGTGACATTGTTTATATTTTATAACGTGTTAAAATAATTTATTAAATTATTAATGTTGTTCGAAAGTGGTATTTGATATGGTTGGATGTGCATTTAATTTTAAAATATCATGTTTTACATGAAATAAGTTGTTTTTCACGTATGAAATCAATTTTTTTTTCATTTTGTAGCATTTTATAAATTGTGTAATTAGATTTTCATATTATGTGATGGATGAAAATAATATTTTGTATGGAATTAAACTACAGTTTCTTATAAAAGAAAAACATAGGTGCATTTTTAGGTGGGAAAGCCTTGTGGTGTTTTGAAAAATTATTTTATAAATTTTCTGAATGGTTTATTGAGTTGTATGGGCAGTGTGAGTGATGATAGGTAATACTTTGGAAATTTTTTATGAATTGTGAACAAGGTTTATTAAATTTTTTAAGAGATGCCAATTTTGTTATTGTATGGTGATTGTGTATTTTTGGTCTTAAAAGGGGATTTGGAACATGTTTTTGTGTGTAAATCATTAAGTCACTTCTTAAAATTGTTTTAATTTTTTTCAATGGTTTATTAAATGATATAAAGGGGTGAGAAACATTCTTGTGAACTATTTTGGCGTGTGCATGGTGTTAGAATGTAATTTGGATATGAATGTGATGTTATGTGATATGTGAAACATGATTTAGAACAAATGGGAAGCCTATTTATCTAGGTGGGAGGACATGTATCAGTATGCTAGTGATCTGGAGTGGGTTCGACCCTATTTCATATAGCAGGATGGGTGATGAAAACACTCACTAAACTACTATGATGATAATGGGGACCACTAGGTTATGAGTATGTACCCTACCCGTGGATCATGCATGAGAAAAAATATTTATTTTGGTTACTTTTCACTGAGATATGAGGTGCCTAGGGCCTACATCTAGCTAGTTCCTAGGGTTATTTCTCATGTATAGTGATCAATGAATATATTTCACCTACCATCGGTATAAGGTTTGTTTTTTGGTAAATTTAAATGTTTTTTTCTCTTATTTAAAGTTTCACCTCTTATTATGATTTTTTTGATTATTTTTTCATTCCTTGAAAACTATTTTCAAATTAAAATTGTACTCCTTTTTATGCTGTTTAGTTTCAAAGCTACATTTTTCCTAAATTTTTTCTTTAATTTTCTTTCATGATAAACCTGGCATGTTTTATTTTTCATTTGATGTTTAGTTCATGTAATTTCTACCTGGGTGGGATCCTACTGGGATTTAGTTCACACCTATATAGAACATTGGGTGTATATAGTCTCTTTTGTCTCATTATTTCAAGTTAAGGAGAGATGTGTCAGGTTGGTAGTTTGGTCTTCTAGTTGTTTTTGGTTTTGGATCTTGGAGGTGGCTGCTCGAGGACATTACTCCTCTTGTTGAATGAAGGTTTGGAGTGTTGTTTTGGTTTCCCCTTTCTGTTATTATTGTTTTTGGACCTTGTTTAGTTGTAAATATAGAAATTTTAATTTTTTAAAGGTGCATTTGGATAAATTTTTCAGATCTGTTTTTGGGGTGTTTATTTGTTATTTTAATATGGTAATTTCATGTAAATAGTTCCAAAATAATTTAATTTGACACCCAAGAAAATTGTGCCAGCCCATGGGGATTGGGAACGCCCTTAAGGCCTTCTCGTAGACCAATTCATTTTACCATTTCAGGGTGGACTCAGGTTGTTTTATGAAAAAATGATATCAGAGGAAGGTTATGAACTTTTAGTCTTGTTCCTTAGGTTAGAGTTTGGGTAGACATGAGCTTGGACTGTCAGGACATGACGTTCTATTTATGAGTAGGGTTCCTAGCCAGCAAACCTCTTGACAGGACACAGGTCACAAGAGGAAGTTTGGTTTTCTATGAGTTCATTTGTTCTTGTAGTCTGTGGATGTTTGGGAAATGAAATGGGGGATGGGTTAATAGTTTTAGTGAGCTTGAAAGGCCTGGAAATACATGTGGAGTTGGGTAATTTGTCCTAGAATACTCTCCATGGAAGTGGAGTGATTGGCATATGGGCACCAACCATATGTTCAAGTCACCCACTGATAGTAATTTCCCCTTACATCATCCTACGTCTCTTGGTTTGAAATCAAGTAAATTTAGTTTTTTTAAGTAAAACTGATTTGGTTTTGGGGAGATGGAAATGTTTTGAAAAGAATTTATTTGAAATTGATGTGTATGGATTGAAAAGTGCGGGTTGTATGTTTTTTTAAAAGTGGGATGGTTTGTTATTATTATTTGGTGTTCTCATGAGAAATCACTTGTATGGGAAAACACAAAATGGTGGATGGTAAATGGAAAGAGTGGATGAGTGCCTCGATAGACATAAGGTGGGTGCCCAGAGTTGCATGAAAACATGAATGTCTGAGGACCATGAGACACCATTGGTGTTTGTGGAACCCACCAACCTTTTTTATTTTAAAAAAATGTTTTTAAAAGAAAATTTGGGGTTCTAATAACCATTGTTTGTGTGGTGTGTCTTTGTGTAATTTTTGGGAATTTTGTTATCGAGGCATTTTGAATTGAGAATGGTTTTGGTTGACTTACGTCTGGAGTTTGAGTTCTTTTTTTCTTGCGGTATTTCTTGGATGTTGGACCAGTTTGATTGGGTCCAGGGTTTTTTCTTAGAAACTGCACTACTCCATAATGTATTGATGTATATTCAAAGTGTGGTCACAGGTTATCCACCAATGGAAGACACTCCAGTTGGTCAAAGTAAGGACTCCATTAGGGTATGTCCTTTTCTCTTCATTCAATTAAGATAATCCTTTTTTTAGTAGAAGAGTGGGTGTGAATGGTTGGAAGAGACATTAGCTTCTTAGGTTTCAGGAGTCTTCAAAGGTAAATCCTGATGCCGTCCTATCTGAAGGTCCTATTTAACATTAGTGAAAGGACCTTTAGGGAGTAAATGAAAAAGCGGCATGGGTTGATTTTGGAACAAAGTGTAGTTTCTTGTTGAACTAGTAGGAATAAGTTTTAATCAGTGGGGGTCAGAACCTGACTAAAAGGAGGGGGATTCTTCAACCATCAGAGCTCTAGCCTTAGGTCTTAGATTGAATCTGGAATATAGTCAAGAAACCCCCGATGTTGTGAGGGACCTTGGTCCAGTGTCTTTTTTCTGTTCAAAAAATGAATATAGTATATGTTTTCTATGAATTTATTGCATTCTAAGCAGTCCAGTTGGATGGAGGGGTCATGAGGACCCTGCATCTTTGCGATGAACCAAATTTTGTCTTCATTGTGGTCTGGGGTTTTGCAGTCAGGCCCTTGTGATAGGGTGTTAAGTTATAAAAGAATCCCCTAGGTTATCTCATGGAGGTATTTCTATGTCAAACTACTCTTTTTAGTTTTTTAGATGGTCTTTATGGTGGGGATTCCATTTGTTCCTCCCCCTTTTTGTATCATTTGAAGGTGTGTTGACTTTTGGGGGCCAGTGTCACTTGGTGAGGAGTCCATTTTGGGTCTCCCGAGTTTATTTTTAACGTTATTTATCATTGTTGGTGGTGTTCTTAACTCTTTCCCATTATGTTTAATAGGAACCACTTTTAGCTAAGAGGGTGTACTAGTTATGTTTTCTGGTATGTCTTGGGATGGATTTCTGAGGGTGGAAAGCGTTTATTGTGGGGATAATTGTCACTCATGGTTTCTTATTTTATCCTCAAACTCGGATCGGTTTAGATTTTAGTTGTTTTTGCTCGAGAAAAATGTTTGATTGATTCGAGGTCCCGAGTTAGCATTGTCGTAGTTCGATTTTGGGTCCCTGATTAAAATTTTAATGATTGAAAAATGTGCAGTTTTAGGCCAGTGAGTGGGAACCACACAACAACGAAAGCCAGGAGGTGACCCCATGTATCAATGCAGTCACTTCTTGAATGGGTAGAGACCAGCGCACGGTCCACAGACAGTCACATGACCTATGTAGGGTGACCGCATGGTCACCCTATATTAAGAATATCTAATTCATTTAATTTTGAGTAAAATAAAATAAAAAATTAATTTAAATGAATGTGTGATTAAACAAAATTTAAAAAATATGTGAAATAAATATTTTATAAATTTTTATAATAATAATAATAATATTTTTGAGTGTATTATTATTATTACTATTAATGGTAATAAAAATATTAATTTTATTAATATTATTAATATAATTATTGTTATTAATAATTATTTTAAATAATAATGACAATAATATTATGAGAGAATAATAATATTTTTTTTGCTGTCATTACTACTATCATTTTTATTTAAATAATTTTTATGATCATTATTATATTTATTATTATTATTTTTACACTGGTTAATTCCTTTTTTAGGGTTTCTTTTATTTCCTTTTTTCCTAACCCTCTCCTCCTTTCTCCCCATCCTCAAAGAACATCCCTCCCCCTTCCTCTCTACCTTACACACCAGCCACCCATGCGCCTCCTTATAGGAAGCCTCCCTCCAGCCACTTTCTTCAGTGAGCCAACCTCCACAGGTGCCTTGTAGCATCGCGTGCCCCACCTGCTCGTGCCCCGAAGCCCTGCGTGCCCCCTGCTCATGCCCCATTGTCCCATGCGCACCTCTCAACACCCGTATGCACACCACATCTGAGAACCCTTCTTCACATGGCAGGCCTCTGAGGCCGCTTGCATTTTCTCCTCTTTCTCCATCGTGGGTGCATTCTTCATCCAGGTAAGGTTTCCAATTCTCCTTCTTAGAGTTTGGTTTCAAGGGGTTATGGTTTTTGTTATTAGGTTTCAATCTTGATCTTTTGGTGTCACTCTTTTGGTATAGGTTTTGTTGTGGAAGCTTGTGGTGATGCTAGGGTTTGGATACATTACGAATGAGTTTCACCCAATTTTTTCAAGAGTGTGTTGGTACAAGGTAGATTATTCCATGGTTAAACATTCTTTTATAAATTTATTGCACCTCATTGCATTTTTATTAGGTTTTATATATTATGTGTGAGGTGCAGGAGTGGTTTTTGGGAAATTTTTATATGTATTTTGGTTGAAAATAATTTATCATGTGAAATTGGATGTTTTTGGTGAGAAAAGTTATGGAACCCATTTAAAATAAGTTTAAAATTGTCTAAATAAATATTGAAATTTGTTAAATGGTGTGAATTATATTTGGGTATTTTTAGGATGTGCGATCAGTTTTAAAGAGGGTTTTTCTATGAAACTAGTTGCATTTTAAGTGATATCCTTTATTGCCTGATTATTTATCTTTTATACTATGTTCAAATGATTTATTAAATTATTCATGTGGTGTGAATGTATTATTTGATATGGTTAGATGTGCATGTAATTTTAAAATGTCATTTTGACGTGAAATAAGGTGTTTTTCACATGTGAAATCTCATTGAGTCATTTTGTAGCATTGTATAAATTGTCTAATTAGAATTTTATTTTATGTAAGGGTCAAAAGTAATGTTTTTGTATGGAATTTAGGTGAATTTTATTTTTAAAAGTTATATTTGGGTGATTTTCCAGTGGGAAGCCTTGTGGCATTTTGAAAAAATATTTTACAAATTGTCTGAATGGTTTATTGAGTTGTATGGGTGGGGTAGACCATGATATGGAATTTATTTTGTATTGTTTTTTGAATTGTAAAAAATTTATCTTAAAATGTTCACGGCATATCCATTTTGTTTTCATATGGGGATTGTGTATTTTTGGTCTTAAAAGAGGATTTGGAATGTGTTTTTGTGTGTAAAACCATAAGAAACTTTTTAAAATTGTTTACATTTTTTTTGAATGGATTATTAAATGATATAAAGGTGTGTGAAACATGTTTGTGAACAAATTTGGTGTGAAAATGGTGTTAAAATAGAATTTGTATGTGTAAGTGATGTGATGTGATATGTGAAACTTTATTTTACACAAATGGGAAGTCCAAGTATCTAGGTGGGTGGAAATGTACTAGTATGCTAGTGATCCGGAGTGGTTTTGTCCATATTCCATGTAGAATGTTTGATGATGAAAACAATAACTAAACTACTATGATAATGATGGGAACTACTAGGTTATGAGTATGTTCCATACCAGTGGTTCGTGCATGAGAGTGAATATTTTTTATAGTTATTTTTCACCGAGATACGAGGTACCAGGGGATCAAAACTAGATAGTGCCTAAGATTATATCCTATGTCTAGTTCTCAATGATTATATTTCACCTACCATCGGCATAAAATATGTTTTTTGGTAATTTTAAAAGCTAATTTGTTTCTTATTTAACATTTCACCTCTTATTATGATACTTTTTTTATAGTTTCATTCAATGAAAACTATTTTCTAATATAAATTGCACTCCTCTTTAAGTTGTTTAGTTTCATTGTTATTTTTTTTATAAAATTGTTTTGGAATTTTCTTTCATGATAAAGCTAGCATGTTTTATTTTTCATTTAATGATTGATGAACTAAATCCATACAAGTTGGCATCCTACTGGGCTTTGGATTACACCCTGTATACACATTTAGGTGAATGTAGACCCTATTGTCTCTTTATTTCAGGTTAAGGTGAGATGTGTTAGGTTGGATGTTTAGAATGATAGTGGTTTTGGTTATGGATCTTGGTGGTTGATTCTCGAGTAAATTAGTCCTCTTGTTTCATGGAGGTTTAGAGAGCTGTTTTGGTTTCCCCTTTCTGTCATTGTCCTTTTCCGCGCTTGCTTATATTTAAATGAAGAATTAGGAATTCATTAAAGGTGAATTCGGTTAAAATTTTTAGATCTGTTTTTGGGTTTTTTTGGTTATTTTAATATAGTGAATTTTGGTAAATTATTCCCAAAGAATTTCATTTGATACCTAGGCACTTGTTCCAGCCCATAAGGATTGGGAACACCCTTTGGGCCTTCTCACAGACCGATTCGGGTGACCATTTCAAGGTCTACCCAGGTTGGTTCATGATAATTATCCTCTTCATTTTATTCCTGGTTTTTTTCCTTACTTGGTTTTATGGATCACCTATTATATATTTTTACCATGTTATACAATAATGTTTTAAAAATTAAGGACTATTATGAACATGTTAAAGAGGTTTTCATTAATGATGGTGTATTTCATGTTTTAATTTTTATGTATGTAACTAATTCCCAAAAACACTATAATTTTTTATCTTTATGTTGTATTAAGTGTAATATTATGAAATAAATCATGTATTAATGTGAAATAAAGAGAAGGGTTGTTATAGTTAGTATCAAAGAAAAAAGTTCAGTTATTTTTGGGATTTAGATTAAAAAACTCTTGATAAATCCTTAAGTATAATATTATTTATGAGAAATAATTCCAAAGTTTTTATAATTTTAAAGTAACTCGTTTATAAACCAAATACATCCATGTCTAAATACTACAAGTGGATGTGGTTTGGACACATATGTACCTAGGGGTAACAACTCGGAAAAGGTTTCCAGAGCCTGTCTTGGGGTAACCAAGTACATAAAAGTAGGCCTTACTATGCACTTAGTTCAAAAATCCCCAGGGATATGCTTTGGTAAATTAATAAGCTCATTACGAACCATTAATAAGGGAAAAATACCCATATATGTCTATGTTAGAAAATTGATCATGGGTAACATAGGTTAAAGATTAGAAATCTATAAGTTAAGGAATAAATTTTATTTATAAGTGACCCATTGAATATTATGGGGTTCTTATTTATATGTTTAATAGTTTAAAATTAGTCATAAGTAATATTTTCATTATTCTTGACAATGGTTTGAAATAGGAGGAGCAGAGTAAACAACTAGTGTAAAGGGAAATGTGGTGAATTCTGAAATGAGATGCCTTACATGGTGGGAGATCATGTAAGACATTTTTGATTTTTCTAAACCAAATATCTAAAATAACAACAAATGGTACTTTATTTAATTCTCAAATACTTCAAATAAGTGGAATATGACATGTTAAGGAAGCTCATCTGGTAAATATGATGAGGTAAATAAGACCATATTTCCTTTGTGATACAAGTGTAGAAAGAGGAACTAGGGGAAATTCCACAAAAAAATGAGAGCTGGTTTATGTGTGGGAATATAGGGAATAATGTATCAGACTTCCATGAAAAAAAAAGAAAAATGTGATGGATTGAAATAATTTTCAATCTCCCTATTTAGTTTTATACCACAAATGTGGAGAGGTTAGGCATTATCCAAGACAATGATATATTCCATGGGTTGAGAAGCATGGTGAGCATCAACAATCTCCAAGATCGAGGAAAAATGGGATGTCCTATGATAGTATAGATTATGATACCTAAATTGTATACAGTTTATGTAATTTTGTATTTCAATTCATTCCCTAGGAGTATTCTTGTAGGTTTTCTACCAATATAAAACCACCACCCAAAATAATTTGACAAAAAACACGAATGATTATATATAACATGATGATGTTTAGGGGAATGTTCTTCATGAAATATTATAAGTATTCCTTTAGTGTAATTTGTTTTTTCCTGGTTATATAATGGTTGTCCTTTTATAAAGACAATATAAATTTCTAGGAGAAGGAACTCACCCTCAGTACCATGAATCACTATTCAATTCTATAAAAGTACAAGGAGGAGGATAAATCTTCTTTTGTATGGACATTATTTCACTACTGTAAAGTTTATATATCTTAAATTTTTGGGACTAAAAAAGGGCCTATGATATAGAAATCATTGATGTGTAAATATTTAAGTGTTTATATAAGGGTATTTGGGATTTATGTCGGTATATAAATGAAAGTCATGATATAAGATTCATGAAACATCTAAGGATTGTTCCATTGTTTTGTATTTTCTTAAGGAATTTAAATTTAAATTTAATGGTACCAATTACCTATAAAAGTGATATAGTGATAAAGTGATATTTTAGAAAACACATGATTGGTGGATTGATAACACATAATAGGCGATTGATTTTGGAAAAAAACTAAATAGTCCTTGTATGATATTTCTTAGGATAATATTATTTATAAAAGCATTGATATGATTTTTTAATATTTATATGATGAAAATTTAGTATTATGTATTTTTGGAAACATATTATTGGATAAAATATTTTTTATTTTTAACTGAATAATGATAATTCGAGAGATATTTTATTTAGTTAAGGTATATATATATATACGCATTTGGATTATCTTAAATGAATGATCTGATGATTTTGGAAGTCTAACATGAAGGGTATGAGACAACCTTTGGGGTTAAAACATTTTTTAATTTTGAGGATATTAGTTTTATTTATGTGTACTTATCTAATAAATGATCTATATTAAACCATTGAGAATATTTAATCAATTTTTAATAATAATATAATAAATTAATATTATACATTACGCTAATCATTTTGTATTTATTAAAAGATATAAATAATAGATTTTTATTCCTTGATGCATTATGTGGTCCGTTATAAGTTTATAATTCCCCAAGGAAAAAATTCATCTTGAGTTTTCAATTTTTGGAGGAAAAGAGGAGATTTTATTGGAAATTATTTATGCCTTTCAAGAATGTATATTTCATTATATTCCCAGTCTATATGATAAAGTAATTACCTAACTCTAGAAAATTAATCTTGAAGAAAAAAATGTTTTCATATTATTTTTATTTATGATTAATTGATGGACATTTTTTCATTTATAAAGTTATGGTATTGTGGTCATTAACTTTATCCAAATTGTGTTCTCTATAAAACACAAAATGTTCATTGGTGTTATTTTTCTCTTCTATGTCCATGTTTTCACTTTCCGATAATGTTCTCAAACTTGGTAACCCATTTATGTGATAACCTTTATACGTCCCATTACTAATATACATGAGGTTATTTTATTAAGAATTTTTACGATGTGGGTTTTCAATAAAAATATTTTAATGTTTCAAAACTGGTATTACTAGGTTTATGTTTAAATTTAGAGAATTAAATTTATTAAATGGGGAAATAATGTAACACCCTAAATTTTTAATAGAGAAAATTTTTTTTATAGCCTATGAAATAAAATCAATGATTGATTGAATTTGACAATTTTAACCTTCAATTAATTTTCTTGGATATTTGTAAGATTAAATAATTTTTGAAATATATATTTCCAAAATATATTGATAAATTATTAGTAAATAATAAATCAGTTTTGTAATTTCTTTTTTGTTCTTAAAAATATGATTTATTCATAAATGATTTTTTTATATTTTTAAAAACAATATTATAATTATTTTCTTGAATATAAAGGAAATTAATTTTATATAATGATCCCTATTTTTTATATCACCATATTAATATACTTATATAGTGAAATTTTGTGTTTTCTTGAAGATATAGATTTTTTAGGGAAAAGAGATAAATACTATTTTTGTGTAAAAGCTTCCTTTATTTTGAAATTAAATTAACTAAGAAGTATACTTATTTTTTTAATTTGATATAAAGGTAATATAACTATAAATTAGTTATATTTAATTAAATTAATTACATATAAATCATCTTTATAACATGTATTTTTTATAATATTATTTTATTTGGATTAAATATGAATTTTTCTAAAAATAATTTTCCAATACAAAATGTTTCTCCACTATAATTAACATAAATAACTTATAATGAGAAATATTATAGATGAAATATTAATATTTTATATCAGTATTTACGAATTGAAATTCATATGATAAATATTTCTCATTATAGAGTGAAAGTAAAATCTTATTTTCATTAAAATATATTTGTGGGAAAATAGATTTCTATCATGATTTTAGGGTTTTATATTAAATTAAATTCTTCCACCTCTGAAAATTGATTTTTACAAAATGGATTTGATATTTTGAATCATGATAATTAATATTAGATAACAATCTCCGCCTAATATTTTTAGCAATATGAATAGTAACTGTATTAAATATTTATTGCCATGGTAAAACAAAAATATATTGATTAAGGGTAGAAATAATTTAACAAATAATATAAACAAAGTAAACCAAATATTATGAATATTTATTTTTAATTTTAATTTAAATTATGATGATATATATTTTTTGTTTTACTAATTTACAAATGATTAAGTAATTAGTTTGATAAAAATATTATTTTTTTAAAATAACATAAAAATAATACATTTTTAAATATTTGAAATCAGTTATGAAATTTATTTTGAAAAATTAATGAATTTTTAAATAAAATAATTTTTTTATAAAATAATAATTTTTTAAAAATTATAATATATAAATGTTCATATAATATTTATACAGTCAAATAAAAATTTTATAAGGGTTTAAAAACTATTATTGTCAAAAAAACCTATCATTTTAGAATAAATATAAATTTTATTTTAAAAGTGAATTTTCCAATATTTAAAAATTTATTTATATAAAATGATTATTATTTTTGGAATCATAAAATTGAAATTATCCAACAATAAATGTTTCATAATTTCTGAGATAGTTAAATTTTTGGGTAAAAATTTAAATATCATATAAATATAATTTTTATTTTATAACATCCTAATGTCCCAAAAGTGATGTAATAATTACTATTAATGGGGTATAAGACCAAATATATATTTTCCCATTAAAATAATGTGTTTTTATGTTTATGTTTATTTTTTTTAAAGCCATTATGAATCCTAAAAAACCTATAATATATTTTATTCTTTTAAAATCATTTTTAAGAGTGTGACTCAACTCAACATAAGCAAGGGAATTACCTTAATAAGCTCGGCCCTTGGAATTATAAAACATTAAAAAATTCTTCCTTTTGGATGAAACTTGGTAAAAACAATTAGATGGTTAGTGGTTTTGGATATTTTATTTTGTAGAGTCCAAAACCTAAATAATTAGGGAATCTCCGTAATTTCGGATATAAACCCACCCAATATGCAAATTTTCTTCACTAGAACTTCTTTTAGTAGAAACTAACTGTTACCTACACTCCTTATTGTCCTCACAAGGTTCCCACAATCTCTTAAGAATCCCCTCCCATTTTTTTTGGAGTGACAACCTCAAGTAAGTGATCATCAACTTTCCTCTATTCCTTTCAAATTTAAGCAACTTCTTTGAAATTACATCTTGTAATTTCTAATATTTATGTTTTAATTTATTTATAATCATTCCATTAATATAAATTTTATGACACATGAATGAGGGATCATTTATACTCACCCATTTGGACCATTACCAAATCCGATACAATGTTGAAACTCTCCAAGGGATCATCACCTTCTTTTCATTTTTCATGTTTCTTTATGAACTTGAAAATTATATATCCATTTTCTAATGTTGGTATATTTACTAAAATATCTATATGACTTACCATTTTATATTTAAATTATTATATGACCCTTTCTATCTCATTAACCATTTTTATAAAATTTTACTTGACGCCGTTATGATGCCAAAATTTCACCGTGATTTTCAAGGCCAAAACAATTATGTATTGAATACCATAACTATTTTCTGTCAAGGGTATTAACTTTTATGAACATATAATTATTATTTAGGGAGTTAAATATATTTATTCCACAATACTTAATCTTGTAATAAGTTATGATTATGAATGAATCCATGTTGTATGATATATGTGGAACCCTTAAGTATGAGAATGAAATCAATATGATGGGTGTACCAAGAGAGCGCTATAATGAATTGGATATTGTTTAGTATCATGATATGTCATGTTGGGATAGATAGTGAACTTAACTATTTTATGGAACTTTTTCCACCATGATTTCTTGGCATTTTTATCCTTGGCATATGTTTATGATGCAATGTTTTAAGTTATAGCCACATTTCCCATGTTATGATTTTCATTCTATATCATGTTTCTCTATTTAGGTTTATGATTAATACTATTTTAATTCCTCATTGATATTCCTATTATTTAACATGTATTATATTCCTCATTTTATTCCACATTTATTCCCTTACTAGGCACTAGATCTCATACCTTTATGATATTTGTCTCAAAGTCATCCCATGGAGTTTTAAGTACGAATAAATATTATGAAAATGTTTATGATGATCTCATTAAATATTGTTTATTTCATGTTTTAAGTTGTAATATAATTTACTTAATTCACAAAACACTATAATTTTTGATCATTTTGGTTGTATTAAGTGAAATATTATGAAATAAATGAAGTATTAATGTGTAATAAATATTAATGTTGTTATAATTATAATTTAAAAATATAATATTATATATACTTTGGGGATAGATTACCTACTCAAAAATAATATTCAAATACACTAGATTTTGACACCACAACTGATTATTGGGAGAACCCTTCTTTACATTACCATCTCCCCTCACATCTCATTTGTCTACCCATTCTAGGGGATGTGTCACTTTTCCTTTTTTTGAGGGCCTTCATTATTAGTGTATACTCATGTACACTAAAAAAGTTATACATGGTGGTTCATTTAATTAAAACCATATAAAACATAAAGTTAGGGATAACATAATAATAACAATACCCAGTTGCAAGTAGTATAAATGAAACACCACCTGGGGGATAGACCAAGAATATTTTCTTTTAGTATTTATCATTTACAGTTTACTCTAATTTCATGAATTATCATGTTTGTTTTTATTTTTTATACTTTATATTGTTCAATTTAGAATCACAAATAAAATCCACCAGATTCATAATAACTATGGTTTTATCTCCACTTCGTAGAAGTTAAACTAACCTATTTTTTCCTCAATAAAAATGAAGGGTTTTTAAATTTAAGTGCTGGTGAGAGTCAAATAGTTTAGGAGTTTTTATGTTTCTATTTTGTTAATTATATATTTAAGAAATTTGATAGTCAATGTATTTTAAGTATCATTTTCACTCTTGAATTGAATTTGAGATATTTTACATGATTTTTAGAAAAATAGGTATTTAAATGATTATTGATATGAATACTTTATCTTTTAATTTAATTTTCAAATATTATTATTAATTTGAATGATTTTTGGAATCCATGCATATGGACATGGATGTAAATTATTTTTTTATCCAATGAGGTATTGTAAACCCATTTGGAATATTATGTATAAACCATATAATTATAGATAGAAACATAGATATTTTTTTGAGAACTAGAACATGTGATTAAATTTATTTAAATCATTTAAAGATCATAATATTTTTATATGATTAAGTAATTTATTTGTAAATCCAAATTTTAAACTTGAGACACACCCTTTAAATATATCCTTGATAATAATTAGAATCAATTAATATTTTTATAGTTTTAATCCACATTTCCAGATGATTTCTCTTTACCTATATTAACTCTTAATTTTTTTTTCATGTAATTTTTTTGAGTGTGGGGGAAGGCCCTTTAATTTTTTTATTTAAGAAGTAATTAATTTTATAGTGGTTTTATTTGTATTTTAGTATTCTGGGAATTAGAGAGAGATAAATGAGAATTAATAATTATTCATTGAAAATAATTAATATTACCCTTTTATCCTAAAAAACATTCAAAGAATGAATTTATATTAAATTAATCGTTATACTAACATAATATTTCAACCATTCAGTGTATATATTTATCATCACATTTACTTGAAAATAATTGACAAATGGGGAATAATTAGGATAAATTCTTCTATTTCATTCATTATTTGTCTCACGGCCCATTCTATTAAAAAAAGGGGGTGTGGTGATGAACATTTTTAAATGTGATTTAGTGAGGTATATTCCCTATAATTTCACTTGAACATTCTTGAAATAGTATTTCAGGCCATTATATTCTCTATTTGGCCCTGAATTTTTTCATTTTTTTACCCACCAGACATTATACAAAAAATCAACTTGAAAATACCTCATGATTGAATTTATTTACATCTCATGATGTGGATAAATGAGAGCTTCAACTATCCCATGATGAAACATGAATTTTCCTATTATGTTAATAACTCTTGATTAAATTTCTATTGAGGGGAGTGTGAAATTAATTTTTAAGTTAGTTATGATTTTCTTTGGAAAAAGATGGATTTTTATGTTAAAAACATTAAATTAAATAAAGAATAAAAGTTTTTAATCATAAATTATACTTATGTAATTTATTTTTTAGAAGATATTGGGAAATTCACTAATTTTTGATTTTAGAGTGGATTTTATATAGATATTTGATGATTTCTAGTTAGAAAAAAGGGAATGTTTGAGGTAGTTTATAAATAATGTTTTATTTGATATTCTATTTATAATAATTTATATAATTTCCCCATAATGATCTTTATTCAACAATTTTATGGAAATTTTAATTTCGAGTTTAAATTTTTAATTTTTTTTAAAATACCATTTTTTCCTTTTATTGTGAATTATATAATTTTCATAAAAAAAATGTATTGATAATTTTACATTAAATTTAACTTAAAATATTTAAACTAATTGGGCAGAAATTTTTATTTAATTAATTCTAGCGGTATCCCAACTTTGAAGGGATAAAATCATATTTGAATTCAATATTAAATTGAACTCGATACAATGGACCTCATTTCACCATTAATGCCATAAATTATTAATCAAAGATTTTAATGTGATTAAGATTTTTATAGATATTAAATAAATAAATTTATATAATTTAATTTATATTAATGTATAGCTGGATCATGAGTGAAGTTTGTCAAAAAGGTGGCTCAAAGAAAAGTACATTTAGAGATAGAATTCTTCTTATGCCATTTCTGATATTTCAAACCCTATACCTCATCCAATCATGTTTTTTTGTGTTTTCAAAATTTAATAAGGGGTTTCAAGGATTTATTAGGGTGTGGTAGAAGATTTTGGTTACATACCATATATTTATCCATTTATAATAAGTAATACTTCTAGATAATATCTCTTGCAATAAGTCTCTCATACTCTTGTTTTTATAATTTTATTTTATTTTATTTTGAACCTATAATAGCTCTTTCTATTTAATACTAATTTATTTTTATTATCCCAAGATATTTTTAATTTTATTATTTTTTGGATTGAATCAATGAGTGAAGAAGAAATTGTGTTTTACCCTTTCAAACATTTTCTTGTAAAAAATAGTGTCAATGATGACAAATCCACCGATGAGAGAGTAGTTATTTTTATGGATTTTTTGACTTTTAAGTCCACCAATAACTTTTTTTAATCCATAAAGTAACTATTATTTATAAAATTAATGTCAATGAAATGAGTTTTTAATGTTTAAATAACTTGAATGATTCACACTTAGTACTCAAGGTCAGGTTTGTGTGGTCTATCAGATAGAAACATTAATTGTCAAATATAATAAACTTGATATAAATTCATAGGGTTTGAATTTAATCCCAAAACTAAAAATATTATATTTTTATGAGTGTAGGATCTTACATAATTTTATATTTAATCATAATTTTTCTTTTGGACAACATTTAAATCATGACGATGAGGTTGAAGATCCTAAATATTGATTATGGTACTTTTGTTCCAATATCCATGGTAGTTATTTCATCTATATATTTTTAAGGTTAAAAACTATATAATCATAACAAAATTTATTTAAACAAAAGTTATAATGATGAATGATTCATTAAGGGGTAGTAAAATTAATTGTGTTTTATCATATAGGTGTTTTAATGAAATCGTTTTCTTATTTTTCTACTTTTTAATCTAATGTCACTAAAAAATATCCCTAATATTTCCCCTATTCCTCACAAAAATTTATTAATTATTAAAAAATATAATGTATTTTTAATTCAATTCCTTCTTAATAGAAAAACCTAGGTTAGCCATTGTGATACACATAGTAAAACAATCAAAAAAATTTATAGTAAACACGACAATTCTGATCAATAATCTCTAATATTTATTAAAAATTACATCCCTATAAGTGTAACTCTTCCACCCATGATATTGATCTTGTGGAATTATTATTTCCATTAAATCTAAAATGAAAATATTTCATTGGTGAGTAATTTTTTTATACATAAAAAAACATTCAATATCTTTTCTCGCAGTGAGATTTTAATTTACAATAGTTGAGGTGGATGAATTTTTAAAGGATTATGACTTTGAGATACAATATAATCTAGATAAAAGAAATGTGGTATATGATTAAAGTAATAATAATCCTCTTGGTTATGTTATTTGAGAGTAAGGAGATGAGTGAAGGATGATACATGATTTTAAAACATTAAATTTTGATATGGGGAGCATTAATGGTATAGTGTTTCTATATTAGAGGACTGTGTATTTTTCCTTATTCTAGTAAATAGAGAAGTCATAGCTAAAAGTTATTGAGGTGTAAGTGTGGAGATATCATGTATTATATAGATACACTCTCAAGATATCATTGATGGATAGTGATCATCAGGTTTTGTTTTAGGAAATGTTTTTGATCCATTGGAAATTTGATAGGTGGTTCTCCATGAGTTTCATGTAAAATCATTAGAAATATAACGTGATATATCCCTTATGTATTATTATTTGAGAGATAAATTCTAGTGGATAGTAATGATATGGTCTGTTGTGATGTTCGTGTCTTTATATTTAGTTTTTTAGAGGGTGAATGATGAGCATAGAGTTCCTGTTGATTTACACTGGCCATTGGATGATTCTTAATGAATGTTGGAGGACATATAGATGGATTTTGTTACAAAGTATTTTCAATATCTAGGAGTATGTGACATGATTTGGATGATTATAAAATACTTGATGAAGTAAAATCAATTTATAGAATTCATGGATTCATGTTTATTGGATACATTAGAAAGATTCTATATGGATAAGGTGTTGCAACTTCATGGGGTTTTGATAATGACCGATGTTGATTGAGATCCTTGTATTACCTGAATGGTATGGAAGAGAATGCACCATTATTTTTAAATATTGGTTATCCTTTATCACTTCTTTAATCCTTATATATATGATTATGTGGGGTGGGAGATATAGATACTAGAAGACATGTTTTGTGTATATCATTTTAATTTTAGAGGATTATAGAAGAAATATATTCATTTAGTTTATTTCACTAAAAATAATAGATATTAATCATCCCTTGGTATGAATCTATTTAGGAAATTGTAGGTTTAGTCTTGTTGACCTCTATTATGATAGAACTGGGTTGATTAGTCAATGGTTCATGGACCATATTTGGGGATGAACATAATAGAGAAAGTGAATGTGATTCATGTGTGGATGAAGGATGCTCAAGACCTCCAAAATTCATATATGGATCAAATGATTAGATAAGTGAATTTTATGGTCATAGATCATGAATTAATGAATATTTTTATCATAATGGTTATTGATGGTTCAATCACTATAGTTTATTTCATGTAAATTTATTAAACCATTCACGGTGTTATGCTACATAATTGAGGGGCTATATCGATTAGATATTCCTTCAAAAAAATAGATTGTATTTGTGATTTATACCATATAATGTAGAATTGAAGTTATCCTCATGGCAACTCCCATGTCATTGATTAAGGTGAGTTGGATTTTTTGGAGTATGTTATGTTAATTGAGGGTCTTGTAGTGATTCAATATCTCAAGGAGAAATCACTTCTTAGGAATGTCATTCCATTGGTTCATGTATTTCTATGTCATGACACCTTAGAGTAATATATGTTAGAGTTAAAGATACGAATATAAGTTCAATATATATTTTTATTTTATTCTTGTAATATTGAGAAATATTTTTTTTGTTGATATAATCGAGATGTTATCTTTTGTAGTTTTGATCCAATTTGATGGTGAAATTCATTTTTTAAGATTATATCAAGGGGTGTTTGATTATTTATTTATTTTTTCTCTTCCTTGGTTTAGTTTTTATTATCGAGGAACAAAATAATTTTTGAGTTATCTAATATTATGGGATAGATTTTATTGCTGCACAAAATTTTAGTTTTGAGGTGTTAGGGATTTTCAGTGTGAGTTAAGAGGTGAGTGCTGGAGGAGAAGTGTAACATGGGTTGAGGATTTAGCTAATAGAAAATATACACTACAACATCCTTCCATTGTGTCATGATTTTCAGCCTATAAGAGTTAGAGGATAAGATTTGTATATAGATCATCTTAGATGGAAATTAAAATAAGATTTTATAGATTATATTATACTAAATTGTATTACATCGAAACCTATTACACATGATTTCTTTGGATTCATATGGTTGATGTATTGTGTCTTGATTCAAGTGGTCGTTCTAAGATTATATTGCGATGTTTTTTAATTCAAGGGGTGGATCAGATTTGGATTTAAATAAGGGAGATATTTCCTCCATTAATGTAACACACAGATGTTTTTATGAACTAATTTCTATAAATAATTTTAATTCTTCAATAGCTTGCAATGCAATAAATCATGAGTTGAAAAAATTGAGATATTACCTTAGTATAAAACTTTCATTATAAACAAGGTATTAGGTAAGTTGGAATAAATATAACTAACTTATGAAAATGTATGGTGAATTCATTCACTAACAATAATTTATAAAAATATAAATCAATTTTATATTTTTATTTTTTTAATAAAATGAGTTAATTATAATTAGAAAATGAAATTAATTAAATGTATAAGTTATATACTTAATAAAATACATTTTATATTCATCCAATAGATATTTTTGTTATAGGGTATGAATAAACGCTATTTTTTGTATAAAACCCTGTATTTTTAAAAAGAAAAATTTATTACCTTTTAATAGAGAACACTTTTTAATTATTATTTTAACACACAAATAATTTTTATATAATAAAAAAATTTCTTTTGAAGAGTGATATAAAAATTTACTATGGATAAATTTTAATATCATTCTGATAATTTTCAAATTTTGATGAATAGTAAAACATCAGTAAAATTTAATTACAAAAACGTTTTTTCATCGAAAAAATTTATATTGTTAAATTATAATATTGAATGGTTTTAAAGTATAAATATAATATATTTTTATCATTCAAGTTAATTTATTCCATTATCATAAATTTTAAATTGAATTCAGATGTAAAAATATATTAATATTTGGAAATGTTTTAACTTTTAAAAACTCGTTCTATCTTTCTGATAATGAGAATAATTTCAAATTAATTATTTTAACTTAGGTTTTCTGAATTTTTAGAAATAGATTCCATATTTGGAATTTGTAGGTACAAATTATGTAAGTGTCTTTATTTTATTTTTGGAAATTATGAATAACACCTACGTGATTTTTTATTAATACAGTAAAAGGGTAAATTTGGTAATTAAAGGTAACAATGCTATTATGAAATTACTATAAAACTTTTATTAATATCATTGGATGAGTGTGTTTATACCTCAGTAATCATTGTGTCTAAATTCTGTCCTTTGAAAGCCACTTGGATGAGATTATGATATGTAATTTATTTTATTTAAATAAACGTTAAATATGTCTTACTCAGATTTCTAGTAACTAAATAATTGTTTATATAAGGTTATAAAGAAGATAAATTAGATTATAAATAATCATTTGAAATATATATTTTTTATCAAGGCAATTTATTTTTAATTTTTATGAAGTTAATAATTACCTTAAATACCAATACTTTGATGATATAAAAATTAATTAATTGTTGGGAAATCAATAAAATAATTTTGTTAAAGTTATAATAACCATAAAAGGAACAAAAATCTTGACAAAATCATGTTTTTTGATTATATTCTGATAATAACCATCCAAGGGTCTAGTTAGTGACCATTTTGAGCATTAAATAATAGATTGTCAAACTTATATTCTTTTATTTTATGTGATGTTAAAGTTGTCACAAACATAATTTAATAAGTATAACATTTTAAATGATTGATATTAAAAGAGATAAATTCAACTAAAATTATTTTTATATATTATTGTGGATTTAGTTTCATTATACTATCTTAATTTAAATTTTTATTCAATAAATTATTATATTAAATAATTACACAAAATTGATGTAGTAATTATTTTATTAATAGATATATTAAATAAATGTTATTAAAATTATAAAATAAATATAATTTGGGATAATTAATTTGTCAATTGAATTTTATAGATTACCTTTACATCTTGGTAATATAATAAAATTTTTTGTTTGAAGCTAACTTATTATCTCAATATTTTTAAAAATAATTTAATTTTATAGTGTTAAAATAGATATTATTGATTGTTTATCAAAATATTGTTTCATTAAATAATTAAAATTATTTTTTTGAAAATATATATATAATTATTATTTTATGGTCTAAAATGTTCTTATATATATATATAGGGTCTAAATAACCTCAAATATGTTAATATTTTACCCTTTTAATATTTAAATATTTGTTACCCAAGTTAATAAATAAATAGAATAACCATGTGTTGATTAAAATGATAAGGTTTAAATTCACATAAAAACTTGTCAAAAATTTAATGGTTGATTAGATTAAAACCCTATATAATTTAATATTTGAAATTGGGACATTTTTTATGTTTTTATGGGGTTGTATTTTATATAAAATTAATATTTTTAGAGATCTTAAAAACACCCTTCACTTCAATATAAAAGGGAACCTACTCCCTCGCCGATTCACTTCAATTTGAGACATAAATATCAGAAATACCCAATTATTTTACCTTATAAAGTTCCCTAGTAACATTCTAGTGGTTTTTTTCTTCTAATATCATCTCTAGTTTTCTAAAAGGAGATTTAGAGGAAGCACGTCAAATAAGAATTAATATCCTCTATAAATTCTTTCAAACATATTCCTTCTTCTACTTCCACTTCATGATTTTTTTTCATTATAAAGTAATAATTATAGTATAAATTATATACATTGATGTTATTATAATTATTAAACAATCATATTCAACCTTCTATCCATCCTATTGAAAATGTAATGACCACGCATGTGTACGCACGACTTACCATCTCTACACCGTGGTGTAATATGTTTTTCACCACCACCTTACATAGATTGGTATAATGATAGAAATAATAACTATATGTGATTATTATAAGATGATATTAATTATGAAATATTACACACCACCCTATTCAATATCATTCAATAATTATGGGAATGATATCGTCCCTCGGGCCTACGTACGGTCTACCATCTGCACGATGCAATGCGATTCATTCTACATGATATTCATTAAATCATGATTATATAAATGTAAAGAATAAATCAATATGATATATATTATTTTAATATAATTTTCAAATGATATAAATTTTACCTCATATGTATAATCATAACTTATACAATAAAACATCATTAAGAACATAAAGAAGTAATTATCCGAATAGTGAGTAACAATGAAAAGTTACTGATAAACGGATGATAATATGATCATATATGATATCATTAAAATTTCTATGATTCTGTATTAAGTCAATAACATTATTTAAATCATTATATTAGAGGTTCAAATACATACAAATGATATTACATCTAAGGTAATGGATACTTTGGTAATCTCATTATTATCTGATATTATTTATATGAAAGTATTTACTAGGGTATATTTATCAACCATGTCCATGTTTCCTAAATATATAATATTTTTATATTATTATATCATTTTTAATGTAAATTTTACCCATTGGTAAATTTTTAGTAAATGGTATGAAAAGAATATTTTTTCATTTTTGGTATGAAGTACTTTTTGGATTTTCTGACAAAAGAATGAGCATAATGTTTTTGTAACTTATATGATATCAATAAATTATTACACTTTCATAATGAATTATTTAAATTCAGATTACATTAAAATATTTCAAGTGTATTTTAAATTAAATTATTTTCTTTTAAAAATGCCTGGCATTTTTAGATAAAGAAATTGATTTTGAAGAAGATATGATATTTTTCTCAAAAAATAATTTCAAGCATTTTATTTAAATTATTTTCTATCCAAGATGACATTATTTAAATAGGGTTATGTTTCCATACTTATTATTTCTATGATATTATTGTGTTTATGATGGTTATTTATAAAATTTATTGATTTTATATGGATAAGGATGGAATTATTTTTTAGAAAAACAATTTTGTTTCTTAGGATATGCTATGATGAATGATTTATGTTTTTGGGGAACACATAATAATGATTTACTTATGAGATGGTGGGACCTATATATCCCTATAATGCAATGGGTAAATTTTTATATCTCATTTGATAGACATGGTTGTAATAGGAAATGATCTTCATTCAATAATATAGGGCTACAACATGGAGCAAACTTAGTTCAATAATGGACTTTGTCCACTATGATGGTATTAGCAATGAGCCTTTAATAAAATGATTTTTTTTAAATACTTATGTGTATGAAACAAAATTTCATGTCTTATGTTCTAACTTTTGGGATTACATTAAACTTTTATGATTTTTCAAATGGTATGATATCACAGGCTTTCATATGAAGGATAATATTTTCAAATGTTACATTCTTATGTATTATAAATAGGATATGATTGATATCTCTCTTGTTTACCCTTACTAAGCATCTTATCTAACCCATTAATATGTTTATTTTCCCCATGTCATGAATAAGGGTATTAAGTAAGAAATGTCAAAAAGGGTTATAGTAATGGAAAAATAAGTGGGAGATAGTGAAGATGTCTTATAAAATAGTTGTTTATGTTTCTTGATTGAAAAATATACTATACATATATGGTCCTATCATGGCGTTGTTATATTTTCTAATTAATATTATTCAAATTTGAAGAAATATCAATGTATGTAAACGTATGGGTCATTATAGTTGGTATCAAAATAAAGGTATAGTTACCCTTTGTAAACTAGGATGAGAAAACCTTAGTAAGAACACAAAGGATATGTTGAAGTATAGGTTACAATCCTACTATTTCATTAACTTTCTTAAAATGAAAATTTCTTCATTATTATTTGTTTTTCCTATTATGATTAGTATTTATCTCATTATGCTTCTTGGTTTTAGTCAATGGAAAGAACCTGAAATAATGATGTTAATTATCAATATGATGTACAATGCAATGATTTTACTCCGAGGTAGTGAAATGTTATGGGAGTTGGAATAAAAATTCTTGTAGTTATGATCACACAACTTTTCTATTTTATGAATCACAATGGACTTCCAAACAAGAAAAGTATGGAACAACATTCTGTTGATTCCTTCATTAGGGATTTTCCACTTTATTTCAGGAGGTCTTAGAATCCATTAGTAGCTGACCAATGGATCAGTACCAGTGAAAAGATATTTACAATTCTCCACTGTTAAAAACATGATAAATTCATCTTAATAGTTTATTTATTGTAAGGGTAAGTTGATCAATTGTGGAACCTTTTCAATAATACAAGGAAAAGAGATGAATTTGATTCCATGGAATAAGATGAGTAAAAGAAGATAAATTTTAATAAGTACATTCCTCGTATTATTTTAACAATGATAAATAAGGATTCTATTGATCTTAAGACAATAGATGATAAATCCATTAGTACATATGAAGAAAAGTTTACAACACTTTCATGGTACACTTCTGGAATTATAATCCAACATGAGAGTAAAATTGATCGATTATTTAGTTTCTTAAAACCATGATTCCAAATTGAATTATCCACAAGGGACATCAACAGATATAAAAAAATTGTTTGTTGTGATCTAAATGTTGAAATGATGATTGGAGTAACCTATCTGTGCTATGGGTTTAAAAAGAAAAGAAAAATGGAATTCAAGGGAATATATATTGACTACACTAAAAAGAATATGAGCCTTTTCATATTCCTAAACTGCGTAAAGAAACATAGAAGAAATTTTCATAAAGGGATTGGTAAATGTTTTATGTCTGGAAAAGAAGATATTTGGGCAGTGGAATGGTGAAGAGATGGAAAAAATTTGGCTAATGATGTGAATAGAGAAACGTATACATAGAATGCACCTCCTATACTCTAATGATACAAGTGCAAGCAAATAAGGGTTTATGCCAATAAATGATCTATTCTAAGGATTATTGATGATGATCGATATCATCAAACTCTTAAGGCCAGAGACAAAGTAATGTTACATGAAATCACTATTGGTGATGTGGATCATGACAATGAAGCGGTGAAAGGTAAACATACAATCCCCTTAAATGTATAAAATGTTTTAATTGATAATAGATCAAACCACTCTTTTATTTATGAAGAATTTTCATAGGGTATCATTGTGTTACCTCAATAATTAGATGTTGAGTTACTTGTGACAACTCATAAGGGAGCATCAGTCACATCAAAAGTTTATAATTCTTCTCCGGTTGATGTTTGATGAAAATCGATTCCTAAAATTTTTGTGACCCTTCCTATAGTGGAGTTTTATGTGATTCATGGCATGGATAGGACTTTCTTATATAGAGATCATATAAATTTCCAAGGAATGGAAGTCACATTTCATATTAAAGATCAATATATGATAATAAATTGATGCAAAGATGAGTATGAACTTCGAGTGAAAATTTATTCCATATTATGGGTCTTGATCCCTATATATTAAGGTTATCTATCTCAAATAGTTGGGGAGAAACTCGTAATTAACAATACAACCATTGTTTGAGAGTTTGATGATGTCTTTCTAGAATAATTACCAAGTATTCTACCAAATTTTGAAGTCCAATTTTTTATAAAACTCATACTGGGTTCTATTCCTATTTGAAAGTCACTTTATAGAATGTCCCCAATTGTGTTTCTGGAATTAAAGAATAAAATCCAATAAAATATTTACTAGGGATTTATATGACCTAGTGCATCACCTTGGGGTGCACCTATTCTATTTTTTAATAATCAAGATGGATCAGTGAGAATCTGCATTGATTATAGATAACTTAATAGGATCAATATCAAGAACAATGATCCCCTTCCCCACATTGATGACTTATTCAACCAACTACACAGAGCTCAATACTTTTCTGAAATTGATCTTCATTTAGTATATCATCAATTAAGGGATAATAAAGAGGATATACCGAGGAAGAAATTCTATACAAGGTTTGAAAACTATGAATTTATAGTGATGGATATGGGTATTAATAATTCCCATGATATCTTCATGGATATAATGAATATAGTCTTTAGAGACTATCTTTATCATTTTTTGGTAGTCTTTATAGAAGATATTATGGTCTATTCAAATAGAAATAATAAGCATGAATATCACTTGAGAATTCTACTAATGACCCTGAGAAAGAATTAGTTTTACAAGAAATTTACCAAGTATAAATTTTGGCATCAACAGATTTATTTTTGGATCACATAATCTCAATAGAGGGGATATCCATGGATCCAGGAAAAATAGATGTTTTTGAAAGTTAGTCAATAACAAAAACATAAACTAGGATCAAATTTTTTCTTGGTTCGAATGGATATTATCGATGTTTTGTGAAATATTTTTCACTATTATATAATCCACTCACCGTGTTGACTCTGAAAAGATTTAAGTTTGCATGGATATAGGAATGTGAAGAGAATTTTAAAGAGATCAAAAAAATGTTTATCCCATGTAACTATACTCACAATGCTTTATAGTGAAGAATGGTTTTTGATCTACAATGATGCATCAAAAAAGGGGCTAGTATGTGTTCACATGAAAAATGATATGGTGATAGCTTACTCCTCATGACAATTCAAAATCCATGAAAATAATTTCATAAATCCTAGCTTGGAGTTAGGTGCTATAATATTTGCATTAAAGATATGGATAAATTATCTTTATAGTGAAATGTGTGATATTTATAAAAATCATAGAAGTTTAAAGAATATTTTCACACTAAGAGAGATGAATATGTGACAAAGAAGAATGTTGGAGTTGATTAAAGATTATGACTGGTCAATACATTACCACTATAGGAAAGTGAACAAGGTGGCATGTGCTTTGGTTCAAAAGGACCATGCTAGCCTATCCATGATGAGGATCACAAAATATACAATATTTATGGATTTTCAAAGGATAGATATTGATATTCTAATGTGAGGGGATAAATCTTATCTTTCTCAATATAATGATCAACAATCTATAAAAGTGAAGATTAAAGGGGCGTAGAAAGAAGACGTAGAGCTATAAAAATAAGGTGAGAAATGTTCCTAAATTCTACCTTGATTGTGATGGACTAATACGATTTAGGAATCATGTTTGTATTTCCCCCATACCAGAATTATAGATGAATATTTTACATGAGGATCATAGTTCTTCATTCTCTATTCACCCTAAAATCACAAAGTTGTACATGGACTTGAAAGAGTATTTCTAGTGGGATGGAATTAAAAGAGATGTTTCCAAATATGTCTCTCGGTTCTTGGTTCTTCATTATGTTAAGGTTGAAAAATAGAAGTCTCATGGGATGTTACAACCATTACCCATTCCAGATTCGAAATGGGAAAACATCACTATGGACTTTGTCACAATACATCCCAAAATATCTAAATTATATAATTTTATATGGGTTATAGTTGATCACCATAAAAAGTCGACACAGATCATTGCTAGTAGATATGATTTCTCTCTTGACCATATTTCCATGATATATGTAAATTAAGTGGTAAGATTTCATGAATTACCACTTTCCCGTATATCTAATTGTTATCTGAGGTTTACCTTTATGTTCTAGTGAAATCTTCAATATGCTCTGGATATAGAGTTCAATTTTAGCACTAATTATCATCTTGAGAAAGACAGTCAGTCTGTGAGAACAATTAAAACACTAGATGACATATTGGGAGATTTCTATATAGATTTAAAAGGTTTTTGGGATCAACACCTACCTTTGGTAGAATTTTCTTACAACAATAGCTTTCAATATCATATTCTTCAGGCTCCTTATGAATACCTCTATGGAAAGAAGTGCATAACTCCAACATATTGGGTGGAGTTTGGAAAAAATCTATTTGGACCAGATCTTGTCGATGAAATGGCATAAAAGGATAGATCTATTCAACATCATATAAGAGAATATCAATGTTGATAAAAAAGTAATACTTACAACTAAATAAAAGACATAGATATTGAATTGTGTGAAAAGGTGTTTATACTAATATCTCCCTAGAATAGAGTAATGATATTTGGAAATAAGGTCAAGATGAGTCCAATGTATATCCGTCCTTTTGAAATTTTGGATAATGTTGGGAAGGTAGATCATCGATTGAAAATTACACCAAATATCTCTCAAGTTCATGATTTCATTGATGTATATTTTCAGATAAATCACATACATGATCATTCACATGTATTAAACTCATAAGTCATACCACTAGAGCAAGTTCATTCTTATAAAGAATAATCGATAGAGATTTTAGATCGTAGTGAAGAAGTTCTTTAAAACAAAGCCACTCGCTTGGTTAACATTTTGTGGAAGAACCATAAATTTGAGGAAGCTGCATTGGATATTGAGGATATGACGAGGGAGATATATCCTCATCTTTATGAATCTTGGTGATGAATTTTGAGGCTAAAATTCAATTTAATGGGTGTATAATGTAACAACCGAATGTTTTTATGATATATTTTCACTAAGGAATTTTAATTCTTCAATAGACTGCATTGCACACAGTCATGAGCTTAAAAATACCATGAGATGCCCTTAGTATAAAATGACCATTTTAATCTCTCCATTAGGTTATAGGTATTAAATATAACCATCTTATGAAAATGTATAATGAAGTGTTTTTCTCCCAATTATTTATTAAAAATATAAATCAAATTTATATATGGTTTTTAATAAATTGAGTGAATTACTATTAATAAATGAAATTAATTAAATATATAAGGTATATACTTAATAAAATATTTTTTATATACATCCAATAGATATTTTTGTTATACGGTATGAATAAACACTATTTGATGTATAGAAACTTATATTTTTAAAAGGTAAATTTTATCACCTTTTAATGGAGAAGCCTTTTTAAATTATGATTTTGACACATTAATAATTTTTATATGAAAAAATAATTTTCTTTGGAATCTGGATATAAAAATTTTATTTGGATAAAATTTTAATATTTTCTAAAAACTTTCATATTTAGATGAAAAATAAAAATACACTAAATTTTATTCAAAAACAATTTTCTTCATCGAAAAAATATATATCGTTAAATTATAATATACAATAATTTTAAAGTATAAATAAAATATATTTTTATAATTCAATATAATGTATTTCGTTAGAATTAATTTTATATTGAATTCAGATAAACAAATATATCAATTTTTTGCAATGTTTTAAAATTTTAAAACCTTTTCTCTCTTTCTGATAATGGGAATAATTTTAAATTAATTAATTGAAATTCTATGTTTTGAATTTTGAAAAATGTATTCCATATTTTTAATCAGTATCTTCGAATTATGTAAATATTTTTTTTGGGAATTATGAATAGTAACTTCTGAAATTTTTCTTAATAAGATATATGGGTAAATCTTGAAATTAAGTGTTATAATTATATTACAAAATTTCCCTAACTCTTTTCTTAATATCATTTAATGAGTGAGTTTATACGTAAATAATTCTTGTATCTATATGGTGTCCTTTTGAAGACACTTGGATGAGATTAGGATATACACATTATTTTTTTAAAGAGAAGTCAAATATGTTACTCAACTTTTAGTAACTAAATAATTTTTTATATAATTTTATACAGAAGATAAATTTGATTATAAATAATCATTTAAATGATATTTTTTTATTTATCATGGTAGTTTTTTTGTAATTTTAAGGGAAAATTTGTTACATTAAAGACTTATACATTGATGATGTAAAAAATAATTAATTTATGAGAAATCAATAAAACAATTTTTATTAAATTTATGACAACCCTCAAAGGACCAAAAAATTTGATAAAATATCAATTTTTAAGTATTTTTTAACCATAACCATCAAATGGTCGAGTTACAAATCATTTGAAGCCTTATAGAAGTTATCATGACATTTATATTATTTTATTTAAAGTGATGTTAAAGTTGTCAATTCATAGTTTAATAAGTATAACATTTTGAATGACTTATTTTCTAGAGGATAAATTAGAATAAAACTATTATTCAAAAATCTAGTGGATTTATCTTCATCATAGTATTTTATTTTTAGTTTTTATTCAAAAAATAAGTATATTTATAATTAAACAAAATTGATGGAGTAATTATTTTATTAATAAATATAAAAAATAAATGTTAAAATAAATATAATTTTGGAAAATTAATATGTCTAATGAATTTTATAGATGACTTATACCTCTTAGGAATATTTTATAATAGTCTTTTCATAGTTAAATTATTATCATATTGTTTTTAAAAATCAATGAATTGAATAATGTCAAAATGGACGCTATTGATTGTTTATCAAAATAATGTTTTATTAAAGTATTTATTAATAATAAATATATTTTGAAATATATATTAATTATTATATGGTCTAAAATATTATTATATATTTATTTATGGTCTAATTGACATCAAATAAGTAAATATTTCACCCTTTTAATATTGAAATATTTGTTACCCTAGTTAAAAATTAAATAGAATAACTAAGGGTTAATTAAAATTAGAAGGTTTAAATTGACATAAAAGAATTTAAAAAATTTATTAATTTATGAGATTGAAAGTATATATCATAAAATATGTTAAATTGGAAAAATTTTGAGGTTTTCGAATGGGGTTTTATTTTATATTAAATTAATATGTTTTGAGATCCCAAAAATGCCCCTCACCTCAATTATAGAAGGGAACCTCCTCCCACACCTATTCAATTAAATTTGAGCCTTCAAACTCTACCATTAAATACCATTTTACCTTATCAAATTTCCTAGTTACATTAAAGAGGTTCTTTTCTTCTTCTAAGACCTACTCTAGTGCTCTAAAAAGAGATTTAGAGTAAGCACATGGAAGAAGAGGTAATCTCCTCTACCAATTCTTTCAAAACTTCATTCTTATTCAAATTCCTCTTGATGAATTGTTTTATTATAATGTAAGAACTATATTATCTATTATATAATTTGATTCTATTATAATTATGAAACAACCATATTCCACCCACATTCGATCATATGAAAAATGAAATCACCACGTGTGCGTATGTACAACTTACTGTCTCTACACCGTGGTATAATATGTTTTTCACCACCATCTAAATTTGATGGGTATAATGATGGAAATAATAACAAAATATGATTATTATAACATGATATTAATTATGAAGTATTATATATTTTCTAATCAATACCATTCAATAATTATGGGAATGATATCATTGCTTTTGCGTACGTACAACCTACCGTCTCCACAATGCGATGAGATTTATTCTACACGGTCTTCACTGAAGCAAGATTATATAAATGTAAATAATAAATAAACATGTAATATATTATGTTAATATAATTTTTTAATGATATAAAAATGACCTAATATGGATAACAATAACTTATTCGATAAAATATGCATAAGAATATAAAGTAGATAATATTTGAATAATGAGTAACAAAGAAATGGTACTAACAAAAGGACAATAATATGATCAGAAATGATATCATAAAAATAAATATGATTCTATAATACGTCAATAATATTATTTTATTCATTAAACAAGATTTTTAGATACATATAAATGATATAAAACCTATTGTAAGGGAATATTTTACAATCTCATTATTATTCGAGATTGTTTATACATAAGTACTTACTAGGGTATATTTATCATCCAAACACATGTTTCCTAAATACGTAATATTATTTATATTATTCTATTATTTTTATAACTAAATTTTACCTATTGGTGAATTTTTATTAAATAGTATGAAAAGAATCTTTTTTCGTTTTTGGTATACTGTTCTTTTTGACTTTTCTGGAAAAACAATGAGAAGATTGTTTTTTTAACTTATATGAAATCAAAAGAATATTAAACATTCATAAAACCTTTTTTTCTTTATTTTTCCTATAAAATACTTGATTATTATTTTCAATTAAATTCTTTTCTTTTAAAATTTCATGGATTTTTGATAAAATAAAACATTTTTGTAGATGAAATGATATTTTCTTCAAGAATTAATTTGAAGGGTTTTATCAAAATTATTTTGCACATAAGTTTAAATTCATTAAATAGGTTTATATTTATATCCATATTATTATTATGATTCCATTGTGTTTATGATGGAATGTTTCTTATGAAATCCAATTATTTTATATGGATTATGATGGAATGATGTTTAAGAAACCCATTTCTGTTCCTTGGGTTATGCTATGATGAATGATTTATGTTTTTGTGGCACACATAGGAATGATTTCATTATGAGATTGGTGGGACCTACATCTACATCCAATGCATTGGGTAAAGATTTATATCTATTGATATAAACATGGATGGAATGAGAAATGATATCAGTTCATTAATAAAGTGCTAGAATGAGTATTGAACTTAGTTCAACATTGTGATTTTTCTTTTATGATGTTATAGGCAATGAGCCTTGAGTAAAATGAAATTATTTTATATTCTTATGTGTATGAAACAAAATTTCATGTCTTATGTTATGAATTTTGGGATTAAATTTACCATTTAGAATTTATCCCATGACATGACTTCACAATCTTTCATATGAAGGATAATATTTTCCAATGTTATGTTCTTATGTCTTATGAATATAATATGATTGATATCTCCATTGATTAAACTTACTAAGAATATGATCTCATCCTTTCATATATTTATTTTCACCAGGTCATGAATAAGGGTATTATGTAAGATATGTCTATAATGGGTCTAGTTATGGAAAAATAATTGGGAGACAATGAGGTTGTCTTATGAACAAATTGTTTATGTGTCTTGGTTTCTAAAGAAACTATACCTACAGAATCTTATCATGGATTTGTTATATTTTTAATGAATATTATTCAACTTTGAAGTAATATCAATGTATGTAATGTATGGGTCATTATAATTAATATTAGTAGTTAAGTCATTATTTCATAAAACTAAGGATTTACTATGATATAATTTGGTAATATCATATTTGAATGACCATTCATCAAGTGATCGGATATTTAAGAGGGAAGTTATATTATCAGGTTTCAAAATAGAGATGAATGACCATCATCTCATCATGCAGTGAGTCATCATGCCATGGTTTTTATGTATTCTTTTTTAATTATATATTTTAGTGTTTTATCATAATTTTTCTTGTTACTTTGGTTTCCTCTAAACCTCTATAATCCATAGGTATTTCCTAATAAATCAAAAAATAGCCTCTTTGTGTTGTTTTATTTTTTCCTTTGAGAGGCTGGGTTGTTTTTTAACATATAAGGTAATGGGTTGGCTTTACAATTTGTTTATATTATAACCAATAGGTTTTGTTTTGGATTTATTAATATTAAATTTTGGCCTTTTTCAATTTAGTTGAGGAGATTGTGTATTGAAGAATGAGTTATTCATGAAAACATGGTAGCGATGCACATGGAAGTACTTATAGGGAAATGTAAATAGATTCCATGATATTTATATATATCAAGGGGATATTATTTGATTTTATGAGTGTATTTTTATACATATGTTTTTAACTATCTAAAAATAATAATTGAAGGAAGAAACTAGAAAGCTAAAATGAGGATGGAAATGTTCTAGAAGCTATGGAATTTACTAGAAGATAAAAAAGGAGAGTTTTTTGGAATCATAATTCAAGATTATAATTCATAGAATTGAATTATGTTATGGGAAAGATGTTGATAAGTTGAACTTGATAATGATACATATATTGAAATATTGAAATATTTGTAGAATGAAGAGAGTAATGATATCTTGTTGATGAAAATTTCAGTATGAATGATAGTGTTGTTTTCTATAAATTTCCAAAATTTTGGATGATAATAAATTTTTATTTTAGTTAAAAGGTATTTTTTTCAATGAAGGAGTTATATGGACCATGTACCACCTACACAGAGCCAAATAGAAAGCCTATGGTCATTTTGAAAATATATAGTTAGTATGTTGTGACCAAAAAATAAGTTCATGATTGTAGATTTTTGGAAAACTTAGACTATATAGTGCCTATGAGAACCATATAGGGAGTATGTAAAGACACATAACTCTTTCATTAAATGAATTTTTTGTAAAATAATTATAGTTTAATATCTGGTTTTCAAATATAAAATGAGGTATGTGATGATGAAAAAGAATTTATTGATGGATATGTTATCATTTTTTCTGTAATGGTAGTAATTTAGAGTGATTTGTAACAGAGGAATCACATAAGGAAGGTGATATAAAAACCCACATAATGTGGGTCATCTAGGGTTGGTTAATGTGTCTTTGAGATGAAAACCTAAAATTTATACCAATTAATTAAATAGAATAAATGAAATACCATTGTCTAAAATTTTTTTTGAATATGTTTTCCTATATATATCCTGTTAATCCCATCATTAATCATAAATTATAAACTAAAAGAGGACCTACAAATTAATTGGAAAAGTATTGAATTCTAAGAGTTCACATGAGAATTTTGGATTATGTATCAATTATATTATATGAAGTAAATTATATTTTATTGCATATAAGGTAGTTTTGGAAGAATTATTCTAAGAATAGAAAATGAGTTCATGCAGAATAGAATATGGTTCATGAAAAATAACACCACAATGAAAGGAAGTTCATGAAACAAACATGATAGTTCATAAAGAATAGTACGGGGTATACAATGTTCTTTTTATGTGTTTCAAAAGAATATTTATGAATGAGAATTACCATAAATAATAGTTTGTGAATGAGTATTACTATAAAAAAGTCAACAAAGAGAGGTTTTGAAAATAAGTATATAGATAGTCTTACATGGGAAGAGGAAATACTATTGAGATATCAGGATAGAGGAGATAACAATAAAATATTATATTTCTAGTGTGGAATTATTATTATCTAGAGAATAAGTTTTTCTATTGTGATATTATGGATGAAAAAATATCATCTATATTATCACACAGCCAATCTAATCTTGAATTAATGAAAGAGAGCGAAACAAAGTGAGGTGAAAAAAGATTCAAATCATTAGTTATAATGAAACTAGTGTAGCATGGTTGATAATGATAGACTATGCAACTCCTTATTTATTGAAGACACATAATATTCTATAAACCATGGAATACCCCTCACTGAATTATACCGTGTAAATTAAAAAGAGGAAGTGCACCATGGGTGAGAAGTGATTGAACCCAAAAGATTATAAAGTCAATGAGCCTGGGATAGGGTGAACATGGAAAAATGAATGTGTCCATAGAACTAGTAAATATTAGTGGATTCTCATTTTACTGACACATCATAAATGTATTCTCTTTGATGTAAAACTTTGTGGTGAACCACGTAAAATCTCTATGTTCCATGCATGTTTTACATTACTGCGTACTTGTTTTTCAGGTGATTTCACTTTTACAATTGATAGGTTGAACACATTTTCTTACAGTCTGTGAATAAAATCCTAAATAATGTTAAATTAAATAAATAAATTTTTTAATTTGACCAAAATTGTGATTTAACCCTCCCTTTGTAGGTTTTATCTATGTGAAAAAGTGGTATCTGAGCTTATAGGGACATTCGCGGTATTCACATTGAGAAGGTATTTTTGAATTTTTTACAATATAGATTCTATTATGAATACTCCATTTTTGGTGGAACTTACTTCAATGGATGGTAGAAATAAATAATCATGTTTCTATAGGCTTGATGAAAGGATACTATAGAAGATATTCTCTGAGATGTAGATACGACTAAATACAATGAAATAATTTGAAATGTAGTGATAGAAAATATTTTGACAAAAAAATTATATAATTAATATTATAATAATACTTTATATTGTCCCAATTCTTTTGAAATATGGAATAACTTGTAAGATGATTATGGAAAATATGGACAATAAAAGTTGGTTGTGATGTCTATATCAAAAAATGTTGAAGAATAAAAAAATATGAGAAACCAATGAACAAGGTTTGTAAATATTATCTTAGGATAAAATAAATGAGGAAAAATAAAAAGAATATTTCTCTAGTAAAAATAGAATATCAAATAATGGAAAATAATTTTGATTCAATTATAAAATAAAAAAAATGTTTTTTTAATATTCTTATGAATTTGAAAAAAGAGATCCATCACTGGGGATTATTATAACCATGGATTTTAATAGTTATAAGATAAAAACATAAGTATGTGAATATGGAGTTTGTTCTTATAGAAATAAAGGAGAAGTACAATCATTAAAAGAACATCTGGATCAATGGGAGATTACACATGAATTGTGCTATGAAATCATTAAATATCTATGCACATTGAAAAAGAGGCTGAAGAGAGTAGAGGCGAAAATAAATTTTGAAATAAATTAGAGCAGTGATAATATTAAAGAACATAGTGACATTAATAAATATTATAATAGATCAGAAAATATATGACCATAGATAAATAATTTAAAGAAATTGTTTTCCCTATCAAGACTCATCTATAAGAAAAGAGAAAATATATAAATAAAGATAGCACCAAATTTATAGTGACCCTCAATTTTTTTACATTAACATTATATAACTTATGTAGAATACTTAAAATATTTTACAAAAAGATTCCCAAATACCATACTAGTCAAGGTCCTTTAGAAAAATGGAAACAAAAACACTAATACATAAGGGAGCTACATCATATCCCACTAGGTTCTTCGTGACTACCACCCTTCTTAGACACATCAACCAAAATACATATCTTCATAACATGGGGAAGGAAACATAAAAAAGGGTGACATAAATTCTTAGTTAGGGTAAAAAAATATAGATATGCAAGCATAATCATGAGAATAATGGTATAAGAACATGATCATGAAAATAGAAGATCACACCATGGATATCAAAGATCATATACATGAAACATCACCTAAAGCTCGGAAGTTCATACAACATGAATCGTAAGGAAACAAAGAACATAAACCATGAATTCATAACATAGGTATAAAATATGAAATTATGGTGGACACTAATAATATATAATTATTTCTATAGTAGTCAAGTAACTACTTCCGTGCCCATCTTAGTGGAAAAATTCCTTTTCTAAACCGTTCTCACACCCCGTTCCAAGCTTGTATTACTGAACCAAGATTAATCCTTATTATAGCCCTATAATAAAAAACTAAGTTCATTTCCTATTCAAGCCCTGTAATACAATACCATGTTCATTTATCCTTTTTTCCATATCTATCTCATGATATAAAAATATTTACCCAATGCATTAAAGGGAGAGAAAGGTCTCACCTATATCATAATAAAATCATACATTCATGTTCCTCAAAATCATAAAAATCATATCATGACCCACAAAATTAAATGGCTAACATAAACACCAAATCATATCGTAACATATATGAAAATATATAGTTTTCACAACCATTTAATCCTAAACATAACCCATGAAAGTAAGCGGGTCTCAAAAGCATATTACTGATAAAAGAGATATGTGTTTCGTAAACATCATACCATAAAAACAAAATCCATTCATTTAACTAATATAAATGGAAGCATTTAATAATTTCCCCATAAAGTCATAAATATCACCTATTTATGTTATATCATATGGGAAATAATTTTGAAATATGTTTTAATAACATTTCTTGAGGAAAATATCCTTTCTGCATTGAAAAAATATTTTTAAAACATAAAAACTTTTAAAACCTTTTTTTTTTGAAAAAAAATTTAAAACATATAAAAGAAGAAATGAAAACCATAAAAAGTTTCTAAAATACTTTTTCAAATAAAATAGTATTCAAATATCTTTTGAAATCATTTTGGAAAACATTTT
Source organism: Viscum album (assembly GCA_963277665.1). NCBI lineage: Eukaryota > Viridiplantae > Streptophyta > Magnoliopsida > Santalales > Viscaceae > Viscum > Viscum album. The sequence goes on along the minus strand of OY728131.1, from coordinate 1,785,139,531 downwards.
TTAAAACATGGTTTCTGAGTATAATGGATTTCCGACCAAAGATATAGTTGGCCATATTTTTCTTAAAAAATTATCTTAATTACCAGAGAGTGGTAAAAGATAATAATAATGAGGATATATTGAATAAATATAGGAGAATATAATTCATTATTGTTCTTTAGTTATGCATCATGATATTTCATTAATTTAATCATAACCATAAACAATCTTGAAAATTAATGAGATTTTTTCAATGAACTCTTATCACTTGGTAACTGGGGATCATACTCTCCATGTAAGAAAATGAATTCAAATGAAACTAAAAATATCATAAAAATAATGAAATTAATTATATAACATGTAAAATCAAATTATATAAACCTTGAATAAAGAATTTCGGTGAATAACAAAACACATGTCACAAAAAAACAAAATTTAGACAACAATATTTTACCAATTTGATAAATTTTGAAACATAAACCCCATGAGAGAAATATCATAAAGTCGATATTTTAGTACCCATTATTTTAATTATAATATACATTAAATAAAATCATTTTTAGTTCAAAAACCATACAAAAATAATGAGTGGTGAACATAGCACGTATCTCACAGAAATAAAAAGTGAGATAAAATCCACATACCTTAGGTCTCGACTCTCATCGTACTCATTCAAACCTCTTGTATAATAAATATAAATTAAATATAAATATTTTAATGATACATATTAATATATATAATACCATATATGGTTTTATTATGACTATATATTACATTTTTATTAACCATCCTATGTTAAGGTTTCATTTCAGATAATATTCACTTTGTCCTTCACATGTGTCTTACATTGTTATATATTTGGTCCTTATGTATTTATTATATAATGTACACCATGATATAAATATAATTTATATTCTGTAAATTTGTATTATTAAAATATATATAAAATAGAGGTATGAAATGGAATACACCATTCATTGAGACGGTAAGCTGTACGTACACATGAAATTTATTTCCATTTTTATTATCTTATTGAAAGAAAGAAAGAAAATGAAATATGTGTATATATGTATATAATATCATTAAATTAGAATAATAATGTTTTATATATAATATATGTTCAATCAATCCATCCTTAATACATTCCATGTTGTTTTTGAATGAATCACATTGCTTTGAGGGGCTGATAGTCCACACTTGCTCAAATGAAATTATCACAATTAAATCAAATGAAAAGTAAAAGGATATATGTTATTAAAGAAATAAAGAAAATTAAATTTATAATAAATATAATATATAATATATAAAAATAGAGTGTCCATTATAATTTATACCATGAGTGGTGTTAAAGGAAATTGAACAATCATCTTTTAGTGAGGCGATAGTTCTCTGTACACAAAACAAGATATTTGTTTCCCATTTGAAAAAGATGTGTGAAAGTGTATGTATAACCCATATAAATAAATAATATTATATTTAAGATACCTTTTTTTTATAATACAATAGAATAATGGGAGTTTAGGGGATGGATAATGAAAATAAATGAATGGGTATTATGAGAAGACATTACCTCTTAGTCAGGAAACACAATTTGGATTGGGAAAAAAGGCTTCCTTGGGCTGATTTATGCACAAAGGGAGTAGTCATGGATGAAGTTTGGGAATTTTTAAAGTGTATTGGGAATATATTTACCTATCCTAAGTGGTTTTATTTGTGATAATAAGAGGTATAGGTGGTGTCCTTTTACAGGGAAACGAAATGACTCGGTTGTTATTTTTGGAAACAAGTTATGTGTACTAACATTTTTACCTAAAACGACATAAAAATTGGAAAAAAAGAATGTAATATTTTTTTGTCAAATAATGGTTATACAATAGGTTTTGGAAAATTTTATAAGTCTTTTATGGTCTTATATCTAAGGTTTAGTCATTGGTTTAACTTAATTTTACCTTAATCGATGTAATTAATTTTAATTACTTTACTATCTTTTTTGGTCAAAACTAACTTGACATTTATGAAATTAAAATTTAGTCAGATTCCTAATATGGAATCATTTTTTCAAAATCTAAATCACATAAGTGGCCTAAATTAATTTAAAATTAATCCTACAATCGTCTTGACAATGCAAGTTTTTAATGTAAATACATTAAAAAAAATTCTATGTTATTTTATCCAATTTCAATGTAAAATTGATCTCAATGAACTAAATTGTATTAATTGATGCATTTATTATATAATTAAACATTTTAAAAAATTTAAAATACAATTTAACCTTATAAATAAATTAGATGGAAAAACAGTTTTGAATTAAAATTCGGTATTTTTCACATTTCATCCACAAATAAAGTTTCTCAGAAAAACCACAAAATGACACCCAAAGATAATTTCTAAAATATAAATTTTAAAAAAAAATTATTTCATCAAATTGAATTTTTAAATTTTTCTAAAATTAATTTTATTTTTTTCACCAAAGGACATGAAAAGTAGGTTTCTTGAGAAAATAGAATTTTTAATCACATAAGGACTTTACCAGAAATTATATCTTTCATTATCAATATGTTTTATTTATTTAAAATCATTATAAAAATATTTGAAAATTAGTTATTAATATTCATATTACTATGTTTTAATGTTAGGTTATAATTATCTCATATAAATAATTATAAATATAAAATTATGTTTCATAGAAATGTCGTTTTTTCATGTAACATTCGCTAAGTTGGTGTTGTTGAAACATATTCCAAGTCAATGTTTCATGTAACATATGAATAGTGGGTGTATTGTAACATACATCAAGTAAGTTCCATGTGAAATCAATGTTTGACATAGTGCATTGTAACACATAAATGAAAATTTAATTTATTTGAGAAGAAAATGTCCAGAAAATCAGGGTGTTACATTATACCCCCATTAAAATGAATTTCACCCTCAAAATTCATCCCTTAGGTAAAAAGATTAGGATATTTTTTCCTGATCATATGCCCAAGTTCTCATGTATCTTACTACAACTTGTGATTTATCCACAAAACATTGACTATGTGAGTGGTCTTGTTTAATAGAACATTCTCTGTATGGTCTTGTCACGACCGGTCCCCAGGGGCCCATGTCGTGACTACCCCAAGCCCACCTTTTATAGAACAAGGGCTGGAAACTAGTACCAGAAAGGCATATCCCTAATACCGAGAAGGCATTTCCTTTAAAACTCTAAACTCACACAAACCAAGCACACAGAACAAAGTAAACTATATAGTAAATAGGGTGTGTATAGTATGTAAAGGGGAAAAATACAAGCCCAACTGGAAAATACAAGTAAAACTGAAAACAACTCCTGTGAAAACCATCCAAGGATCCGGCCAAATGGGTAGGTACAACTCTCGAACGGTCATATCTACTGTACATCTCGTCTAATGGTCCACCTTCGAGTAGGCTGCAGACCTGGTACCCTCAACCTTGATCAGCGATATCCATTGTTTGCACAAGAAAAAACAAGGTGTGGGTGTAGCCCATGTAGGGGTAAGTATAACAATACTCAGTAGGGACCCCAAGACCCCCGAATGTCTCCCAAAATCCACAAAGGATAAACCATAAAGCAATACCTCATTCTCAAAGCACGAAGCATTATTCAAAAACACTACTTAGGTATATTCCTATACATATAACTATGTTATCAATATATATACATATCACACATGAGGAAAGAATTCCCCAAAGGTAACACCATGAAGGTAAAAGTACCACATAAGTAACACCATGAAGATAGAAGTACCACACAGGTAACACCACAATGGTAAGTACCAAAAAGGTAACACCACATAGAATAATACCACGAAGGTTTCACCAAACAAAAGTGTACCAAAAATTTAAAGACTCAGCTCACACCAGGTATAACTTAAGTATGGAAGTATATAAGACTATCTATATTACTAGATCATCTTAATTCGTCGAGAATCTCTATTGTTGACCCATATAGGATCGAAGATGACCCATAAAGGATATGAAAATTACCCACATATGATCTAGAGATGATCTACAAAGGATCGGTATGCGCTGACCCACACAAGATCATTGAGCACTGACCCACACAGGATCCGAATACTCCTCAAGTACAGTCAGCGACATGGTTCCTACACTAAGCATGCTTGATTCTAGGATATTCCTCTCCCCAAGCCGTTAGTCAATACTTCAACTTCCATGAATTACCAATAAGAAGTATCAGGAAAGTCCATCACGTCATAAGGGACCCAACGCGATAGACGGCGCGTCAATCGGACACTCGGTCTGTAAGTTGTTAGCTTTTTAGTCATGAGGGCCCAGTTGGATTCGGGTTCGATCCAACCTAAATGTACTCTAACTTTACACAAAAATCAAGTGGAGTATACCAAAAGGAGCATCTCGATCCATGGATTCTGATGCCATATACAGTTCATAAAACGGATGTTCGATTCTCAACATATGCCCAAAAGAGTGTATCTGGTTCCAGATAGGCCCGGGTCCGGTCCGACCTGGCCCAACCCAGCTGGGCCAACATGAACGAGTTCGGGTTGACCCGAACTGGTCTGGGTTCAGCTCATTAGGCCGCAGCTCACACGATGTGAACCATTCGGTGTGGCCCGCTCAACTTGGTGTGGTCCGCTCGGCTGGGTGCGGTCCACCATGGCGAGGCCCGACCAAGCTGCTACCTGGGGGAGGCACCCCATGCTATTCTGAACAGTCCCATAGACCATTCGTCTTGGAAAACCTGACTACGCCATGTGGCACTGCCTAATAGCGTATGGGACCCATCGGAGCAGTCCGGCATGGCGCGACGCGCCCTGCCGACTCTCCTCCCAGTGGCGTGATGGTGCCACTATCCACCAGCGGCCGCTCGGGTGCTGGATGCCCACCTAGTGCACCACCGTGGCTAATTAGCAGTGACCTCCTCCTCAACCAGCATCACAGACATGCACTGCCCTACTTCCATGCGGCTGGCAAGGTGCCGACCACCCTCCGGGTGTGCTGCCTACTCGAACCGAGGCTGACAGTTTTCCACCCACCCTTCTCTTCTTTGGGTCACTGTAGCTTCGTTTTAAGCAAGAAAAATATGATGACCACATATTCTGGATCCTCGGGTCATGATCTCTATGTCCATATGTTGTTTTAAACAAAACATTGTGGTTTTAGCATGCTTAATTATATGGCGTTGAAGAACACACGAAGAAATCGCAAAGAACAAATAGAAAAGATCATGGTATTTGGCTAGAACGATTGCCGTGTTTGTTTTTACATCATCATTGAGAATCAAGAATTTGATGAATCAACAAAAAGTTAATTATAAAATCTCAAAATAACCCCTAACTCGATCGTTAGAGATGGCATGAGGAAGAAGACGGAGATGATGAAGACACCAACGTTCGTCGCTCCCAAAACACGCTCCCGATCCGAGTTCATGTGTCATATTCATCAGAGGTTCATTCTTCATTGGAGGAGGTTCTCTATTAGAGGATGTTCTCTCAAAGTCTCTCCCAATCCTTTCTTTTACGAACAATCCCCCAAACATGTGAGGTGAGGAGCCAAATTTAATTGAGTAATGTTTATTAATTCAATTAATTTTGGCACATTAATTTGGGTAATTCCAAGGGTTTCCTCACATTAAAAGAGAGGTTTAGGGTTGGGTGGTCCCCACCACCAATATTCAAATGGGAGGCTTCAGTTAAAAAAAATTAAAAATAATTGTTTTATTTTTGTTATTTTTTTAACTCCCCCACGACAAACTGGTAAACCAACATCTACCCCGAACCTTCTGTGGTTAAGGTGAAGATCTATATAAGAATATATCGGTGATGTGAGTTCAACAGGGTCCTTAGATTTCAATTCTGATAACCAATTCAAAAGTTACAAAATGATGCTCATGTGTTTACTAAACGTACCCAAAAAAGTTCATAAATTCATTCTAGACACTCTGGGCCTTGGAATCACACACTGACAATTTTTACGGAATAGTAATATTTCCATATATTTAAAAAAAATTACATGAAAGAATTTGGGTCTTTACATTCTACCCACATCAGGTCTTTGCACCCCCAAAAGCCACAACACAAACTAGGGGAACAATTGGGGATACTGAGCACAAATATGAGCCTCCCGCTCCCATGTTCTCTTCTGGAGGTTTCCGTGCTGCCAACAAATGCACACAAGAGGTATCGACCGCTAATAAAGGACCCACTTCTATCGATCCTCAATATTTAATGAAGCCTCCAAAAATGTCTCCCCATCGTCGATGTCCATCTCGCCTCAGTCAATGATGTGAAAAAGATCATGTACATATCTCCTCAATTGGGATTTGTGGAAAACGTCATGCACCCGGTGCAACTGAGGGGGAATAGCTAAGTGGTATTCCACCTCGCCATCTCTGCTGAGGACCTGAATGGGTCCGATTAACCTCAGAGATAATTTTCACCCTGACCAAATCTCTACAAACCTCATCGAGGTGAGATCCATAGAAAGACATGGTCATCATCCTCAAACAATATATGTCTCCATTTCATATCAGTATAAGACTTCTTCCTACTCTGTGTAGTCTTTATCTGCTCCTAGATAATTTGCACCTTCTCTATGGTATCCCGTACCATTTCTGGTCTAATGAGTGCTGACTCCCCTGGGTCAATCTAATAGAGATATGATCTATAAGTTCGTTCGTACAATGCCTCAAATGGTGCCATACTGATAGTGGAGTAATAAATATTGTTGTAGACGAATGCCATCAAGGGAATGTGATCCTCCTAGCTGTAGCCAAAATCAAGGACACAATCACATAGCATGTCCTCAAGGCTCTGAATGGTCCACTCGGTTTGACCACCATATGAGGATGAAAGGCAGTACTAAATCAAAGCTGAGTCATGAACACCTCCTGTAACGCCTTCATAACTGAGAAGTAAAATGTGCATCACGATCAGAGACAATCGTCGAAGGAATTCCATGAAGTCGTACAATCTCTTATACGTAGAGGTGTCCCAAGCCCTCTACTGAACCCTGCTCTCTGATAGGTATGATGTGAGACAACATAGTGATTCGTTCAATGATCACCCAGATAGAATCATGTCTCTTGGACGTGCATGGATGTCCTATCACGAAGTCCATGGAGATTCCATCCAATTTTCACTATGGCACCTCTAGTGGCTGAACTAGGCCTGATGGAACCTGATGCTCTGCCTTCACTTGCTGACAAGTTAAGCACCGGGAGACAAAATATGCTACTACTTTCTTCATTCTCGGACACTAGTGCTGACATCGAAGGCCCTTGTACATCTTCGCCACTCCTGGATGTACCGCTAGAGGGGAAATATGTAACTCCATCAACACTTCCTCCAATAGCGCAACTGGTACCATAATACATCCTTTGAAGAGGATATCATGCTCCCCACCTTCAGAAAATCTATTAGGTTCCTATCCTATAGATATATGAGCACGTCGATCATCGTAGTCAGTGTCCCCAAGTTGTGCCTCCCTGACTCTTTGAAGGAGTGGGAGAGTGACTATAAGAGACTGAAGATAAGCTTCTCCATCTCAATCCACATAGGATATCTACAAAGCGGCTAGCTGCTCCGTCACCTCACTCAGAAACTGTATACAAGATCTCTTGATAAGTGCATCTGCTACTACATTCCCCTTTCCAGAAGTATAGACTATCTAAAATTCATAGTCCCGAAGGAACTCAATCAAACTCCACTGTCTGAGGTTTAGGTCCTTCCGAGAAAAGATATACATTAGATTCTTGTGATCAGAGTAGACTATAAAACATTCTCCCATCAAGTAATGTCACCACATCTTCAAAGAGAATACCACTACTTTTAACTATAGGTCATGGTAGCGTAGTTCTTTTCATGATGTCTTAGCTATTGAGAACCATACAAAATAACTTCTTGCTCCTTCATCAGGACACATCCGAGACCGGTCTCTGATGCGTCACAGTATACTATGCACCCGACACCCTGCTTCGGTAGCCTCAATATGGGGGCACTCATCAGTCACTTCTTTAGCTCCTGGAAACTCTACTACCATCTCTCCATCCACACAAAGGTTATCCCCTTCTTCGTTAATGATGATAAGTGTTCCGCAACTCTGGAATATTCAGGCACAAACCTCCGGTAGTAACTAGCCAAACCCAGGAAACTCCACACCTCTGTAACACACCTGAGTGGATCTCAAGCAAGAACAACCTAAATCTTTGCTGGATCCACCACTACTCCAGACTCTGAGATGACGTTTCCTAGAAAGTGAACCTCTCAGATCCAGAACAAGCACTTCGAGAGCTTATGATAATGCTGGTGCTCTCGGAGTGTGTTCAGAACTATTTGTAGATGATAGGCATGCTCCTCCTAAGTAGATGTGTAAATATTGATGTCTTTGATAAAGAATACCACAAAGTGATCGAGTTATGACTGAAAGATTCTTTTCATGAGTCCCATGAACACTGATGGGGTACTGGTTATGCCAAATTGCATATCCAAGAACTCATAATGGCCCTACTGAAATCTGATGGCCATCTTCTGCACATCCTCATCTCGTACTTTGAGCTGGCGATAGCCTAATCAGAGGTCTACCTTTGAAAACCACAATTCCCCTGTCATATGAACAAAAATATCGTCAATCCATGATAGTTGGTACTTGTTTTTCACTGTAACCTGGTTCATGCACCTATAGTCCACACATAGTCTTGAACTACCATACACCTTCTTGGATAACAAAATCAAAACTGCCCAAGGAGAAACACTGGGCCTAATGAACCCCTTCCTCTACAAGTCCTCCAGTTGTACTCGCAGCTCTCGAAGCTCTGTAGAAGCCATCCAATATTCTGGTGTAGATATCGGTGATGTCCTGGGGTACAAGTCAATATAAAATTCCACCTCTCAGTATGGAGGTAGAATCAGAACATCATCAGGGAAAAAAATAGTGTACTTGTGCACCACTATAGGATGGCTTGGGCTTTCAACATCAACCTTCTTGAGGGAATGGTTAGCCAATGGATGTGTGATCAATTGCACACTCCTCCGAGTAAGTCCATCCTGTGCTGCAAAGGTTCCCTTCTCATTGGGGAAGGAAAACCTTGTCCCATCCTTACACACACACTAGACACTGTGCCTAATATATTCGATCTAATCAGGGATTGTAGATATCCAATCCATACCCAAGATGATATCTTAGGGCCTCAATGCCACTACTAAAAGATCCCAGTCAAAGTTTCCACCTTCTAGAGTTGTCTTACACTACTATGACTAGTGTGTAATCGTCGATTCCTCTTCCGTAGGAGTCTCTACCCTTAAGGATTGAGCCAACGACTCCACCAGAATATCTGAGCTCCAAATGAGGGTCATGGCAATAAAAGAGTGACTGACACCTATGTTTATAAGTACTCTAGCTAAAGTGTAGTAGACAAAGATCGTACCTCGTATCATCTATGGATTTATTTGGTTATAGGCCTCAGCTGTCTAGAGCTAAGCTTATCCCTATCCACCTACTCCCTATGGTCGGGGTGGACCACCTGGAGTTGGTGGTGGTGGAACCTCGAATTGCTTCCCACCACTTGATACACAGTCATCTCCTCTGCCATGTCCGCCTACTACCTGTGGACCTCCTCAATTGAACTTTCTCCTCTTCGTAGGTGTTCCTTAATCCATTTGTAGGTTGTCCATACAATGGGCCAGGCAGTCGCGAGCCATGTGACCCTGCCCACCACACGAGTAACACTGCCTGCTCCTCGCATGTCTTGCTATGTCTCGAGAGCCTTGTACAATTGACCATGTATCCTATGATCGTCCACCTGTAGGTCTGTTTGTCTTGGACCTATGCATCATTTGTCTGCTTTGAGTTGAAGATGAATCTGCTACATAACGTCTGGTGGTGGGTCTCACTGCCGGTGACTACTCGACAAGTAATATCTTCACTAAGAGTGCTCACTCTAACACCCCCGGCTGCATCGGGATGCTGAGAGAAATCATCAAAGATCTAATATCCCATTTGAGACCCTTCTCGAAGGTCCGAGCCCTAAAAAAGGGTCCCAGATCTTGTCTGTGGTGTAGCGTGAGGGGTCAGTGAACCTCACTAAATACTGAGCCATGGCCATGCGACCATACTGCATGTGGATAAGCTCATATATACGCACTGAGCGTAATGTCGCTCGGACGAACTCTACCCTGAAAAGGATCTTGATGTCTGCCCATATGAGAGTCACCTCATCATGAACCTGGAGCATCATTGTCCACCATCTACCCACTACTTTATGAAGAAGACTGGCACAAGGATCACCATGAGATCAGCTGGTGTCCTTACGAGTTGAAAAAACTCTAACTACGACCTCCATCAAATTCTAAACCGTTTGTAGATCCATCTCTCCACAGAACATCGAGGGCCTCTGGCATTGAAACTCATGCAATGTGCTCAAGAATCGTGCACCCTCTGCTTCTGGGACTGGTGGAATCAGTTGCCCAATGCGTAGTGGTGCTGCTGGTACACCACCCGATGGTACAACTGCCGAAAGGGGACCTTGCACTGAAGCCACGTCGCTCGGTGGGATATCATTGCTCACACTTCCAGGAACCCCGAATGGCTGTCTTCATGGAGGAATCCAGAAATAAATAGGTTTACCACAATCAATAACTTATACCTGGTGAGCTAACTCAATCATATCACAATGAAATCTTTTCAAAAAACACACACGAAGTCAGTGTTTTCATGCCCTAAGTCAGAAATCAAATGTCAGGGTCCTAGATTATGGATACGTTGGCCGCCACACCAACATCGGGTTCTAAAAACTGATATCCACACCCAATACACTTAACACTATTTACAATTAAAATATTAGAGTCTATGTTCTTTGGTAGAAACGACTCCTCTGATACCAATTTTTCAGGACTCATCCCCCGGGGCCTGTGTCGTGACTACGCCAAGCCCGCCTTCCATAGGCCAGGGGCTGGCGACTAGCACCGGAAAGGAATATACCTAAAACTAGTAAGCTATTTCCTTTAACCCTATAAAATCACAAAAACCAAGAACACACCAAGACACAAGCACAAAGTAAACTATATAGTAAATAGGGTGTGTATAGTAAGTAAAGTGGCTTGAATACAAGACTAAATAGAAAATACAAGTAAAAATGAAAACAACTCATTTGAACACCTACCAAAGATCCTACTTGAAGGGTAGGTACAGCTCTTGAATGGTCGTCTCTTATGTACTTTTCATCTAATGGTCCACCTCTGAGCAGACTCCAGACCTAGTACCCTTGACCTTGATCAGCGCTTTCCGTCGTCTTCACAAGACACAACAAGGTGTGGGCATAGCCCGCGTAGAGGTGAGTATAAGAATACTCATTAGGGAACTGAAGACCCCCGAAGGTCTCCCTAAATCCAAAAAGGATAAACCACAAAGCAATACCTCATTCTCAAATAACTAAGGAATAGTCAACAACACTACTTAGGTATATTCCCATACATATCCCGAAGTTATCAATATATACTCATATCACACATGAGGAAAGAATACCACAAAGATAACACCACAAAGGTAGAAGTACCACATAGGTAACACCACAAAGATAGAAGTACCGCACATGAAACACCACAGAGGTAAGTACCATATAGGTAGCGTCACATAGAAGAATATTACAAATGTATCAGCACACAAAAGTGTACCACAAAGGTAAATACATAGATCAGACAAGGTTTAACTTAATTATGGAAGTATTGATGACTAGCTATATTGATAAATCATCTTACTTAATTGTGAAGCTTTGATGTTGACCCACACAAGATCAAAGATGACCCACACATGATCCAAAAATGACCCACGTAGGATCTGGAGATAACCCACACATGATCGGTATGCACTGACCCATACAGGATTACTGAGCACTGACCTACATTGGATCTGAATATTATCCACATAGGATCTGAAGACCACTCAAGTACAGTCATCCACAGGGTTCCCACACTAAACATGCTTGATTCTGGGAGGCTCCACTCCTCAAGCCATAGGTTGATACATCAACTTCCACAAGTCCCACGAAGATGTACGACGAAGGTCCGTCACATTATAAGGGACCCAATGCGATAGTCAGAGCATAAATCAGACACCCGGTTTGTATGTTATTAGCCTCTTACACCTGAGGGCCAGGTTGGATTTGTGTTCGATCCAACCCAACCATACACCATATTTATCCAAAACTCAGTTGGAGAATACCAAAAGGACTGCCTTGATCCAAGGATTCTGGTGGCACAGACGGTTCATCAAACGGATGACCGGTTCTCAAGATATGGCCAAAAAGGCATATTTGGGTCTAGATAGTGCTGGGTCTTGTCCGACCTGGTCTGGGTCCATCCCGCTGGGCTGTGGACCGGATCATATCCATTAATGGGGTGTCCTAGGCCACTGAGAATGGATCACATGGCACAGCCCGCTCACCTGGGTGCAGTCCGCCTGGATGGGTGTGGTCCGCCATGGCGGGGTCCGCCCAAGCCGCTACCTAAGGGGAGGGAGGTGCCCCCGGTATTCTTAACAGTCCAATGGACCGTTTGACTTAGCCATCGTGGAAGCACCATGTTACTCCACCTTCTAGCATGCGGGACCCACCAGAGCGGTCCTGCTCGGCGCCACGCGGCCGACCATGGCTCCAGCCGACTCTCCTCCCAACAGCGTAATGGCGACGCTGTCCTCCCACGGTCGGCAGGGTCCCATCCACCCACTGGGTGCACCTATGTGGCTATGAAGCTGTGTCCTCCTACTCAATCAGCATTGCGGAAGCGTTCCGCCTTGCCTCCACGTTGCTGTCCGGGTGTCGGCCGCCCTCCGGGTGCACCGCCTGCTCGAACCGCGGGTGACCGATTGCCGGCCGCCCTCATCTCTTGCAGGTTACCGTAGCTTCGTTCTAAGCTCATAAAATATGATGACCGCATATTCATGATCCTCAGGTCGTGATCTATGTGTCCATATATCACACTCAACAAAACATTGTGTTTTTAGTGCGCTTAATCATTTGGCGTTGAAGAATGCACGAAGAACGTGTGAATAAAAAATAGAAAAATTATGGTATTCTGGAAGATCGATGGCCGTATTAGTTTTTCTATCATCGATGAGAATAAATAATATGAAGAATAAAGAAAAAGATAATTATCATATCTCAAAATAAACTTCTACCTTGATTGATAGAGATGGCGTGAGGAGGAAGATGAAGACGATGAAGACGCCAACATTCATCGCTCCCGCAACACGCTCCTGATCCGAGCTCATGCGTTGTCTTCATCGAAGGTTCGTTCTTCATTGGAGGATTCTCTCCAAAAGGCTCTCCCAATTACTCCCTCTGAAAATGCTCCCCCCACCACATGAGGTGAGGAGCCAAATTTAATTGAGTTGAGTTTATTAATTTAATTAATGTTGGCACATTAATTGGGGGAATTACAAGGGTTTACTCACATTAAAATAGAGGATTTGGGTTGGGTGTTCCCCACCACCAAGATTAAAATGGGGGGTTTAAATTAAATTAATATAAAAGTTAATGGTTTTATTATTAATATTTTTTTACACTCCCACAAAAAATTAGAAAACCAACTTCCACCAAGAATCTACCATAGTCATGGTGAAGGTCTCTTTAAGAGAATATCAGCGCTGCAAGTTCAATGGTGTCCTCAAATATCAATTCCGAGCACCGGTTCAAAAGTTATAAAATTCCAATCACATGTTTACTGAATGTACCGGAAAAAAAGTTCATAAATTCATTCCGGACACACTGGGCATCAGAATCTTGCGCCGTTAATTTTCGCAGACTCGTAATATTTCCATATATTTAAAAAAATTACATGGAAATATCCTGGTCTTTATAGGTCTAGAATTTCAATAAGGTTCTCCTCATAATAATGATCTTTCTCCAACACTGTGACCTATGAGTTCATTACATATTACGGGTTAGGTATTTACCTCCTAAAGAGAGATACATGGAATAAATCAGGGACTTCATAGATATTTGGAGGAAGCTCTAAGAGATAGTCTACTGTCCCGATATGATCATGAATCTCCAAGGGATCAATATACCAAGAACCTAGTTTCCATTTATTTTGGAATATCATAACCTTATTTTAGGGTGAGATTTGTAAAGAAAACTTTTCACCAACTCCAAATTCTAGATCACATCAGTGGTTATCAACATAACTTTTTTACCAACTTTGAGCAACCTTGATATGTAGCTGAATGGTTCTAACCTTCTTCTCCATTTCATCAGTGATGTTAGGTCCCAATATATTTATTTCAACAAAATCATTCCAACACAATGGAGATATAAATTTCTTACCATGAAGGTCTTTATAAGGCTCCATATGAATGCTTTTGTGAAAGTTATTATTGTAAGAAAACTCTACTAGAGGAAGGTCAAGATCCCAACCACCTTTGAAATACACAGAATAAGATATCAACAAATAAAATAAGGTTTTAATTTTTATTTCATAATGAACATCCATTATAATAAGATAATTAGTGATAAATATCAATATTGTATCATGTTCTGATGAAAATATTTCCAGAGCTTTGATGTAAACCACGAATCCCGATCTGAGACAATGAAATGTTATACTCAATGTAACCTTACCAATTCCTCAATGTACATACTAGAAATCAAATCCCATGAAAAGTATTATTTGATAGTGATAAAGTGTTATGTATTAGTAAGGTGGTAGAATACCACCCATAAAACTTTAAACCCTTTAAAGGTTTTGGGTATTCCAATGAAAAAATCAATAATGATGTTCTCCCATTTTCATTCTGGTATGGGTAATGGACACAATATCCCCTTTCACTTTTTTCCTTTCAACCGTAACTTGTTTCCATACCAAGAATAGAAATACAAACTCTGTTATATCTCTCATCCTTCCATCCCACTATAATTATTCTTACAAGACCCTATACATATTCGTACTTCAAAGATGATTAGAGAATAAAGAACTAAGAGATTCCTATAATAGATCCTCCTTCAAATATGGTATGGAAGGAACACAGACATGGTTCTTGAACCATATCATTCCATCATGAAAAAGTGTAAACTCAAGAAGATTTCTAACATTCATTTTTATCTCTCCATCTTCCTTTGGTTCCACTCTAATAGTCACTAGGATATAGGGTTGGACCTTCATCTGATAAATATAATATTTCTCTCCTTCCTTTAGGATTTCTAGATCCATCCTTTGAAAATATAAAAATATTGGATCTTTTATGATCCCCATCATGGTTAAGATAGAATGACCCTTCCAAATAAAATCATCAACCACCTTTTTCTCTTTCCTATGGTGTAATGTATTGAGTAGTAATAATCATTTAACAAATGTAACTATCTTCTCTGGAATATGTTCAACTCCTTCTATGTGAATATATATTTCATACTTTTATGATTAGTATATATATCAAACTTTTCTCTATAAAGATAGTTCCTCCATATCTTTAATGAAAAAATTTCCTTTTCTTACTCAAAATCATTAGTTGGGTAATTTTGATCTTGAATATTCAAATTCCTTGAGGAATAATTGAAAACTATGTTATTTTGCATAAGAACACACCACAATTCCTTCTTGGATACATCACTATAGATTAAAAAACATTCTTCACTATAGGGTAATGTATGCACATGTTTAGTGACTAAAATTCTCTTCAATTCCTTGAAATTTTACACACATTCATATATCTAGAAGAACTTGACCCTATTTGGAGTTAACTTGATCTGAGGATTAGATAGTCATGAAAATGTTCCACAAACCATCTATAATATCAATCTCAACCAAGAAATATACTGATCCCAATCATAATGGTTGGTCTAGTCCATCATTTAACAGTCTATATATTTGATGGATCTACTACTATACAATATCTTGAGACTATGTACCCAAAAATCAATTTTTTTTGTAGCCAATGTTCACACTTTTTAAATTTTTTTTGTAGAT
The DNA here is from genome assembly GCA_963277665.1 of Viscum album. Classification (NCBI taxonomy): domain Eukaryota; kingdom Viridiplantae; phylum Streptophyta; class Magnoliopsida; order Santalales; family Viscaceae; genus Viscum; species Viscum album. The sequence goes on along the minus strand of OY728131.1, from coordinate 1,785,123,602 downwards.
TATCGTTAATTAGGGTCTTTAGTAATATTATCTTGTGATTTTCATGATCTTACTTTATCTCTGAATATATAATAATATCATTTATAAAGACTACCACAAACTAGTCGAGGTAATATATAAAGAATCTATTCAGTAACTATATGAAGATAGAAGGGGAATTAGTAAGACCAAAAGGATTAATTATATATTCATAGTGTCCATACCTTGTACGGAATGTTGTATTTGGAATATCCACTTTCTTGACCCCCAATTGATGATATCTAGAACACAGGTCAATATTGTAAAAGTATTGAGCTTCATGCAGTTTATCAAACAAGTCAACAATACAGGGAATACGATACTTGTTCTTGTTTTTTATCTTGTTCAACTCCCAATAATTAATGAATTGTCTCATTGATCCATCATTCATTTTTACAAAAAATGGGATCACCCAAAGGTGAAACACATGGCTGAATGAATCCTTTTTTAAGGGTTTCTTTGGGTTTCTTATTTGATTAAATCAACTCAATTAGGGTCATTCTATAAGGAGTCTTTGAAATTGGTGTTGAACTAAGTATAAGTTCTATTGAGAACTCAACCTTTTTTTTATTTTGGTGGAAGGCTAGGAAACAGTTCCGGAAAGACATCCAAAAAATCCAGAATAATAGGAATATCATCGAGGTCGATTTTTCTCCTCATACATTTGAGATAAACAACCCTTTTCATTTGGAATTAATACCCATATCCATTATATAATATCCATTGGAAATTCATACATGTCGTCACATTTATGGATGATCATAGGAGGGTTTGAAATATCAAACATAACATTCCTTCCTTGACAATTGATGTGGGTGTTTTACAAATAAATCCAATCCATTCATAATATGACATCAAATTTAACCATTGGAATAATGAAAATATTTTAAGGTTTCACATTACCACAAACATCAACCAGATGGGAGTCATAGACTTGAGTTGCAATCATCGCACCATTAGGGGGGTTTACTGCTAATTCCACATCTAATTGTTTTGGTGGATGCATAGTACCCTTCAAAAATTCATTAGATATAAAAGAGTGGGTAGATTTAGAATCAAATATGACATTTGAAGTTCTAGATTTTATGGGTAGTGTGCCTTTGATCATGCAATTACCGTACTCCTCATCCAAAATAGTGATTTTATGAGATTTCCTGTTATCCCTATTCTTAAGTGGTTACTGATGTTCATCATCATCACTAGCCCTTGGGATTGGGTAGTGGTTAGTATAATTACCATTCTCCTCACACATATAGTACTGAATCCTGGGAGGTCAATTCTATGCATCATCCTTTCAATTTTTATTTTGAGCTAACTTCTTCCCATAATTTTGAAAATCAATTTCCCAGGGACCTTCTATCCCACATTTAAAGAATTTACTAGACCTTTTAAGATAAATTACCATATGATTATTCCCACATTTAAAGAAAAAAAAGGTAAAATCGTCTTCTTTTATCTATGTTTTTTAGAGTTTCTTTTAAACTCTATCTTCATTTTATTATCCAAACCATGTGGTTGATACGTGACTCCAACCTCCATTTCAACCTTGACTTCACAACAAAAAAATCTTCATAGCTACTAAAGTTTCTTATGGACAAAACCCTTATGAGACATGGATTTATTCCACTGAATAACCTATCAACTTTATATTGAGGTTGGATAATAATTCATGAAGCTTACCTCACATGTTAAGGTAAATTATCCTCGTAGTTACCAACAGATTAATCATCCCTTTTCTTGAACTCAAGTAACTATTTCTCTATCATGGTAAAAAGAATATGAGGAAGTTACTCATTGAATTTTTTTATTTAAATTATACCAATCTAAGAATTCAATCTCATATTACTACCACATATTCTTGAGCATTGTGCACCACAGATATGTTTCACTTTCTAACTGATAAATAACAAGAACGACTTTCTCATGATCTGAACACTAATGATTGGAGAATATATTTTCAGTCTTATTGATCCATTAATCAGTAACAAGTGGATCAAAATATCCTCTGAAAGAAGGTGTAAATTTCCTCATGAAAGACTCAATAGAATATTGTTGTCTCCTTTGATCATTTTTAGTTCCACCATGGTTCATATCTTGATAAAGTTATTCGAGAATAGCAACCACAGTTTTCATTTCAGATCCCATAGAAATCAGTTTCTCAAGAGAAAAATCATTTCATGATTCATCTTAATCACTATTGACATAGTTTCTTTGGGTTCTATCCATTTACTAAAACCAAAATCATATATTAAGATACAATTATCATATTTAGGAACCACATAATCAAAAAAATTCACTTAGAGGATATCTAATGTATGAAAAATTCCTTAATCTATGACACATTAGTTGTATCCTAGTCTATTCATATCCAACCTCTATTTAAATCCTTAATGATGTTTCAATAAGAATTTATGAATTTCCAAAGCATATTTATCAAGAGTTTCAAACCATGTGTGTAGAAAGTCATGATGTTGTGTACAAGAATACCCCAAGTTAGGATTGTAACCTCTTATCGGATTTGTTACCCCTAGGTACACCTCTTCCAGATCCATATGCACTTGTAGTAACCAAACAAGGATGCATTTCAAGGAAACAACTCACTCTATCCTTAACCATAATTCCGTGACATTTTATACAGTTTTCCTCATCCTTAGAATTATACCTAGACTTGTCCTTTAGGTTCTCACTAAGGTTTTCTCATCCTAGGATCAGAATGTTAACTTAAAATTCTCTCAGATACCAACTATAAAAACCTTCTCTTTTTATACATTAACATTAAATAACTTTTTTATAATACTTAAAACATTATACAACCAGATTCCCAATGACCGTACTATTCTAGTGCATTTAGAAACATAGAAACATAAACACTAATACATAAGTGAGCTACATTATCTCCCACTAGGTTTTTCTTGACTATCACCCTTCTTAGACACATCAAACATAATAAATATATTCATAACCTAGGTAAGGAATAATAAAAAGGGGTGATATAAAATGATCGGTAAGTGTAAAAAAGGGAAATATATAAGCATAATCATGAGAATAAGGGTATGAGAGCATGATCATGAAAATAGAAGATCATACCCTACATATCAAAGATCATATACTACATATAAAAGATCATATAAATGAATCATGTCATAATGATTGGGAGTTAATAAGACTTGAATTATAAAGAAATAAAGAACACAAGACATGTAAGCATAAAAATGGAATAAAACATCGAATTATGGAAGAAACATAATCATAAATAATGATTTCCATTATAGTCAAGGAATTTCTACTGAGACCATCTAAGTGGAAAATTTCCTTTATTGAATCGGGTTCACACCACATTCCATCCCAATATTACTTAATCACATTCATTCCCTATTCCATAACTATAATACTAAACTGATTTCATTTCCCATTCTAGCCCTGTAATACTGAACAAAGTTCATTTCTCAGTCTATTCATGTCTATCTCATGAGATATAAATCTTTAACCAATGTATTTGAGGATGATATAGGTTACAACCGTCTAATAATGAAATTATACATACATGTTCCAGAAAGTCATAAATAATCATATCATAACCCATGAAATTAAATGGGTAACAAAAACATGTAATCATATAATAAAAAATGAAAAAGATAATTTTTTTTATAATTCATTCTTCATAAAAATAACCCATGGAATGAAATGAGTCTCAAAATCATATAACCCTTAAAAGAGAAATCGGTTACATAAACATCATACAATTAAAACATAATCTATTTTGAAAATTAATTTGAATGGAAACATTGAATAATTTCCCCATACAGTCATGAGTAACACCAATGGATGTTATCTTATATTGGAAGTAAATTTAAAGATATTTTATAAACTTTTATTGAAGAAAATATCTTTCTACATTGAAAAATTATTTTTAAAACATATAAAATTTTGAAAACCTTTTTCATTGAAAACATATTTTGAAGCTTATAATGGAGTAATGTAAAACCATAAAACATTTTTAAAATACTTGTTCCTTGAAAATGGTTATAAAATATCTTTTGAAAATATTTTAAAAAACATTTTTTTTGAATACAATAGATTTCCGATCGAAGAGAGAGATTGGAAATTTTTACATAAAACCAATATCATAAGTATAGAAGAGTGTAAAATTTGTAATAATTCATGAGGATATATTGAATAACCATATTAGAAGAAAATTCATGAGTTTTCATGAGATATAGATCATGATACTTCATTAATGGATGCATAATCATAAAAAATATTGGAATGTGATGAGATTGTTCCAATGGACTCTTATCACTTGGTAACTTGAGATCATTCTCTCTATATTAGAAAAAAAATTAAATGATGCTTAAAATATCCTTAAATTAATTAAATTCATTATATGAAATTTAAAATGGAAATATATACACCTAGAAAAAATAATTTATGTGCATAACAAAGCCCAAGTCTAAAAGAAGGAAAACTATGACAAAACTAATTTACTGATATGGTAACATATTAAACATAAACCAAATGGAAGAAAGATTATAAAATGAATATGTGAATATCCATAATATAGCACCCAAAACATTTTATTGTATGTTTCTCTTAAAAACTTTGTATTCATTAGATAACTTATATTTCATGAAACACTAATCCACTGTGGAAAAAAACATGGTTACAAATAGTATATAGCCAAAACATATCCATTAAACTTAAATTTTCCAGCTCTGTGATTCAAATTTTAAAAATCTCACATACACGGTTGTGTTCGGGATGATATTTATAGTTTGATAGAATTAAATAATTATTTGGTGAATAGAAACCTACCCTTATGAATAGAAACATACCCTTATGAATAGTAATATTATTCTTATGAATGGTATCCATACCCATGAATGTATAAATAAATTTAGGCACCTTTAAAATAAAGATGAATATTTTATGTTTTTATATTTTTTGATTAAGTAATGATTTTAATTAAATATTTAATTAATCAAATTTAAAAAATTATTTTTTAAATATGGACTTCATTTTTTGATTCTACATGTCAAAAAATGGTTAGGGTGAATTTTTGGGATTTTTCGGAAATACTTGAATTTTTGGTGAATAGTAAAATCCATTAATTTACTGTATAAATACATTATAATTTAAATTAAAAATTCTTAGAATCATGGGTGATATAAGCACAAAAATATCAAACTCACATGTATATATTACTATTCTTGGTCATGGAATACTCACTATTTCTTGTTTTGAAATAAAATAAAAAACTAATGATTATAATATAAAGAAAACTCCCCTCCAATTCACTATATAAACCACACCTCACCCCCTCTTCCTCCCACACCACTAAAGCTTTAATACTTGACTCAATTTTTCCAAATAATCTTTCCAAGACCTCTCCCCACGTCCAAGACCTGTTGGTATCACCAAAAGGCCAAAAACAAAGGCCTTAATGATATTCTCAAGGAGGAATACTAAAGAGGTGAACCTTTCTTCTCTTTTCATTAAATTTATTTTAAAAAGTTCCATTATTTTGTGCTCCCTTCTCACCTCCCCTCATAAAAAATCAATGATAATTATAGTACCTTAAATTTACAAGATTTAAATCATGTGAACAGAATATTTCATCATATCTCTCTTTTCCCCTTCAATTATACAATAAATGCAAACACCGTCTGAGATGTGTTAATTTATAACACACATGGAAGATGGGTTTTCAATTCACATTACTATCTTCAATACCGATCAATAAACCCTTTCAATGGTTTGAACACATCATAATATAGTTATTTTATCTTGATTAATGTTCTGTAATCCTTACACATTCATAATATATAATAATAATACAAAACACGTATATTGTGTAAAAAACCACCTAGCCAAATCCAACCATTTATTTTTAACTCGTCAAGTGAGTCATCCTCATAGTATATAACAAGTATCCTTTTAATATAATTTATATCTATTTAGTTTAAATAATATTTTATATTAAAAATTATGGATTTTTAACCATATTTCAAACAAACATCCATTCAAGAATACAAGTAAACATATCATGAAAAAAAATGAAGAAATTGCTACCAAAACAATAAAATTGAATCTATTAAAACATAAAAAATTCGATTAATGAACCTAATAAGGTAATAAAATATCTATATCATGTTGATGAGGTTTTACAATTATTAATTAAGGAAGCTAAATTTGATTATTCAGGTCATTAAGAACAATCAAGAACACCTTCAAGCATAAGGTAAGGGATCATCTCTCTCACTTTTGTTCAAGAATATCCACTTTATTGTGCTCTTTTATATTTAATGAAAAATGATAGAGTATGTTTTATAACCTCCCACATACCACCCTTATGACATATAAATAATGGGATACCCCTTTACCTCTCATTAAGCCCTTGCAAGAACACTCGCTACCATGCTGAACTGTTTGTAAGGGGTTTTCTCAACTCACTTTCAATTCTATGGGATTTCCATTGTTTGCCTATTATTTCTTATATGTGGTATAGTTTTACTGAAATTTGATATATATTATCATGATTTATTTTATATTCATGGTAATCTGTGATTCATTAGGTGGTTATTACCTTTTGGTCGTATGACTCATTTGATTACAATGTGGTAACGAGCTTTGTCACAATTTTCACCTCATTGTGACTTTCTTAGTATTATGTACCTACTCTTTCTTATATGGTGTACCTAATGCCCATTTAAGATAAATTTTCAGTTGAAATTATATTTCATTTAAATATCCATATTCTCATATCAAGTATATGATTATTTTCTAAGCCGTATACCATTTTACTAACAATATTTATTTTGAATGTCATTTTGACTATGGAAATATTGATGAATCTATATCCTATATTATTTACATATAATGTAAAGTAATGTTGATCTTGTGTTGAATCAATGTATAAAAAATTATTTGGAAGAAGAATTAGGTGGGGCCTACTATACCCCTCGATACATTGGTAGGTCTCATGAGACAATCAGTTTGGTGACAAACCCTACGAGTTTGTTTCCAAAAACTAGATGTGTCTCTACCCACAGAACTAAGCTGTTTTTATGATATTATGGTATCATGTGCCCGATAAAAGATGTCCAATTAATATTAATTCTCTTTATTCATTATCAGTTATTACTATACATGAGGTTTTCACTACGAAAACATCTATGGATGCGGTTTCAATCACAGTTTATTAATGGTGTGAGTTTTTCATTTATTCACCATGGCATATTGATTTTGTAAAATTGTTTACAATTAAGTTATTATTGATTAATAATTTTTCTTTTTTGTAACCCTTATTGAGAATTTGATCTCTCCACATTCAATTTTTACATTCCTCAGGTTATGGATAACAGACTATTTATTGAGTTTTGTGGATGCAGTTCTTAGTTTTTGTTATGTATTGTATTTTGTAACATTTTACAATGTAAATGGAGTTAAATTTATGTATCTAGATTCTTCAAGACTAATAAACTGATCTTTCCTTAAGGTTTTAAATCCTTCTAACCATGCCAGTATAAGAACTAATGCACCATATCTGTTCTAGAGGGGTAGTGGTGTTATAGTTGGTATCAGAGGAAGTTTAGTAGGAACCATAGAAACTAGATTAGAAAATATAGTTTAGGGAAGAAAGCCCTAAGGTAGTATTTGAGGATAAACATATAAGAACGTCCTAGTATTTTTAAGGAATATATTATGTGAATTGTTTTAAAAAATACATCCCTTTCTAGATACAGGAAGGTAGAGGTGACTCTGGCACAGATGTAGATAAGAGTAAAATCTCTGTCAAGGAGTTTTGGGCTTGACCCAAGGTATCTTGGTACATGACAATGGGCCTTTCTGCACTCTTGGTTATGACACCTCTAGAGGATATACTTAGAATAATTCATATTTTCTTTACAAGCCATTATGAATGATTAAAATGTCAATTATTCCTCAAAATAACCATTTCTCTGATTATGGGATTATCCATGCATAGGATCACAAAATATGCTAAGTATTTTTTTAGTTTAAGATTATGCATTATGAATCATACCCTAATATAGTGTGTTCCATTATTTAGAAATGGCGTATAATGGAAGAAGGGGAGTCAATAATCTTGGGATATATAAGGATCTCCCCACTGAGCATGTTAACATAGTCAATGTTGGAGCAGGAGAGACCATGACAATATTGGGACAACACACTCTGGTTGTAACAAATAACCATTCCACACCTGTGTTGGATTTATTCATGTGGAAAATACCCCATATTTCAGTGATACTACTAATCCTATGGTTTCTGAGTAATGGATCAAGTCCCTTGGAAAGATATTCATGGAATTAATATGTAATGAAAATGAAAAGGTAGTACTGGCGGTATATTGTCTCAAGGGTGATGCTGATCAATGGTGGTCCTTGATTAAGAATACTATGGAGGAAGAAGATATAGAAGATATAGAATGGAGGAATTTTAAGGAAATATTCTTTGAAAAACATTCCCCTCTTTAGAAACGAACTGAAATGAAGAGGAAATTCCTAGACTTAAAGAAAAGGGAAGAGGATAGTGTTGCAGAGTTTGAGGCTACCTTCACAAGGCTAGCTGGGTATTCCATAGATTACATACATGACTTGGTAGACAATATTGTTCATTTCATTGTAGGTCTTAAGCCAAGTCTTTGAAGGGCATTGGTATCTCAAACATTTTCATCATATGATGAAATTGTATCAACTGCCATCAAAACATAGAGGAAATTTTCTAGATAAATTTTGTTCAAGGGAAACCAAGATAATGAGTGGAAATCTGATAACCAAGGGAAAGGTGAAGCTCCAAACAATAATAAGGTAATGACGAAATTCCCATTATGTGAGAACTGTGGAAAGAATCGTCTCGAGAAATACTTTAAAGGAATGGGAGTCTAAAATTAGTGTGGAGAAAAGGGTCATATATCTCATCAATGTAAGAAAAAGAAACAGTTTAATGATGTTCAATTCTACAATTGTGGAGAGAGGAAACACTATGAAAATGAGTGTCCTAAACTCCAAAGAAGCATGCATCAGAAAAATACAAGAGGGCATGGAAGAGCATAGGCAAGTACAACTCTGGAAGAAGATGTTTCTAATGATGTGGTGGCATGTACTTTAATTGTTTCCTCTAACATAGCCAAAACTTTATTTTATTCTAGATCATCACATTAATTTATATCTTCCCAGTTTTCCATGAAATTTAGACATGTCAAATTCGATTTAATAATAGAGTTATCTGTCAAATCTCCTAAGGGATGAATCATTGCAATAAAGGCATGTCAACTAGTCCGCCTCGTGACACATAAACATGTTTTAGTTGCTAAACTTATCATCATACCAATGAATAAATTTGATATAATTCTCAGTATAAATGTATACGAAATTATGATGTAAAGATATATTACAAGAAAAAGGAAGTTACCGTTTTTAAAAATGGTGTTGAATATTTTATCTTTAGATTAGAGACCTCACCATCTGATTCTTATCTAGACCCACCCCCAGTAGCTTGTTAAATTAAATTCTTGTAGAGGAAGAGAACACAATATCTATGGGTGAGGAAATAAATATTCAAATTGAAGATGTACACATAGTGAAAGAAGACATTGATGTATTTCCTTAAGATTTACCTGGACATCCACTAGAGTAGGAACTTGAGTTCTCTGTTGATTTCATTTCTAGTACAAGAACTATATAAAATAATCCTTATATAATGGACATTGTTGAATTTGTGGAGCTAAAGAAATAGCTGGAGGAATTGAGTAAAAATGGATTTATTCTACCTAGTGTTTCTCTATGGGGATCCCTTGTCCTCTTTGTCAAGAAGAAAGATGGATCCATGTGACTATACATTGATTACAGGGAAATCAATGCTATTACGATAAAGAATAAGTATCCTCTACCCCATATTGATTATTTATTTGATCATCTTCATAGAGATCAATACTTTTTGAAGATTGAACTTCAATATGGATATCATCAGCTACGTGTGAGGAAAGAAGAAATTCGTAAGACAACATTTTGAACCAGGTATGGGCATTATGAGTTTATTGTGATTCCTTTTGGATTGACTAATATACCCTCTATTTTCATGGATTTAATAAATAGTGTTTTCAAGGAATATCTTGATAATTTTTTGTGGTATTCATTGATGATATCCTGGTATACTCAAAAATTTATGAAGACCATGAGAATCACTTGAAGAATATTCTGAAAAATTATAGAAGAAATGAATTATATGGGAAGTTTAATAAGTTAAAATTCTGGCTTCAATCTATTTATTTTCTAGTCCATATTGTACCTATGTATGTAATTCTAGTTTATCCTTCAAATAAAAAGGAAATCCAAGAATGGCCCATTCCAACAAACATAACTGAGGTATGCAGCTTTATTGTCTTAGTAGGTTACTATCGGTATTTCGTTCAGAATTTTTTTAGACTGGCTAACCTTCTAACCAAGATCACACGTAAAGGGGTTAAGTTTTATGGATGATAGAATGTATAGAATGATATGAATAATCTGAAAGATGACTGGTCAATGCTCAAATTTTTACTATCCCATCTAGAAATGAATGAATTTATGATATAAAGTGATGCATCAAAGAATGGAATAGGTAGCATCCTTATAGAAAATGATAAAGTTACTGCTTATGCATCAAGACTATTGATGACTCATAAGAAAAATTATCCAACTCATGATATTGAGTTAGCTGTCGTGGTCTTTGATCTGAAAATATGGAGACATTATCTTTGTGGTAAAAAATGTGAGATATACACAGATCATAATAGTTTGAAATAAATTTTCACATAGAAATAACTCAACATGAGGCAAAGGATATGGCTCAAGTTACTCAAAGAATACGATTGTTCAATACACTAACACCTAGGAAATGAAAATAAGGTGGCAGATGGATTAAGTAGGAATGATCACAGACTCCAAACCCAAATGAGGGTTGAGAGAGATCGCATATTTTTTGATCTATTAAAGACGGATATAGGAATTGTTATGGAAGGGGAAACAACTGTTCTCTTTCAAATTATTTCTAAAACATCTTTATTAGAGAAGATAAACAGTTCCCAATCTAATGATGATAATCTGCCGAATAAAATTAATGCTGTCACGGATGGGAGATTGAAAGACTTCATGTATGAAGGAGTTCTGAAATTTGGGAAGAGGTTATGTGTTCCATCAGTACCTAAGCTAAAAATGGAACTATTAGACGATGATCATATCTCAAATTTCTCTATACACCCAGGTATCACAATGATGTATAGAGATCTGAAGGAACATTTTTGTTGGGGTAATATGAAGCTGGAAATTGATGACTACATGTCAAGGTGCTTAGTTTGTCAACCAGTAAAGGCAGAGAGAAAAAATCCTAGATGGGTGATGAAACCTCTAACTATTCCTATGTGGGAGTGGGATGACATTACGATAGATTTTTTCACTAGAATACCATGGAATCCTAGAAGGAATGATGAAATTTGGGTAATTGTTGATTTCCTCATAAAATCAGCACATTTCCTTCCTATAAGAGAGGATTTTCCACATGAGTGCCTTGGAAGACTTTATATTAATGACTTTGAAAGACTTCATGGTGCACTTCTATCGATTGTGTGGGATCGAGTTCCCCAGTCTACCTCAAAATTCTGGAAAATTCTCTAGATGTATTTGAATACTGAGCTTCGTATGAGTACAACGTATCACCCCCTAACCAACGGATAGTCTGAAAAGATAATTCAAAATCCAGAAGACATGCTGAGGTCATGCTCTCTTGGCTTACAAGGTCTGTGGGATCAATACATGCCATTGGTGGAATTTTCCTACAATATTAGTTTCCATTCTAGTATTCATATGGCTCCATATAAAGCATTATATGAAAAATGATGTTGAACTCCAACTTTTTGGGATGATGTTGGTGAGAGAAAACTTATAGGCCCAAAACATATTAAAGAGACCACGACAAAGGTGAAGACAATCCATGCCCATATAAAAGCATCCCAAAGTATGTAGAAGAGTTATGATGACAACCGGAGATAAGATTTTTTATTCCAAGAGGGGGATCATGTCTTTATGAAAGTATATCAATGGAAGGGTGTCTTAAGGTTCGGTAAGAAAGGGAAATTAAGCCCCTGGTACATCATACCATTTGAAATATTGGAAATAATTAGAGCTTTAGCTTACTGTATAGCAATTCCCCCATGTATCTCCAATGTTCCTAATGTGTTTTATATGTCATTTTTGAAGAAATACATTCCAGACCCAATGCATGTACTAACCTAGAAAGAAATAGAACTAGAACCTGATTTTTCATAATGTGAAAAGCCTATCAGAGATTTTTGACACAAGGGAGCATGTATTGAGAAATTGGACAACTCGTATAGTAAATGTTCTTTGGAAACACCTGAATATGGAGGAAGCAAGACAGGAACCTGGGGATGTTATGAAAAAGAACCACCCACATCTTTTTGGTGGAATTTATACATAAAATTTCGAGGACAAAATTTCCGATGGAGGGAATAATGTAGCACCCCAATCATTTTATGGTATGTTTCTATTAAAAACATTGTATTCATTAGAAAATTTATATTTCATGAACCAATAATCCTATGTGGAACAAAACATGGTTACTTATAAGAGATAGGCACAACCGAGCCATTAAACTTAAATTTTCTTGCTATGTGATTCAAATTTTAAAAATCTGACATACACGATTGTGTTCAGGATGATATTTAGAGGTTTAAAGAAGTAGCTTAATTTTTATTGAATAGTAACCTACCCTTATTAAAATTAACTTACCCTTATGAATAGTAATATGACTTTTATTAATGGTATCCATACCCATGAATGTATAATTAATTTTAGGATCCTTTAAAATAAGGATGAATATTTAATGTGATTATATTTTTTGATTAAATAATGATTTTAATTAAAATTTTAATTAATCATATTTAGAAAATTATTTTGGAAAAATGGACTTCATTTTTGGATTCTATACTTTGATAAATGGTTAGGGTGAAATTTTGGGATTTTTTTGAAATACATGAATTTTTGGTGAATAATAAAATACATTAATTTACCGTATAAATATATTATAATTTAAATTAACAATTTATAGCATCATGAGTGAAATAATCACCTAAATCTCGAACAAACATGCATAAATTAAAATTATTGGTCATGGAATACTCATTATTCCTTGTCTTGAGAAGAAGTAATAAATTAATGATTATAATATTAAGAAAACTCCACTCCCCTCCACTATATAAACCACCCTCACCCCCTCTTCCTCCCACACCACTCAAGCTTCATGACTTGCCTAAATTCTACCAAATACTCTTCCCAATCCCTATCCCCACATCCAAGACATGTTGGTCTAACCAAAAGGCCAAAGAAAAGGCCTTAAAGAGATTCTCAAAGAGGAGTACTCAAGTGGTGAACCTTTTTTCTCTTTTCTTTCAATTTCGTTTACAATGTTTCATTCTTTTATTCTCCCTTATCACCTCCCCCCCCATAAAAATGCCATGAAAATTACAGTACCTTACATATACTAGATTTTCATTGTTCTAATGAAATATTTCTCCATAATCTCTCTTTTCCCCTCTTTTTATACAATAAATGCAAACACCGTCCGAGATGTGTTAATTTATCACACTCAAGGAAGAATTGTTTCCAATTTTCATTACTATCTTTAATAATGGTAATAAAAAATTTTCAATGGATGAAATAGGTCACAATATATGTATTTCATCTTTATTAATGTTCTGGAATCCTTTCACATTCATAATATGGAATAATAATACAAAACAAGTTTATTGTGCAAAAAAACGCCAAGCCAAATCCAACCGTTTATTTTAAACTCATCGAATGAGTCATCCTCATGGTATAAAACCAGAATCATTATAAGATCATTTATATATCTTTAATTTCAGTAATAATTTATAATAAAAATTCTTTATGTTTAACCATATTTCAAACAATCATCCATTCATGAATACAAGTAAAGGGATCATGAAAACCAAAGAAGAAAATGCTACCAAAAAAATAAAATTGAATCTATCAAACCATTAAAAAGGCCATTAATGAACCTAATAAGTTCATAAAATATCAATTAAATTTTAATGAGGTTATTTAATTATTAACTAATGATTATAAATTTGATTATTCAGGTTGTGAAGAACAATCAATAACACCTTCAAGCATAAGGTAAGGGATCCTCTCTCTCACTTTTGTTCAAGAATCTCCCCAATATTGATCTCTTTTATTTTTAATGCCTAATGATGGGGTATGTTTTCTCACATCCCCCATACATACCTTATGACATATAAATAAAAGGATACCACTTTATCTCTCATTAAGATCTCTCAATAACACTCATTACTATGTCGAACTGTTTGTAAGAGGTTTTATCATCTCACTTTCAATTCTGTGGGATTTCCATTGTTTGCATCTTATGTCTTTTATGTGGTATAGTTGTAATGAAATTTGAAATATATTATCATGATGCTCTTTATATTCGTGGTATTCTTGGATTTATTTGGTGGTTATTAACTTTTGGTCATAATACACAATTGATTACAATATGGTAACGAGCTTTGTCTCAATTTTCATTTCATTGTGACTTGCTTAGTATTGGGAACCTACTCTTTCATATTTGCAGTACCTAAAACCCATTTGAGATCACAGTTGAATTGAAATAATATTACATTTAAATATCCATATTCTCATATCATGTATATGATTATTTTTTAATCTTTATACCATTTTACTTACGATATTTATTTTTAATGTTGTTTCGACTATTTAAATATTGATGAATCCATATTCTCTATTAATTTTGGATAATGTAAATTCATGTTTCTCTTGTGTTGAATCTATGTATATAGAATTATTTCGATGTAGAGGTGGGTGGGGCCGGCTACAGCCCCTCGATGCATCAGTTGGTCTCATGAGACAATCTGTTTAGAGACAAAACCTTCAAGTTTGTTTCCAAAAATTAGATGAGTTTTTACCCACAGAACTAAACTGTTTTTACAGTATTATGGTATCATGTTCTAGATACATGATTTCTAATTAATAATCATTCTATTTATTCATTATTATTTATTACTATCCATGAGGTTTTCACTTTGAAAAAATCAATGGATGCAGTTTCATTCTCAATTTATTAATGGCGCGAGTTTTCCATTTATTCACCATTCCATATTGATTATATAAAATTGTTTACAATTTAGTTATTATTGATTCAAGATTATGCTATTTGTAACCCTTAATGAGGGTTTTATCTCACCCCTTTTATTTTTTACTTTCAAAATGTTATGGAGAGGAGACTATTTGTTGAGTTTTGTGGATGCAGTTATTAGTTTTTTTTATGTATTGTATTTTGTAACCATTTCCAATGTAATTTGAGTTAAATTTATGTATTTAGTTTTTTCAAGACTACTAAACTGATCGTTCCTTTAGGATTTGATTCCTTCTAACCATGGTGGTATATAAGTTATGTACCTGCTCTAGTCTAAAGGGGTCGGGGTGTTACACGTAAATATAAGTATAATTTACCTTGAATACAATCATGGGTAGTACATACACAACACAAAAGGTAAGAGTGGAGAACACATCATGTGTCTCATAGAAAATAAAGTGAGATGAAATCCCCTTAACATGTATCTTGAATCTCATCATACTCTTTAAAACCACATGTATAATATATATAAATTTATTATGAATCTTTTAAAAAACCATATTATTATATATAGTACCATATATGGTTTTATTATGACCCCATATTACCTTCTTGTGAACTATCCTATATTAAGGTTCCACTTCAGATAATGTTCTCTTTGTCCGTCACATATATCTTAATTTATTATATCTTTGGTCCTTATATCATGATTATAGAATATAAAACATGATATAAATATAATTTACATTCACTATATGTGTATTATAATAATCTATAGAATATAGGTTTCAGAATGGAATACATCATTCACAGAGTCGATAAGTCATATGTATGCATGAATTCTATTTCTATTTTTATTGTCACATTAAAAGAAATAGAGAAAATGGGATATATTTATATATGTATATAATATAATTATATCTTAATCATAAAGATATATGAATATCATATAAGCACACTAAACCCATCATTAATATATTTCATTTAATGTTTGAACGAATCACTTCTCTTTGATGGGGATGTAGTCTACACTTCCTCATATAAAATTGTTGAATTTACATCTAATGTAATGTAAAATATATTTATTATAAAACGAATATATTGTATACAATATATATAATAAATATAATATATAATATATAAAAATAGAGTTTCCATCATAATTTACACCATGAGATGTGGTAAAATAAAAATGAACAATAATCATTTAGTGAGGTAGTACTTCACTTTACACGTAAATAGTATTCTTGTTTATAATTAGATGGAGGGGTGTATAAGTTTAGGTTGAAACATTATAATAAAAAAATAATAGTATATTCATGATAAAGGGTTTTTATACAGTAAATGTATAAATAGAGCTTAGGGGGTGGATAATGAAAATAAAAGAAACAAGTTTGAGAGAATATATTACCTCTTAATCAGGTAACTCTTTTTTATAGCAAAATGCTTCCTTGGGTTGATATATACCCAAAGGGGGGAATAAAAGAGGAAATTATGTATTTTTTTATTGGGTATATCTTGTCCAAAAATAAGTGTTTGGAGAGGTATAAGGAAGAGGGAGAGGTGGTGGCCTTTTATAGAGAAGGGAAATGACTCACTTGGTATTTTTAAAAACAAGTTAGGTGTACCCAATTTTTTACAAAAAAAAGTTATAAAAAGAAAAAATCAGTAATGGAAGGTTAATGGCCAAATAATTTCCTCAAAAAGTGTTTTCGATAAGTTCCTAAGTTGTTTATGGTCTTAAATTTAATGTTTAGTCCTTAGTTAAGCATATTTTTACCTTAATCGATCTAATTAATTTCACAAATTTTTTATATCAAAAAGTATGTTTACCTTATTAGAAATTATTAAATTTTATGATTTCAAATATTTAATCCATTTTCTAAATTTAAGTCAAATAATTGGAATAAATTAACATAAAATTAATCTCATAGTCAGGTTGACAATGCATGTCATTAAAGTCAAAACCTTCAAAATTTTACTATCTTTTTATATCCAATTTCATTGTGATGTTGATCTCAATGACATAAATTGTATCAAATGATAAAAATGTTATCAAATTTGTCATTTAAACAAATATAATATATAATTTATACATAAAAATAAATTAGATGACATTTTTATTTTGAATTAATATCTGGTATTTTCCACAATTCTACCAAAAATGATGTTTCTCAAAAAAATCCAAAAATTTCTTCCTAATATAATTTAGAAATTATAATTCAAAAATGGAGTTTATTTTAATGAATTAAATTTATTATTTGTCTAAAATTAATATTTTTATTTTTCAATAAAGGATATTAAAAGTAGTTTGTTTGAGAAAATAATATTTTTATACATATAAACAATAAAATCATGTTTTGTAGAAACATTGGTGTTTCATGTAACTTATGACAATTAAGTGATACATGTAACATACCCCAAGTTAGTGTTCTATATAATTTATCCTGAGTTGGTTATTTGTAACATACGCCAAGTCGGTTCTATATTAAAGGAATATTTTACTTAGTGAATATCAAGTAATAAAAAAATTAATTAATTTTAAAAAAATGTTCCATTAAAACTTAGGGTGTTATAGGATTGATGGAGATACAAGAATAGATAAAAGGGAAAGATAATAAGGTTAGGGTGATCTTAAAAAAGATTATATATGCAATGAGAAATGATAATTTAAATGTTATCTCTAGGTAACTTGACCATGATTAGAATAAAAGGAATTAAATCTGAAATATGAATCTAAATGGAAGATCTATAATAGATCCTGAATAATAGACTCTAAAAAAAAGACACAACAATGCGATACTTCTATGAACGACTTATTCACATATTGGGAATGTGTTCTAAAAGTAAAAATCCTAATATTATAAGAAAAATCATTACATATAAATCCATTTATATTTATGAACACATATTGATTGAATTTTTTGGAATATTATTTATACGTTCTATCCTCAATAATATAGCCAAAGGGTGTATCTGGGAAAATATTTCGAAGACAAATGATTATATATGGGGGAACTTCACTAATGTGATATATAAAGAACTATTTCACAATGTATGGAAGTATTTTAAGATCATAGAAATGTTTATATATTTTTTTAGTAAAAACAAGGAAGTAAATAAATAGTGTATAATGAACATGTTATGTTATACTTATAATAGCTTTTAGGGAATTAAATATTGAAATTATAGACAAGGAATTTAATAAACCAAGATTGACGTACATAGACATCACATTAATTTTGTGGAATATTCAAAAAATGACACAAATAGAAACCTAAATACCATATTAGTTTAGTGTCTTTGGAGCATAAAAACATAAACAATCATTTCATAAAAAATATATATTTTCTCTTTCTTTATCTTTTATAACTAGAACCGCCTTTTGAAATATCTTACTCAATACCGTTCTTCAAATCGTGGGGGAAGAGAAACATGATAATGGGTGAAATTAAATGCTCAGTAAGGGTAAACGTGGAAAATATCGTACACAACATAAACATAAGACTGTATAACCATAAACATATCCTTTGAAAAAAACAAAACACATTTAATATTTACCAAAATCATTGCTCATTAAATAAATCTTGTTAGCTCATAAGTCCTAAATCATAATGGAATCCTAAACCATGAGAAAATAGTAATGGAATAAAACATGGAATTATGGGAAACAGATAAGCACATAATATGATTTACAAAGTAGCCAAGGAATTTCTTCCAAGACCATCATTGTGGACACATTCCATTACTGAACCATGATTACATTCCATTCTAGCCATGTATTACTGAACCAGATTTACTTTCCATTCCAACCCTATATTACTGAACTAGATTTACTTATTATTCCACTCATGTGTATCTCATGAGATATATAACTTTACCCAATGAATTGGAGGGACATATATGTCCCACCCATAACATAATTAAATCATTCTTACATGTTCCACAAAAACATAAACCATTCATCATTGCATAACCCAAGGAACAAAAAATTGGTTTCATAAACATCATTTCTTGAAAGCATAATCCATGTAAAAAAATGGATTTTAAAAATATAATTACATCATAAAAATAATCAAATCATATAAATAATAAGTGTATAAACATAACCCTATTTAAATAGTCTCATCTTGGATGGAAAATAATTTTGAAACTATACTTGAAATTAATTATTGAGGAAAATATCATTTCTTCTTGAAAAACATTTTCTTTCATCAAAATTACAAAGAATCACAATTTTTTTATTAAATTAAACTTGAAATATTTTAAAGGAAGCATCATGGAAATAAGGTGTAAAAATATATTCAGGCAGTATAAGCTAAAAAAACTACCTCCTCATACTTTTGTTATAAAACTCGGAAAATAACATCGCATGAATGACGACAAAATTTTCCTTTCATATTGTTTAATAAGATTCACCAATGGGAAAATTTAAATTTAATCAATTATAGAAAATAGAAATAGTGTTAAATTATTTAGGAAACATGGATGTGTATGATAAATATACATAAGTAAATAATTACATATAGACAATCTTATATAATAATGAGATTGAAAAATTAACCATTACAAATTATAATCAGTCAAACTGTACACCTCATAAAATAAATAAAAAATTATATTTATAATTAAATACCATAACTTAATAATAAGAATCATAAAAAATTCATGAGAATCATAAAAACCACACAAAATAAATTGGTGGTGTATAAGGCATATGTCCCATAGGAATAAAAGTGAGACAAAATAATCCCTTACCTTATGTCCAATTTCTTCTTATGTGTAAAAAACTTCTATATAGTGGGTTAAATCATATTATTATATTATAAAAGAAGAATAATAATATTTATTATATCATATATAATTCACTTATGACTTTATATTACCCTTTTATTTATCAATTCCATGTTACACCAACATTTTGGGAAAAAATTGTTTTAATTATCATACATGTTTTCACTTGTTATTTTTAATATTATTACTTAGACTGTGATTTAATTTCTTCCATAATGTGAAAAATGATTTATATATCATAAATATTTTTTATAGAAATATATATAATATACAGAAAAATGAAATGGAATACACCGTTCATGGAGATGGCAGGGTGTACGTATGCAAGAATGCTATTTCCATTTCCATATTGAATTGAATGCAAGAAAATAAATGACACACACACACAAACACACACATATATATAAATAAATCCAGTAGAATTATTAGGTCATATATTTCAAGATTATTTATTATATATACTTTATAATCATTCTTGAATGTTTAACTTGGAGAATGAATCTCATGGGGTCATGGTGATGGTAGCCCACACGTAAGCACAAGCGACAATATCAAACAATTAATGGTTAAATAGTATTAAACGTGATGGGGTGTTAGTTATAAAAAATAATTATTATGTAATATTAATTATTTATATCCATTATACTCCTTATTATACCCATCCAAATTATGTATTGTTGAATAAAAAATTACACCACGATGTGGAGATGGGAAACTGTACGTACACACACATGATGATATTGTTATTCGTAGGATGGATTAAAGGGGGTATAACGTTGTAAAATTATTATAATAACATATAATCATGTATAATATAACAAGTTTATTACTTTATTATGGAAATAACATAATAATATTAAGTATAAGAAGAAAATAATTTTAAAGAGGTGATAACACAATTACCTCTTTTTCAAGTATCAGCTTTTGATTTTCACAGAAGTTCTCCTTAGAATAGCATTATTCCTTAAGTGTGGCCTCTAGAATGATTTTAGGGAAGTTGGGAGAAGAAATTGGTAGGTTTTAGCCAATAAAAATGGATTTATATGTGTGATTAAAAGATAAGGATATGTGTCATTTTATAGGGCGGGCTTTGGAAATACCGAAACATTTAAAATAATATAAATTATTTTTAAATTTAAATGCCTCCAAAGTAGATTATTTAGAATATAAAATGATTTTGGGTCGAAATTATATGAATAAATAAATTTTAGAAATGTATTTATTTTATTTTAAACTTTATCATTTTGATTTATCTTTATTTAATCTATTTAATTTTAATTATGGTAATAAAATTATAAATAATAAATAGTTATAAATATTTACTTATGTGTTGTCAATTGTCCATAATTGGATATTTTATGAAATTTTAGACCTTATAATTTTCTCTTTGTAATTTATAAATAATTTTCTCTAATTTTTAAATAATTAAATAATTGGTTATTTTTATAAAATATCAATAGTGTCAATTTTGACACTACTCATTTGTTTGAATTAAAATAAAATCCACACAGAAGATAAATTCAAACCAAAATATTTAATACCCTAATAAAATGTCATATCCCACAAGAAATATATTTTTAGTACATTAATATGATCATATTGTATTTCACTTAATATTTTTAAAATAATTTATTTGATATTTCTATAAATAAAACAATTTCTACATCACTATTATGTCATCATTAATGGTAATTATTGAATCTATATAAATTATAAATAAATATAAATGATATATATAATTTTATTATATTTAAGTCCACAATTTATTATATAAGTTTTATCATGTTTATCACTACATTAAAAGTATTATAATTATAAGAGATAAGAGAGTGACATGTTGTCACTTTCTATTATTTTAATTATAATTACATCACTTTCATAGAAAAAAGTACACTAAATAAATCAATTAAGAACTCTAGGTGATATTGGTTGACATTAATCCATCCAATAGGATTTTCTATGGTGTTATGGTAATTTTATTATCTTTATAGTTTTGTTTGTTACCATAATTTACCAAATTTACCTTTAACTATAGTAAAAAAATAACCTATTAACATAATTTGTACCCTATGTTTCTAAATATTAAATTAATTTATTAAAATTTAAAACATAGAAGTTTAGGTAATTAATTTAAAATTAATTTCCATTGTCAAAACCAGAAAGCGGGTTTTTAAGAAGTTAAAACTATCAAAAGATAAATAGGTGTTTTTGTCCAATTTAATGTGAAATTACTTCCAATGACCAGAATTGTATTAAATGATAAAAAAATAACTCAATTACACTTTAAAACTAATTAAAAACATAATCTAACTATATAAATAAATTATAAAAAAGGTAGCTTTGAATTAAATTATAGTATTTTTCACTATTTCTTAAAATATGAATTTCATCAGAAAAATACCAAAATTTAAAGCAAGGTAAATTTTGATATCCCTACTCTAAGGAAGATATTTATTATGTCAAATATAACTTTTAAAATAGTAAAAAATAAATTTAAAATGGGTTTCCATCAAAAGGTGGTAACACTACATTTTTAGAAAATCATTCATTTTATCCGTAAAATTGAATTTATTCTTATATCAGGTCTTGAAAAAATATAAGATGAATTTTAAACTCTAAATTGAGTACATTAAATATAAATTTCAATAAAAAAATCTATAATGAGTTACTTTATTATATTATAGATTCACTAATTTTTATTTAAATAGTTTTTTAGAAGGAAGTTCAAACCATTCATACCCGCCATTATAAGGACTAGGTTATAATAATTAGTTATAACTTATACACTGTATTATGTGAAATTAATTCTATAAATAGAACTTTAAATTTTGTGTGACATAAAAAATTGTGTTGTGTATACTGCAAGCTAATACAATGTTGCGTATAGTGCATATTAATCATAGTTTAGAGTACAACACAAGACATCAAAGAAATTAAAAGGAATATATATATTAAAATATAGGGGTGTTACATTATAACCCCCTTAAAAATAATTTCTCCTTAAAAATTAATTGGGGTTATAAAAGGTTTACTTCTTGAATGTTTCTTTCATAGAAACCCACATCATAAAAATGAATATTAAAACTTAATTTTAAAAAGGAAAGTAAGAAACATAACAGTTACCCAAAGTAACTCATCCTTAGGATCACACATAGAAGAAAATTGGTGGGATGTGAAAACATGGATATGGAAGAAAAAACTAACCATCATGTTATGATGGATTGTAATAGAGAACATGGTTCGAAGAATGTTAACAATAAGAAATCCATAAATATGCGATGATTTAAGAGATCATATGATTCATCAAATAAGAAATTAATAGGATAAATTTTTTGTTTTTCAATATCCTTTTCCTAATTTTGAAGAACATGAGAAGAAATACTTTCTTAATTGTACTACAACCTCATCATTCGTCATTCCATCAAAAATTCCTACTTCATATCTTATTCAAATAAATGATGTTGAATTTTTTATTGTTGAAGTGTTACCAGATCATACGATCCATAAATTGAATGATATGGCATTACATTTGTATTTATCACAAAAATGTTATCAAAAGTTATCAAACATGCATAAGTCCATATATGGTGAGATAATACATTATTCTCACAAACTTCATCGGAATATTAACATAAAATTTCAATAAATTTGATTATCTTACAATCCTTCTCGAAGATTAAAAACCCAAACAATGGAAAATGGTTCACAAACATAACTTAAAATTTATCCACCATATATCATATGATATCTTTGGTTGTTCACATTCCAAAAATGTGAACACCTTCATCATGTATTATATTGAGTAATGGTAACAACCTGAATTATCAGATATCCTTATAGAAAACATACATGTTTCCTTATTCAAAAATGTATTGGATATATTCCTTGAGTCCCAAAAAGTTTTATATTTCATCCATGATAGCATAGCCCTTTTGTCAATAACTCCACAATTACTTCCCAAGAAACTAGAATCATCCAAGGTACTTATTCAAAACCAATATATCTTTATCCAAACATCAATATCTGAATAAAAGGGACATATCAAAGGTTATATTTCCATTAATCATGTGTTCTACAAATATATCACCATACCCTTAAATCACATTTTTCTCTTTATAACTATTCAACATATCCTTTCCAATCCTTAATGAAAAACATATACTACAAAAAATTATATATTTCATGATAAAAATAACATAATCATTGAATTCTAAACATATATACCTCAATCATCTAACTTTTTTCTTAAAACACTACTCATGATCCATCAACATCATATTTCATAAAATACGATTCACATCTTAAAATTTCTCAACCTTAAGCTTCTTCAGTTTAAAGTATGAAATATTAGAAGAACACTAATTACCTTTCACATGTCCTTTACAATCTCATTATCCAAAGTAATATGACAAATACTCATTGCATCGCCATGATTCTCTTCATGATATTTCCACATAGGAAATTGATCATCATAATTCCATAATTTTCACATCTAAAACATTTAGTGGTTAACTATGTACTATGTAGTTCTGGAAATTGACTATGACCAGAAATAAAAATGTATGAAATACATATCAGAGAATAAAAGCACATAAGTAAGGTAAATTACTTTTAATATTTCAATCTATGATGTATTTGGTTAACCCTAGGTTAGTCATGATTATAAAAAAACCCTACGATTGTATCCTATAGTATGACTTATCCTTAGGAAATATCTAGACATATTATTTGAAATATCTATTGGAATGGCACTAATGTTTTCGCATCCTAGTTTCCAAAGGTTGACCAAACATTTGCTCGGATACCAACTATAATGACCCATGCTTGACGTAGATGGAAATTAAATTAATTTTTCAAAATAATCAATAAATGACACAAAAAGATGCCCCAATACCATATTTTTTTAGTGTATTTGGAAAATGGAAAACATAAACAACTAGTTCCAAAAAATATACATTATCTCTCACTTTATCCCTCATAACTAGAACCCCCTTTTGATACATCTTACTTAATACCCTTCTTCAAATCCTGGGGGAAAAGAAACATGAAATGGGGTGGGATCAAATGCATTTTAAGGGTAATAATAGAAAATATGTTACATAACATAATCATAATAATGTATAAAAATGAACTAACTTCAGAAAAAATATACCACATTTAACATATAACAAAATAATGAGACATGAAATAAATCTTGGTAGTTCATAAGGCATAAATCATAATAGAATCATGAACCATGAAAAAATAGCATTTGTATAAAACATAGAATTGTGGGAAAAAAATAAGAACATAATATTTTTTCTATAGAATCTATGAATTGCTTCCAAGACCAACATAGTGTACAAAGTAAATTACTGAATCAGGTTTACTTGTTGTCCAACAATGTATTCCTAGATAAGATTTACTTGTCATTCCAGCCTTGTATTACTGAACCAAATTTACAATTTTTTCCAGTCATGTCTATATCATGAGATATAAATCTTAACCTAATTCATTAGAGGGAGATATTAGTCGCACCCATCTCATAATGAAATCATTCATACATGTTCCACCAAAACATAAACCATTCATCATATAATAACCTTAGGAACAAAAAATGGGTTTCCTAAACATTAGTTCATTATAACATAATCCATGTAAAAAAAATTTATAAATATAATTCTATCATAAACATAAAAAATTAATATAAAAAATAATGGTTTAAACATAACCCTATTTAAATAATTTCATCTTAGATGGAAAATAATTTTGAAACAATACTTGAAATTCATTCTTGAGGAAAAAACCATTTTGTCTTGAAAAACAAATTTCTTTTCTCAAAATGAAACACAATCATAAAACAAATAATATTAGTAAAATTAAAATTGAAATCTTTTAAATTATGATTCATGGAAATAAGTAATAAAAAATCATTCTGGTCATATATGTTAAAAAACATTTTCCTCTTACTTTTTCTGGGAAATGTCAAAAAATTACATCATATTGAATAATGATAAAAGATTCATTTCATAACATTTAATAAAAATTATCCAATGGGTAAAATTGACATTAAATAATTATAGATTAATATAAATAGAATTATATATTTACGTAACATGGATGAGGATGATAAATATACACTAGAAAATTATTACATTTAAACAATCTCGGATAATAATCGTATTTCAAAATTAACCCTTACCAATTATAATTGGTCAAATTGTATGCCTAAGAAAATAAAGAATATTATATGTATAAGTAAATACCATAACCTTCATAATAAGAATCATAAAAAATTCATGGTATGTATAAAAATCCAACAAAATAAATAGGTGTTGTAAAAGGCATTTGTCCCACACGAATAAAAGTGAGATAAAATAATCCCTTACCCTTGGTTTGATTTCTTATTTATGTGTTAGAAAATATTTTATATTGGGTTTAATAATTTAATTGACTTTTAATATAACCAGAATAATATTTATGTTATCATATATGATTCACTTATAACTTAATATTACCCATTTATTTATCAATTTCATGTTAAAGAAAAATTTTGGGTAATAATCATTTTATTTATGTCACATGTTTGACTTGTTATTCTTGATATTATTACATAAATTGTGATTTACTAAATTATATACTGTAAAAAAGGGTCTATTATCATAAATATTCAGTTTATAAATATATATAATAGATAGATAAATTAAATTTAATACACCGTTCATCGAGATAGTAGGCCATACGTACACATGAACGATGTTTCCGTTTCCTTATTGAATTTAATGGAAGAAAGGAAATTATATATAAATATATAAATACAAAAAATAGTAGAATTATTATTTAATAAATTTTAATTTTATTTATTATATATACTTTATTATCATTCTTGAATGGTTAATGTGGAGAATGAATCTCATCACTTCGTGGAGACGGTAGAGCGTACTTATACACGAGCTACGATATCATTCACTCAATGGTTAAATAATATCAAATTGGATGGTATATTAATCATACACAATAAATATATGGTTATATTAATTATTTAAATCCATTATACTAATCATTATACCCATCCAAATTATGTATTTTTAAATAAAAAATTACACCATGATGTGCATATGGTAAGCCTTACATTTGGACGCACGATGATATTGTTATTTTTAGGATGGATAAATGGTGGTATAAGGTTTTCCCATAATTATAATAATATCTCACTATTTATAATATATTAGAGATATTACATTAGTAAGGAGGAAACATAATAATATTATGTAGAAGAAGAATATAATTTTGAAAGAGATGATAAAACAATTACCTTTTTTTGAGTATCACTTTTTAATTTGAAAAAAAAGGATTCCATAGGATGACTTTCTACCGAAAGTTTAGCCACTACGATGAATTGAGAGAAGTTGGGAGAAGAAATGGGCAGATTTTTGACTAGAAAAATGTCTTTAGATGCACGATTAAAAGAGAAAGAGAGGTTCTCATTTATAAGAGAGTGGATGGGCGCCTTAGGAAAAACCAAAACTATTAAATTAATATAAATTAATTTTTAAATTCAAATCAATACAATGAGGATTGTTTCAAAGATATGATGGGGTTGGGTCG
Source organism: Viscum album (assembly GCA_963277665.1). Taxonomy (NCBI): domain Eukaryota; kingdom Viridiplantae; phylum Streptophyta; class Magnoliopsida; order Santalales; family Viscaceae; genus Viscum; species Viscum album. Next base: position 1,785,096,014 of record OY728131.1, on the reverse strand, counting down.
AAATACTCTCATATAAAAAAATTTAGACACATTTCTTATTTTATATTAAACCTTATCATTTTGATTTATCTTTATTTAATCTATTTATTTTCAATTGTGGTGATAATATTATAAATAATAAATGGATATAAATATTTAATTATTGTTTTCAATTATCCATAATTGGATACATTATGACATTTTAAAAATTATAATTTTTAATTTTTAAATTTTAAATATATTTTTTATTTTTAAATAATTTAATAATATTTTATTTTTATAATATATCAATAGTCTCAATTTTGACACTATTAATTTATTTGACTTTAAATGAAATCCAGAAAGAAGATAAATTCCAAAAAAATTAATAAACAACTAACATGTAATAGTAACCAAGAATATTCATGGATCACATTAATTAGTTTATATTATATTTCATTTAATATTTTTAAAACCATTTATTTGTTATGTCTATTAATAAATAATTTCAAAATCAACATTGTGTCATCATTAATGGTAATTATTAAATATCTAAATATTCAAAATTAATTCACATGATGTAAAAATGTCAATTTATTTTTGTAATTTTTTTTGATGTTTTATCTATTTTATCACAATATTAAAATTATTAAACTTACATGAGATAAGAGAGTGACACACTGTCACTTTATTTTGTTTTAATTATAATTTAATCACTTTCATAGAAAATGGTCCTTTAAATGAATCAATTCCAATACATAGGTGATACTGGTCGACTTTAATTCATCCCATAAGATATTGGCAGGTGTTATGGTAATTTTATATTCTTTATCATATTATATATTGTCCTAATCTACCTAAATTTACCATTGACTAGGGTAAATCAGAATTACGAAAGTTACTATTCATAATAAAAAAATAAAAGTAACCTATTAACTTAAATTGGACCCACTAATTCCAAATATGTAATCCATTTTTCAAAATTTTAAACATAGAAGTTACAGTAATTAATTTAAAATTTATACCCACCATTATAATGAGTAGGTTATAATAACTATTATTCACTTATAATCGATATTTCTTGAAATGAAATATATCAAATGAACTTTAGTATTTTCATAACAGAAGGAAAGAATAGTGGTTCGTTTACTACAAGCTAATATGGTGTTGCGTATAGCACAAACTAAGCATGGTGTAGCGTACACCACAAGACATCAAAGAAATTAGAAAGAATATATCTCATAAAATCACAAGGTGTTACAAGGAAAATGTTAGTTTCTAAATTTTTGATTAAGAATTATGAGAACATAATGGAATACTCTTTAAAGGTGAGAGAATACATAGTTTATCACATAAAAATTAAAGTGAAACAATATAAAGAATTACTTGGTTGCTACAAAGGGCATTCCACCAATAAATATGTGAAGGCAAGATGTGTATCCCTTTCATAGAGGTGGAAGCGTAGGAATAAGTCAGTTATCGGAAGTCCTATAATGGGAAATAATTATATAAAACAGATCATAAGTGGTGCATCAAATAAGAGAGAATATTTATGTAAATAATGTTTAATCATATGGTTAGACCAACTGGAATTGGAAAAGAATAGGTTTAATTATAGAAGAATGCAAGTGATTTGATTGATATTATAAAGATTTATGATCTATGAAAGGTGAATTTAAAATAAGGTATCAAAAATATGGTTTTCAAAGTGTTTCCATTCAAAGAATATCGACTGTGATGTCTTGGAGGAAAATGGAAAAAAATGTATTGGTCTTTAATGACTAAATAAAAACCTATACATGAGGAGTCTGGGGGTACCCTTCTCTCCATGTGTTTATTTTTATAATATATATTAATTTTTTTAGAAATTTAAGTGGGTGATATGATCCACGGGGTAAATTTTATGAAATATCACAAGTGATTAGGATGCGTGGGGATTCATGCATCTATAAGTGAATGATCTAGAAGAAATAGGTGTCAAAGAAAGATATGATGTTTTTAGTTTAATTTTTCTAAATATAATAACTAAATACTAAATATATGTTATTTCTCAAGTGGTATGTGACCACCATTAACCAAAATATTTCAGATCAATCAATGATGGAACAAAAGTTATGGATTTCGTGTGAATTATTTATTTTACTATCCTTATGGAATTAAATAACTTTTTGATGATATGTAGATGTTTTTAAGAGGAAATTAGCTCAAAAAAATGGTTCCCACATCAGATGATTATTTCCATAGTTGGTATCAATTCAAAAATTGGTATCAATGGAATCCGTCAAAAATTAATGAAATTTAGGGGGAGCTTTTGTTAAGAATTATAAGTTGTTTGGCCTCATATATGTAATAAATATTTAGTTGAATTGAATATCAAACATAAGAAGTGTTTAAATGAGGTTATATTTAACAAGTGGTGTTATTTGTCTCAAGATGTGGTATGTCTCACTTGCTTTTACTTTCTTATTTATTCAATAATTATTCAGTGTTAGTGTGATTGAGATTACATGATTATTTTGATATGGTGTAATGACAATATTCCATTAGTTATTTAAAATTAATGACATGGAAAATAATTGACATTGTTAACATAATATCTCATTCCATACACTCATAATTGACTTAGTAGGCTTATAAGATCTATTTATAAGTCAAATGGTATGTAGTAATTCCACATGATGAAATCTGTGGGTAATGTGATATTGTGTTTTAATGAAATTGGAATAGAGTTTAGATGAATATATATATTGATATTATCTAAAAATTTATATTTTAAGACTAATTATAAAAAGTTATAAGTGGATACCAAGGTTCTTTTGAATGAATATTTCAAATTATTTACATATCCCAGAAGATTTTAGATGTCAATTTGTTGTGTCACATAGGTGATGAAGAAGTTCATTGAAAAGGGAGAATAATATATCCTTATTAGAATTTGAAGAGAATTAATATACCTTATAAGTATAATTGATTATATATTGTAATGATATTATTGAAAAAGGTGGAGTAAGGGTTGAAGAAGGTACCACTATCAAGCTAAAAGAAATGGGGGAGACAACTTGAAGTTATATCTGGTCAAAGGGAATGTTAGAGAGTATGAAAATAAAAATATAGAGGAAAAAAGGACTTCTGTATTTTATGGATAAGGGGGAGATATATATGAATGAATCATTATTCCTTTAATTATCTTATAGAATATATAGTTTATAGGTGAAATAGGGTTTATGATAATATTCTAAACAAAATATAAAGGGAGGTAATGTTTCATCCAAGAGGTTGTGTGTTGGATTTGTTGACAATATATGTAAGACTTGTTGACTTTATATATGAAAGATATATTTTGATGTATGAGGTGTTGTCAAAAAATAATGTTGATGCACATGGAAGCACCTATATAGAAATTAAAAGTGACACCTTGATATCTCTATATATATCAATGACCTGATTACTGATTTGAGGAGTGGATTTAATTTTCAAAAGTTGTTAACTTCCTTAAAAATAATAACTAATGAATTTACAATAGAAGAAGTTAAACTATTCATGGTTATGTTTTATATTCTATTAAATTAACTAAAATATTTGAAATGTGATTTTTGGGGAATTAGAATTTATGTTCAGATTGTATGGAACTAGAGTATATCCTAGAAATGATGTCAAAAATTTGAACTAAAGAAAAATATACATAAAATGATCCTAGAAGAATGATGGAATGTAGAGAGTAATAATATTATTCTAATGAAAACATCAATATGAATGAAATAATTTTTTTAGTGGCTTCCATATTTTCGAATGTTAATTTTTAGAGGATGATCAAATTTTATTTTATGGAAATGGGATTTTTTCCATGAAGGTGTCATTCCAACCACATAAAACTTATATAGATATTAATAGGGGGTTTATATTCATTTAAAAACAACATAATAGGTATTCATTGACTAAAATGTATGTCCATGGATGTATATTTTTGGAAAATTAAGTGAATCCTCTAAGAATATATGTAATCCAATCAATGCCTATATAAACTCAACATGGAGTATGTCAAGCCACACTACACTTTAATTGAAGAGTTTTTTTCATTGTAATTTTCATAGAATATTAGTTCTAGAAACTGAAAATGAGGTGTGTGATGTTATAATGGATGTTGGTGATGGATTTCTTTTTATGCACTTAAATGATGGTAATTTGGAGAGATCCTTAAATGAGTAATCACATTGGGAATGTTCTATGACAACTCACATACTATGTGTCATTTACGGTAGGTGATAATATCATATGGGGGACTTCATTACATATATTACAGTTTGAGAAGGTTCATAAATGGAATTTTAGTGATTCCAGAACTTTATTTTAATGTTTTCTTAAAAATACCTTGAAAATACCTTCTTTATGCATCAATTTAATATAAAAGAAGACCTGGATATTGATAAAAAAAATGAATAATTCTATGGGTTTTCATAGGAAGGGTAAACCATGTTGTAATTATAGTATATGAATAAAATCAGGTTATATAGTGTAGAAGGTAGTTTGTGAAGAACCATTTCACAAAGAACAATAGAGTTCATGTAGTTTGGAAGATATTTCAAAAAGCATCATACCACTTAATTCATGTTTCTTACTAGAAAATCCTTAAAGAACATTTTTTTCTTAACTGTGGTGCATGTATAAGTTTCAAAATATATTTTATGCGAGAGTATAACCAAGAGTCATAGTTTATAAAAGATATTTTTAATAAAAATAGTTTGTGAAGGGTAGTTTTGGAATGTAGCATGAATATGGTAGTATATAGAAGGATATAATCATATTATGATATCAGTTAAGGGTGGAAATAATGAAACATGATATTTATAGTGAAGGATTGTCATCATCTGAGGAAAAAATATTGTTTTTGTGATTTTTTGGATGAAAAAGACTCAACTCACTCATTTAAAAGTCAATCTTATCCAATGTTGAGGAATGGGAGAATAATAAAATGACATGAATCTCAGAATAAAATTCAATGTTATAATGGATTCAATATCTCGTACATGAAAAATACAAACCATTAAATTAATTATATGTTAATGATTCATATAAATATATAAAACATAGAAGACCCTTCACTGAAGAAATGTGTAGAAGTGAAGAATATGCAGTTCCCCTTTTGGGAAGAGTGATTGATATGAGAATCCTATAAAGGTAGGGAACCTAGAGTGATGTGACTATGGATAAATCCTTATATCCACAAACTATTAATTATTAGGGAATTATAGTATAACCAATGCAGCATTGTAATATGTTACTTTGACAAGACGTTTTTGGTAAACAAACTAAAGTCTATTTATTATGTGCATGATTTACATTCCTTGATATTTTTTTTGGTGATTACACTTTAATGTGTTACAGGTTGAACACGGTTCCTACCAATGTGGGAACAAGATCATAAATAAATTTATACAAATTAAAGGGAATTTATTTATTTGAGTAACACCCTGATTCAACCCTTACCTATCAGGGTGTCTTTAGTTGTAATTATTTATTGAGGATTTATTACGTATCTTCCATATTTTCATAATATTTTTTTGGGTAAGATCTGACTGATTATAACTATATTATCACACCTATATTCTATATTATAATTTATTATATTTTTAATGTGGATTTGGTTATTGGAATTGACATTACTAGTTCATTGTTATCATTGGTGTTATAGTTTCTATTATATGAGTTTATTTTCATAATTGTTTTAGAGTATTTATTTTTTATGAAATTTGGTTAATTTCACACTATGATATGATCGAGTTTTTTATATTTAATTTTAGTTTATTGGTGTTTTATTCATATAATCCGAGGATTACAAATCTAATTCCTACCATTATATTTGTTTTATACCCTCAATGTTTGTCTTTAATAGTATCCTATTAGAGTTGGGATTTATAGTATTCAGAGGGATTCATTACATGGTAAGGATGTATCATAGTAGGGAAAATATAGAATTAGGGTAAATGAATATGATGGATATTAATGAAAATTAATGGGGTATAGATTAATGTGTGTAATTATGTGTCACCTATTTTGGCTCATAATGAGTGTTTTCATGAATTCCCTTGTGGTTAGGGCCGCATTGTTACTTTGATGAGTAATGAAACATGGGTAAACATGAGAAGGAAACTTGAGGAGGGTATCCTATTTTGAGTAATGACTGAGAAACCTAGTGAAATTATGTGTTTTGGTATGTGATTATCTACCAAGAGTTGTGAAAAACATGCAAGCTAAGTGATGAAATTTTTTAATCATTCATCTAGTAATTGGTTTCACCAAGAGGGATGACCTGTGAATTTAAGAAGGGATTACAAAAATATGTATTAATATGATTTTTATGATCATAAGGGACATCTTAAAAAGGTCAGTATAGTTAATTAGTCTTCTAATGATAGGTTACCTAGGGGTTTATATATAATAAGTATTTAAGATGCTATTTATATGATAAGTAATCACCTGAGAAATAAATTCTGAGATGAATGTAAAATAAATATATAAAAAAAATTGTTTCCTCGTGTGATTAAGATATGAAATACACCAGGAGTCAGATGTGAATTTACTTTTTGGATATGAGATTAAATCATGACCTTAGCGTATATAATAGAGAGTTAGGACCAATGGTATTTTGTTATCTATGCGATTATTTCTATGAGTTATATTCTATGATTAGGATGGATAATCTCTAAAATGATGGTATAAAAATATCCAAAACATATGATTCAATGGTTAATATTATTCAAGTGATAAGGTAGGGGTACTTTGGGATGCATGATGCATGATATGGGAAGAATTATCAGTTTAGGTATTGAAATTTAGAATGCTTGGGACTTTATGATTGTGGCACTATCTTGAAATTAATTTTTATTAATTTGTTGTACTAATCAATGAAGGGATTAGAATGAGTTTTTGGGGCTCTAATCAGGAGATTTATATAGTGTAGGATTATTAAACCACTTATAATTTTTATTGACTATTCACAAGGTTGAATAATTATTCCACTAATTATAATTATAATTATAAAGATATAGATAAATTCATGTTTTCCCACTACGTAGAGTTTTTTAAATTAGGTGGGTAATTATGAAATTCCTAATATGAAGTCTAGAACAAAGCCTACGATGAATGATTTGGTGAAAAATTTTACTGAACCAGAGTTAAGGTTCGACCCAAGCTTACTGTGAAAGATTGTTTTGATGAATCTTCCAACCCATGATTCTGTTACAACTATACCCTGATGTCACATATTTACTTGCAGATTTATTATTAGGAAGAGTTAGAAATGAACGAAAACTACCATTCATGATTAGGTGGATAATTCATTAAAACAATGATTTTGATATTATTATATAACTAAATTATATACATGCATTCCAACTTGTTATCATATAGACTAAGGGTATAACTAAATCTATTGTGATATATTACAAGAAATTTTTTTACAACCTGATAATATTACATGAATACTTCACGAAAGTAAAATACAAAATTTTCAGCATGTTATCATGTGCATTGAGGATATAATTTATCTTATTGTGATTAATTGAATGAATGATTTTACTATCCCATCACAGTTATTATATCTAAGGATTTAGATATATTATTCCAGATCAATAGTATGTGGCATGATTTTCACATTGTAAACCATCAATACAAAAGAAGGTACCACCAAAAACCTATGAAATTTCATTCTAATTAAGATTTGGGAATGAATATCCCATTTACATGATATTTCCAAAATAGGTAAAGTCGACCATTATTTTGGATTTTTATGTACTTACCAATGCGACATGTGTGGTGAATTTTTTTACCACCCTCATTACATTTAAATATGAATTCAAACTCACATGTGATTATATTAGGGGATATTTTGTGATTTCCTACTAAGACTTCTTCTCACATCCTACACACGAATGTTGGTTGATGTGTGGATGTATCACTAGCATGAAGTACAATGGAAGGGATCTTAAAAAGGTCATTGGGTTAGCATGGATTGACGATGATGTGGTGAGAGTAAAAAAGTGAAATTGAGTTTTTTATAGAATTGTTTCCCTAATTTATTTATTCATTTTTATGTTAATCTCATGATCAATCCATGGAAAATATCTTACTAACATATGACTGTTAGACATGAAACAATTTTATATTTCAAAAATATGGTGAACAATATTATTATGATATATCCCATACTATAATTCAATTTTTTAACTGATGTTGTTATATATTTATATATTTTTTCTTTATTTATTATCATTATCTGATTATTATTTCAAGGGTATAGTCCCGCAAAAAAATATTATTAGACGATTTACAATAATAATATATCTTTGAAATATGAAGATGCATGGATGAGGTAACATGATACTGTACCTTAGGCTAGAGGATGGGAAATTGGGCTAAGATTTTATACTAGATACAAGATTAATCTCATGAAAACAATCCTAAATTAGTGGTTTCCAAGAAAAATGGGATGCATCCTTACCACTTCCTAATAATAACATATATAATTAAAAAACTTTTAATCCCATATCTAAAAATTATCATCAGAACCTTATTTTACTCCAATGATAAATTAATAATGGTATTTATATCAAGCTGTTATAAATATATGGTTTTCTCATTATAATATATATGGATTACCCATGTTACAGGTCTAGATGGATCTTCAGATGTCCCATTAATCAATTACATTTCTCTTCGCCTAAGTGTAAAAAATTATCATTGCAATAAATTTCACTATATCATTGTATCAAGGAACAAAGTATTATGAAAAACTAAATAAAAATAATAAATAATTATGACTTATAGTAACAATACTCTAATAGGACTCAACAATGTTATTAGTCGATATTTATTGAAAATATTTTTTACATCATATCCTAATTATTATATTCCATCCATTACTTTCTAAAATTCATTGATAAAATGACACATTAAATATTTATACTATACCCCAAATATTATAAATTGATATTTCAAATTGGGAAAATAATTATCTATATCATAAATCAATAATACTTATCTAAAAAATAATTTTTATTTAAAAAATTTTAATAAAAAAGGGATAGTGAAAAAATATTGATATAAATAGAAATTATATACATAAAAACTACAAAATATTCACCAACCAAATTTTTTAATCACCAAAAAATGTGAAAATAATAGATAGAAAATACTTTCAATAATTTAAAATCATTATCCACAACATAAACCAAAAATATACCATGATAAAATTTCATCACTTTCTTGAAAAATTGATAAATAAGAGAGACTAAGAATAATAAGAAATGATATAAATTGTCCCAAAAGACATACAGAGAAAAATACCATAATAAAAAAGAAATTCTAAACACTAGTCTAATGTAATAAATTATACATGGAAAAAATAGAAGATAAAATTTTTACATACTTATAATAAAAAACAATAGATGAATTTAACATCAATTACCTCAACTATCTAAAAAAGTATATTGAGAATGATGATCCATAGTCTCGGTGTAATTCAGTTTAATCTTACCTCATAATCACATTTCAACATGAGGAGCTTAAAAAATGGATGATGCGAACATGTTTTATTAAACTTTCATTATAACATTAGTTAATATTTTATAGTGGTTCATGTATAACTAACTGTAATGGTTAAAATAAAAAAAAATTTATGTAATAAATTATTTTTGAAATATAAATCATTTCCTTTGATTATATTTATTTACAATACACAATATCCATTAAATTTGATGTCCTTAATAAACCTTTTTAATTGAGTATAATAAATTTAATGCCAATAATTTATTTGAAATGATCAAAAAATAACCACCATTATTTATTTCAATAATATAGAAATATATTTTTCATTATTATCTTCCATCGAACACACATTATTATTTTTGTCATATATTTTGTTCTTCAAATAGGTTGGGGTCAAGGAACCTTTTTAGTAAGGAAAAGAATCCGTATTTTTAATTCTGTTTAGAGGTAACCCTTACAAAAATTAAAGACCCAGTGGCCCATAGTACCATTAAACAATGGTATATTGATTGAATTATGCCTTTAAAGCCATATCTCTTGGTCTAGAAATCAATTTTTTACAATATACCCTCCTGCTAATGGTACTTATATGGTACCTGTCTCTACCATAGTGATTTCGTTACATTAATACTATTGTTTTACTTGTATAAATCATATTTTAAAAATTATTATAATTCCTATATATATATTTACATAAAAAGTGATAAACATTATAATAGTTAAATCATTTAATTTTTTAATTATCATGCTTAGTTATTTTTAATTTTAAAATATGAATAAAATTTAACTTACTTAGATCCACACCAAACTCACACCCTAGAGTAAAAATCCTATTCCAGACTCAAATACACAATCAAAATTTATACATGGGATTAAAAACTATTACAAAATGAAATAATTATACATAAACTTCCCAAACCCCCAACCAATAATTTTAGAACTTCCACAATCACTATATTTAATGGTTCTTAGCATGAGCATAGATTTTTAGATTTTTCTTCTCACATGGATGACCAATTAAAATATTTTCCATGATAATTATGATAACTACCTCTATATAAATTTACAATTACCTTCATATAATTAAAAGTAATGAATTTTGGATGTATTGACACTATTTGTAGGACCAATGGACATACCAAACAATGAATAGAGCTATCATTTATTTTATTATTTTATTGCATGCCATGAAATGACCTATTATTCAATTAAATATCTTTTTTTATCTCTCATATAATATTATTTCTCTCAATACACGACTCTTATTATTATAAAATTATTGTTTATGAAGCGAAATTTCAATTTATTTATCTTTATAAGTACCAAAATTTCAACAACATCCTTTGAGTTTAAGTTTATTTTTTAAAAATCCATTCTATCAAAATTATGTAACTTATTTTATTCTAATTATTTACTGTAGTTTATTAGATACAAAATTTATGTAAAAATTCATATGACAAGTTGAAATTTTATATTCTTTATAATAAATTTCTATGAGTTTTTATTTACCCTTGTGATTCCATAAATTCTTTGATCACCATATGTACCTGAAAAGAAAAAGTATTTTAATTTGAAAAAATATCATGTTTCTTCCTAAATAGGGAAATATACTTCACTCGTTTTATATAATATAATATATTATTCCCTAATTTTTTTATTTTCATTTCATGAGTTATTGTCCCTCTAGAATTTTTTTGTTCTTATGATATGTCATTATTCATCTATTTATCAACCCATTTTAAGATGTTTATTGAGGTGACCAGTGAATGTTATAGATGCATCACTAATATAGGGTGATTCAGTGATATCCATTTTTATCAATAAACCTATCTAACTACTTATGGCTATAAATAAACTTAATATTATTTATTTTGACTAACATCATCAAATGGTGAAGAAGAATAACATGCATAATAGTGAACTAAATTTTTTTTACAAAATTTTCCCCTTATGTAGGTGCTTACTACCACATTGAGTTTGGATTCACATAAAAATAAAACAATAAAATAAAATGAAAAATGGATTAAAATACTTAGATAGGTATCAACTATAACACAATATAAGAAAACCCTCTTAGATGTTTACATAAGAATCACATGTGTTCCATACAAAATGATATTAACAAGTTCTAATGAAAATAAATAAATTTTTTTTGGATTAATAATTTTCCATGAGCTATATTAATAGTCTTGATGTTTTTATATGATATTTTATACTTTTAATCAAAAAGTAATATCAATAAAAAACTCACAGTGCCTTTAAATTTTATAATAGCTCCACAAATTCTCATAAATATCATAATTTCACCCTAATAATTTTTAATATGTTTTCCAATTACCATGATTAATTCATATGAAAATTTTATATAATATATTTTATATTTAAAATATCTTCTTTATTTTGTTAATATATTCTAATTAACTTTGCAAGAGATGATTAATCCCATAATATTTTATAAATTAAATGAAATTAGAAATTTTGGTGAATCATGAAAAAACATATTGAATGAATATGCCACAATAATATAATAATAAATCATTTTATTTCATGTATCTTATAGAGACAAAGAATTTCAGGGTCCTCTACAATACGATTTTAATGACTTTGAAATAGTGAAAGTGATTTTAGAGGTTACTTAGTGGGAGTAGGATGAGATATTAATGGAGTTCATGATGAGGTTACCTCAATATTTAGCATAAAATGATAATATTTGGGTTATCATGAATTATTTGAGGATTTATTCCCATTTATTAGTGATTAAGATGTCTAGTGCATTGGATGCACTGGAGAGGCTCATTGTAGAGAAGGTGGTGGGGTTGTATGGAGTTTTGACGATAATAATCTCTAATCAAGACACAAATTTTTAACTCAAGGTAATGAAATTATTTATATCATGAATTTGTTTCTCAATTATTATTTAGCATAGTGTTTCTTTATTATATGAAAAAATGGACCATACAATTTAGATATAAGAGAACATGTTAAGGGCATGTGTTCAGGATTTTGGGGGTTTATGGGTAAATCACCTACCTTTGGTAAAACCTTATTATAATAAAGTCTATCACACTTTTATTATAATGGACCCTCATGAGGCATTGTGTGGGTTGAAATATAGATAAGTACTGTGTGGGAATGAGTTTATAGATTCAAAAGTATTTTACATCCCATGGTTTATTGGTTTGTGTATCTATAATGAATAAAATTTCATTAATTTTGATAATTTGGATATTGGAAAGGATGTGAAATTTATGGAGAGGAATGTAGGGATTCCATATTATTAGGAGAAATTGTTTTGGGGATGTTTCATTCCTTCAGTATATTTTTTATAGAGACATGGTTTCTTTGAGAAATTCACAAGGAAAAGAGAGTAATTGAATCCGGATTGTTAATTAAAGTTATCACAAAATTTTTTCATATAATGAAGTTGATGATTTTTTTGAATGAAGTGGTTGATGATGTTATTTCATTTTTAATTCTATTTTTTACGTTACAATGGCTAAGTTATTATATGAGAGGTATCTAATAGTTTGATTAATTTTTTGTTTATTATTCCAGGATTGGTTTTTATTATAGAGAATAATAATTTTTTAGAAGAATCAAATACAATGTTTTGGATTTTTATTGTAAACTGGATTATAATTTTATGGCCTAGGAGATGGTGGAAGGGAGTTTATAGGTTTGTTAGTGGAATTTATAGGATATATCTATTGACTTTTTTATGGATTTTACTCAGTATTTTAGAGTACATGTTTCAATCTATATTATCATGTATCGACTAATGAAGCTAGATCATTTTTTAGAAACTAAGGATTAGAGTATACATGATACATTGTTGATACTATATATAAGATGCGGTGAAGATTCAATGAATACAAAGAAGAATATTCTTTTATTTATATCCTTAGATTACATTATAGGAAAGGAAGAGTTTATAGAATGATTTTGGATCTCAGTTATTCCCAAGAACAATATTTTATCCCTATATATAGTGAGAAATTTAGTGGTTGATCTAGATAATGGAGAACATGTTGCGGGTACGTGTTTATGAATTTAGTGGTTTGTGGGAAAACCATATATCCTTTGTTTAAATTTATTATAATTATAGTTATCAATATTCTTTTGGAATGCATCCAATAAAGTTGTTGTATATGAGGCCATGCAGATTACCACTATATTGGATCTAGGTGGGAGAATTAGTGTTAGTCTTTAAATCATTTCAATTTGGATATGGACTTTGGGGGTCACACTTAACTTTCCCATTGACCTGGGTGGGGTTTTATTGGGGATATACTATGAAATATACCATGTTTTATAATATAATTTTTGTGACATAAATATTCATAAAATATTGAAAAATGATTTTAGTATAATATTAAATAATATATTTAGTTTACCTTCAAAAAAAATATTTTAAAATCCATAGAAATTATCTAAAAATACTCATTTCCTTGAAAGAAAATATCCATGTAAAATATAAAAAAATTACACATAATTAATGTTAAAAATTTCACAATCAATTTGGATATTTAAATAATGATCATAGTTTATAAAGCTCAAGAACCTGATTAATTTACCTTTTCCATAAAAAAATATAAAATTATAATTTCTAATATAGTTGTATTGAGTAATAAAATCACATAGAATATTTTATTTTAGGTGGAAGCATATTTATTAAAAAGATTCAAAACTATGTTTTTATTACAGATTGTATAGAAAATTTACATATCAAATATAACATATATCATCACTGATTTATTGAGACACATTGCATCCAATTGAATTATTGAGAAATGAATTAAATATACAATAATTACATTTCATTAAAAAAATTGAATCTAGTATAGTTCTTATATACATAATTAAATTATTTATTTTTTGATTTATACAACATAAAATATTCTCTAATTTTTTTTCAAACAAATCACTGCCTTATATAGAGTTAAAATATCATCAAATCAAGTCATTGCATCTGAAAGATTCCAATTATATTCTAACAATTCATCTGTATATTATATATAGAATATAATTTATTTAATTAATAATTGTGTCTTGTATAATTTTGGGAAGATTACATAAAATTACTCTCAAATATACACACACAATAATTATCTATTTTTCTAAAACTTTATTTTATAAAATATAGGTGATTCAAGATTTATTTCATAATATATCAGGATTATTAGTAATCATTCCATGTATCATTAATGAGGAAAAATATTACTTACAATATAATTTTTAATCATAAAAACCTTTTATTCATAATTTTATCACATTTAATATGAATAAACTATTTTAATAGATAATTTCCCATATAATATTTTCTATCAATTCAAAAGCCTTTATAATATTTAAAAAATAAATTATTAAAAAATAAGACATTATAATTACATGTGTATATAAATATTACACATTACACTAGTTTTAAATAATATAAATTTTATTTATTAACTAAACTAATTAGAAAAATATTGATTCATGCATTCAATCTTACTTCTCATGATTTTTTTTGAAATTATTTTCCCCTACAACTCCCTTTTTTGTTATTATCTTAATATTAAATTTTTTTGAGGGAAAATAAATAAATATATCTAATATTAAAGGAGAAAACTATTTTTAGGAACTACGTGGGTTTACCAAATGTTAATATTCAATCCATTAGATTCCTCAATATCATGAATACTGATTAACATTATTCTTCCTTAGAAAAAATTTATTGAAATCCACCTAAATTTAATAATTGTTTCACCATATTTTTGTTATTGTATACCTTTTATAAAATCATCTAATGAAATATCAAGTAAATTGTCTGATTAATCAATCCTTAAGTAATGGTGGATGATTTAAAACCCCTTTTTTATCATTAAAGCTTGAAATTTTTCTCTTTTAATTTTATTTTTAAAAAGGTCAACAATTTGATTTTTGTCATCATATCAGTCTCATTTTCATTACATGTAAAATTTATTAATTTTAAACAAGGGAGTACAATATAGGACATATCATATATAATATTACAAGGAAATTCATATGTTCAAAGAAATGATATTTAAAAATATTAAAATAATGAAAAACATGGCACATTGAGAATGATTCCAAATAAAAATCAAATATATAATAAAAATAAACATTTGATCTTTTAAAATTAAGATGTGGTCTTGGAGAAATATGTAATTTTGATCATCTAAAGTTCACTATAAAACTTATCAAGATCATTGTTCCTATTTTTTTATATTTGATATAATTTCATTGATAGAGTTTAATCATGATCCATGTTGCACTCTAATACATAAAAAATGGTCTATATGGACATAAAGTTGTAATAACAATCATGTAACCAAGATATATCCCCTATGAATTGTTTCGGGTATTTTAAAGGCACATTGGGTTTAAAATTTTATAATAAAAAATATATAATTTTGTCACTCAAATGGGATGACATAAGTTACCTACTCCAGAAATAAAAGTCTTTTTTCAATAAAACATAAACTTTCATTTATCACACAAAAACATGGAATTATAATTATAAATATATTAATGAATAATATTTGAACCCAAAATACACCAAAATTTCAGAAAAAAATTGTATCACAATACTTTCACCAAGTGTGTATAATTTTTAAAATGACCACTAAAGTTTTATAATTATATTGAGAGGTGTAGGAGGATTGAATACATATGAATGTTTATTTTTCATATAATTATAAGTACATAGATATCTATAATTTCAAGTATAACTGATCTACCAAATTATAGATTTTTAAAAAATAATACCCCTTTATTCAAATGACATAATGATTTGTGAAAATACATATTTATAAGACAAGGGGTAATGGGTTTTCACAAATTTTTTAAATACCACTCAGGATATGATTTTGGGAAAGTTTATATCACTTTTTACAAGTCTAAATTTATTTAACCTATATATTGATTATCACCCAGGAAAATTTGGAACAAATTTTTGGTCTATAGTGTGAGATAATTAAATGATACTTAATTATTTTTTAATATGAATAATTTTGAGTTTTAACAAAGGTTACAAGTTTTTGGCCTATAAATTGATGAATTAAGATTACTTATATTCACAAAATTTGTATAATCCAAATTAATAATTTTGATCCAAAACTTTTATCCAATAAAAATGATAAAATATAGTGTAATATGAATTTAAATCCACATTACCATTCCCTATTGTACATAGTTTATCCAGTTTTCTCTAATTGTTTCTCGGAATCTCTATATCACATTTAACTATCAGGAAAATTTAGAAAAAAGTGAAATAATACAATACTAATATCGTTAAATATTAAAAATATATATTAAACTAGGATTGAAAATGATAACTATACATGGATATTAACACTCACAAACAATTAATAACACTGATAGAATGGTGAAAATGATTAGTGAATCACAGTGTGATCAAACTCCACACCTAATCCTTTTCACTCCAGGGAAGATTCCCATTACATTGGGAAAAAAATGATGTTAAGATAAGAATTATGATATTTTCAATTATATGAGGGTTAAATATTCAAAAGAAACTCAATATTTTATAGCAATGATTGTAAGGAAATAAATTATCTAAATAGTAAATCTTTATAAGCATGAAGGTTTTTATGTCACAAATGATATGAGAATAAAATCAAATAAGCTATATGATACTAATACAAGAAAAAAATTATTAATAAATCTAACTATTAATCCATTTATTCTTATGTGTGTGAAAACCACTTCATGTTTTTCTTCCAACTACGTATTTAATATATTTATGTTATTTGAAAAAGTTTCAGCTTATGTAATTCTTTTTTATCAAAATTTCTCTTACTATTCATTACCAAAGAAAGATGATCCCTATAAAAGTTATACTAGAAGTCAAACCTAAAACCCCCAAACTAGATATTATCAAATGTTTTTTATTTCTCCAAACCTCTATAATATATATATATATATGTGTGTGTGTGTGTGTGTGTGTGTGAAATATTTTAATTTGAGGTAAACACACATGAATTAATATTTGTTCACATGGTCTTGAACAAGATCTAAGTAAGAAATATAGAATGAAAAACCATTCACGAAATATTAATAATAGATACTTTATTTATGTATATATTTAAATTAGTAATAAATATTTACAAGACATGAATGCATGGAGGAATGACCTAGCCTACTATGGTCCTCCAATGACTGAAAGAAATTCAAGTGTTCCATCGGAAGCTTGCATCGAATAGCCTCAGTGTTCGCACCTAACACAATGTAGTAATAACATATAGTGTGGGACTTAGCCTATAAGGACACGGAATATATATAAAATCATTAATAATATATAAATATATATATATATATCTAATAACCACCAACAATATAAATAACCAAATATGTAATAGATGTATGTAATAGATGAAAACTATCTAATATAATTCCTTATGAGTAATCATAAAGGAAATATAAAAATATATGAAAAAAGTAGGTAAAATAAATATCAGATAAGGGAACACATATCCATGTTATAAATAAATATAAAATAATATTTAAAAATCCCCATCTCTACTATATATCATTTTACGCTACTAAACATCAGCTATTCCATCTTTACTAGCTCCATTGAAATCACGCTCCCTTCAAATAGTGTATAATCTATATAGAAAAAACTTATAGGGGAATAAATACCATGAATGGATGATCGTAAATAAACCTAGTGAAATACTCAAAAAATATATAGTAGGAAGAAACAATAAGTCAACTCAATCCTAATAATGAGAAGAAAGGAATGAAACCCAAATGTACTCGATATGATTAAAGGTCAAGGAAGCCATTGATTAAGGAAGAATCCCAATCCATAATACTTCTCGTTTTATTGGATCGTAACTCATAGAATACAAGTGATACTCAAAATATAAAAATTATTATAAATCATGATGGGGAAAACCTAGATGAAGCTCGCATATGAAAAAATCCAAGCATGAAAATATTTCAAAAGACACCTAAAATCTATATCATACAGAATCAATAATATTTAGAGCACATAAATTCCATTATTTCTCATTTTAACAATATTGGGGGAACATTAATAGTTTAAGACGTATTAGGTAATTCAATTGGGTACCAACCCATATAGAAGACCTCCACCTCATCATGTGGTGTATGTTTTGGGAAAGGGGGTTATTGAATCTATATGTAGTAGAATTTTACCCTTTTATAAAGGGAGTTTACATACTCTACTAAGTTTATGGAAGAATTATTCCCTCGAATTGGTTTTCCATTAGGGGTTACTAGACCCATTTTTACTCAAACCATATTTCCATATCTTGGATTCATTTTCAATGAGATCCAAAGTACCTTATCTTCAAAAATATAAATGGGAAAAAAGTACATAGATAACGAAGATATTATAACCTTCAAGATCAATATGGAAAAAATTAGTACTCAGTAAAGAAGATACAAAAAACACTAATGATGGTACTAAATGTGGAATGTACTACCCAGTAATGTTGTGTGAGATTTGGTAGTAGTCTGGTCATGTGTGCCACTATCTAGTATATGATGTTTCTTATAGGGTACATGGTACGTAGGAATCATTTCTCCACCAAGAAATATACCATCAGTACAGACCAAGTTGTGTCACCTTAAAACATGAAATTGTATCCTATATATGTTTCTGGTATAATGACATTGAACAATTCATGTAATGTTGACCTACATGAAAGTTTCAACAGGGTACAAGACATATAGATCCTATATAACACCTGGGTTTGTACCAATTTTTTAATGTTTTATCTACCATAAAAATGGTGTAACATGGTGAACATGGTTGTGAGGCTAGTTGGTTAGGTAAATGTATGCCCGATAAACAACCAAGTCCCATGGTTCAACATTCACAACATTATCCCAAAGTCACTCCATGTGTGGTATTTATAAAACTTTGTAAACCCATCATAACTCATTATTTTCCCATTATGTGTAACCCATATAACAACAAATAATAGAGTTCATAAGTATAGATATAATACCTTCAAAATCCTTGATTTACACTTCCTCCAACCCTATTTTCACCACGAGTATCACCGGTCACATTTCCCTCCATTATTTGGAAGCCACTAGTTCACATACAACAACCATCTTCACTACTCTAATTATCATTTATTATATTTATATAAAACCCTAATAATTAAATATTCTTTGGTCCACCTCATCAGTGATTCTACACTCAGATTAGTCCCATAACCACAGGCCCCCAGCCACCTTGCCATCTTGATCACAGAAAGGTAATACCACAGGTCATTGTGAATCATAGAGGGGAACATTATGCATGCCTGGAGGAAAGAAGAATGGAAAATTGTGTTTAGTAGATATTACAATCCCCAAAAACCTCATTCATGAATGAAAGTGATAAAGAACTCCTGAGCATGTTTTTTGAGAATCCATGAAGAGGATAATCAGTGGTTAAATTACAATTATACGATTATAATATCCCATGTTTAACATCTAAGGACTCAGAAATTATGAACAAATTTTTTATTATATGGGATTTTTGAGAGACAACGAAATTCAACGGCATGTGATTCTGATGCCTAAAGAGCCCAAAATAGATTATTTGATTTTTAAGGTACATTCAGTAAATGTACAAGTGAGATTTTCTATCATTTGAACTAGAGATCAGATTGAAAATCAAGGGGCACCTTTGAACTCATACTCCATGATTCTCTTAGGAAAAGCTCATCTTTGATTGGAAAAGGTCAGACAGAAAAGTTATTTATTGGAATTTCAGAAAAATAATAATAAAATAACTTATATAGTTATTTTATTCTTTTCTTCCAGTAGTTTAGCTTCAGTTATAGGAACCCCAACATAAGAGAAGGCATTAAATGAAGATCAATAAATGACATGTTACTTTGATTGTGTAACCTCTATCCTCATGTGATTTATTGGTTCATTTATTAAGGTTCATTAATGTACCATAGTAATGAATCTAAAATTATGATCTTTAAATCATTATTTAAACAATTTGTTGGTTAGGAAATTTGGAAACTACGGGGAATGCTCTGATAAAACATTGTCCACTTCACCCTCCAATGAAGAACGATGGTCGGACAATGCCTATTAGAGGATTTGATCTGGAGGGAAACGAATGACGAAGGACTTTAATGAACATGGAATTAATTCCTATATCTGCAGTGGATTGTTCTGAATCAAGTTAGGGGATTTAATTTATTCTAAGTGAATAATGATTTTATGTTATCTTGTTCTTGGAAAATTATGTTGAATGCAGATCAACTGACTAACTGGCTGATCCATGATTCAGAATTTACTATGGGTGGTTTTTACAGGATTTGTTTTGGGGATAATATTAAACAATTTGATATTTGATTCATTTCCCACATTAAAACAATAATGTGGAGGGCACCGGCCAATCCATACAAGGCTTGGACCCCCCCACTGTTCGTGGTTTTTGTGCCTTCTTCATGCACGACTGGGAAACATGTAAACAAGAAGAATCTAAGGACTTGTCATAGAATGTTGCAACCCAGGAGGTCTATAGGCGCAGATGTGAAGGAAAATAGACCACTAAATCATCTTTGGTGGCCCACAGAAGGTACTGTTAGTGTGGAACAACCAGGGTGGTGGCACCGACCACAAGTGGCAGCGGTCAACACGTGTCGTCGCATGGAGAAGTGGTGCACATAGGTGTCATGGCAGAAATTTCCATGGCCAGACGACCACATTGAGTGGAGAACCTGACACAGATGTGCTGTGTGGAGTACGAAGTATCCCGCTCGGCTGAATGCGCATGACGTACTCGTGCCAGCCGTTTCGGGAGATGGGGCGGCCCCCCCACTGGCGATGCCAGCTGGGTGAAACTGAAACACCAGGTGTGGTCCAACAAAACTGGCCCACACTACGTGGGTCAGGTTCTCCAACTGGGCTGGACCTGTAGGCCCAATGGGCCAGTTGGGATGGAGCCCTACCAGACCCGGTTTTGACCGGCCCTGTTTCACGAAAACTAACGTAACTTGCAAACCAAATGTCCTATTGATGCACTGTATGTGACATGGTGACCCTTGAGATGATATAATACTTTTGAGATAATAGAAATGAGTTTTGGCAGAAGATGGAGTATGGCCAGTTCGGATCATACTCGAATCCAACCATGCCCTATTTACCTCTTTGCTAATAACATACAGAACGAGCATCCGATTGATGCATCGTCTGTCACATTGGAACCCTTATAATATGTTGGTCCTTTGGGTTACTTATTTGTGAGAATTTGTGCTGGTTGAGGTAAGACTGATATCTCTAGGAGTCCAATATATGGAACTGAAGCATGCTAATTACGGAAATTCTATGGCAATATGTCATGTGAAGTGAGACCCTCTGTGGATCGACATGAGAGCAACCCTCTGTGGATCGGTAGTAGTGAGACCCTCCATAGATTAGAAATAGCACAGACCTATGTGGATCATCATTAGGGAAACCGTCTGTGGATCATATTTAGTGTGACCCTCTATGTATCAGTAGTTGTGTAACCCTCTATGGATTAGTAGTAGCGTGACCCGACATGGGCAAGCCATAGAGAGAGCCATCGAGGATCAGTTGCAGAGAAACCCTTTGTGGATCAGCAGTAGAGAAACACTTCTCAGATCAATATCTATGCCACCCAACAAAATAAAATGATCCAGCTTATGACTAATCATATTTATTCCTATTCTCTAAGTTGTATACCCAGTGTGAGGTGTCTTTTACCTTATGCTTTGTGATTGAGATCATTCATTGTGGTTTTTTTCTTTTTGGAATTATGGGAGACCTTTGGGGGTCTCAAGGTCCCTATTGGGTATTGTTATACTCACAAATGCATGAGCTTTGCCCGCACCTTATTCGATATTGTGCTGATGACAAACATCTTGACTGAGACTTGGGAAGCCAGGTCTAGATGGTGCTCAGAGGTGATTGATAGACATGGTGAGTGGAAATGACAACAGACAACAAGATATACCTACCCTTTAGGTAGGTCCTTTATGTATGACTATCATAAAATATTTTCCCCTTTTTTGTACTTTATTTTCAGTTGGACTTGTATACTGGTCCCTTTTACTTTTAGTAAATACTATGGCTTTTAGAGGTGATTTTTTGTACTGGTTGTACATTCCCTTTTTCATTGTGTTTCATTTGGGTGCAGTGTGCCCTATCTATGTGTGTATATGTTTAAATTCAATGCATTTCCCTTTTTGGGTTTTTTTTCTTGCGCTAGTCATCAGCCCCTAGCCTATGGAATGTGGTATTAGGGTTGTCAAGGCACGAGCCTTAGGGGATAGGTCGTGACAAAGTGGTATCAAAGGGCGGTCGGTTCTAGAAGATGAAATAAGAGTCTCTAATTTTTTTAGAGCAATTGTGTTTAGTGTATTGAGTTTGGATTTTAGTCTGTGGGGTCCAGTGTTGGTGCGACATCCGATGTATCCATACACTAGGACCCTGAACTCTATTTTCCAGCTCAGTATATAAAAACACTATTTGTGTGTGTCTTGAAAATGCTTTTCTTTTGATCTCTTTTTATTCCTCTCACCATGTATAACTTATTGACAGTGGGACATATTTTTCTCTATAGATGCCACCATGAAGACAGCTAGCCAGGATTCCAGTGAAAGATCACGATGATGGTCCACCAAGAAAGGAGGAGTTGGTACATGGACCACTTATTGTATTATCACCTCCGAGTGGTGTACCGGCAGCCCCACCACCCATATAAAAGAAGTTTCCATCATCCCCTCCAGAAGAATGTGAAAACCTATTGATCACATTGCACAAGTTCTAGAGACATAGGACACTATGTTTTTGAGGTGATATAGATCTACAGGAAGGTGAGGACTGGCTGGAGACTATGGCATGAGTTTTCCACTTGGTTGAGACACCATCAGACCAGATGGTGATCTTATCTCCTTGTATCGTTCAGGGAATAACCTAGAGGTGTCGTAGATAATTCTCTAGACACATAAGGAGATGACTCATTCATGGTTGGAATTTGAGAGCCTCTTTCGGGAAGAGTTCTTACCAGCGACTCTATGCTCGGTACGTATTTAGGAGCTACTACACTTATAACAGGGCAGCCTAACGGTGGCCCAGTACTCAGTGTGATGTACTGACCTCTCCCAGTACTCAACCAAAATGGTATTAGACCATTTCCTTATGGCCTAGACCTTTGATAAGGGACTCGGAAAAGATATCATAGTGTTGATGATATCTCTCAACATTTAGAGGTAGGATGGAGTGCTTGAGTGAGCACTATGGATGGAGAGCTTCATAACTGATTAGGCACTGATGGTGAAAGCCACCATCAGATGATAGGAAGCCAAGTCATCTATATTACGTAGTAGGTGGATGAAGCAGAGGCACAAGAAGTCCAGACCATCCGGAGGATGACCCTAGGACATAAGGTCAGAGGTGTGGAGCTCCTGAAGCAGAGGAGCAGACTGTGCTACACATGCGGTGGACGTGGTCACATGGTTCATGACTGCTCGACCCTCTATGTTGATGATCATCAAACGATCAAGGGACTACTGGGATAGCTATAGTGGTCCGAGGGAGGTGGTCTGTATGGAGGCGTACGTGGTAGAGGAGAAACCCATGCACCAGGCCGTGGAAAAATGTTTGAGGTAATATTTCCACCACCTCCAGGTGGTGCACCCCGACCTAAGGGAGTAGGTGGACATGGAAGAGCTCAGCTTCCAGTGTTAGAGACCATTGACCACGACACTCATTAGATGATTCGAGGTACGATCTATGTTTACTCCACCAGATCTACAGTTCTTATAAACACAAGTGCTAATCACTCTTTCATATCCATGACTCTCATTCAGAGATCAGAGATTCTAGTGGATTCGTTGGATCGATCCATATGATTATAGACTCCTAAAACAGATGATTCGACTATTAAACACTAGTTCCTATAGTGTGAGATTACTCAAGGTGGTGAGATATTCTTTTGGGATCTTCTAGTAGGAGCTTCGAGGCCATATGACATTATCTTGGGAATGGACTGGTTATCCATGGTCCATGCCCAGATTGATTTTTTTTGGCACAATATGAAGTGTTTCCATGAGGATGAGACCAATTTTTCTTTTAGCAGTGGTAAGGGAAAATTTACAGCATAGTATGAACTTTCTCAGAGGAGGGTGTACCAGTTCCTTCATTAGTATAGCGAGACTTACCCTCAATGTAGTGTAAAAGAGGAGTTTGAGCTATCCTATAGTGGTGGACCAGTATGCTGATGTCTTTCTTAAGGATGTTCTAGGATTTCCTCATCATAGAGAGGTATAATTATACATCGATCTATAGCATGGGAGGACACTGATATCTACACTAGCATATTGGATGGCTCTCATGGAGCTTCATTAGTTGAGGGTATAGTTGGAGGAATTGGAGATAAAGGGTTTCATAAATCCCATTGATTCTCCTTGGGAAGCCCTGATTTTATTAGCCAAGAAGGAAGATGGGAGATTGAGACTTTGAGAGGAATATTGGCGATTGAACTAGGTGACCAAAAAGAAAAAGTATCCTCTACTGAGGATTGATGATATCATTGATCAGGTGAAGGGAGAACAATGGTTTTAAAAGATAGACTTCAGATTAGTATATCATTAGATTTAGGTGTGGGATGAGAATGTACCGAAGATTTCCTTTTGATTCTGGTATGGGCAATATGAGTTATTAGTGATTCCATTAAGTGTGAACAACACCCCAGCAGTGTTCATGGGGATCATCAATATGATCTTCTAGAGTTAACTTAATCGATTTGTTGTGGTTTTCATTAATGACATATTGGTGTACTCAACGTTAGAAGAGGATCACACCACACATATATAGATAGTCTTTGTTACAATCTGAGATCACCATGTTTATGGAAAGCTATTGAAGTGACAGTTCTGGATATAGAATTTCCACTTTCAGGGACACGTTATCTCAGAGGCTGGAGTTGTAGTGGATACGGAAAAGATGTAGGTATTTCTTGCTTACAAGACAACCAGGAGTGTATATGAGGTGCATAGTTTTTTGGGGTTCACTAGGTACTAACAATGATTTATACCTGAATTTTAAAGAGTAGTAGAACTCTTGAAATCTTTGGAAAATATGGGATGTCATTTCATATGGATGGAGAGATTCTAATAGAGTTTCTAGGAGATGAGGCAGAGACTGACAAGTTCCACATATTGAGGATACCAGAAGAGGGTGTTGGATTTTTAGTCTACTACAATGCATTATGGACTAGACTGGGATGTGTCCTGATGTAGTAGCGAGTGGTAATCACCTATGTCTTGTGACAGATGAGGCAACATGAGCATAAATGTGCGACCCACGACCTATGGTTAGAAGTAGTAGTCTTTGCGTTGAAGATTTGGTGGAACCACTTGATGGGTGAACAATTTACTGTCTAATCCGATCACAAGATTATCATGTATATCTTCTTATAGATGGACCTAAACCTGAGACAATGACGATGGATGGAGTTCTTCTAGGATGACGACATTGAGATAGTCTACACTTATGGGAAATGAAACATAATATCAGATGCACTCAGTAGGAGGTTGGGTTTACAACTACTGACTGAGGTGAGATAGTAGCTATCCACGTTTCAAATATCCTTCATAGATATTGATGGAGCAACTTACCTTTAGTATATGACTATCACTCCCCACTCGTTGATCATGTTAGGGAGGCATATCTTGGGGACATTGACAGTAAGGCCCGATGCACTTAGTTATTCTTAGGACAAGATCCTAATGTATTTTCGATAGGTGGGGATCATGTCATCCTTTTTAGAGAACACACCACGGTACAAGTGATGTTTCGAGAAGAGGTGTTTATGGAGTTACGTACATCCCCTTTGGTGGTACATCATAGAGTGGAGAATAATTACCAGAACCTCCAACGTCAGTAATAGTGTCCAGGGATAAAGAAAGTAGTGGTGGAGTTTTTTTTACGATGCCTCACTTGTCATCATGTGATGGCCAAGAATCAGGTTCCTATAGGCTTTGCATAGCCACTAGAGGTATCAGAGTTGAAGTGGGATAGTATCTCCATGGACTTCATGATTGGGATACCATGAAAAACTCGGGGCCATAACACTATCTGGTTAATCATTGATAGACTCATCGAGTCGGCCCATATTATACCCATCTGAGAGTAGGGATCAATAGAGGGCTTGAGACTCCTCTCTATTTATGAGATGGTATGCCCTCATAGAGTACCATCGATGATCGTTTCATATCGTGATGACTTTTTTACATCATGTTTGTTGAAGGAATTACAAGAGGAATTTGGGACTCGCTACACTTAAGAAACACATTTCACCCTCAGACAGATGATCCGATGGAATAGAACATATAGGCACTTGAGGAAATGCATCGTGATTGTGTCCTTGATTTTGGCTACAGTTTGTAGGAACACATGCCACTAGTGGAGTTCTCATACAAAAACAAATATCACTCCACCATCAATATGGAACTATTTGAGGCATTGTACGAGTAACCATGAAGATCACCTATATACTAGATAAACCCAGGGGAATTAGCACTTATGCGTCCAGAGTTGGTACAGACTACAAATGAGAAGGTGCAAATCTTCCAGGGGAAGATGAATACTGCACAGAGCAAGCCATAGTCTTATACTACAAGGATATGGAGAATCATGTAGTTCATGGAAGGTGATCATGCTTTCTTTCGGGTCTCACCCCAATGAGGATTACATAGATTTGTCCAGGGGGAAAGTTAACTATGAGGGTCATCAGACATTTCCAAATTCTCAGGAGTGTTGGAGAGGTGGTGTACTGCTTAGATATTCCCCCTCAGATGCACCAGGTTCATAATTTTTTGAACGTGTCACGGCTGAGGATATACGTGAATGATCCATCACACATCATCAACTTGGGGGGGGGATATGGATATTGATGATGGGGTGGCATTTATGGAGTTCTCAGTGGAGATAGAGGATCCACAATAGCAGGTCCATCAAGGACTATCGATCCATCTGGTACTAGTTTAGTGGCAGCACGGGAACCTCAAGGAGAGCACATGAGAGCGGGATGCTCATATTCATGCACAGTACACCCACCTGTCTTCTAATCTTTTGTTGTGGATTTTTGGGGATATAAATCCCTAAGGTGGGGAGTATGTAAAGACCCAAAATTTTTATATATTTTTAATTATATAGAATTTTTTCAAGACTAAGAAATTAGGCCAAACATGATTCTGAGGCTAGGAGAGACTGAAAGAGAATTTTTGTATTCTTTTATGGTGTGTTCAGTAAACATTTGAGTGTGATTTTTTGTCTTTTGAACCAGTCCTTAGATTGAAAATATGAGTGCACCATTGAACTCATAGCACCATGATTCGCTTAAGCAAATATTAACTTTTACCGGCAGAGGTCGGACAGAAAACGTATTTTTCAAACCTTCGAAAATAATAATAATTAAATATCTATAAGTTATTTTATTCTTTTCTTCCAATATTTAAGACTTAGTTGGCGGAACCGCAACATAACAGAAAACATTAAATGAAGATAAATAAATGACCTATTACATTGTTTGTGTAACAGAAAAACTCATGTGATTAAATGGTTCACTAATTAACATCCATTAATGAACCACATTAATGAACATATTGATAAAATCATTAATTATTTATTTAATCAATCCATTGGAAGGACGATTTGGAAACCGGGGGGAATTCTTTGACAAAAGGCCGATAACATCACCAGACAATGATGAGTGGTGATTGAATGATGTCAGTTGGAGCATTAGATAAATAGGATAAAAAACAATGACAAACATCAATGAATGAAGAATTCCTACATTCTTCCACAATAGATTCCCCCGAATCTATGTATGGGATTTAATTTATTCTATGTGAATGATTATTTTATCTTTTCTCATTCTTATAAAATTATGTAGAAGGCGGATCAACTGACTAAAGGGTTGATCCATGATTCAATATTTACTGTGTGTGGTTGTTTTGTGGATAATATTAAACTATTTGATATTTGATTCTTTCTCCATGTTAAAAGGTAAACGCAAAGGGCACATGACAATCCGAACAAGGCCCAAACCCCCCGCCGTTCTTGGTGTTTGTGAATTCATCATGCATAACTAGAAAACATGGTGGAATGACATATCTAAGGGATTCACAGAGAAGGAAGTGACCCAGGAGGTCTATAGGGGAATACTGGAAGGAAAATAGACCACCAAAACATCACTGGTGGCCCACTGAAGGGGCTACCGATGCAGCACCACTAGTACGGTGACGCCGACGACCGACGGCAGAGGCCAAAACATGCCGAACGTGTAGAGAAGTAGTTCCCATAGGCGATATAGCCGGATGACCATGGTGGGTGGAGAACATGGCATCAATGAGCCGCAAGGAGGTCAGAGTGGCCCACTCAGGCAGCTCGGTTGGACAGACATGGTCGGCTTGTGTCGACAGTTTCAGGAGATGGGGTGGCACCCCAATGGCGCCGCAAGCTGAGTGAACAAAACACAATGTGTCTGGTCATGAAAAAATGGCCCACACCACGTTTACTAGGTTCTCTAGGTAGGCTGGTCCCACAAGCCAGGCTTGACCCCTACTAGACCCAGACCAGACCGACCTTCTTTTAGTAAAACTGAAGTAACTCCCAAACTGGGTGTCTGATTGATTTGTTGTCTATAGTGTGAGGACCCTTGC
This sequence comes from Viscum album, assembly GCA_963277665.1. Taxonomy (NCBI): domain Eukaryota; kingdom Viridiplantae; phylum Streptophyta; class Magnoliopsida; order Santalales; family Viscaceae; genus Viscum; species Viscum album. Next base: position 1,785,066,813 of record OY728131.1, on the reverse strand, counting down.
GATGATGCAGTCATTTTTAGATACTACACTTGAGTTTTAGAAGATCTTGCAGGGTGGATTAGTTGGATCAGACTTGAATCTAATGATGCCCTATTTACCTTTTTTGCTTATAACTTACAGACCGTGCATTCGATTGATGCATCATCTGTCAAATTGGAACCCTTATTATATGTCATACCTTTGGGATAATTATTTATGATACTTCATGGTGGTTGAGGTATGACCGATATCTTGAGGAATATAATCTACAGAACTCAAGCGTGCTAAGTGCGGGAATCCTGTGACTAGCTATCAAGTGAAGAGAGACCATCTATAGATCAGCATGGCAACAACCCTTCATTAATCAGTAGCTGTGTGGCCCTCTGGGGATTGGTGATGGCGTGAACCTCTTTGGATTGGCACGAGGTTGATATTATGTGGATTTGAAGTAGTGAAACCCTCTATGAATCAGTAGTAGTGTGACCCTTTGTGTATCAGCAGTCGCACAACTTGACATGGACCGAACATAGAGCGACCCATCAAGGATCAGTGGTAGGGAGACCCATTGTGGATCATAAGTAGAGAAACCCTTATCGATCAGTATCTGAGCCACCCAACAGAATAAAATGATCTATATTAAGAATAATCATCTTTATTTATATTCTCTAAGTTGTATACCTCATGTGACCTATCTTTTACCTTATGCTTTGTGATTGATATAATGCTTTGTGTTTTTTCCTTTGTGGAATTCAAAGAGACCTTTAGGGGTCTCGGGGTCCCTACTGGTTATTTTTATACTCACCTATGAATGGGATTTCCCCATACATTATTGTGTATTGTGCAGACAATTTACATCTTGACTGAGACTTGGGATGCCAGGGCTAGATGGTGCTCGAAGGTGATTGATTGATGTGGTGAGAGGGAGTGATGACAAACGATGAGCTGTACCTACCCTTAAAGTATGATCATTGGTTGAATTCCATTAGAGAATGTTTTCTAGTTTTTTTATACTTTCTTTTTAGTTAGGCAAGAATACTGCCCCCTTTTACATTCAGTACTTACTTTTACTCTCATTGGTGGTTTTTATTAGTGGTTGTAATTTCACTTTTTCATTGTGTTTTACTTAAGCACAGTGTTACCTATTTTTGTGTTTACATGTTTAAAGGTAATGCCTTCCATATTTTTTGGTTTCACCTTTCTAGTGCTAGTCACCAGGCCTCGTCCTATAGAAGGTGGGATTGGAGTAGTCAAAACATGGGCCCCAGGGGACGAGTTGTGACATAACATGGTAAATATCATTCATAATCAACATTGTGGTAACAAAAATTGAAATACCAATTAATAAAATTAATGATGATAGTCCACATAGAATGACGAATGATAATTAAGAAATCCCTATAAAAATTTTCATTTTTAAAATAAGAGAATTTTTTGATGATAATACAATAATTAAAATACATTATCATAAATGATTAAAGAATAATTTTATCTTTTGTTTAAAAAATATATCATAAACTCAAAAATAATATTTTAAGGTGTATATATGATGGAGGAGAAAATTTAAGTAAATATAAATGTTATACCTTAGTGTTGAATATCCAATTATTCAATATTTCATAACTGTCAATTTTTAGGTTATTATCATCATCTAATGAATCCACCACCACCTCACAAATATGAGGTTAAAGACACTGATGAATAAATCCTTCCACTCAAATATCAATAGGTATTAATTTTAATCAGTAATGGATAGGCCTATATTAATGGGTAATGAATAAATTTATAATCATATCTTGGTCAACATGTAAACCATTTAAACACACAATTTGGCTTGGTTTAGGACCCAAGACTTGAAAAAATTATAAAACATCCTGATAAAATTCCCAATTTTTACACAACAATATCGTCTGCTTTTTTATATATTCATTTATTATGAAGTTACCAGTATTCAATATCTAAATAAAAATATTTATGTATTTAACAATGTTTAAATATCTTATAAAATATAAATATTTTGGAATTCCCCCAAAACCTATATTACGGGTAATTACATTGTTCCAACAGTTATAAAATTTTTAATTTTTTTCCAATGTCATTCATGGTGTAAATTTTATGATTTTACCCAATTTATAGGACTCCAAGAATTTGAAAACCAAAATGAGATAAGTCATGACTAAAGAAAAATTGGGCCTTTATATCATCCCTACAATTAAAACTTTTCATCCCTAAAACTTTGACAACCCATGATGATAAAACTAGATGATCATAAAGATTTTCATATAGAAAATAACACATCCTTAGACATACTTTATCTGCCTCTAACGGTCTAATATCTATGAAAACCATGAAAAAACCAAATTGGTGAACATCCTTCCATACCACCACTTTCATTAAAATTACCTACCAATAATTTTTACCTTCTCATAGGAACCATTCATCTCTAGACTATTTTGGAAATGCCTCAACAAACGTATAATATCATATTACATGACTCCCTCCAAGATTTTATATTTGTGAAATTTCCATTGTTAGGTCATCCATCTTCATAAAACAAAAAAAAACCATGAAACATCAACCCCAACATTAGGAACATTCATTATCATGGATACTCTAGTAAAAACCATAGATTTACTGTCGTAAATATGAAATCAGTTAATATTAAACTAAAAAAAAGTTATGTGTAGAGAATTTTTCCCATTTTTTTTACAAAAACGATAATTTTTTGAATATTATTTTTTGAATCTATTTATTGAAAAACAGATGTAATTTTTTTTTAAAATATTCTTTTTTATCATGAAACCCTCATTTGTAGATCTATAATAAAATTTCTCTCTCAACTTGTGATGACTTCAATGACCTTCTAAGGGTCCTAAATGATTTTTTTTATCGAGATTATTCTATTTCATTCATCATTTCATGATTAAAGGTGCCCATTCTTTCTTCTTCTATATTTTTTTTAACCATTCAAAAAATTATTTTGAGTTAAGAACCCATTCTTCTTAGTCTTTTTTGTTTTTCTTATTTATTATTCTTATCTTATAGAACTTTTTTTTAAATATTAGTCATTATTTTTGTAGTGTATTTGAGGGATATAATTTAGATTATGTATCATTTTTTCTTGTTGAAAATTGAATTTTGAAAGTTATTTTTTTAAATTTTGAATAAAATTTATTAATCATCTAGTAATAATTTTGACTAATTGATTCATTTTTTATGTCATTGATTGTTAATTATAATTTTTTTATTAATATTTGTTTATATTTATGAATTAAATATTTGATGAAATTATCAAATAAAAATTCCCAAAAATGATATATATATATATATACGTATTTATAAGTATATATATATGTGTGTGTGTGTATCAGTTGAAATTAGTACCTATGATATTTTTAATTTTTAATTTTTTAAAAAATATGTAATTTAGGATTTGAATGACAAAGATCAAAAAAACTAAAACCTTCAATAAATTAGTTTTTTTATTTTGAATAATCATTTATATTTCCTATTAGATAACCAATAATTTTAATAGTATGTTTTTAGGATTAATGTCTAACTATTTATATATATATTTAAATTTTTATATATTTTAATATATTAACCAATTATATTTAGATAAAATGTATTGAATGGTTAGTAATTGGATAAATTTATGAAGAATCACCAGAGAATATTAAAAACGAGTTGATGATTTTTTTGGAATTTTCTAATACAAATATTCAAAACATTGATTTGATTTTATTTCCATGTGTGAAGTGTTTTAAAACGATAAAGTTAAATTATAGAGAAACCAAGCATCATCTCATTTTCTATGGTTATATCATTAATTATACACGTTTGATCTGACATGGTGAATGAACTAAAAAATCAACATATGATGTTGATGAAAATATTCATAATAAGAAGGAAAATCATATTGAAGAATTAATTCATATTTTAGGTGTTGAAACCATAGAAAAAATTGAAACTTTTAAGTGATTGCTTGGAGATTATAAGAAAACATTATTCCAAGGTTATAGTAAATATAACATGATATCAATAGTAATGAGATTAGTTAACTTGAAAGAAATAAATGGGTGGAGTGACAAAAGTTTCTCTAACTAACATGATATTTAAAAAAACCTACTTCTATAAGCCAATGATATTCCATATTCCAATTTTGAGGTGAGAAAAATATTAACCCCAATAATATTGGGATATAAAATGATGAATTATTTCCCCAATTATTGTGTGTTGTATTGGAAAGAATAAGTATATTTATCAAAATGATCTACAAGTGGGGAATCACACTATAAGATAGATAAAAAAGTCAACTCATATTCATTTTCAGGAAATGGAATTTAAATTCATGTAAAATAAATTTTTTACTTTATTATAATACTATACAATAATTCCTTCATATAATTCTGATAATTGAATTATGATTCCTTCTCAAGTGAAAAAATAAAATCTATTGCTAAATCAATTTGGTACCATTAAATAATTACTCATTTTAATTTCTATTTAAAAATTCATTTGATGTAAAAATATTAAGATGTAATTCAAATGACTACATCTCTGATGGTATCATAAATCACCATACTGATTGACCATAGTTGAAGAGATAAGATTAAAAATTTCATGATTTTGGAAGTGAAGTTAGAAATCTTATAATTGGATTTTGTACCGATGGAAGGAATCTATATCAGATCCTACGTAGCCAACATAGTTCACGGACTATTTTTTTTGTAGTTTAAAACTTTTCCCCTCAAATATGTATGAATAAAAAATATGCTATGATGAGCATGATGATTTATAGACCAAAGCATCTGAGAAGTGATATTTCTGTGTATATTTCACCATTGATTGATGATTTGAAACTGCTATGCGATACAGGTGTTAATGTTTTTTATGCATGCATGAAAGAGTATTTACTTTTACATGATATGATAATGTTCACTATAAATGAATTTCATGAATATTGAAACTTATCTGGATACATTGTTAAGGTATATAAATCATGTTTAATTTTTGAAAAAGATACATCATATTATCAATTGCAGAATAAAATAAATACAATGTACATGGGAAATCAATTTGTTTTTTTGAATTAATAATATGTATCGTAGATTAAGTGAATAATTTAATAGTTTACAAGAATACAATATTCCCCAATGAATATTTTTATTTGAACATTATTATTATAGAGTGAAAAATATTTATTTGACATTTATAAAGTAAAGAAGTTATGGTCTTCAAAAAAACCAATGTATGGAAGAAATATTCTATCCTTTTTGAACTACATTATTGGATATTTTTAGTGATAAAACATAAAATTTATGTTATGAATTCTGAGAAAAACATATGTGATAGTTTGAGTGGAACATTATTAGACAGAAAAATAAAGGTAAAATATTGATTTCAGCTATATTCGACTTGATATAAATTGGAATACATTTAGAGTTATCTCTCACTGTAAAAGTTAATAGAACATATTTACCTCAATATGTTAACACATTAAGAAGATTGAGAAGATGAATTTTTTAGTGTCTTCATAGTATTAAGGTACCCATTGGTTATTCTTCATATGTGATGAATTTGGTGTCATTATTGGATTGTAAATTAATAGGCATGAAATCACATAATTGATAGGTATTTATGCAATAACATTTACCCATCAAACTATGTGGTATCTTATCGACAACTATCAGAATGAATACCATCATGTTATGTAATTTTTTTAAATCCATTTTTAAAAAATTCATTGATCCAATTTTTTTTTAATTTGTTGGAAAATGAAACTGATATTCTAATTTTTCAACTATAAATGTATTTTCCACCCATGTTTTTTTATATAATTATTCATCTATTGATTCATTTGGAATGTGAGATAAGAATATGTGGGCCTATTTATTTATGATGGATGTATCCTTTTGAAATATATATGAAATGTTTGAAGCAATATTTTAAAACTCCTTATCGACTTGAGGCCTCTATTGTACAAAAATATATATCAGAATTGATGATTGAGTTCTTTAATGATTTTTTTCTATAAAGTGAAGCATATTGGTTTCCCTATATCAAAAAAATAATAGTTGATAGTTAAGGTAAATGGATTCATGGATTAAAGCTAATATTATTTCCACATGATGAAGTGATAGAAGAAAATTTATATATATGAACAACACCAATGTGGTTCAATAATATATATTATAATATATTTCTAAAATAATGTTACGATATCAAAAAAAAAGGAAATTTTTTTTTTTGATTGAGCATAAAAATCCATTTGTTTCATGGTTTAATATGACTATCATCATAAGTATATCTACATCAGAAACACTAAAATGGATGGCATGGGGACCATCTATTATTTTATCACATGGTATGGTTTTTATATTAAAGGGTACATAATTTAGACAAAATAATATAGATGAAATGTGTACAATTAAAAATAGTAGGGTAATGGTCATCGCAAAAGCACTACATTTTTCGACTGAAAAAGATAAAAATCTAATTTATACATCAATGCTATATTTTGAACTTATTTAAGATATATGAGAAATTTATTATATCAAATTTCGAGTCACCATGTTTATGAGTAATTGGATTTCAAGTAATAGTGCTGAGAAACATGAAAAATATGGATTTTAACTGGTTTATTTCAAAATATTTAGTTCCAATGAGGAACTGTTAATCACAGATACAAATGAAAAGAAAATACATTATGTTATTGATCCATCGAATGATCATTAATCTATAGTTTTTTCATAGTAAAAGAATCCAATTAGATGATTAGGATAATGATGATGTTATTGATTTATATTAGGCTTCTTCTTTTATTATAAGATTTCTAGATAACAATGACAATGACATAAACATAGTGCATGAAGTACTAAATGATCATGATGGAGGGATATGGGAAAAAAATAAATTACTCTCTTAATTAATCTAGTAATTATATACATTATATTTCTTTTATGAAATTTACATATGTAAAAACTTTATTATTTAATAAGTATTGTATATTTAATTATATTTATTTAATTATTTACAATATTTTTTCTGTTAAACTTTGATATTCTATAGTTATTCCTAAAAATGTTTTCATTGAAATACCCGATGTACATTATTATATTTTGGTTAAAGTTATCAATATGATAATTTTTTTTTCAAAATTTGACATTTAAATCAATATATGTTTCTATCGTTTATGATCTAACATTTATATTTAGTAGCTTACCTTGTATATATATTTTTGGTTCAGAATCATAACATCGTTATTTTTTTAAAACTTACATGCATGTGCCCCATTTTTTTACTTATATCTTTCTATTTCTCTATTTTATAATTATTAACTAGTCTAATAATATAAAACAACATAGTAATTTCATTATATTGTCAAATTTCAATAAAGGATACAAATACAGAGATAGAGGAACATGTACCGAGGTATTTGCATATTTTTTCATATTATTCAATATCCAGTAATATAATTATTTAATGAAAAATGTTTTAATTTACAAAAAATAATTACAGGACTACTGATGAGTCTCGATCAGTGTAATATTATTCTTATACTGTTACTAAATCGAGTTCTTGAGTTGGTAAACATGGTATTACACATTTACCAAAACTAACACTTCCTTGTGGACACAAGAGAATAAATATTTATTTTCATGATAATAATAATAGAACTAGCCAAAATGAAATCCAATTTATAAGCTATATTTCCATTCATAGTGGTTTTAGGATTAGTATTTTATATATTGATTCAAAGATAGTTGAACATATAAAGATAGATCTACTTTGGGTGGCCGTAATGGTATAATATATCAATTGATTTATTTTATATTATTTTATAATATGATATATTTTAAATGAGTAATATTTTTTTATTCAATTGAAGATGACATTAAATTTTTAGTCAAAAAGCAATTAATAAAAGATATATCTCTTTAGTTGATGTTTTATAGAGATATTTCAATACAAATTTGAAAAAAATGTTTTCAAAAGAGATAAAATAAAAACCCATTTCTCATGTATGTGTTTTTAGATGCAGATATATAGATGAAACTTGTTTCTAATAGACATGATGAAGCCTTTGTAGTATGATAATTATACTATACTATAGAATTTATTATATATGATCCTAATTAATTGTTATTTTATATTTTTTATAATAGTCCTCTAGGAAATTCAATCAAGACATCTTGTTGTAGAATGTATACCATTATACTTTATCACATGGTGTGTATAGTTTTTTAGAGAAAAAAATTATTAAAGAATAGTTTGAAGCATTAAGAGATAAATCTACTAGTTTTTCTCATGGGGTTCATTTGGGTCATCCATCTCTCCACCCACCATGAAAAATAGAAAGGAGTGGTAAGAAGAAAAAATTAAAAGTATCTTATAGAGAAATAAAAGGATGTAGCTGAATGAATTGTAATTAAGTATTTTTTTTATTTTTCATTAATTTTTCTATTTTATAATTTCAAAAAACTAATATAAAATTTGAATTTTTCATTTTATGATGAATATCAGGAGGAATCGTAACAAGGTACTTTTATTCCTAAGGGTAGGTTGGACATCCTATCCACTACTTTATGAAAGGTAGAACAACTCGATCGGACAAGAGGATACGAGATGGGTGTTAGTATATGGAATGTTTTTGGTCAAAAAAGTAATAAATCAAGAGTCCCATAAATCGAATCCTTAAAAATTTAGTTTGAAGATATGAAATATTCGGTGGGTGATCAAATTTCGTCAACTGTGTAGGATATGTTAGAATAATTGACGAGGCAGTCACAATATGAAGAGCCTTCCCAGCATGTACAGTCTTTTTAGCCAGCTGCACAACCTATAAAACCCTCCCATCTGATCATCCTTCCCATCATGCCTTTGTAGATCCTCCACCTCCTCGCTCAGACCCAACATTATATTATGAGTTGTATTCTACAGATCCTTATGTACATATTGTAGTATTCGATGTCATGAATTTTCTGGGGGGGATTCTATACATCATGAGCATATGAATATGGTCTAAATTAGAGTACCAGTACATGATTTTATTGACCATGGTGCTCTTCTACCACTTCCCACTAAAGAGGATACCAAATTATTGGATTTAATGGGTCATTTTTTACTTTTCCCTATATCCTTCACAATCTTTAATAAAAGGTACTCATTTTGTAAATATTAAATACATCTTACTGAAAATTACATGTAATGTTTTTCTAACATTTAAATTTTAAAATAGTATCTAAAATCAAAATAAAGGGCACAAATTAAATAGAAGTATTAGTAACAAAAAACTGTAGATACGTCTGATATTTCTACTAGGATACAAAGATTATCTCAGGCTTCTTATTCCTTGGGTAATATCTATGAGTTTCAGATGACTTCCAATATATGTGGAAGTTAATATCCATTGATAATATTTATAAACTATATAATGAATATAACTTATTTTTAAGAGCTCAACATGAAAAATTGCAGATAAAAACCCAAATGCAATCCAATACGTTAAATTAATAGTAATTATTTTTTATAATATATATTATTATGATTATATATATATATATATTGGGTTTTATTATCAATTAAAGGTTTTATAACTGCATTTTCATCATCAACAAGGATATGTTGAATGTGGTTATTATGTTATATGATTCATGTTTGAGATAATCAAAACAAGGCTAACTATTGAATTTTATAAGGTTTGTTATATTAATTATTTTATTTTTTCTATCATAGTATTCTATTTTTTAATATTATATAATTCAATTCAATTGTATACATTCAATGATGTTGAGTCTTAAACAAAAAATGAATTTTCCCATCTTTAATCTCTGTTTGAAAACTATTTATAAACTATGAATATGATTTAAGTTATGTATATTCTAATCATTATGACTAATATTACATTTTTCTAATAACATGTATTCAATTTTTTTGTTCTAATTGGTGTTTTAACATAATTATTTGAAAATAATTCTTTGACTACACATGCCAATAATTATGTTTTTAAATTATTAGGTATGTCATTTTTAATTCTATTTTATAATAAAAATTTGTAGATAATGATTTGTTGAATAAATTGTTAAAAGTATGATTGTTTTTATAAAATTTTAATCTATTATACATGCTGGTTGATGTATATATTTATATTTTTTATTACAGGTATTCTGATTTTTTAGTTGTGTAATTTTAAAATTTTTCCAAATTTTGTTCTCTTTCGTAATAGGCATTTATAAAAATAGATTCTGAAAACTTAAAAAATATGTAAGGGATTCAACATTGGTTTATATAAGAAACCACTATAGAAAATAAATCTGAAACAAATTTTTTGCATCGGTTTTTGTTAAAACCGACACCGAAATTTTAAAATCATTGGACCTTCAACATCAGTTTCTAGTAAAAATAGATTCAAAAAATAGGTTTGAAAAATACAAAGACAATATTCAGCATTGGGTTTTAAAAAAAACAATGAAGAAACTCTTATTTTTTTACTTCACCTTTATAAACATCGATTAAAAACCATCATTAAAAATGAAAAAAATCAATAATAAAACATGTTTTTTATAAAATTCATATCACCTATTTGAGTGTTACACAACCCACCATTAAAGTGTATCCCAAAAAATAAAACATAAAACCATAAATCCATATAAAAACCTATTATTTGGTGATCTAACAAAATATTTTACACCAACCCTACATGAGATCATAGAGAGAGAGAGGGAGGGAGTTACCACCAAAATCAAATACCCGAATGGAATTGATCTGGTTTATCACATGACCTCAGGTAAACCTCTTTATTTTAAGAGTATATAGTAAATTATTATGGATATATATATATATATTAGATTGTGGTAATGATTAACACCATATAGTTATAAACTAGTAGAAAAATAATTGAATAGAGGGTCTAGCCAAAATTCAAGCATTACCCTTAGGAATTTCAAACATAAAAGACCAAATAATAAGTACTAATTAGTGGAACAAATATTTTTCATGTTACGTGGTTAATATAAACATGTATGAATATGTATCTAGGGTCTTAAATATCGATAATATATATATAATTTTGTAAACTAGTCAAAAAAACAACATTACACATATAGGGATATCCAAACACATAATAAGGGGAAAACTGATTTCTAATTTTAGGAATCTCTTATATGAGTAGTCAAGTACTATCCCTATGTATCTACTATGAAATTATTTTAAAACAATCCAAAAAGGGTCCACCCCTACTCTACATACCATGTGTAATAACCTCCCGTGCTTCAAAATCCCGAATCCTCATGTGAAGGTTTGTTTCCCATACCTAGGTTATGTAAAAAAGGTATATATGCATTATAATGGTATATGTATTGGGTGTGAGTATAATGTAACCTATATAATTCACACCTAACCTAAGATAGTATTTCATAAATCCATGTGTATAGAGTACAAATACAAATTATGTAGGAAGTTAAGAAAACAAGAGGTAGTGTATAAAAATTAAACATTCTATTGAATTAAAAAAAGTTAAGATATATCTTGATTTAATAGAACATTAATAATTTTTAGTGGAATAAGACAAACCAACATTGATCAGTGCTCATTATCTAAGTCTAGTACCTTTTCACTATGAGGGAATTATCCATTGACAATGTCATACTAAACTCATCCCTTATTAGTGGTGCTTTAAATATTCAATATTATATACCCTTTATCATATATATATATATGTATGATATATATTTTCTATATTATAATTTATTATATAACTAGTTTTCAAATATAGATTTCATGCATAATAGATTATACATTTATTTTGATTGCATCATTAAACATGATATATAATGTATTTTAAAGGGGTATAAAAAATGTTTTCAGGACTACTTCCCTCATACTCATAATGTATGACTGGGGTGTTCATAATAAAAGGCATGAAATAAAATTTCACAAAAGTACCTTCAATGACCCTAAAAATAATAGAATATGATCAACCCATTTATAAGTACAAATTTCCATACAATTATAAGAAAAAATATTCTATATTTTATAGTTATTTCTTGATACTACATTTTATTACATAAATGACTGAATAATAAGATTTAACATTTCAATGATACATACCAAATATGATAACTATAAAAAAATATTTCATGAGTTGTTACCCAAGGGAGATAACACATGCATACGTTTTACATGTTGACCAAGACAAAAACTCATGCGTTATAAAACATCGGTTAATTATTTAATAGTCAAGAAGTTTCTTCGAGGTTCATATAAGAACCCACATCAATGTAATTGATATTGTATGGAAGCTTTTCCAAGAACCATGTCAAACATAATATATATCCTCTTCTTTATTTACAAATGAGGTGTTATCACATTATCATAAAAAGAGGAGTTTCATTCATATGATGGATTATCCTTGTTCCCAATGGATACCTCTGGTGGGAAGATCATTATTGTTGTTTCTATATGATCTTCATAATCTATAGAAGAGGAAGATATTACCAGGGAATTGTTGATGTATGGTAAACCCATTTATAATTATTTATGTCAATATTTTAATACGTTTTATATTTCTATGCATGGAGACATTGTTCTTGGGATTTCAACCACATTCATTTATTTTATTACATGGTAAAAAACCCCTAAGACTCCCTGTAGTGGTATTATATCCCACCACGAAATTATATTTATGAAATCATATAGGAAATTTCATTTATTTATATCATATTGTGTATCTTATTACATATCCAAAAATAAGATCTGAAAATTGTTCTTAGTAGTTTTAATATGACATATGATATAGGGATATCACAACACACAATACAAAATAAATCCATATTCTTGTTTAGTCTGTAACATGTGATATTGTCTCAATGAAGTGTACAATAACAATTCCGTGTCTTTTAAAAATTAGAGCATTGCATTGTAAAAATTATAGGACTCATGTTGTCAAATATAATATCAATACACTGAGTGGTTATATCACAAGTATCAACCATCTATTTTAAATATGATAGATAATTCCATGTAACATGGTTTACGATGGATCCTTAATCATAAAATATAATAGAGGAGTTTTTTGTAAAAAAACTAATTATGAAACAAATATAATTATTTATAAATAGTTTACAAATAATTAGAAAATATGTTTTGGGATATTTATTAATTTATAAAATTTATTGATAAATAAATAAATTATAAAATATTTATGATTAATCATTAAATGTTTCAAAATATTTACTATATTTATTCCATTAATATTATGTGTTAATATTAAAAAATATATTCCTTAAAATACATATGGAATACCTTATAATTTTAATATAAAATATATATATTAGAACTTATAGGATTAATTTATAATGAATTTATAAATTAAAATATAAGGTAAAATATAACGTGTTTATATTTTTGAAAATATGAAATGATTATAATTATAAATTATAAGTGTTCAAATTAAGAGGGTAGTGTTTGAAAATTATTTGAATCTTATCAAAAATGAATATATAAATTGATATGAATAATGGTTCAAATAAAATTAATTTCTAGAATTGTGATTATGTTACAAAATTATAGCAGGAAATTGAAATATAACATGTTTTTATGTAATAAAATATAATATATTAATGTAAAATTCCAAATGACTATTATATAAATCCTAGAAATCAGCTTGGAGATTTAATGACATGAGCGATGATGCAAAAATTATGCGGGTGGGTGGTTTCATAGGAATTATGCATGTATGAAATATGGTAGACATGAAAAAGGCAAGATGATACAGGTATGATGATGCACTAATCCCTCAGGCCATGTTTGTGGGGAACTTTCCCTCAGGCCTATAATCAATGTAATGGGTCCTCCTTTAACTAGATATAAATATGTATCTAATTTCATATTAAAGATAGGCTTCAACCCCAACTTTATAAAAAATATGAAGGAGTCTGTATTGAGAATAAATCTAATATTTTTTTATTTAAATATATTATGAAATCTCAATAATAAATTATAAAATGTTTACAATAATTGTTTTATAAATTATTCATTAAATGTTTTACCATATAAAAATATTTAAAATCATTAAACATTTAAATAATATTACCTAGTTAATTCATAATTATAAATTATTTAAATTATGCCCCTTAGGGTAAAACTGACTTGTAGTAGCCTCTACGGGGTCTTGATGAGGTCTCATGTTTGAGTATCACTGAGTAATTATTTATTTGTAGTATAAGATTTTATTTTATTTATTACCCATCTATAGATAATTTTCAATAAAATATTTATATTATTAACATGTGTATTTTTAGTTTAAATTGGTAAATTTCTTCATGTAAATTTTATAAACATTTAAGAGTTACATGTGTGGATCAATAATATAACATATAATTACATTCTACCTTGAAAATGGTTTTTAGTCTATTATATTAGCTTGAATTTCAGTTAGCAACATATTATATATATATGGTTTTAGAGTTATGAATAATTGGATTCTCTTTTGAGAAATGTTTCCCCCTGTAGATGGAATTTGGTTTGGACCTCCCAATAGGATGGAGGCATTCTTCTTTATTCATGAAATCTAAGGAACGAATATCTGTAGATCAACATTTACTCATGTGGATATTATCGATCTCATATAATCCTAAGATATTACATGAATATTTAATATATATAAGTAATGAGATGCATTTGGATATGTGTAAAAATGTTTGGATTGTATTTTTGGTTAAGTAACACAAACTTGTGGTTCATGTAAAGAGTTACACATCAATACAGTTTCAATATATTGATTTTGAAGATGGAATAATATTCCAAAAATAAATAATTATAATCAATAATTCATAATGGGGATAAATTTAGATAGTATGGTGAGATTAAATCCATTTCAAAATACTAACTATGCTTTTCTTTCAAAAGAGGCACCTTTCAAGACATCAATCATTCAACTATGTAGTTATATTCTATAACGCAATGCACCTGGATTATCTTATGTATGGAAAGAAAATTAATGTGGTTTCCATAATGGTTAGTTCATTTCCACCATATTTTCATTAGAAAACACTTAATTAGGAATCCCTAATTGTAAAGATACTATAGTAATAGAGATTAGTGAATCTATATGATTGAGTTGGATAGAAATTTTTTCTACCATATTATCTAATAATCATAAGCATTATGATTAAGATAATTCCCAACCAAGATAACTAATTATTGTGAAAAAAATTGTAACTCCAATTTTTTTAAAATAATATCATTTTATTCAATAGAGTATGTGACACACAACATCAAGCTTCAACAACCCATAAAATATTTTTTTATAAATTCAATCACTTTGATAGCTTGCGGAACACATAACCCCAAATTTAATTGAAATATAAGATAATATAAAATTATACAATAGCCTATAAATTTTTTGTTCTGATTTTTACATAATATATTATGAAAATTTTGGTTATCTATTGAGTATAAATAAAATTTGTATCATTCAAAAGGAAATATATGTTTTCTGAAGAACTATTATTTTTTTTCTAAAAGACAAATTAGTATATCTTTGTACACATAATATAATTTTTTTACCAATTGTATAATTTTTTTTTGATTAAATTTAATTCATTTATAAATTAAAATATTAAAATAACCTTTGGGTTATGTTTTAGGATTTTTTAGAAATGTTTCATTTTTTAATGAATAGTGAGAAATACTAATTTTTGTTTTAAAATTTCCTTTTAATTTAAATAATTCACAAGTATTAATTAAATTTTTAATTTTTAGGGAATATTAGTTCAATTATATTAAAATTTATCTATTTTATATAATTTTAATTAATTTCATGTTTATGTTTTATATTAAGACCTTATATAATTAAGATAATTTTCCCTTTGAAAACCCTCTTTTTCATCTCTTTTACAAGTGAAATTTTAAGTTGGATTCTTCAAATTATATTAATTGAAATTGAAAAAATTAGTTCCAAATTTTTATTCATCATAAATTCTCTTATCTAATAAATTATAATTAATTTTTTACTATTATAAATAGTAAAAACATTAATAATTATTTACCTTGATTAAGGTAAAAATGATTTTCTGTGTTATTAAACTAAAATGATAAAGAGTAAAATAATTTTAAGGAAATATTTCAACCTTGTAGCATCTAATGGTAGATAATTACCCATTTTGGAGGCTTTTTAATAATATAATCATTTGTGTAACTCAATATTTTAAAAAATTTGTTGTGTGTCCTCTCCCCAACTTATCAAAGGCCACCCTATCACCTCCCCTATTGACACTTCAAATGCAATTTTGTTCAAAAAAAAACAACCCAAATTAGTTACTTAGTCCACTAAAAATATTATATATCCCTTTTTATCAGAAATCTATCTAATCAAGATTATGGTTCAAAACTAAATAAGTTTTAAGAAGGAGTGTTAATGTTCTTAAAGAAGCGTTTTTATTTTATTTCTACTTACTCTTTTTTTCAAATATTATTAAAACATGATTATATAATAACTCTAGTATATTTAATATATTGACATGTTATTATGTTAAATGAATTTAGTATATCATTCTCCTAATCCATCAAATGGGAAACAAAATCGTCATTCGTGTGTGTGATGAACTACCACTTCACGAACCGATTTATTTTGTTTTAGATCACCATCTTGTGAGGATAGATAAATTGATATATTTTACACATTTATATGATAATTTAGATATTATTATACTTATCAAATTGTAATATCACATATACCTTCTTAATTTACATGTATTTTGAAATATGATGATGTCACTTGTGTATATGGCGGACTACCACCTCATTAAATAATGTGATTAATTTTTCACTTACGCTTTACATGGAAAGTAATGAGGATATATTTAATGAATATATTTTATATATATAAAATTATATAGATTATATAATATTAATATATCACATATTTATTTATTCATTCACTATTCATTGGAATGATATCATCAATCATGCGTACATTTGACCTACTATGTCCACAAAGCGATGTGATTTATTTTCCCAATACAAATATAAGGAATGATTATAAAAATTAAAATAATTAGTAACTATGATATTTATAACATTAAAATAATTCTGGAGATTATAGATCAATATCCTATATCTATGAAACAAAACATTAATGGAAAAAATATATGATAAAACTAAGAAATTAACACCCAAAATAATGAAAGTAATTAAATATCATTTATAAATGGGTGGAAATGGTGTAATAGGATCATATATGATATTATGAATAATAATATGGTTATTTTTTAAATAAATAAAATTCATAAAATAATTATCTTGATTATTAAATTATATTCCACTAAAAGGAAGCGTAAGGTAAGGGATTTTGTCTTAATTTATTTTCATTGAGGCATATTGTATTGTTATGAAAATAATTTATTATATATGATGTATATGATGACCATTTTACATGAACTAAAATTAACCCATCCTAATTCATGTTATTTTAACTTTCAGTTTTAATTATTTCATTTGAAGGGATTTTACATGAATGTTACCAAGTGGTAATGAATTTTATAACTCAATTTCTTTTCATTGGGTTATATTAATTATTAATTTTTTTAGATGCTGTCATATTATGTGTTAATTGAGTTTTGAAAAAAGTATTTTTTATTTACATTTTTATGTGGATTTATATTTTAATAATATAATCATTTCATTGATTAGTTCACACTTCAATGTTATAATCTTTGTAATGGTTTATTTCACAATCTCATTTTAATTGGGGTAATTTACACTTGAATTTTAATTGATGAAAATTATTTGATAATTGGATTAAAAACCCTTTAATTTTCTTCTACTATGTTTATTAATGGTATTTTCATGAAATATTACCATTTGAACATTTTTTATAACATTAACTGATTTATAAAATGTTTTTAATAAAATTCAACTTAATTTCTCTCATTGGTCAAAAATACTTTTTCTTCCAAATTAAAATTTTCAAAAAGTATTTTCAAAAATGTTTAGACACTATATCTATGATTTATTAAAGTTATTTTTACACATTTTTTATGTTTTATAAAATTATTTAAAAGGATAATTTTTTTTGAATTTCTTAATGAAGAGCTATTTTCTCTTTTTACAACAGTGTGAAAGAAAGGTTTTTAACATATAATATATGTATATAATTTCACTCCATTAAATAATCTAATTTCTTTTAGTTTATTTAAAGACTTATTTTTTTTTAAAATAACTATTTTTCTAATTATTTGAAAATTATTAGTTTTAAAAATTTATTTTCAAAATTAAAATGATATTAACCTCAATAATATTTTAAAGGTATTTATATTGTGTTTATATTTATTAATGGAAAAACTCTTTTTTTGATCATAATAAATTTAGGATATGTTGTATTGCTATTATTCTAATTATTTATATGAATGGTTTATGATTTTTTTGAACTATTAATGTATTGACATTCACTATCTTGATTCATTTTTGTAGTCATTAATATTCTCGTGAAATATCCGCTTTCTTTTAATCAATAAACATTAAATTTCCAATAAAAATCCATATTACTTATCTTATGTATAATTATTTCATAAACTGTATATCATTTAAACATATTATGTTTTACATTTAATTTTATTTGATTGAATGTGGATATCATGATAAATAAAAATTCTATACTCAATAAAGTTATTTATTAATAATGAATATTGTCCATGAATTAATTCGATTATTCGATATATGATGAATGACTTGTACATGAAGATATGTGTGGGGGACAATAATAGATAGATGTAACATCTCAGAACCAAAGAGCCACCCGAACAGTATTGACATGCTGGGTGTTATTGACCTTAGGTGCACCTCCCAGAATGAAAAAGGCTTCTGACTAGTAAATTGGATGTAAACATGTGTAGTGGGGAGGATATACCCTCTTAGAAGAAGATAAGTAACTGATATGATCACAATAATATAACATGCATTAGAAATAAATGACTTAGTATACTCAAACCGGACCCAAAGAGTAGAAGCACAATAATATCAAATAAATATTGAAAGTGGTAAAAAAATAGAACCATCTAAATATAAATATAAAATCATGCTAATAATCACTTGTAGCCACTAAAAAAACCAAGCATGCATCCGTAGCAGTTCATACATGTAAATAAACAATAGGAACCCATGGATAACTGTATTAGCTACATATAAAAGTAATCTTGTGGATATAGGAGGGAAAGCTAACCAAAATTAAAACTCTATCTAGGAATGACCTCAAGTTCCATACCAATATTCATTCTAATAGAACTATGATCTAGCACCTATGAATGATACTTTACATGTATGTAAACCCATAAAGTCTAAATGAATCCCAAATGGCCCATGTAGGGTGTGAGATGAATATATATAGGATACCATCCAATGGTCTATACCTGGTATATGTGTTCAAGAAAAAATTCATCTCTAATTATGTTAAACAGTATGATTCAATAAATAAACAGAACCTCCACAGGTGCTCAGCAGCCACCAGGGGGTGTCACCTGCCACATCCAATGTTGGAATATCAGATGTAGAGAGAGTCCTTGTCCCAAGGCCCAAGAAACCCATGTAGTCACAAATCCCAGGTGAGAACTCAGGTTCGACCTCAATCACATATCCAAGCACTATGTTCTTCCTGACACTGCACGCCTCAAAGTACCAGTGCCCTAAAGTCACACCCAAACAATAATACCCCATTCCAAATCACCCCTTCTTGTAAGATCACATTGGTCCATGGTACAAAAACTAGAGGGACACTGATTCCTATCCTTAAATAAAAACCGAATGAACAACAATGTATATCCTAAAATAAAAAACTGGAGGAATGACAATGTCTACCCTCAATCACATAACCCGGTGTCCTCATCGCTATCAACCGAAGGCTCCACACCCTCTATATGGAATCCTAAGAAAATCACCCCGAAACCAATAATAACTAAACTATAGCTATTAGGGGATTCTAACTACCTGAGTGGACAATAACACCTCATCATAGAGTCTAACATTGTGTGCATGACTCAAATAAGATCTTTGGCAATCATCGGTGTGAAGAAATCACCAAATAAGAACCCAAGCCACACCATCTTCAACACATCATGTCCCAATGACCATGTCGCTCAAGTTCGATGACTATGCCATCCACGTATCCCAATCCATGCCCACCTGATAGTCAAACTGCCTCAAAGAAACATCCATGATACCCAATCCTGTGGTCAAAACCACCCAAAAAAATCCGGGCCACACCCAACCTATGATCAACATCACTCAATCTTGATGGCCATGCCATCCCATCCTCAGACCAAGCCTATACAACCCCATGTGTTCTGGCACATATAATTTCTACATCACATATGAATAATAACATTTAAATCATTTTAAGTCAGTAAAACAATTTAAATAGTTGAATTGCACAAGAAATCAACTGTCACATAGAATAATTGAGGTCTTGAATGCCCTTAACAAGATTAATCATCTTAAAAAAATAATCATACCAATATAAATCAAGATAATTCACTTAAAACCATTTTAGCACCCCCAGTCAAAATAACCCAATGAGGAAAAACCTCTCACCTGGCCTCGGTCAAGCATAATTGGTAAGGGAATACCCAAATACATCCCAAAATGTATAAAAATAAATCTAAAATGAAATAATACAGTTCCACTTGAAAACCCACCATTGTGATAAAAGCCACAACCCCCAAATGTCTATAGAAACACAAAATGATGTATGCACCTCCTACCACATACTCGTACAATAATCATCATCCTGTCTTAGCCTCTAATTATTTCTAGAACAAGGTAGATCTAAAAACTGAGCATAAACGCTCAAACTCTTATAAATTTGTCAAGAATAAAAATAATAAAGAATAAATCAATCGGAATCAAGACATTATTGGTGGGGTACTAATAGATCTAATTATTTTTGAATAGGAATTAAGACAGAGAATCAAGAGTAAAAATGTCTCTCAACAGACTAGCTTTCAAACTCACGTGAGGACGTTCGATCCAATAATGAAAAACAAGGCTACTGGATGTTTTAAGACTAAATTAAGAAATAAACAGCATGTAATTTGTACTACACACCATCAGGGTTCTTTTATTATTCCAACAGTTGTTCAGTTTCCAAAAATTACTTCCCAGGTCTTACCAACTGGACTACATTTTGTGTACAAAGTAGTACACGTCGTGTACATGTTTTGGTCCTCTAATCCCCTTTAGACATCCTTATATTCCATGCATACCCATTAAAAATCCAGAGAGTACATTGTGTATAATTGGGATTACATGGATTGTTTCCATAACATAGGCTGTGTGGTAGTACAATTTCATTACATTCCCAGTTTTTCCCTGTTTTCCTAAAAACAACTCGAAAAAAAGAAACTCGTACATCCAAGGAAGAGCTGGGTTCTTACAAGCATTCCCCCATTTAGCAATTCGTCCTCGAATTACCCTTCTGGTGATGGTGAAAGAACATTCTAGAACAACTATTTACCAAAGCTCAAATCAATCAAATGACCATCAACCATTTTCCCAGACACATGGTCATCATGTGATGCTTCATCACACATTCATCTCACTAGGTACTCCCATGTCGCTTTCGACACCCAAAAATATCTTGGACCATATCAGTGCCCACCTTGAGCCCATGGAAACCATAAAACAGTGAGGAACTACATCCCTTGGATTCCAAAATCAACTCGGATTCTTGAACCTCAATCCTAACCGCATCCCCAATTCCCTGATGCCCAAGAAACCTCATGTAACCCACATCCCATGGATGCCCCGAGGCCCAAGGCACATCCAAAAAATGCATCCAACGATGCTCATGATTCCAAGAACCTCATATATATATATATACATACACATAATCATGTACATGAGATGGTGATGAGCTAATGACCAACATATGTTCCCTCCATATATATCCTATGGACCTTTTGCACTGAAGAAGAACATGCCCTAATACGCCACATGAAATAGAGGGAAAAAAATAAAATTTTGGCCACACTAATGGTGCTATAGTAGCCATCGGCCAGGGACTCCACAGATGGGTCCCACTATATCTACCATATCCTCCAAAGGGAGCTAAACCTCAACTAACATAACCTGGTACCGATCCTGATCCAAAATCTGATGCCTACTTTTATATAAGTCCCTATCAGAAGATTTTATAAAAACGAAACATGCTGAAACTATCAAGATTCCCAACCTATCCACATTCCCATTACTCCTTTGCAGCCCTATCACACTATGTCCATAAATGATTTGGCTTCCCACAATTAATGAAAACAATGGATGAAATGCCACAAGGGGGTCTAGCAAATTCCATGGCTTGACCGCCCTACTAGAACTCATCCTGAACATGTTTCTTTCCATCTGAACCATCACCTGAAGTCGCTTCCCAAACCAAGTGATAACATTCCATCAGGTTTACCTTGGCTCTGACCACTGGATTCACCGCCTCTATAAATAAGGCCAATGTAAAAATATTTACATGCACCCATATGGTGTGTCGTAAGCCTTCTTTAAAGCACCTCAACCTCTAGGTGTCGTCGCTTACCATACCTTTTGTGAAATAAGATAGGACAATAAAAGTAGTATCATAGTCCATGACAGACATGTCACCCTGTTTAAGTCTCAAGAACTCCCGATCACTCTCTTCCCTCTGTGTCTTCTGAAAAAATTTCTTAAAGAACCCATCCTCAATGTCCATCTAGGCCAATCCCTCATGTTTTTGAGCCTAAACCTACACATCCCCCTAGTGTTTTTCTGGTCCTCTGAGCATATATGTCTCCACCTTGACCCTATACCCTAGAGGTATCTCGAGTGACTCAAAGATCATCTTCATACTCTCTATCTAGTTCTCAGTCTCCTGCGTGCCACCCTCACCCTGAAAAAGTGGTGGGTGCTGGGACTGGAAGTCTCTAGTTAGATACTCCATAGAGGGATCCATTCCTTATGCGCCTCTCTCGATCCCCTATAAAATACTTACCAGAATAGATCAGAGATTCTCATTGAGCCATGACCAGAACAATGTCAAACATGGTAGTTGCCCTACCTGCACTAGATCCTGAACCTGATCTTGTCCCTAAGCCTATACCTCCAAATCATTCACTGCCTACCCCTCAGGGGTCTAAACCTAATCATGTTCCTGGTAGTATATCATCACCTGCCTAATGTTCCATCAACTTGTCTAAGTAGAACCCACTGAATATGATAAATGTTCAGACAACCCACACATATAACAATATATATATAATGAAGACAGGGAAAGCGGTAAAAATGAAGATCATAACAACTACACTTACTCTCCCCCACCTCAACAAGGCCCCATAGCATCCCAGCCTCATGGCCTCTTTACCTACCCTTAACAAGGCCATGCATCAAAATTACCTTTGTCCACACCCATCCTGACAACCATCGTTGCCTCTAACTGATGACCAAGTCAACCAATCCTGGTGATCAACATCACCTCAACCATAAAACCTACCTATTTGTATAAGATCCAAGCCCAAATCCCCCACCACATGCATTTTTAAAAATATATAAATAATGGAAGATCACATTGCATAAAATAATAAATTGTATCACATGATGTCATTTGGTATTATTCACATGGTATTATCACTTCACAAGGAATACATGCATATATGAAATTGAAATTCCCTAAAAATGTGCCTATAAAAATTTAAGAAACCACACATTTCCTTACCATGCTAAGTTCTAATTCCTCCCCTACCACATTAGTTTCAAGTTCACATATCGCAACAAATAAAATTATATACCAAGTGAGACACCATGGTGGAAACCATATAAAATGTAATATAAGGAAAAAAACATCGATTCCCTCCCACAAAAACTTGGTCCATCCGTCATACCTGGGGCTTCAGTAATCTAATCAAAATCTTGAAACTAAGTTCAAATTACAACCTATCTCCAGTCTACCATATATCAAATTTTAAACCAATAGAAATGAAAGGTAGTATTGATCTCATTAGTAGCCAGAGAATCACTACTACTAAATCCCAATCAATAATAACCATATTTTGATACAAATGTTTAACATCCCATAACCTAAGGGAAACTTGAACAGTGATAATGGGATTGGTGTTACTTACCATAGGAGCACCTCCCCAAATTCCAAAGGCTTCCAACTAGAAGAGAGGGTCTAAAAAGGTATTATGGGGAGGTTATATCCTATCAGAGGAGGATAAGGTGCTGGTATAAGCATAATAACATAACATGAATTAGAAATATACAACTCAGAAGACTCAATTCAGAACCACACGGTTGAAGCACATCAATATCAATTAAATAGAGGAAGAAATAAATAAATAGAAGCAGTGGAAAGTAAATAGAATAGCATGAAAATGATCACTTGTTTCTCCTAAACAAAAAAATGATGCATCCTTAGTAGGTCATACATGTAAATAAATAATTGGAGTCCATGTATAATCACATTAGCTATATATAAATGTATTTAAGATGATTTAGGAAAGAAAGATTAACAAAATTAAAACTCCTGCTAGGCATTACCTCACGGTACATACCAATCTCTATGCCAACAGAACTATGTTCCATCTCCTAAGGCTGATCCTTTACCTATACATAAAACCATAAAGTCTACACGTGTCCCAAAGGAACCGTGTAGGGTGTGATATGAATCTCAATAGAATATCAACCAATAGTATTTACATAGTATAGGTGTTTAAGAAGACACACATCTCTCAGTAAGGTAAACAATATGATGTAACAAATAAGCACAACCTTCACTAGCGATCAATATTCACAAAGTGTTGTCACCTCATCCGGCCAATTCTAGATGCTCAAATGAAAATATAATCCTTGGATAATGGCCCAAGGTACCCTTGTAGTCACAAATCACAAGTGAACACTCTATTTCCACCTCAATCACATATTTCAGCACCATGTCCCTCCCGACACGACCTACCTCAAAGTACAAACATCCCAAAGGCATGCCCAAACAATAGTATCCTGGTCCAATGGACCCCTGCTCGTTAGCTCATGTCGACCCAAGATAGGAAAACCATAGAAACATCAATTTCGATCCTTAAATAATAACCTTAGGAACAATGGTGTTTATCCTCAAATATATAACCAATGGAACAATGCTATATGGCCTCAATCACATAACATGGTAGCCTCATCACCTCCAACAGAAGGCCACTCACCTTCTACATGGATTCCTTCGACAAGAACCCCCAAACATATAATACCTAAAACACAACTATCGGGGTCCCCTACCCACATGATAGGTCAAAATTACCTCATCAAAGAGTCTACATGTGTGCACATGACTCAAATTGGTGCTTTGGCCATCACGAGTGAGAAGAAATGACCAATTAAGAACCCAAGCCGCACCATCTATAACACCTTGTGGCCTTGTGACCGTGTCGCTCAGGTCTGAGGACTATTCCATCCATGTATCCTAGGCCATGCCCAACCTGACAGTCACACTACCTCAAACCGACATCCATGACACCCAATCCCATGGTCAAACCGACCCATGAAAATCCAGGCCTTTCCCAACATGTGATCAACATCACTCAATCCAAATAGCCATTCCATCCCATCCTCAGGCTAATCCCTTCACAACCTCAAGTGTTCCATCATATTTAATTTCAACAACATGTACGAATAATCAAATTTAAATGCTTGTAAGTCAAAAAACAATTTATCTAGTTGAATTGCACTAGATATCATCAATCACATAGAAGTGTTGAGGTATTGATATCCTCTAACAAGATTAATCAGCATTAAATAATTTAAACATACGAATAAAAATAAATATAATTTATTTAAAATCATTTTTGTACCTTGGGAAAATTAACCCAATAAGCAACGAACTCTCAGTTGGCCTCTCTCAAGTATAACAGGTAAGAGAATACCCAATGACATCCCACAAGGTATAAAAATCAAATTAAAATTCTTTAATAGTGTTCCTCTCAAAAAACAACCATTGGGATAAAATCCATAACCCAAAATGTATTTCAAAATACAAAACAAAGTATGCACCGCTTATCTCATACTCATACGATAATCCTCATCCAATACCAGCCTCTAATTCAGTCTTGAACATGATAGATCGACAAAATGTGAATAAACACTAAAACATCTATAACTTGGTTGAGAAACAAAATCATGAAGAAAAACTCAAGAGGAATCAAGAGAATAATAATGGGGTTCCAATGGATCCGACGATGATCAAATCGGACTTAAGATAAATAATCGAGAGTAAAAATGATTCCCACCTGACTAGATTGATAACCTGGGTGGGGAGGTTCTATAAAATGATGAAAAACAATGATTCTTCTTGTTTTAAGAATATATTAAGAAATAAACGGTGTGTACATAGGGCTAAACACTATGTAGGTTCTTTCACTTCTCCAAATACTGTTAATTTTCACCGAAATACATTCATGGTTTTAATGACATGAAAACATGGAGTGTATTATGGAGTACACTGCATGTAAATGGTGGGGTCCTCTAATACACTTCTAATATCCCTACACACAATATACACCCCTTACACGAATAGAGAGTACACAACGTGTTCTTGGTATTACACGGAGTGTTACCCTATGTCAGGTCATGTGACATTCTAATTCCAGTACGTGCCCAGTTTTCCCATATTTTTTCAAAAACAACTCAAAGTAAATAAAACAGTACCTCAATGATGGAACTGGGTTCGTATAATAGAACTTTGTTACATGGGTAATATCTTGAGATGAATTAGTTGTTTATCCTTAGTTAAATGGATTTGTGGTATCTATCAACCCATCAATTTAAAACTATCTTGTGAAAGGTCCTGGTTATAACCCCTATTTTAATGATAAAAAACCATGTTTATTATGATATTAATGATTTTTAGGTTTTATGATATCATTTTATGATATAATGATGTTTGGTGAAATTTTGGCTGAATGATGAAAATTCCCACTATAATACTCTACTCAATACCAGAAATGACTCACTGTTGAAATTAAGTCACCGCTAAGAAATACTCACCATATGAAAGGTATTTTGAAAAGGTGTTTTAAATACCCACTATCATAGGTGATTCACTATTCGAATGGAATTCAGAAAGAGTATTTGAAAGACCTGCCTTTAGATATGAGTCACCATCAGAATTAATATTTGGATAAGTATATAAAATAATGTACTGCCAGAAAGGAGTCATCATTGTGGTTGAATTACTTCCAGAGGACCTACCATCACGCATTACCTACCACCAAGAACTCAGAAAAAGTTTTGAAATGACCTACCTTATTGAAGAGTCACTATCGATCATGACCTACCATTAGCTCGAGTCCCTCCCACCTTAAGTCACACTCAAAGCAATGACATTGTCATAATATTCTCCATTTATCTTCGAGATATTAAATTATTTTACTGTAACAGACATGTTATTAAATTTTCTACAAGGGATTATTTTAACAATTATTTCAAAACAATTGTAGGGTTGTATTCAATTTTTTCCATATTTCAGTATGAGGAGAAGAAGATCTGCCCTCTTTTTATTCAAATTGATACTCTTTTATGTTGTTGTTAAAATAAGAAATAGGCTCCCTTATGTTCATAGTGATATATACACATACATGTGATGTGATCTCGAACTATATTGTCAAAGACATTGTTTTGAAGTGCTATAATTGCTGGAGAGATCACATGTTGCATCCTTACCAAAAAACGACTGTGTGAATGTTGATAATAAAGAAAAAACATATTAATTCATGAAAATAGAGCAATAGAGCTTATGAAACTGTATTTTATTGTATTTTTATGATAAATGACCCAATATTCTTTCCATGATACATTTGAGAAGTCATATGCTTCAGAACACATCAGATCAAGAAAAACCAATCATTAATTATATTTATACCTTCCCATTCTTTTTTGTTGAATTTAAAATTTGGCAAGTATATGGTTTACCCTTTCTATCTAACAGACACTTACATCTATTCTTTAAATAGAATATAAACAATATCTTCTAAACTAAATTTATATTTGTTTGCCTATAGTGTTGTTCAAGATGTCCTTGTGTGGCATGTTATTATTTTATTTCCCATGGTTGTTGTAAACGAGGTCCTTATGTGACTCGGAAAACTGGTTAGATATTAGGTGTAACCTATATAGGTTTATGATGAAGATTATTTTATCTCAAATTTTAGAAGTAGGTGATTTATAAATGTACATGATATGGTCTTAGATAGAGACTAAATATCTTGAATTTATTTGGCAGTGTGTTTTGTTTTGTTTTTTAAATGATAAAATGAATTAATTTTAATCTTTAAAGAACCAAAACATTGATAGTTAATCTTAATTTGTGTTTTTATAAGATTTTGATTATGTAAACATATTTTAAAATTTAAAATAGTTTTTATATTATTTTAAAAGTATCCTAATCACTATTCTATAAATCTTTTAAAATATCATAACTTATATGAATATTCTATTTTAATTAACTTGGATATTTTAATTAATTTTTGGATGTTTTTTAATGTAATTTCACTATATTTTTTATTGGGTACTCAATTCACCCCCTACTATTGGGAAACTCCCACAAAATATCATTTGGTATCTTAGGATTTTCAAAATATTTTCAACTATGATTTTCATTGTGTATTTATGATATTAAATTTCAAATTATTCTAAATTTAGTTTTTTAATAGATAATATAAAAGAAGGTTATTCAAACAACACAACTCTTTTATTTAATGTTAATAACTATTCTCAATAGAAAATCAAAAAGAAAATACATATTGAAAGCATGATCTTTGAAATATGGTATGCTACAGAGGATAAATATAAATTACCTAAGACTAATAGGAATATATGGGTTTATGATATTAAGCTTTATTATAATAGAAATGTCAATGTTATGAATTCTATTTACTATGATTTATGGTATAAATAATTTAATCCGATATATTCAAGTAAAAATGGTTATGAAATCTGTGATACATTAGTTATTTCTCATGAAGGAACTACTAATGATTTTTTAATGAAGTTAAAAACATATTCAATGAAATATGACACACTCAAAATAAAACCTGTTGAGATGATTTCTGATATTCATCTTAGGTTCAATGAGATAATGAACTTAATGAGATCCTTGTGAAATCTATTATCAATCAATGATCAAATCATGAGAATAATGAGATGTATTCTATAGAGGCAGATATAGAAATTAGTTTCAATAACAGAATATTGTGACATCAATAAGTTACCAGTCAAGGAATTTATTGGGATTTTAATGATTTAGGAGGAAGAAATTAAAATTAATCATGAAGAAGATGATGGACCAAAAAGGAAATTTATATATTTCAATAATACTTCATCATAACAACAATAAAAATAAAATGTTCAATCTAAAAGGTCCAGTGATGAGAAATCCCTAGATTATAGTTATAAGGAAATAGTTCATCCAGATAGAAGGTTTAAGAAATCTATAAGAAGAATATATTATTCAGAAAAGTGAGTTACAAGGGAAATTTTGATAATAGATGTAATTGGAATAATTACAAGAAAAAAAATCAAAGTAGAAGTTATATTACTTTTTGTGACTGTAAGAGAAAACGGCATGTTAAAACTGAGTATCCCATGTAAAAATAAAAAATAAGTAAGATAATAAGGTTATATAGTTTATTAAAGAAATTAAATCCTTCTAGAGTGCCTCTACGCACAACTCTAGTGACTCAAAATCAACTCATAAATACAATCCTGGTAGAGAAAATAAATTCTTCATGAAAAAAACTTGAGGTACCTATTATATCACATGAACATAATTATAATTATTCTAGAAATGAACAAAATGATGATGATACTTTAGATGAGTAAATGTTTGAAAATTAAAATATTCTTTAAGAAAAAATTAATGATTATAAAGGAAAATAAAAAATTCATCAGAAAAAACATTATTTATATGATAAAATTCAATCAAGTTTTGATATAGAGAAATTAAATAATTATAAATTATTTAAGGATAATATAGAAATAATATTTTCAAATTAGAATCCAAAGAAAGGCATAAATGGATAAAAAAATGTAATAGTAGCACTCAAGAAAATACTAGGGAAAAAATTGATCTTAAATATACTATATGTATAGGTTACCAACCTAGATTGAAAAAAGTTTTTAAGGGAAATTTTATTCTTAAATTACATTCTCAAAATTCTATTACTGTTTTTTATTCAAGTAGAATGAATAAAGTTTTTATTTCAATTATTTTATAATATTTTTATAGGAATCCTATCAAGAAGACTTGGGTTCATAAATCATTAATCACAAAGATATCTAGGCCTAATAAAATCTTGGGAACCAAATCATTCTTGTATTAAACATTGTTTTTTAAGGAAACTACATTAAATGATTCTGTAAAAATCCATCGTACTTTGATAGTGGGTGTTTTAGACATATGATTGGAGATTACTTGAGCTTCAAGAATGTGAAAAAGGTTGACGGTGTATATGTCATCTTTGCTGACAATGATAATGAAAGAATAATTATCCTTCGCAATATTTATAACTCTAATTCAAATTTAATTTTTAATATAAATTGTTTAAGGGTTTAAAATATAATCTTTATTGCATCTCACAGAAACAAAAAGATGGGTTTCATGTAATGTTTGAAAAAAATTATTGTAATGTATTTTAATTCTAAAAATTATTTAATATTTACTTTTTAGAAAAATGAAAATGTGTATGCTATTAATTTTAATTCATTAATTTCCCAAAAATATTATTGCTTAAGTTCCCTAAACAGAGAATATTTTCGTTTTACTAGGAGGATATGTCACTATAATATACACTCACAATGAATACATACGATAAAAATGTTAGTTAGTGATCTGCCCAACTTGAATTTCTAAATGAAAAATTCTGTTACCTCTATCAGAAAGGGAAAACAAAAAATTTATTTTAAATTAATGAAATAATTTTCAACTTCTCGACTTCTTGAGTTTGTTCACATAGATATGTTTATTCCATATAGAGTTTCTATTTTAAATGGGAAGCACTATGCTTATATACTTGTATGTCGATTTTATACATATACTTGTGTGTTATTTTTAGCTCACAAGAGTGAATCTTTCTCTTATTTTGTCAAGTATTCAAAATCTATAGAAAACCACTCTGGACTTAGAATTAAGACCTTAAGAAGTGACCATGGCTTTGAGTTCGAAAAGTATGACTTTGAATCCTTTTTCACACAGAATGACTAGAACCATCAGTTCTATTTTCATAAGACCCATATGTAAAATGGAAGTGTATAAAGAAGGAATATAACACTTCAAGTGATATTATAAACAATTATTAATTCATATAACATAGATATATACTTTTTGGTAGAGTTTATGAACACAACCTTCTATATACTTAATAGAGTTTTAATTAGACCTATTTTGAAGAAAAAACCTTATTAAATTTTGATAAATAGGAATACTAAGGTTAATTATTTCATAGATTTTGGTATCAAAGTCATTATTATAAACACTGATGATAATCTTGATAAGTTTGCCTCTAAAATCAATGAAGTAATTTTACTTGGTTGTTTAAATTCATGTAAATCGTATAGAGTTTTTTACAAAAAAACCAACACTATGGAAGAGTCTTCTCATGTAAAGTTTGATAAGACAGATCCACATGAATGTAATAATAATTTATAAAAACTTTATGAATATTTATCCACTTTGAACATAAATGGAAAAAAATATGATAATTATTTTACAAATGCCAAAAAAATCATCATGTTCTAAGGAAATTCTACAACTATAGGCATAACCTGTAGAATAGAATGGGGTGACTAACCCTTCTTTTTCAAGATCTATTAGGAATCTTAAATACCATCATTTAGATGCTATAATTGGAGACTTAAATAAAGGTACACAAACAAGAGCTTCTATATTTAACTTTGTTGAACATCAATCATTCTTATCACATATTGAACCTGAGAACATCAATGATGTAATTAATGAAGAATTATAGGTAATGGGAATGTGAGAAGAATATGATCAATTTGATAAATATAAATTTTTGTGACATGTTTATAGACATAAATACACATTGACTATAGGAACAAATTGGGTTATTAGAAACAGTTATTATGAGTTTATAACAATAGGGAGGAATATGTCATGACCAGTAGTAGAAGGGTATTATTAAGAAGAGGGTATTGAATATAAATAAAATATCTCACGTTTAGAAAAAATTATATCTATTAGAATATTTATTTCTTATGTACCCCATATAGATTTTAGATTATATCCAATGGATGTCAAAATTAAATTCTAGATTGGGTATATAATTTTGGATGTTATTATTGAACAACATTGAGGATTTCAAAACCATTATTTTTGAAATCAGGGTTTTAAATTAAGAAAAGATTTATATGTTTTAAAATGGTATCCTAGATCATGGAATAATAGGCTCATCTTTTTTCACATTATAAAAGTATTTTCAAATTTTATAATTGATCCGACCCAATTTATAAATATAATTGCATAATATATTTTATTTTTCCAAATATATATAGATGATATTATATTTTGATCATATAAAAAATATTTATGTGCTGAATTTTCAAAAAGGATGACAAATGAAATTGAAATGTGTTTAATGGGTGAAAGAAAATTCATTCTTTGTTTCCAGTTTTTTAAAAATAAAGAAATATTTTTTTAAATCAAATTAAACATAAAAAATATAATTTTAAACATTTAGGTTAGGATAAAACTAAGAGTAGTGTCACTCATTTGATTACCACCTGTAAAATGGATCGTGATGACGCTAGAAAATTAGTGGCTGAAACTAGTTGTCTATGTATTATTCTAATTCTTCTCTTCATAACTGCTAGCTAACCAGACACAATGTTTAGTGTGTGTATGTGTGCTCATTTTCAAGAAAACAGAAAAGATTCACACTTTCTTACTGTAAAAATTATTTTAAAATACCTAAAATATACCCCTAATTTTGGATTTTTCTACCCAAGAGGACAAAAATTTGAGTTATTTAGTCATTACAATGCTGATTTTGGTGTTTTTAGGTTAGATATAAAAAAACCTCTGGAATATGTCATTATATTCTGAACTCTCTAGTTTTTTTTGTGTTGTAAGAAATATAATTTTGTTTCACTATCTACCACTAAAGCTGAATTCATATTTTTAGGAAGCTATAGTGCTCATATTTTTTAGATAAAACACACATTACATGAATATTAGTATTTATTATGATATGTACCTAAAAATTGTGACAACACAAGTTCTATAAATATTTCAAGAACCCTATATCTCACACTAGAAAAAAACCACATTGATGTAAGACATCACATATTGATAGATTATTTTTAAAAGAGTGATATAAATATTAAATATATTGGTACTACACATCATCTATCTGATATTTTTATGAATATATTTTATTATGAGAGAATAAAGTACATGAAACATGAGTTAGGCATTATTTGTTTTGGATTAAATTAACTTTTTCAGACCCATCATTGGTGTTTTACCCACCGTTGGAGTTTTACCCACCATTATAGTTTTACCCACCACTAGTTTTTTACCCCTGGTTTTGTTTTACCCGTCACTGATGTTTTATCCACTATTGGTTTTTTACCCCCTGATGGAATTTTACCCACCATTGTAAGAACCCATCATTGCTTTTTTGATTTATCATTGCTAAATATTATTTTTTGTTAATTTATTTATTTTAATATCTTTAAAACCCAAATGATATTTATATATATATTTTTTGATGTAAAAATACATAAATGATATTAATTAGTTACTTTTTAGTTTTTATGATCTCCCTTATGTATTTGATATTGAACCTCACCGTGACCCTTTTTATCCCGATTGCTAGCCTTCTATTGACCTCTTTCGAATCTTTAGAGCCGATTGTAATGGAAATAGTAAAAAGAGACATTGAGAACTATCAGGATGAGTCATTTTAATCAATTTATATGAAAGGTGATTTATACCATCCATCTTTTGAGCCGTTGAATCCACATCTTGTGAATTGGATAGTAGTACCTGAGAAGGATGTTCATACAGAATGGTTGCTACCAAATACGTTTTTAGTGTTGAAATTTCATGAAGACCAGAGTTGGGTAGGGTGATTTTATAATAACAATAGCCTCTTATATCCAATTTTTTTACATTAGTTCTATCAATATGATGATTTTAGATTTATGTAATACGAAGACATGATAAGAGGATGAATAAATAGTGGAAAAAATGTTTTCTCTTCAAGATAATGGGCCAAATGTGAGAAAGTAATTCACGATGGTCTACCAAATGACTATAAAGGATCTATTCTGAGTGGAAGTGATAACTTTGTATGTAAAAATTATTTGGATGAATAGACTAGATATATAATTATGATATTACCATATTTAAATGAGCTTTATGGAGAATTAATTTTTTCTTTTCATGTTTATTCAGAATATTCTATATCCCTAGAATAGTAATTTTCCCATAATATGGTATCAAGATTTATATAAAACTATTATTAAAAATACATGATAAAATATTATTGTGTAATGATATCTAATGGATTAAATGGAAAATATGTTCAAGAATCCTTCCAAATCAAACACCCTTATCTACCATAAATTTATTTCATCCATACTTGAGGAAAATGGATTGGTTGAAAGGGAAGAAGAAACGACTATAAAATGTGGAGGTTTTTTTAATACAAAGGTCATTTGTAAGATAAAGAAGATATATTAGAACCCCTAGAAGATGTAGTGGTTTGATAATGATAATATTATTTAAGAATATTTTAATATGGTCGATCAACCTACCAGGCCATGAAATCTTGTGGATCCTGGCTTAGAGGTAGATGAGGTGGTCAAGTATTAAGATGATAAAGAAGATAATGTTGCTACTTTTGGAGATGGGGAGGTGGTTTTTTAATTTGATGTGGTTAGTGAGTCAGATATTCCAATTATTCCTCCTACTACATATTTTTCTGCTCATAGTTTATCAAGATCTCATTTTGTCGAAGATTCAATTTTAAAATAAGAAAGTGAAGAGGAAGAAAATGAGGTCACATAAGGGGAATAATTTAAAATCACATCTAACTCTCATGAAGAAAATGGTAATAGAATTGATTGTTAGAATGGTGAAGAAGAAGATGATGATAAATAAAATGCGGATAGAAAATATGATTAATATGGATATTATGATGGATATGATAGTGACAGTGGTGGTTCTAACCATGATGGTCCTAATATATGAATTGGTGATGAGTATGTTGGGATGCTTTAGAAACCTATTTCTTCTCTGAATAAACATATTTATTTCAAGATGTGGGATGATATTCTTTAGATGATAAGGAAGAATCTATTTAGGGGGGTGAATCTTAAAGGTTTTTTAGTCTTCATGTTGACCATATTGATGGTAAATCTGATGAGCCTAATTTTTTGAGCAGCCATATGTTGAGAAATAATATGATGAGAAGATGGTTATTAAGCCTACAGTAGCTTAGCTAGTATTTTTTTATCCATCAGTTGTGTCTTTAGCTAAGATGGATGTCACATCGTTTGAGTAATTAGAAAAGTATCATGGTTGTATCATACTTGGTCTGAAATACTCTAACTCAGAAGATGAGAGTCCTAATATTCATGTAGAAATAGATCCTATGGGATCAATGGTTGAATAGAAAGATTCTTAAGGGACTATCCCATATTTTCTTCAATTCTGCTTGTTATTTCTAAGACTGAAGAGGCTGTTATCATTGAGAGAGTTGCTACACCCTTTCATGGACGTATGGTTTCTTCTATTCCCAAATATGTTGTCTCCATATATGACTTTTAATCATTTAGAGAGAGGCTTCACTTTTAGTTTGGTATTATCCTGATAAATCAAGTACCTATTATCACTTTTCATATTGAATGATATTGTAGGTATTTATTGAGTTAGTGATACATCATATCCCACCTAAGAAGATGAATCACATTTAAGAAGAAAAGATAGAGAATAGGAGGTTTGAAAATGAGATGGGGAATTTGGGGTATACAATTGATGAGATAAAATCATATATTTCCGATTCTATGGATGGTTTTTTGGAGAAGGTGGATAACATATATTCCATGGATTCTGCTTCGAGTTATTTACCTTCTTCTTTAGATGATGACTTGATGAGATCAGTGGTTAGAGAAGATCTTCAATCTATTTTAAGTGATGTTTTAGATATTACTGAATAATTTCTGAGATAGAAATTGTATAATAGTTATCATGTTTATATTATGTTTAGATAATGTATGTAGGATATCAAATCCAGTAGATAGGAAATTATAAAGGTTATAAATTATTACCTTTTTTGGATTTATACTAATCCTGATCTCAACACTCAATTCAAGTTTCTAACAAAGAACCTTTGGATACCTCCAGTGACTCATGATTTCAATGAACATGTCAATCAGTTTAAATTGATGAATTAATTGATCATGATGATTATGGGGAGAAAAAGAACATTTTCAGTGCTATGGAAAGGGGATAAAATATCAACATGGACTTAATCAATATGATGATACCCTTTATTCATGTTTTTGAATCTACAGTAGTGGCCCAGGATTCCATTCTAGTCAAT
The DNA here is from genome assembly GCA_963277665.1 of Viscum album. Classification (NCBI taxonomy): domain Eukaryota; kingdom Viridiplantae; phylum Streptophyta; class Magnoliopsida; order Santalales; family Viscaceae; genus Viscum; species Viscum album. The sequence goes on along the minus strand of OY728131.1, from coordinate 1,785,030,211 downwards.
ACTCATCTATCTCCTGTAGCCTTTGATATCGATTTTTTTAGAACATGTGTTACCTGATATCCAAATACACCTTTACCTTCAAGCTTTCATCATTTTAGTTTGAATGCTAAGAAATCATTACAACATATTAGGATAATTATTATTAGAGAGGCTCTTTATTTACATAATATCCATACAATAGTCCCTATAGTTACCTCAGATTCTACTGATGTACCCTCTACCACTTCTAAGTGAATTCTTAATACACCTATTGTTCCTACTACCCACCCTGATAACAATTCAAATTAGGCATTGTTATTTAAAGGGATTTTATATGACTTTTATCTCATTTTTGATATTCATTAATTACTTTTTCCAAAGAAATTATATTTTTCTTCCTGATATATCTCCTTACCATTCATTTTTTATTTTCACTCTTGGATAATCAAAAAAGGGGGAGAATGAATATAGATTTTTTTATAAATATGGCCTTTATTTACTATTTTTTTCAGTTTCATTATCCTTTGAGAATATTATTATCTTCTGAAAACATTATTCATATTTTTTCATGATATCATACCTTTGATTCTATTTGTATTTATTTTATCTCTTCGATATCTTAATTATTAACTACATATTATACTATTTCCTATTTAATATATTTGATACCTTATGTTTTTAAATTTATTCTTTTGATACTATCTTTTTATCTCTAATCACATTGATATAATCTTTATAAAATTAGCTGATTTGTAAACATAAAAAGGGGGAGATTGCTTAAACCATTATTTTAATGATCAGAAAATCATTTTTACTATGATATTAATGTTTTTTATGTTTTATGATATCATTTTATGATATAAGGAGGTTTGGTGAAATTTTGGCTAAGTGTTAGAAGACCCACCGTTAGACTCTACTCACTTGCATAAATGACTCATCATTAACGCAAAGTCACCATCAGGAAAGACTCACTATAAGAATTAAAATTTGAAAAAATGTTTGAAAGACTTACATTGAGAGATGGTTCACCGTTAGAATTAAAATTTTGAAAATTATTGGAAAGACCAACTATCATAGATGAGTCACCATCAGGATGAATTTTTTTATGTATGGAAAATTCCTACCACCAGAAAAGAGCCACGATTGAGGATGAATAATGACTAGTTGATCTACCGTTAGAATTTACCAAATATAAATAAAATTGTGAAAGTGTTGAAATGACCTACCATTGATATGATTCACCATTGATCCTGACCTACTATCTGGATGACTCAATACTAGCTTATTTCACCACAAGGATGACTCACCAATAGATTGTCACCCCATCAGATGATTCACAGTTGCTATTATGGATATTTATATTTATTTATTCTAATGTTTATATTATTGAATTTATTCTTATGGTTATATTAACGAGTTTTATAAAATTATTTTAGAGATGGATTATTGTTTCTGTCAATGTTTAGTATGAGGAGTAGAAGATCCGAATGATTTTTATTCAAATTCATACTCATGAATACTACAATAAAATTAAGAAGAATAATCCCTCATTTTCAAAAGTTATATACACATAAATGTGAAGTGAGATGGAATCATAATGGAAGAACCATAGGATTGATTTGAAGTCTGATACTTACTGGAGTGCTGACATGCTATACCCTTACCTATGAATGATCATGATTAAGAAGAGAATAACGAACATATATATCCATTATTATAAATAGAACAAGATATCTCACAATGGTATATTTTAATACATTATTCTATGAAATAGTTGGAGATTCTATCCCAGATACATCTGAGGAGGTACATGATTCAGAGAACATCATACTGAGCAACACCATATATTATTTTTTTTCTACTTTCTCTTTATGTTTATTTTATTTAAATTTTGATTAGTGTGTGGTTTAAAAAGTCTACTAAACACACACTGACTCATAATATTTCACTATAAGATACACAAGATCTTATTAACATCATTTTCTAAGGAAAACATAGACCTTTCCTAGAAAAGAAAGATCCCCTTATTAGGAAAAAGCATACACAAACCTAAAAGTATAAGATTTACAAATATCTGTCCTAAAAAAAGGAAGGAGGTTATCTGGAACATGATCCAACCAATGAAAATCATTACCATTTACACATTTTTCAACCATACCATCCACTAATGCATTTACCTCCCTATACTCATGATTTAAAAAGTGGTCTCTTGAATAGAGAGATTCTATACATCTAGTATAGCTATTAGTGAGCTTCTAAGAAACATGAAAAGCCCCATTTCGAATAGGCAAAACATCCACAGAGGAGTCACATTTAATCCAAATCTTGTTCCAACCCCACCTTATCAATTGATCCACAAAAATAATTACCCCAATAATTTCCTCTTCAAGAGAAGAAGCAGCACCACATAAGCCATAGATGCACCCAAGAACACTTCCCTGATAGTCCCAAAAGATAGATCCAAAGAAAGAGGGACCCATATTTCCCCTTGAAGCACTATTAGAGTTGATTTTAATCAACCCATGAAAAGGGGACTTCCAAATGATCTAGATAGCTAGTAATTTTTCTTATATACCCAATCTACAGTGTGGATCAAAATTATTTAATATAAACTACATGGTACTATGTGATTCCCTAGTGGAGAGTATTTGGTCTCAACCTAATACTAAACCACCATTATTTATCCCACAATGTGTTTTTTTGCATCAACAAATTAGAATGAATTTGATTTAAACTGCAAACAAAACCACTACTTTGATGGTAAATATTTATTTGTGTTTGAATAATTTTTTATTAATTAAATATATTTCCAATGATAAAATAATTTTCATTTTATTTTAAATAATACATAATCACTCTTGAGATATGCTTAAATGTATTAGAATTTATATTGATCCTCTGTTTTTATTAACTGGGATTCATTAATTATTTGGGGTTTTTTATTTAAAATAAATTCAAAAAATGATTTATTGGGTAGTAAATTCACCCCTATTGTGATATTAACTATGAACAACACTCATGATAGTTGAGGTATCGCAATATATATGATCGTGACATATAATAGTTATTTATTTTCTTCTTCTAGAATTCAATTATTATTATCCTTGATATTTCATAATGATATTACCTCTGGATGCATTTTATTGTCATTTTATTGATTAAATAAAATGTATTTTTTGTTATTTACCTTTATATATTGATTTATCTTTATCCAGATATCATAGTCATGTTATTGATTAAATGAAATGTGTTTTCTGTTATTTATCTTTTCATATTTATTATTGAATTTAAATTATTTAAATGGAATGGTTTTTCAATTATTTAACATTCCATGTTGATAATTTTTATTGATTCATGATAGATTCTATTGTATTTAGTCCATTCTAGGAATTTCATATAACATTTATTTTGTTTCCTTTATCATAAATCTTGGATGTTTACAAATAATTATACCTAATGATATGATAGATAGAATAATGATACTTTTGAAAAAATTTATATTTTGTGTTTTCAAATTTAATATAGGAATCTTGTATGTATATATTTTACTAGGAGTAAAAACTATTTGGTAACTCAGGAAGTTATTCCTTGTATCTTATTTCAATGTAATAATGCATGTCACTTACTCTAGGATTAAAGGGATGAGCTTGCTACTATTTTTATTAGGGGTATTTTAGTTGATAATGTGAAAAATAGATTTAGGAAAACCTATATTAGGGATCAAAACCCTATGATAGGATTTAAGGATTAGTATAAAGGAATATCATAATGTTTTTCTATGTTAGATATTCTATAGTTTTTTAAAAATATATTATTTCTAGATACTACAACTGGACATGGTTCTTTAACAGTTGTACCTAGGGGAAATATCTCTAAAAAGTGTTCTTTGGGATTGACATGATCATCACATGGTGTATAATGATAGACCTTATTGTGTACCAGGTTTGATATGTCTGGGGGGAATTCTTAGGATAATTCACATTATATTTAAAATCCATTATGAAGGATTTGAATATATAATTACAATTACTGACCTATGTTAAAAATAATGTTTCATTGACTGAAAATATGGTGTCATTATTTAGACATACTATAAATGATTATTTATAATTAGTGGTATCCTACTATGATTATTGTTTATTACACTGTGATTTTTGGTGTTATTCAATAGATAAAACCCAAAGGAATTATGGTTACATTGAACATGAAAGACAATGTGGTGACTATGAGAAACTGAATGGGATGATGAATGGAGTGAAATAAATCAGTCATTTTCGTAAATTTTAATACCAAAATATGATTAACAACATATTACATAACCATCTCCCAAAATCATCAATAAAGAGATGGATAAAGATTTCTAAGAGCTAGAGTGATATAGACCATGGGGGAAATAAGGATTGATTTCATTCATATCATAAATGTTAAAATAGACACTTAGGAATTTTTATAAAAGGAATGGAAAATTGTTTTATGTGTATAAAATAAGGGAATATAGTAATGAATTGATGATAAAAAATAAATATTACGATGGAAGGAAATAAATAAGATCATAGTTAACCATTTAAAATTGGTTTCCAAATTATAGGGAACCTGGGAATTATTTGATTCAATTCCATCTTATATAGGTTAAACACTATAAAATGTAATGATTTATGATAAAATAAAATAGGGGAATAATTTCTATATTCGAATTTGAGAAATAAACTGCAGATTTTTTTTAAAATGGTTTTTTGGTTATAATAATTTGGAATCATCTAATGATTGTAGAAAATTTAAGAAGAATATATTCATAAATTAATCTAAGGGTTATGGATACCATCATGGGTTTATGAGTATAAGATTGATCATCAGTTCAAATTATTAAACCTTAGTTTTAAGGTTTTATCTGATAGGAGTCCAACAATCTTAATGTTATTTTGGGAAAAATTTATGAAAATGAAACCCATTGGTTAATTATAGTATTTAGAGGAAATTTATTTGAGGAAGGATGAACATACATTTTGTGGCCATAAGATTTAAGGTAGCATAGAACATTAGGGTTTATCTTATATTTTTTGTTATAATAATTATGGATTTTTAATCATTGGGAGAATAATATAAATTATATTAATATTGTTATAGAAAAATGGAATCCTGCATGTTGGGTGAAAACCCCTCACCTTTTGAAAGGACATGGGGATTGAACCCGCACCCAAAGGAAGATAAGGTTTTATGACTTACCACTTACCTATGTGATTTCCATGTTAATATGTCATTTGTTTTAGTTAAATAACTTGATGGATAAATATGAATGTTGGATTAGTGGTGTTATTGTTGAGGCGTTAATATTAATGTTATATAATTGATAACTTTTGATAACTATACTGGTTTTGTAAAATAGTTAGAGATAGAGGGAATATCGTTTCACACTTTTATGGATGTTAATATTCATGAAAAGTAAATTTTAGTGTAATAGGAATAAAAAATTTATTTTTAGATACCCATTTCATAGACTAAGCGATGGACTAGAAATTTATCGCATCAAAACCAAAGGATGAAATTTTGATTATGAAACAAAAATGCATCAAGTATATTTACTTATATTATTATATATTAAAATAATTACTCAACATTGGAAAAAATGGCTTTGAAAAAAAAATTATTTTATTACCTTCATATATAATGAATCAAACGATATTTTAAATCATTATATATTCATGGTTTTAAGGTATGTAAGTTTCCATTTATCATTTAATTTCTTTTGATCAATAACCTAGATAATTTTCAATAATATTTAATATTGTATCCTATTTACATATATTCACTTACCACAAATTTCATCATAAAAAGAAACATGTTTATGTGTTATTACAAATGAAATTTTTACATAAAATAATCTCTTACTAAGATTATATTTTATTAATCTTTTTTATAATTTGGGTTATCAACATTGGAATTTGAAAATATCAATCCCATGATTTTTAGGGTAAGATCAAATTATAGGGATTCAATTTACATAAATACGGGAGAATGAAATGACCAAAAATTATAAAAGAGGAAAATTTTATTCAATATAAAATATGACATAGAACGGTGAGATTAAACCACCCATGACATGTATTTCTTTGAATTTAATCTCTTTAATTCCTTGTAGAATACTCAAACCATAGTATAAATGAATCATAATATAGTATACCATTATAACATAGCCGTTAAATAGAATGTTACAAATATTAGTAGCTAAATTATTAATTATTTTTGTGTTAATAGATTATAAATAACGTATGAATCATTTAAAATATAAGAAATGTTTTCTAAAAAACTATATTTATTGTAAAAGACAGTCCAATCACAATATATGCGTATAATTTAAAAATAATTTTTAAAACTTTTAGAAAATATACGTGATAAAATGAAATTAAATTTTTATGTAAAATATAAAAATTATCTTTCAGTGAATATTTTGTATTTTTATGTAATTTTTCATTTTTTTATGAACAGTTAAAAATACTGATTTTTATTGAAAACTTATTTTTGGTTTAAATAATTTATATTGTTAAAATACATTTTAAATTTTTTTAAAGTAAAATTTTGTTCTAATATGTCATAATTAACCTATTTTAGTTCATTATAATTTCTCTCTTATTGAAGTTTTATATTAAAACCTTCAATACGTATGAGAATTTTTTCTTTGAAAATTTCTATTTTCATCTCATCTGCGAGTATAATTTTAAATTGTATTATGCAACATAAATGAAATTAATTTGTAAAAAATAGATTAAATATTTTTATCTAGAATAATATTATTATCTAATAAGGTAAAATTAAATTTTTACCATTATTAATTGAAAAATAAGTAAAACATAATTATCATAGTTAAGTTAAAAACTGATTTATCGTGGGCCAAACTAAATAGAAAATGGTTAAAATGACCAAAAAACTTGTATAAATACCATTTTATGAACATATTTTTACCTTATATCATTTGAGGGTTTATAATGACCCATTTTAAGATTATTATGATAAAATTATTGGTGTAAACCAACCTTTCCATAAATTCCTTGTCTGTCCTCTCCCCCGCATATAAAAGTCTACCCAATCTCATCACCTATTCCCACTTCCAAAAAAATTTGGTTCTTCAAATAAATTACCAAATAAATTCTTTAATCCACTATAAACATCCTAGATTCCTTTTTGGATGATAAATCCAACCTAGTAAGGCTTTTGGTGTAATCCAAAAGAAGTTGTCCGAAGATGAGATTACATTCGTAAAGAAGAATTCTAATTTTGATTATTCTTACACCTCATTCAAATATTATTAAACCATGATAATATAATTAAATTTGTATATTAAATTTTGATAAAATTTTACTTTTTTATGGTGATTAAATATATCCATATACTCTTCCATCAAATGGCAAATTAAACTGTTAGTCATGTGTATGAAGAACTACCACCTTGCGAAACGATGCAATTTGTTTTCTGTACCCACCCTTGGAGACTAGATATAATGATGGATTTAAAATATTTATATTTATTTTAAGATATTATTATACTGATGGAATTATTATATCACTTAAATCATCTTAAATTATATTCATTTTAAAATATTATCATGTCTCTCATGTGTTTGGTGGAATACTACCTTATGAACTAATGAGATATATTTTTCACTTATTTTTCATATGGAATTTCATAATGATAAATTTAATTTTTTCTTAAGGGGATGACTTGGAAAAAAAGAAAAAGGATGATTTTTTGAATAAAATAAAAAGTGGAAGAGTCTAAAAGAAGTTATTTTATTATAATAATTTTTTAAAAGAGAAAATTAATTCAGTGGAAGATCATCCCACTAGGTGACGTCAGTGGTGGCTCTTTACTTTGAAATTCTATACTCCACCGATTGAGCCTTATAAAAAGCATGGTTAATGATATAATTTGACCCAAATAGAAATATAAATAATTCCATCTATCTAACTAAGAGATTCCTTTAGAGATGTGTCATGCAATTACAAATTGCTTGCAAAATGGTGGAAAATTCATTTTGATCCAAAGGTTAATACAAATAATTTTCCTTGTAAAGGATAACTCACTAATAATTATATGAATTTCAATTTCCAAGGTTGATGAATTTCCATAGGATCCATAGAATCATCTTAGAATCTATCCCTTATGGTCTTGATAGATAGCCCCACAACCTGAAGGACATGTGTCTTTTTTTTAGAGAACAATTATCATTAATTTTAATCCGTCCAAAGTGTATATCTTGATAGATGACTTCAAAAGGAATCATTAGGCAATGTATTTCATCACGACTTCCCTTCATTGAGAAACTATGTTATTTTATTCACCAAATTTATTTTATATGCTATATATACTTCCCCTTATACATGTAATATCATGAATCCTTCATAATTCCTAGTAATTTATGTTTCAAATGAAATATTCCAATCAAGGGAATTGGAAATGAAAATTATCCCATGGTAAATAATTTCATAACTTGGATTCTTATCATTGGGTTATCTTATTTATTTTTTTCTTTGATATGCTGAGATTATGTGTGTAATTATTTTTTAATATCTTATATAGTATTTCCACTTGTTTTATGGGGATTGAAATTTTATTTACATAATCGTTTCATTAATTGATCATTATAGTAATGATATGATCTTTATAAGGGTTTATTTAATAATCACTTTTTTATCAGGATTGTTTATTCTTGAATTTACATCAAGGATAATTGTTTGATCATTCGATAATAAACCCTGTTATCTTATTCCCATATAGTTATTCATGATTTTTTCATGTAATATTAACATTTTAAACTTTTTTTTACTTTTAATGAATGAAAATTTATTATACTATATGACATCATTTCCCTATTTTTTCAAAAACCCTTTTTCTATCAAATCCATGTTTTTGTAAAATTATTTCAAAATCATTTTAAAATTTTATAAATAAATTTTTAAGGGAAATAATACCCATATTTTACTTTTTAAAAAATTGAATGAAAGTAATCTTTTTATCTCTTTTCGAATGAGGTTAATTTTTACCTTTTTTACAATAATATTATTTATTTTTTAACTTATATGACATGTACATAATTTTCTTCTATTAAGACGTGTCATTTATTTGAAGGTTAATTTACAATTATAAAACATTATTTTTAATAGAAAATGTTTTTACAAATATTTTGGATGTTTCATGTTTTGAAAAGTAATTTTGAAAGTAAAAAATGATATTTTCCTCAAGATTGATTTTAAATATTTTTATAGTATTTCTATTAATCAATAAAAAACCATTATTTATTTAAAATATAGTATAAAAATGTTTTATTGTGACCATTAGTATTATTTATATAGATTTTTTATGTTTGTAGTGACCAATTAATGTATTTATATTCACATTCATGATTCATTTGTGTTCTTATTATCTTTCCAATGAAATATCCAATTTCATGTGATCATTGGACATTAAATTTACCTCGGATTTCCTTATTATTTATCATGGATAAACTTATTTCATAAATTATAATTCATTTATATGTAAATTATTTTACATTGAATGTTATTTTTTCACTAATTAAATATTGATAAATTATTATTCTTCACTCAATATAGATATCTGTTGATAAGTAATATTTTGAATGAATGAAATTGACAAATTGATATATGAGGAATTATTTTAACATGCTGATATATATGTGGATCTATTACAGATATCCCATAAATGAATCAGTAGTATTATGAGAATAATCAGTTGATTGGCCTTAGCTAAATGTTTTTTTGGTGTATATGTTTCTATATATTTTAAATTGTCTTGTGAATGGTTTTTATAGTATAGGCATAATGATGCATTAGATCTTGACGTCCAATAATTAATAATTTCATTCATTTATAATATAATTAATATTATCTATGATATTTTATTAATTATATTATATCATGATAAATTTATTTCTCAATTTATTGATTAAATAGAACATGTTTCCATTCATTTACCTTTCCATATAGATTATACATTACATTGGCATGATAGTAATGTTTTTGATTAAATGGAATTCTTGTTTAGTTATTTATCTTTCGGTATTGATTATGCCAGTCAAATTATTTTAATAGAATTCGTGTTAAGGTATTTACCTCATAATGTTGATTGTTCTTATTGATTCATGTTATCTTCTAATTTAGTTAACCCTTACTGAGAATTTGATCTCGCCTTTATTTGTTCTCCTTTCCCAAGATTCAAGGGAGTTTAATATGAATTACATGCATGGATATTCTAGATGGAATAATGACATTATCAAAAAAAATCATCATTTGTGTTTTAAAATGTAGTATGGGAATCTTGTAAGTATCTAGTTTACCATGATGTCTAAACTATTAGGTCCATCAAGAATCCATTCCTTGTATCTTATGTTAATATAATAATGTAAGTCACTAGATTTTAGCTACTGAGGTCTAGGTCACTAAAAATACTATAACATACTCATTTATTAGTGAAATTTGTTTCTTGACCAACTAATAGATATGATGGAAATTTTTAAAAAGGTTCCATAATTTTATTGGGAGCCTATATCATAAAATTTCATTTTAATATGTAATAAAACAAGGTACTCATTTGATAAAATATTATTTTTTTGAAAAATATAATCATAATAAATAAATTTATCTATTATATTAGTTCTCATGATTAATAATATTAATGTATGAAACTCATAATATTGGTAACATAAGAAGATTTCATAAGAAAGACAAGTTCTTAATGTTAGAGAAAAACCTTCTTGAGTAACCATGTTACATTTTTTTCAGTAGGTTAATCTAGATGATTTTGAGATTAATATAATGATTCAATTATGGATTCAAAGGAACTAGATACAAAATTAAATAAGTAATTTTATTATCATATAATCAATATGATTGGGTATATTAATGACTTGTTGAGACTAGATGTTTCCTAAAGGATTATTCCTGAAAATGAATTTATTATATTGTCATTAATGGTAAATTTATAATAAGGTGAATGAATTCAAATAAATTATTAGCTAATATTTAGAAGATTTCAGAATAGATTTATGGGGAATATTATGGAATGTTTTGGGTTCTGTAAACATTGTACATGTGGGTAAAATTTCAATCCATATGAATAAAATTTTGATAGAAATTCTATAAATGTTTCTTATATAATCCTGTTAAGGTCATTGAAACCCGGTTTTATGAAGGAGGTGTAGTGAATTAGTTTTATATAATTTTTTATGATATCTGAAGAAAATTGTAAAAGACCCGTGAATTACCATTTTAGGTATTAGTGTTATAGTAATAAATTCACTGATTATGAATGGTATGTAATATTGAAATTATACTTTACAAGTGTTGTAAAAATATAAGTGTTTAAACTAATAAAAGTTATGATAAATATTTAATATTTCATTAAAAATGATAAATAATAGAGTTTCTACAAAAAATATTTTAATGTAAAATAATTGATTAATCTCATATGAATTATACTAGGGTACATGTATCTTAAACCCATTTATCTTATGTGATAGGTTAGGTTGTTTATTAACAAAGTGTTATTGTAAAAAAATGAGATGAATAAATATATACAAATTTTTAATGCTGCAAAAGATTTTATAATTTTATTTGAAAATGATACAAGGATAATAGTATTTTTTCTACGACACAGTGTTTATCTAGATATTTATGAAAATATAATGTAATGTGTTTCTACCACTTATCAATTTCATATTTTTATAACAAATAATATTTTTAGTGTAAAATTATATAAACACATAAAATACTATATATGATACATAAATAATGGTTTATTTGTTAATTATTCATACTAAATGAAAATAAGTGTTATTTAATAACATAAAAGAGTTTTTTTAATATAATAATCTAAATTTAATATATTCTCAATTTGGATTGTAGGAGGGTGTTTAGAATTTAGATGATTAAAGTTTAAAAATAAATGATTTTACCCACATAATGGGTTATTAACGTCATATCCTAAAAGGTGTAAGTGTATATGATGGTCAGAAAAAAATGATATAGTTTATTTTAGATACCGAGGATAGTGAATATCCCTATTTCCTATAGAATTATTCCAGCTAAATTACAAATTATATTACAATTATGATCTTAAAAGTGTTTTAGGTAATGTTAGTAATGAAAAATATATATGTTATATTTAGTTACTATAAAAAGAGAATTTAACTTTATCATAAAGTTTTAGGATGTATTGGTAAGTAATAATATAAATATTTACATTATTTAATATAAAATTTTAATACAAATGGTTCCAAAGATAATGATGTTAAAATTAGAAAGGTTCTAAGTAGACAATAGTGGTTAACATTGTAACAATGGATATTATGGAGTTCAGGAGTTTGAATATGCATATGGAGTTTAACAATATAAGTATTATTCTTAAGTATTATCATTATTGAAACCATCTTTCGTCATAGAATTTAATCACAAAAGAGTTTAGTGGGAGGGTTTAATCAAGTGGTCACATAGTGATGTGGAAGAAATTATATATAGATTCAATGAGTTTATTCATTTTCTAAAAAGTGGAGCAAACATAAGACTAATATAATAGTATTTCCTACATGATATGATATACATGAGGATAAGTAGGTCTTTTTTAAATATTTTTAACTCAATTTTAAGAATAAAAATTTTATCGTATTAAATGAAATAAATATTTTATCATTAGTTCATATTATATATATATAAACATTTTATGAAGTGAAATGATAATTAAGATCTCAATGAATAACTTTTAGTTATCCTTAAAAAATGTTTATTATAGAGTATTATTGGTTTTGATGAAATTTAATGGTTAGCATGAATATGATTCTTTTATAATATATTAAATATACTAATAAAAAAACATATTTTTGAGCACTAGATGACCCACTATGTATACCAAATGTAGTTTCATACACTATATATTTTATAAACTCGGGGTGCATAAATCATATATTAGTCCTCATTACGCATGGTTGATGAGGTATCAAGCATTAGAATATTCAGAATTTGATACATTTAATATGAAAGATATTTAGGAATAGTTAATCATGTGCTTGTTGGGTATTTTTTTGATTGTATCATTATCTAAAGCTCAATCAAGAGGGGATTATTTTTTTCTCATATATTATAGTTTGATATCTAGTCCTAATATTGAGATAGAATAGAGAGTGTGTTACATCACCTTGATAAGTATATCTGATGTTATTATCTATTTAGGTGAGGTAAATTGATTTTTCTCATTTATAATGATGAACTAAATGTGTTGTATTCATCGAATGAGTCAGTCTATACTCATAGAGTCAAAGGAAATATGATTTGGATATATGGTACTATAAAAAATTTTGTGCCATTGTTGCTCGATGTATTGTTCAAATAAAATTCATGAGAATTCTTTCCCGCATGAGATGACGTCGATGGACCTAGGTATATTGATACACATGTCTGAATAAGATTACACAAGATTATTTTATAGATAGTCCAGAAATGGTGATTTTTTAGTTAAAATTATTTGAATATATATATATATATATATATATATATCCAATGGTAATTTTTTATTTTCAATAATAAAAGGCCCATAGGGTCACACTTTTTGGATGTCTGAATGCAGCTTGGGCTTAACTTTTATAGATACTCCAAAAGTTATTTAAACATAATCCAAAATGGTATTTTCGTTTTATTGCATCATTATTTTATATTATGTGATATATGGTGATGTTTATAATAGAGTTAAAAATGTTTTTTTTAAAATATACTGTATTTTTTTTGAATAGTGTTCACAAATTATTATATATAATACATTATAAGGTGAAACACCACCAATTATGTTAGTTTATAGTGAATGTAGGACATTAAAAGAGATATAATCTAAACCCTTTATATATATATGGGATATGTATTACCTATATTGTATGGTATAAAAAACTAGCCATAGAATATGAATTTCACGTATTATGGCTTATACATACATTTTTGGTGTAATAGTATTTATGATAGAGGGTATATCATTAAGGGAAATGGAATGTTTTTTTATTCCAATTTAGCTCAATATCATAATGTATTATTAGGGTAGTCATAATTTATTACATTACATAATATTTCATGCCAGTTCATTCTCTGACCTAAAAAACTATAGAGTATGATTGGTCTAGTCATAAGAAACCATTTCCTTGTAATTGTAAGAAATGAATTTCTATATGATATAGTTGTTTGAAGTTACATATTTTAATTTTCTAAATAGTGGAATGTTAAGATTTAATGTTAAAATGATACATACCATATTTTCTATCATTAAATAAACATCATAAGAGTGGTAACAAAAGGGAGATAACATATGCATATGATGCATGTGTTGTTCGAGCACTAAAATCATAAATTAAAATTGATTAATAAATTATTGAATTCTCTAGGATTATCCTAGATGGTTTTATAGGAATCAACTTCTATGTGATGGTATTGGTGTGGATTATTGCATAATACACCCAAGAAATAGAATCTCCCCTTATCCCTTCCTCTTGTATACAATGTAAGAATATTTTGATAGGAAGAGGAGTTACATCAATATGATGGAAGATTCAATATACCCATAGATACCTTTATTGGAATATATTTATCGTTGTTTCAATGTGATATTAATCAACTACATAAGAGCAAGTTATTACAGTAGCAGTGATGGTGTAAGGTACTGTGGTTTATAGATATCCATTTCAATTTTTCATGGGTTTCATATTTCTAGGCATACAGGTCATGGGATTGGGATTTTATTCACTTTTATCGCTTCTATAAAATGATAATAAACACCAAAAATTCTCAATACACACAATCTACACTCACTCACAGACACACACAGATATATATATATATATATACACAAACATATACCTAATCATCTAACTTGGGAGGCCTCTTTTGTCCTCATAGGGAGGAACCATATATGCACATCTGCATCAACCCCACCACAAAGTCCAATCATATTCTCATAAAAAGGATCATATATAATCAAATACTTATGAATATACCTGCTCTATATGAATAATATATACTAATAGGGAGGAAAAATTCATATATACATACATTCCTATCGGTACATAGGGTACATGTCTCACGACTACCCATAAAAATTATCTAAAACATATTTTCAAAATACCTAGAAAAAAAAATCTATACCAAAAAAATATCACTAAATAAACCTATAAAAATCAAGGTAAAGTCAATAAAAAACTTTGAAGCATTGATTAATGTTTTTTAAGTCAATGATATAACTATAAAGACCAAGGAATCACATGTTGAGTCAATTACACACTTCTATTCTTTATATTAGAAATCACAATGCACTTTAAATGAAAATTATCTAACATGTACATTATATTAATTTGTTATGATTATTCATAATGAAAATATATTAAATGAAATAAATATGAACTAAAATTGTTTTATGAAAATATAGATATTTTGAACTTCCATGCCAAATTACATCCATTAATTTTTTATGTAATAAAGTAATGTTTGAAAAAATCATCGGTCGATAAAGACGCATACTAAGTTTATAAACATATGAATAGGTTGTTTTTTATTTAGATACAAATGAATCCATTTTTTCCGAATTGGATCATTGATGTTTTTTTATAAATATGTATATAAATAGGGTTTCACCTCACATATCCATATAAATATAATTGATCACACGATTGATTATGTAGAATCAAGCATTCTAAAAGTTTTTATTTTTTGAAGTTTTTCTACCACTTCTTTTTAGAAGAAATTAAAATTTATTTTTTATTTTTATTTCTAATTATTATATTAAGAGATACCATTTTAAGGTTTTGTTTGTAATACTATGAGAAATTTCTTTTTTAATTTTTGTTATACAAAACCTATGTGACCATAGGATTTTGGGGATACAAACAAGTAGTTTCTTATGGTTTTCAGGTTCAAGAGCTTCCATGAATAAGAATAAAAATCTAAGGAACACTAATATGTGAAAGAGACTAACTATTAGTTGGTTTTGTTAAAGGATTCTAGTGATAGGAATATATACCTTTTGATAGGTTAATTGATTAGGGATACATGACGACATGTTGAAATTCATGGATACCACATATTTTTTTATAAATATACACCTTAAACTTTGGTTTAAAAGTGTGTGTTTAATATATCTATTAATGCAGTAATTGGTTTTTAAACTAATACTCTGAATTTTGTTTATAAATTACCATTATATAAATTATTTAATTACCACTAATTTAAATTTTCTATTTTGGTATTTTATATTACCATAATAATATTTTCATAATCTTTATACAAACATACTCTTTATTGAGTAATCTATATTTAATATCGATTATATTTGCACTAAAAATATTCTTTTACTCAATTTGTGAATTGATTTATATTTCATCAAACTGATCAATAATATACATTATTAAATGATGGAATTTTTATTTGTATTTTTAAACCAAAATACACCATTATTGTATTTACTTTCATCATCGAGATAAAAATTAGTATCAAAAGAGGTCTCTACTAATTTATGAGATTTACTTAATTATTTATATTTATAAGTTTATTGAACATTTATTTCAGTTTACATACAGAAATAGCATTCTTAGAGGAACGATATTATTGAAATGGTAGATTTTATAGTTCAAACAACTGTAAATTTAAATTCAACCTAATATCATATTTTTGATGGAATAGATTATGATTACTGGAATGAAAATATGAGGCCTTACATCATTAACTCTTGAGTGTAAAAATTCATTATGATGACTGTAAATTAAAAGTTTTTGTAGAATGATATTTTTTGTAATATCGAGAGGAAAAACATGAATATGAGGTAAATCACAATGTTTGTGATACTTAATTATATTCTATGATGGGAAACATATATAAACAAATATCATTTAATGAAACAAAAAAAATGTATTTGTAAAAAAGATAGATATTTTACATTTCAAAATATCCAGTGTTATTGAAACTCCTAGAGCTATGATAAGAGTTGGTTTTCAAACCTTTGATTTTATGTTTTGAGAAATATAAACTCAATTTCATTAAGGGGTTATGGCTATTGTAAATAGTTCACAACATTTGGTTGAAAAATAAGTATTATAAGATCAAATTATTGGAAATATTATAAATATAATGATTAATGAATAGAAATAAAAGAGGAAAACTATAGATGACACTATTTTTCTTTTCAAAGTGATGTATTTATTAATTAATTAGAACATTAATGGAATATCAAAGACTCAAAAGAGATAATTAGAAAGAGGAGAGGAAGGATTGAGTATTTTTCATCTTAACATTGGATTATACTAATTCTATTATTTGTAATTTAAATAATAATACTTCTATATATCATATTTTGGAAAGGAAATTTAGACATTTAGAAAAAGTGTTTTTGATGATAGTGATAACAAACATTCCCAAATTTCAAGGATAATGAATAATATTTCAAATAATATGAATATTTAAAATACTTATTAAAATTACTAGATAAATTGACATGATAAGAATTAATAGTTTGAAGTTATTTTCTTGAAATAAAAAATTTTAGTTCATATTAGACCATATTTTCCTAACCTAAATAAGAAGGGAAAAAAATTCTTAATTGAATGGAATGAAATTCATGAAAGATTTGGACTCCTAGAGTTTTAATGAATGTGACAGATCTTGTAATATTTAATCATTATTTAGTGTAAATAAAATTTGGAAAACAATTGGATTCTTTTAGAATATTACAAGGAATGAAAATTTCTATATTGAAAGTATAACCATTGAATCTTAGACAGATTTAAATTTCGATTCTAAATTATTATATAATTTTAAATAAATTTAATCAACTTCATCGAATGATGAAAAAGATAATCCATCAAATTAATAAATTATAAATACATTGTAATATGAGGAAATTTTACCTAGAATTAATGAAATGAATAAATATTTAATTTTCATTGAAAAAATAGTAAGGTGAAGAGTAATTTAAAATTCTATGAATTAAATATTATTAAAAAGAGGAATTTATAAATTAATTACTAAAATTTATAATCATTCAATAGAATTATAATAAAAAAATAATCTGTATATGAATTCTAATGATCATAAAATTAATAACTGGAATTTTTATGATAAAAATATAGATTAATAGAGTGTTATTATAAATCATAAATCTAAATTTTATAGTTTAAATAAACTTTTATCAAATTTTAATTCAATAAAATAATTTTTTAAATAGTTTATATAAATAAAAGAACCTTTATAACTTAAAATATAGTTTTTTTACATAAAAAACATATTTTCAATCAAATTATTTTATACCTTAAAGGGATCCTTTTTTGTACTATAATGTTAATTAGAAGGTCACTGGATTAATTATCACACTTATAACAAGATATGAATCATTTTTTTTCAGGATTTTATTTATAATGAACTAGTAGTTTTTTTATATAAAAAAGTTGTGTAGATGTGGGTTCTTAAAATTTTTTCTAATAACATAACTGGACCCAAAACAATCTGGGCACCAAGAAACATGTTTTAGATATTTCAATAATAGTGGTTGAATATTATAAATAATAAAAATGGTTTATAGATATTGTGTTTTCTAAATTAATTACACGATAAAAGTTATATTTTTTTAAATTTTAAAAATTTGAACGATAGATGAGTCTTATTGGGAGACAATGAACACTGTGAAATCAAATATATTAGTGACATTTATTTTATTGGAGAAAATTTAATTTAAAATAATTTTTTGAGGTCTATATCACAAACTTATTTGTATTATTCAATTATGTGATGATGTATCTCTTGTGAAATTTAGAAATGATAAATGCACTATTAAAATTCTTGGAAGTACTTTTATTCAACCTGCTAATAAGCATTATAAGGTATAAACTATTGAATTATAAGAACCATGTCTTCTGAATTTACATTTATTAATTGAAACTGGAAATAAATATTTTTTATAGAATAAGATATTAGGGAAATGTAACATCCATAAATTAGCCATTATCTATAGGAAAATAAATGTTATTAATATACTATAACATAAATTTAATTCAACTAGAGTGTTTGAGCCTTATAAATTTGGTAAAAAAATTATTATAGTTAAATATAAAAGTGAATATTTAACTTCAAAATATTTATAGTTAGTGTAAATGAATTTATTTCACCATAAATAATGTACAAGTATTAGAGGAAAACACTATGGAGATGTATTTGTTAATCATTACCCTATAATTACATGGATTTATTTTCAAATAACAAATCTATAGATCTTAATCATTTTTAAATATTCATTATTTTATTAAAAATGATAATACCTTCCATTAGTTACTATTTTTAGTGATCATGGTTGTGAGTTTTTGAACTATGAATTTGAAACATTTTTCAGAAAAATATGTATTACTCATATTGTTTCTACACAAATAACACCATAGTAAAATTGTGTAGTTGAATGATAAAATATAATTATTTAAAAGTTCAATTATACTATTATAATTGAGTATTTTGTTGTAGTTTTTGTATTAGGCTATGAGTTCCACTTCTTATTTTATAAATCATTTTTTATAGGTACCTTTTAAAAAAATCTTTATGAGTTGTGCATTGGAATAAAACCTAAAAATTACTCATTAAAAGTATTTGGATATAAATCCTTCAACTTTAATAATAAATATAAAATAATTAAATTTGATCCTAATGATAATGAATGAATCCTTATTAGTTATTCTATAACTAATAAGGGAATATATTTTTTAATAAAATAACTAATGGTGTTCAATAAATAATAAATTTAATTTCTGATGAATTTCCTGAATTTTTTTTGAACAACCTCTGGAAATATGTACTCCAGATGATGTTTCTTAATAAACTCATAATAGATTATTAATATTTGGTAAAAAACTACAAAATAATACTCTAAAACATATAGCATCTAATTTTAATATGATAATTTGACTTTATTGGAAGTTATAAATTAAAAAGTTGATATGAAACATACGTCATTACCTAAAACCAGTTGATATTAATGATTCATACTATCTAAAATATTATTTTTCATGTAATTTAAATAATAAGAACAAACACATCCTGAAGAAATCAACGTAAGAGTCACGAAATTTTATAACAATTTAAATATAAAATGGAATATTATTTCTTATGTGATGAATGTTATATATGGTTTATCAAATAATATCTCAATCAGTTTGAAATGAATCAAGTTTGGTTAAAAGTTGAGTTTACTAAGGATTTACATATAAAAGGTGTAAAATTTGTTTTTTGAAACAAATTTTTAAAAAATTTAAATATTGGTTGAATTAAATTAATATGTTTTGAATAGGGTTATTGTTTATAATATGGAATAAAATATAGTGAGTCTTCTTCACCTCTATAAAGATGTGAAAATCTCAAAATCATAGTAGAAATTCCATCGCATCTAAATTTTTATTTATTTCAATTGAATTTTAAAAGTGTTTTTATTAATGGATACATTTAAAAAAAAGTTTATCTTGAACAACATTCTTGTTTAAAAAATAATAAATCTCTAAAAAATGTTTTTAAACTTCCTAAAGCACTCTATGGAGTTGAAAATGTGCCAAGATCTTGGTATAATAGTCTAGTCTAATTTTATATGAATTGTTTTAATAGAACAACTTATTGAAATCATTTTATAAAAAAAATTTAATGATAACATCACTGATTAAAATTATTTTTATGAAATAATTATTTTGTCATCAAAAAATCTATTTATGATTGTTATTCGAAACTTATAGAAAATGAGTTTTAAATTAGCATGATGGGAGGACTTGATATTATACATGGTTTAAAAATTTCTAAAAACAAAAAAATAAATATCTCAACTCAATATAAACATATCAAAGTATTACGCAAATGTATTTGTTTTGAAAATGAATCAAGTACAATTACTCCAGCAGAAACTATTATAAAAGTTAATATTAATGAATATGATAAAATTATAGAAAAAAAGGTTAAAGAAGTATAATCAGATGATTAAATTACCTAACAGGAATTCAATTGAATATTTATTTTTTAATATTTTTATGTGCGAGGTTTCAAGACAACATAATGGAAAAATATATAAATTAGTAAAAAACATATTTTGATACTTTAAAGGTACTTTATAACATGGTTTATTTTATTAATTTGAAAATATTGTTTCTCTTAAAAGTTATTTGGATTCTAACTTCATAGGTTTTAGATTCTTTAAAAAAACTATTTTCAGAACAATTTATTTATTAGGATAAGACTTATTCTCTTGGAAAATAAGAAAACAATATTTTTAATAGTTTACACTACTGAAGATATATATGTATTAGTCAAGAGATTTTGTGTTGTTTTTTTTGGATGTAACAGACAATAATGGATTTCTGTTTGAGTGTCACTTGAAAATAATTTTTTATAATAATCATTATAATTTATTTAAAAAAAACCTATCACACCACTCATGAGAAAATTATATAGATATAAGACACAATTTTCTTGAATATCACACAAAAAAAATGAGATATTGTACTTGACATTATCAGAACTAAAAATCATCATACTAGTATTTTTACAAAACCATTATATTTATATAGATTCAAATTTGTTAAATATAATTTGGGATGATCAATGTATAGTGATCTTCAATACATTTCTTTTTCATATATCTATTTATATTAAAAACACCCTGAGGGAAAAAGGACAAAACATTTAGAGATTTTCAATTTTTATTATGTTTTTTCAATCTTACAGGCTGTTGAAAATTGTATTAGTTTTTCATATTTTCATTTTCCTTCACACTATATTTAAATGATTATTATATTACATTTTTTTAACATTTTTTCTGAAGAATTTTCATTTTATTCTGAACATTTATTTTAACTATCCTCTAAATTAGAAGATCATCCATTTATTTCACAAGATAACATCATGAAGGTTTCATCTCTTAAACTATGTTATTTGATATTTTAATAGTATCTTGATATTATTTTTCATTATAAGGGGATATGATCACACATAATAATAGGTAATATTTTTTTAAAATCTTATATTATTTTTTAATTACCTAATATAAAAATAATATTTATTTTTTCTCAAAAAGGTATCTTTTTCTTCACCCATTTAAAAAAAATCCAAATTTAATTCCTAAAAGTATGTATATGACATTTTTTTGGCCTTTCAATTTGAAATAGATCTTTTATGACTACTCATACATTAAATAAAATATTCTTAGATGATAAAAAACATTAATTCTTATATAATTATTGTAATGTTAATTATGTTATTTAAAAACAAAAATTTGTGTTCTTTTTTATATTTGGAAATGTTTTTATCAGACATTTATTTATAAGATTTGATCTAGGGAAGACAAAAATTTCATCAATGTAGGTTAAGGATTGACTTTCAAAAGTAGTGTGACCATCAGATGCATCTGAAATACTGTCACTAATGAAATCTGGATAAGGTGAAGTTTAAAATTTTCAATTTAAGAATCATGTCTACTATTATATGGATATTACTCATAAGATATTAATCACTAGTGGAGATATTGAAGTTAAATATATGAAAAAATCATAATTATATCATTTTAAAATAGGAAAGAGTGGTTATAATTTAATTAATGTAAAAAATTTGATTACATCAACAATAATAAAAAAAATTTTATTGATGTTATAAAGAGATACCAAAGATTATTAAACTACCAAAACATGTGATGAGATAATTATAAAATAAAATTAAACTTTTAATTAATGATTATATCATTTTCTATTATTTATATTATGTTATTTATTTTGGGAAAAATGAGATAAATCTACTGAGAATTTGAAAAATATTATGTTTTTCATATATGGAGGAGGAGTTTATATATCCTCTTAATATATAATGAGTTTATTTAATATGTTATTATAACTAAATGGGTAATTAATTATAATAATATTAAATTGATGTTTTCTTATAAAATTTGGTCCAAATATTTAAATTTACATTCATATTTTATTCATTCAAAAAATGGGGATATTTTTTATTCAATGACTCACTTACTTTACTTATTTTGGAAATCACAATTTATATGAAATTTTTTTAATTTATGTTCTTGCTAAAACTATTAAGTTTGTAAATAATAACTATTGAAAACTAAAATTGGAAATATATAATTTTTTAATTGTAATCACAGTGGTATGAACTTCAATGATATATTACATGCATAATTTTTTTTAAAAAATATAACAGTGCTTGAAAAACTCATCAGTGGATGAATAAGATTAATGAGTTTGTCAGTAAATGATGAAGTTTCCACCAATGAAATTAATACTAAATATTAAATTTTTAGTCTCATAATTTTGATGTTTTTTATAATGATTTATATAAATGTATCCACACCTAAAATACTTGAATAATGAAAATTATTTTCACAATTGGATAAAGACAATCAAGCAATTTTAATATTTCTGTCCATTTTATATCATTTCAAATGTTTCTATTTTTGAGTGTGCTTTCGAGCAGTGTAATATATTTCATTAGGATTGTTTCAATTAATAACTACCATTTTATTGTTTTCCTTGAAAATATAATATAAATATTCATTAAAAAATTTCATTCCAATGATCCTTCATGTTTGAGGTCTTATGGGGATTCAAAGAAATAGGGGTTTTCAAATATCTAGTATGAGAGATTCTTGGCATTGAAGATAATGATCAGAAAACTCTATGTGGGGAAAATAGATTCTACTCTTCGGTTTAGTTGGGGGTTTTGAGTGTATAAAGATAGACCTTACAATATGTTATAAAATAGAGGATACCTTATAACAATTTGACTATATTATATAACATATATCTAGTATAAAGATCCACCTTACACTTCATTCTAAAAGTTTGGTTTAAATATATCCATTAAAATGGTGTTCAGAATTCAAACCATTGTCATGACATTATTTTTTAATCTAATATTATATTATATCATGAAATATTGGTGATTTAAATTTTCTATTTTTACTTATTGTAATACCATTTGTTAGCTTTTCATAAACATAGGATATACTTATTTTTTATGTTTTATGAATATTTTATACAACTAATATTTTGAATGAATATGATATTTCAATATATTTTTTTATAGATATTTATTTTGTAAATATATAAATATTAAACAACTCGAATGGATGAATTTTAAAATAATATTTAAAAATAATAATTCAATGCATCGTAAATTTACTTCTATATTCCATTCATGGGAAACATAACACACAAACACTAGATAAAATAATTACCATCTTTAGTATCCTTAACATGATGCAACATCTATATTTATTCAAGGTGACCCCTAAGATGTTTTAGTGGTCTTCTACATGTACACACACCAAGTTTATTATCCAAATGTCATTATAAGATAGCATAAGAAACAAGGAAACATTTTTGAGTGTATCAAGAATAATCCAATGATATAAAAATGTCATAATTAAATAATTAAAATGTTTTATTGCTTGAAATTAAAATTCCACTCTGAATAAAGTATGGAATTTCATGTTTCAATGTAGATATGAATTTCAGGCTTGAGTGTAATAAAATATGATTATAAAAAAACACCATGCTTCTTAATTCTATGTGGAAACCGATTTCAATTTTTAGGATTATGTAAGACATTTTATATAGAGTTTTCATTTGAAAACATCTATTTTGTTATTACTCAATCTCTATATACGCCTACATTATGTAAACTTTAATCATATCAGATAATAAGAACATTTTACTTACCATAACATGTGAATATGTGAATCTTAATCCCACAAAATCCATAGGTTCCACCATCGATTAATTTACAGAATCTTGGTTATATCAAAGAGGAATTTAGGTGGTTGAAATAATTGGGAAACAACAATTTTACATTCATTGTAGTGTCAATACCCTAATATCATTTAATATATCCTGTTTCTAGATCCCAAAGTGTGAATGGTATAAATAGTTTATTATATTCAAACACTAGGCTAATATAACAACTAAGGGGCATAATAAACTATTATTAAAGGAGATATAAATTAGAAGTGAAAGGTGAAAAAACTTAATCCTTCAAAGAAATGAATTCCATGGACACTTTATGATGAATCCATATGAAATAGAATGTATAGTTTGAAATATGTTGAATAATGTCGATGGAATATCTATCAATGATATTTATGTATAGGAATGGGTGAATGATAACAAACCATGGATTAAAGAGATTTTTTTGTTAAAATGATTGAAGTACCCCAAAATGTTTAAAAATATTATAGGATACGATGTTATTAATATAGGCCCACTGATTACACTGTAGGACTGACAGAAGCCATGTAACCCACCTTGGTCCACCGAGTACCCGATGTTATACCATAAACTACATGGAGATTCCCCTGGACAAGAGTACCTCACCTTCTCTATCCCCCCTCCAAACTTCTCCAAATCATCTTTTACATAAAAACCCAAAAGGGAATTCAGGGACAAAATTTAAAGGGATAAAAAATTTGGAAAAATATAGTTCTTTAAAAACATACCACCATTGGTTTTTTGTCCCTGATATGCCTTAACTAGCATCATAGGGGAACAAATCTGTCTATTAACTTGAAACCTTAACTTCACATTCCTAGGTTTCATCTGAATGTTTAACATGATTCCATCATACTCATATTATAGGAATAACCATTACATGCATGTTTTTATCAATTTAATCAATGATAATAGTGGGCTATTCTATGATGGATCCACATGCCTCTAACTCTAGACCATCAAACTAAATAATATGAGTAGGATTGGGTATATAATTTTTTCATCACGAGACATGAGAAATTTAATTTATTATGCTTAAATGAGGAGGAAAAGAAAATATAAATCCCTTTCCCCAATAAGCTCAAATATTTAAAAGGATCCAATGAATAGATGGAAAATATTTCCATAACTTCTGATATGTTAATTATCCAACCAAGGGGAGACTTGAATAATCACATTATCCCCAAAAAATCCTAGGGTCATTATTTATGGTAACATAAACCTTTACTGAATTTTCATAATAGTTTTCCACTTTTATAATTATTTAATTTATTAATTAATCTCTTGAACTATATTAGTACAAAACAACCATGATTCCCCAATAATTATCTATTAAAATTGATAATGGAATTGTTTTCTATATAGTGACTTAATAAATGCATCAAAATAGATTATAGATATTATTGCATGAAATATTTAAAAGTGTTAAATGATCCTCCTAATACGAACGTCAATTGAGGATATAATCTAAAAATATAACATTAATAATATAAATAGTCATATTAGATTTACCATCAATCTAAGGGTAGAATACATTACTCAACTATAACTATTTCCCAAGATCTTTTTTGTAACCCAGAAAAAAATCATAATATAAAAAGGATCTTAATCTAATAAAATACTATCTAAAAACCCTTTGAGTTTTTCAAAATCTATAATATAAATATTTCTAATGATATAAATAAAGTATGCCTCTCATATAGGAAAAAAATGAGTGTCCTTGGTTAGGAGACCCATAGTTACCCATATTTTATATTTACCCATCATTATGTATGATAATATCATTAAAAAATCCATAGTAATTTTATAAAATTTATATTAAAATATATAAATTATTTTTATGTAATTTACAAATATTTGATGTTATTTCTTAACCTGTTATAAATTAAGATATTGAGACGGAAATATTTCTATCTCAATTTTCATGTTTAGACTCTTGAATTATCGATACATATTTCAGTATATTGTTAGAATCACTTCATAAAAATCCTAAAAAGATGAATTATAACTCCTCAAAACATCTTATTTAGTTTTGGTTGGTACCATTAGTCTTCCATGTTCATAATTAAAATAATTATAATCATTAGACTATCCATCAAATATCTCCCCACCATTATGTCACTCTCAAATGGTGATATAATCCCAGTTAGAGAGCTGATAATATTGTATCCATTTATTAAATAATGATATGAGATCAATGGGTCATAAATATATCTCACCATTATACCAAATGATATATACATGGTGTTTAGATATGACAAAAATAATTTTATTTTTACCATTAACTTTCTGTACATTCTATGGTCAAGACTTCCCACCAAGGGTGTTTTCTAACATGTTTCCCTTTTTAAGACCATAAAAATCACAATGACAAAGGATTATAGATAATAAACCTATAAAAACTATCTTATATTAATATATCACTACTAAAATATATTCTTGTGGATTTTTTTATCGATATAGACCATTAAAAACTTTTATAATAGGTAATGTCGACAATAATTTAGAAGATTTTAAACAATAAAGAATTTTAAATCATGGTATGGATAATTTCTTTCATGTGATAATGATTTCCTAGTACCATATGCTTCTACATTTTGTAATTTCATTAATAAAAAACAATTTCAAAAATAATTGGAAGCATTGTGAACCATTAAATATTTACCTAAATATGAGAAATTCAGTACATTTGATTTTGTAATTCTCTTGTTAATCTCATAAAAATCCATATCATACTATGAAAAACTTATTAACTTCAATATTTTCTTTAATAAGGTGATTATCAAAGAAGTTATATTTTAAAATTCCCAACTAATGTGATGGAAATACCTTAAAAGTCCAACAAAACTCTGAACCTATGAGGTGTTCTTATATACATCTCAAGACATCATCATTTACTATTTTTTAAAGTCAATAACAATTATAATTGATGAAACCACACTAAATTATTATTTTACTTCATGAATCTAAAATTAATATTTAGATAGATTTTCATAAATCTTTTACCTCCCTAAAAATCCCATAATTGTCTGAATGTCTCATTCATGATCTTTGAGAGTCTTTTAATATATAGGATATCTTTTATAAGGACCATGAAAATCAAGCCCACGAATGGATATAATATCTTATTCATTATAGGAAAGAAAATTACATTCATATTAGTTATGTTAAAATAAATGAATAGATATTAATCATTCCCGTATTGAATTCCTATGTCCATATTTGAAAAATATTCAACTCTCATACAATGAAAATGATATGTTGATCTCAAATGAATATTCAAAAAACCATTTATTGGCTTTAAATTACATTTAAAAAATCATTGATTTAAAGAAATAGGTTTTAGTTAGTAATAATTATCCTTTTTAGATTCTAATATTCTTTGAAAATATACTAAATCTAGTTGGATTCATTGTGAATAGAACTAATGAATCCCAATGAGAATTAATAATTCATATAAAATACTGTTATTCTAACATAAGATTATTTTTCATTTATATCAAATCAAGAAATATATTTATTGTGGAGAAATAAAAATCTGCTGAATTCTAGGTACTATATTGATTGAAAACCCAACCTCATGTTTTAGAGTAAACCCCAAAAAGTTCTTAGAAACACATCAGGTGAGAATTATATGAAATTAGTTAATTATTTAGATCTATTTTTTACCACCCTATGAACAATGAATTCCATTTTCATGGTAATTACCCTAACATGATACTGATCCCACCCATCAATACTTACTTGATAATCAAATTCTCTATTGAGGATGTGCTGAGTTCCACCTAGGGAAGAGAATAAAACTCACCACATATAGAAATCAATATGATCATTATGCCGAGTTATCTAATCCATTATTAAGATAATATCAAATATTTTTATACTATGAGTATAAAGATATAGCGATATTAGAATTATCTTACCATAAGAGAACATATGAGGCTCCTTTTACTCATTTCCAACCATTTAACCAATTTGGTACAAAAAATCCAAAAACTGTACAATGATTCGACTAAAAAATCTAAGGGAGACACTTGATTCTTAGAAATAAAGTAATGATAATATAATATAACAAATAAATAAAAAACAATAGTAGATGATACTTGAATATTACCTCTCACAATCGAAGTCAATTCCTAAATATTATCCCTCGATTGATTAACTATAAAAATTACACCAGAATCATCATTAGAACCATATATCTATGATCCCTAATTGGGATACTATGACACTAGTTACTTGATTTTACCCACTCATCTATTTCCCTACTATGATTAGCTAGAGTATCCGATTTACCAAAAAAATAGCCCAATATTATATACAGGTAACGTATGAATACATTGGGGATATCTGACAACACTCTATAATTATGTAAACCTACAAAACCTTTCAGGACGTCCATAATTTTCACACAGGGGGAAATTCTTGGGATCTGGAGGGAAACTGGTTCTTGAGTGTCTTACACAGTCACACTAGAAACATTATTCAACCTCATTTAGTAAATCATTCCAAATAAACCCAAAATTACCACATGAGTGGCATAATATACATAACCATAAAAACATATAGTAAACCAGTACACCCTATTCCAATTTACATGAAGATATTATCTTGACCTGATTACACATGACCTCATTTATTTTTTTTGTGAAGATATCTAATCTTTTACATATTCAATCATAAGATCCCACCAGTACTAGTGACTCATTCAAGCCTGAATGTGTAATCATATTCTTGGTCTTTTTCAGGTATCTCTAAAAGTTTATTGAGTAAATATATTCAAATAAACTTATTCTTAATGTTCTTTTTAGTGATACCACCCTAAAAATTTTATATAACCTCAGTAGAGATTGGTCACTATTATGGTATCCCTGAAACCATAACATGAATCATCATAGAAATCCACTAAAAAACTATAAATTAATAGAGGGTCTAGTTGATTTAGAATGATAAATAGATCATTCTTTTAGACCAATAATGGATTGAATAGTGTAAAAATTTATATTAATTAAGAGAATAAAATCATATTCCTTTTTAAGAAATGGAAAATTTATCATTAATTTTTACAAAGTGAAATCCTAGCCATAATCCAACCCCATTTCCCATATGACCTCCTATATCAAAAAATTCATAATTAAAAACAAAACTCAAAAATAAAAACTCTATCAAAACATCCTCCAAAATTAATAATGTGAAATCTTGGGAATAACTAGTAAGAGAGTCTATGAAGTTAATTGAATCAATTAAATGAGTCATGTTATCCTATCCATCATTAATAAATAAATTAGAAAAACAATTTATTTAATTGTGTTGTTATAGTCAATAAAAAGATCAATTTATTTCAAAATAATAATGAAAAAAATGTATTAACAAGAAATTACATGCCACCCTACCTTTTACAACTTAGACAAGAATACATATAATGCATTAGATACATAGAGGTGGAGAAACGCTAGGATAATATCATAATAGAACCTGGACTACCCATGATAGTTAAAGATCCCACCATAATTATGATGGAAATAAATATTTATGGCTTACTTAGTGATCATATATAGTCATACCTCATGAATAATTTCATCCCAAAATCCAAGAACCCTAATTTTATTTTATACAAGTTTTTAAAAAGCCAACCTAAATGAATTAATTGACCCAAATCATTCCAAAAAAAAATATTAGGAACACATCTGAATTTCCTAGAGGTTTAGGAAAAAAATTTGGATAAATGTTTTATAGAATGAAGATAATTTACCCTCTTTGAGATTAAACTAATATAAAAATAAATGAATAACGGTTCAAGTCTAAATTCTGACATGACCATTGGGAACATCAGACCTCGATTTCCAAGGCACATATATTCACCAAGGAATCACCTGTTTGTTGAGGTAATAGGTTAATATATATTATTCTATAACTATATGAATATTATATATACGAATATAGCTTTAAGAACTTCCAAAATGTATAAAAAAGTGATAACATACATCAAAAACACATTACACTTATATGGTAAAGAAATCACACTCTATGTGGACTAAAAGGTATGTCCAATGTTAGAAATATTCAACACAAACTATTAAGGATAAACATTATGTCCCATACTTTCTCATCCATAATAATGGGTCCACTATGACACCAAATACCTTTTAAGGTAGCATCCCAAGCCTAGATGTCCCCGAACAACATGAGAATGAATTTTTCCTTTACCTAGGTCGTATAAAAACATGGTCTACATTCGTTTTGATAGAACACATATAGGGTGTGAGGAAAATGTACCCCAAAGAATTCACCACTCATCCTCAACAATTATATCATAAATACAAGTGTACAATGTAATATTATAAATCAGTAAGGCAGTGAAGTAAACAATATGTAATATATTATAAAAATTGGTAGCTAAAAAATTATTATTATTATTATATTAAACAAATAAATTACGATCACTGTCTAACATAATATTGATAAAAATAAAAAACATGAAAACATGCTTTGAGACATGATGAAAATCCATTTAGAGTAGCTATACACCATAAAAGACATGTCCGTCGAGGATGACTAACCAAAACCATCCTCTATATGAGGTGGTTCAAATACACAAACATATTTATCAAAGTACACAGATTTACATATCAATATCCATAATCATCGTCTATAGGAGGCCACTCATCTCATCATAGGAGGGAACTACATATGTGTAACTGCATTATCCAAACCTTAGAGGCCACTCATATTCACATTGAATGGAACATGTGTGTGTGTCCATAATCATAAAAATATACACCTCCAACCTATTTATAAGTCTTTTATCATAGTATAATAGAAAATATCAAATATATATATATACACCCACACATTCAAATTTTATCATAATTAATATATATAAAGGTAACCCTGAAAATAATGTCTAACATGTGCTTATGAAATACATTGAAAAACAAAGATACTCCAAAATATTATGCCCAAAGGTACCTCTAAAAATTATAATAAAATTAAAACAATATGTATCAGTATTAAATGTCTCTCAAATCAATGTTCTAACCCAGGAACAAAAAAGAATCATGTTAAAAGACTATATATAATAAATATCATGTTTAGCATGATTAATATATTGCAACGCATATTTTCATTAAAGGATTCCATGAACATGTTTTAATGGGTTTATACTGGTATAATAAAAAATTACACAGTCCAAATGTCATTATTAGACCAGAAAAGAAGCAATAAATATTTCCTATGTGTATCACGATCAAATAATGCTTTGACAATGTCCAAATTAAATAATTATAGTATGGTAATCCACAATATGATAAACCACACAGAAAAAACATGGATGAAATATCATATTTCAAGGAATAAATAACTAGAATACATAATAATAATCACAGAGGATATGGGAAAAACATCATACTAATTAATTTTAGAGGGAATAAAAAATTATAATTTTTTGGCATAAGAAAATCTATTTTATCCAGGGTTTACAAAAACCATATAGAATTGTTCTTCACTCTACCCCATGGTCATGAATTTTTAGTAGATTAGTGTAATTAGAGAAATAAAAATGTTAACAACCATAAACTATGATAATGTGAATCTCTATATTTTTTAGTGTTATATGCTCCACCAATAAGTGATTTTAGGAACCTAGGTAAGACCATAGAGGAATTTTGGCCAGTGAATTAATTGTAAATAACCAATATGACATGCATAAGAGTTACCTTAGATAAAGATATAAGAATATGAACATATACTGCCACCAAATCTATAAATGGTAAAAATATGGTCATAGATTAATAATATACATTAAAAGAGAGATTAAATAATAGAAAAAATTTATACAAAAGGAGTAAAAATTTATATGATAAATAATAGAATAACATTGTTTTTCCAAATAATGGCTTCTATATCTAATTGAACAATAATATAGATAGAATATGTATAGGTTGAAGGAGATTAATGGAAATCCATTAAAGGGATCTTATGGGATTCTGAGGACTATAATGATGGAAAAATCTATACCTAGGGATTAAAGGAACTTTATTTAGCGGTAATGTAATGAAAATAAAAAAACTTCAAAGTTATAAAAGATAATTGGTGCCTACTACAAGCCCACCAGGTACCCAGTGGGGATGACTGAATCCTCTATCCTCACATAATCCCACATGGTACCTAGTGCCAACCCATTTTGTACTCGGTGTTGTCCTAAAAGTTGGGAACTTCTCTATTATATCTTCTTCCTTCTCCAAACCTCTATAACTACTTTTACACATAAAAAACTCTCAAAAAAATTTGAAGATAAAATTCAAAGAAATAAAATAATGTAAAATTATTTGGGTCATTACCGAGAGGTTCTTTGAGTTCAACATAAACTTTTCATCACCAAATGATAAGGTACACACAATAATTTCCCCAAAACCAAATATAAGGACTTGAATAATCAATATAATAATATTTACTCTCATATTAGTTAAAATCGTGAAATACATAGTCCAACAACGAATAAGATCTCATTCTTCACTGAAGATAACACAATTTGGCTATAGTATCTCTTCACAAATTTAAGGACGAGGACATAAATCATTGATACCAAACATCTATAACCATCAAAAAATTAACCATGAGTTTTCAATGACCAATTTCATCATAATATAAATAGGATATCTCTAAAACATTCACATGGACTTTACATATTAGCTCTTAACCTTAGGATAAAACCTACCAGAACATGAGCCACCCAAAAAACCTCAACCCACCATGAATCAGTCTTCACTGTAACTATATTAATACCACCTAATGAAAAAAAATAATTGGTCACACTTACAACATTAAGGTATTGTAACATAATAAGTTACCTTTTTTAAAAACCTCTCATAAAAACTCAAAAAATGTTCCTCCTAGGAAAACCGTTATCCATATTCAAAATAAGATAATATACTCCCAAAATTTAATAATTTTTTTTCAGTGAACTACCTAAAAATACATGATCAAAAATTATACCATAGTTCAACCTATTGTATTTGATCTCCAATACACATTAAAATATAGGAACCATAATAACTTATGGGAGGCATAAAAAAACTTCTTCTTTTTTCAGAATTGACCACACCTAGTCTTGCTACTAATACCTCTACTCCACTTATTGAGTAAGGAATCCCTAATAAGGGTGGAAACTAAAATTCCACCACTATTTAAATTTCAACACACAATCCAATATAGCCTCAAATATATATAGACCAATTGCATCTACAATGTATTACAGTGATTACCAAAATTTTGAATCTTTTGAATTCCGAAAATATACCTGGAGAGTTCGTTGTGTAACCATTTCTCTAAAAGTAGTCCAAAAAATCCATCAATTAAACACTTGTCCTGAATTAATAAGGAGAACCATTAATGAAGACCACAAAAATTAATCTATGGGTGTCAAATATATGACAGAACAATTATATACTCTCAATAAAATAACTAGGATTTTAAATTTCAACAGTGATGATGGATTGATTCCCAAATAATATATTCCTTGGGATATTGAAGTTGACACTAACTAGACCCATGATCAACTGCCAAGATACAATACTCTTTTACATTGTTCAAAGAGGATATAATAAACCCAAATAAAACATGTTTTCCAAAAATGTTTTGAAACTAAAACATAAGCTCATTAGGGTTTATTTGGATATACCATAAGCTAAAGAAGACATTGAAAAAACTTAATAATCTTGATGATATGAAATAAAATCACTGAGTGATAGAAAATTATAATATTATTTAGAATTCATTCTCAACATTCTCAACCACTTTGGGTATTCACGCCTCTAAAGGATCTTGATAAATAAAAAATTAAACTGGAAAACTAGTGGGTAATCGCTTATGATTTACTGAGGGTTATCCCATTTATCCCTCTAGAGGGTCTGAGTCACCTCTATGGTTGGAACATTAAAAATTTATTTGAGTGAAAAATGAATTTCAACGTTCTTAGGAAATCCACTATACTCCATTGATAATAACGCATGGTATCATCCCAGTATGGGGGAATCCCATAAAATATATATCCTATTTGAAGGAAATCACACACTTTCAACCATAGTAGGAAAACGAATATTCACGACTAGTTGGAGAATCATGTTGAAGATGTCTGGAAAACAGTTCCAATGGAATATATAACTCATTAAAAACAAAATATGTAGAAATTAATGGTTCCCTTTAGTATTTATGAGTATAAGGTTTAGTGAAGAAGACATAAATCAGACCTTAATCCCTATTGGGTTCCATCTGGTTGATTCCATCAACCACATGTATATATCAATATCCCAACAATTATCATTTTGTGCCAAATAAGGATTTACTAAAGGTGGTTATAGAGATATTCTAAATCATTTACCAATACTACATATACCCACACCATATAATCATCCACTAATACTATATTTTGGAACGATATTGACCCTAAAATAAGAATTTTTCTGATATCAATGTTGAATTAATATAGAGGACTATCCATAACACCGCTCTGGATAACCACATGGAAATAATATCCTGTTCCAAAACTAGGGTTAATATTTTCTACGAAATTATAAACTACCAATAATTTATCAAGGACTTAATCATATATATGAGATGTGAAAATAAAAATCCATAGATTGAATTTCCCACCTGATGTCTCCCTTACTCTCTCAAGCACAAAGAATTCCACTCAAAATAGAGTCCAAGAAATAACTTATCTATAAACCTTGAAACACAATTGGACACCTTTAAACTATCTTGAAGAGGTTACAACAACATTTTAACTAAAAACATTCTTAACATATTTTTATAAAACCTATTAAACAATAGAACAAACACTAACCAAATTGTATAACACAATAGTGATTTTAGATAACTAATATATTTAAATAACTTATTATGTTATTAAAAACTCAATACAATAAGAATCTACTATCTCATATTGGGTTTCAAAACTAGATAATAACATGAGTCTTTGTATCTAGCATATACATTATTTTCAATGTAATCGAATCACCTCAAACTGTAGAAGACCATTATTATTCAAATGGATGAAAAAATTTTATTTTATGGTTATTATTTACTAGATTAATGAAAAATACTTTCCACATGAATATATAGTTTCTAAAAATAATAATAGTGAAGTTTCCAACCTTTTCACAGAAGGGAATAGACTCTCAATTTAATTCAATGAATGGAAACCTCATATCTCCACTAATAAGTGTTGAGGGGATGAATCACTATCATGATCTCGTCATGAGTTTTCATCTTAATCTAAGATTGACATTAATGGGTGAAATTCTATATTCCATAGGAATAACTAAGTTTTTATAGAATATATCGAAGCAAGGTGGAACATATAAATACGAAATCCAAAAATAACTACTTCATGTTGCATGTAACAACCTAACTATACTAAATAATCAAGACCTCAATGTCTCTCATCGATCAATAGATTATCATCAACCCAATTAATATATAGATTGTATACTACACCAAAATTATTATAACTTGCCCAAATATAAAATAAAATGTCAAATTACCATGATTTCCCTAAATTACTATACAAATACTCACTAAAACACTAACTCCAGACTTCATATTTAAAAATCAACTATATTAATATAAGTTTGAGTTGAACTAACCCATCAGGGCCCGTCTTGTACTAAGAGTAGGCTAATTATACAACCCAAATATCACCTCTAATATGTGAGGGGCAATAAATTATCAGTGATAAGGAATAATATACCTGGGATGCTTTCACGTATAAAAAATTATAGAAGATATTCATTTTCTACTTTTAATATTTTTATCAAATAAAAAAACAATATAAATAACCATCATTATAGTAAATGAAGGTTCGATACAAAAACTATCAACTGAAATATCATATGAGAAATGTATAAAGTAAGATACAAATGTGTAGAACACCACCACCAGGTAACGAAAACACTAGATAAGAGAAAACATATCTACAATATAGGGATAAAATAAATGGTATTTGACAATAATCATCTCATCTATATATCTCCACACACCACTAAACATCATCTTTATCTTCCTTATTATCTCCATGAATACCCATTCACAACCAAATATGATATTGTTTTCATAGATAAAATATATGCAGATACAAATCCCATGAAGGGGTGAGAATAAATGTTCCTAGTAAGATTCCTTAAAAACACAACGTAAGATGAAAAAAAGTATTATCTAAAAACCATGACTCGAGGAAAGATGAAGAAAAACCATGATAATTAATATGCTATAAGGTAAAGATAACCATTGATAAATAAAAAATCACAATACTTAAATCTTATATCCTCAAAGGAACATATATAATAAGTGATCACAAATACTCCAAATAAATAAGGTACTATAAATAATAATGTAAATAGGTTAACTATATTTTTTATCATACAAGAAATTAATCATTCCAAATGTTATACAAACCCACAACATCTATATCACACATCTTCATAATTACATAAGACTAAAAACATATATACTTCCGTACAATAATTATAATTGGAAAATTGTGCCTCACTAAGGTATTCAGGTCAATCCAAATGGTACTAACAACTATAGAGGACGTACAATTTTTAATGTGGGGTGTTAATATATTAAGGTGGTTATCAAATCCATATGTTGAGGAACCACAACCTGTCATGAAGTAAATTACATACTGCATATATTGTATAAAGGACCTTTACCTTGCAATTGTTCAACGTCTAAGTGGATAATGACACCACATTTTCTTTAACCCTATCTCCCTCTCTCCCCACCAGTGTATATTTGATCTATGAAACCTTATCTTCCAAAAATACAATAATAACAATAAGTAGATGATAAAAGGGTTAGATCTACGATGATATATGTTAAAAAACACTTATAATAGAATATCCATGTGTTTGAGTATGACACAAATGAAATATGAAAAAAGAATAGAGAAGGTACAATACATGACACATAATACCCATGACATAATGTGTGAGCCAAAAAATATCCAATGTGTGCGAAGCTACCATCTAGTTTCTATTTACTTGAACTCAAAATTTTCCCACTCAGTTATACCATATTTACGAATTCCTACTCTATTCAATCATGTATTTTTAGTATATGCCAAGTTGTATCTCCTAAATATATGGTACATAATTCTATATACATGGAATGTGTACTATCCTAGGATATTTTGAGTTGGATATACCTAAAAAACATAACTAATTAGGTAAATTATTCTTGGGACTTATGGAACCATTAGAGATTTACTACCGTAACTATTTGAGTCATTACTCTATTATAGATAGGGTTTCTAATGGAATATATGGTGGGTGGTTATATCCATTTAGTCATAAGGTACCTTATAACATACCAATTTTATATGGTTTATCATACAAAATGTATCATTTATAATCAGGCCCCATGTGATATTTGAAACCCTATAAAAAATCGAGATACAATAAGAAAAATCACATGATGCATTAACTTGTGGACTACACACTATTTAGTCAAGAATTAAATATCTAAAAACTCTAAAGTCCATAATTTATACATTTTCCATCACTGTTTATACCACTACCAGCACTGGTCAAGCCACCCACCATGCCTGAACTCCATTAGAAAAACTACATTGTCTATTACCGACCCTAAATTTGTTAATTTTTATAAAAGTACAAAAAACTTATTCTTTTAGCCCATAGGTATCCTTATAATCATTGTTATACTCAGATTATTCCATGATGGAGGTGATATTTTCTCCATTTTTATTGCTTATTCCAAAAATATAATCCCCAACATTTTTATATTTAAAGATGAATTGCATCATTTTTAGTTCTCAAGGATAAATTGTGTATAAGTTTAAAAATGGTTTAATTCAATGTTTTTATGTGTTTATACTTATTTCTTAAATTACATGATATGAACCTACATTTTTTCTTAAGTATATAATATTTATGGAAAAATTTTATTTTTGAACATGAAATGGGAAATTTTCCTTTGCCTTATTGTATTTATTTTTCCGCGAATTGTAATTAATTTTCATATATATTTATACTTTTCCTCAAAACATAATAATTTTCATCATTTAACTCATGGCTCATTATAAGTTATTCCCCTAAATGTATGATTTTTTAACAATAAATCTTTCCATGTATCATATGTCTTCCACCATAGGCATTCCAATACCAATCTCACAACATTAAATATAAAAATACTTAAAAAGTATCTATGTGGAATTTATATAATGAATTAAAAAAATTATTATGATCTACACTATGTTAAATTTTTAGGAATTATGTATTTATTTTACTATATTTTATTTAATACATACATCATCATTTAGATGAGATAATGGGGAAAATCTCATGTGTTGACTCCAAGGAGATTCAAATCATGTTTCATATTAAACATTAATGATTTTTTCAGATAAAATCCTGAGATAATAAAATTAATATTACATCCATATGAAATATTATAATAAATAATTAATATATATACGTTTAATTTCTCATGGATCTATTTAAGTATAGAATACAATTCAAATTTATTTCCCTCCATTTTTATAGAAGAATAAAACTATAAAAGAGCTGTGAAATAAAAAGTGTAGAGGATCAATAATATTATGTAGTGAGTAAGGTATTATCAATGTTTTTGTTTATTTTTCATGGTAGTTGAGCATGAAGAGGAAGAAGGATATGGTAGTCGATTACGCTATTATTAGAAAAACACACAGGAGAAAATTGTGGCAGGGATCTAAGGAAAGACCCTTAAAAGTTTATGTTTCTCAATGTATATTATTTCTATTTTACTAAGAACCATATTTTAGAATGAAGAAGTTATTTTTACATTTTTAATGAGGTTTACCCTAGGATATTATATACTTTTTTTTTAAATTTATGAAAATAATGTGACTAATCCCGTTATTTAAAATTCTTTAGAATTTTTTTTTCATCGAGAATAGTGAGTGTATTCATATTCAAATTCTTATTTTTCTTTGATATTTTGAATCACTTTTACAAGAAGAATGATGCCCATATGAATGTCTTGATATAGTATATAGTAAAATTTATATTTTCATGCAATTTTATTTATTTGTGTAATGATAAATACAATTAGATAATTATTTTAGACAAATAAAAAGTAAGAGTCCATCATATCAACATAAGACTACTAATGTTTTATTTAATATATATATATTTTACCAGAATTTTAAAATTATTTTTAGACTCAATTAGTGTCTTTTTTTATGTATGAATTTTTCTATTTTTTTCTAATTTTGGACCTACTCAAACAAATCCTCAATTAAATTTGAATTTTCTTAAAAAAATATAAAAAAATTAATAGTTTAAACTTACTTTTTAACCTCCCTGTGATTGAACATGAGGAACTAATATATTTCATTCTTATAAGGGATAAAAAATTAATTTAGTTTTCTTGAAAAAATTTCACATATTTCAAAATGAACAATTTATTGGCAGGTTTCTTCTATTTATTTTAATTTTATTTTTCCGTCAATAGAAATTATAACACTATTATTTTCTTTTAGATCCTACAATTTACCTAACCTCTCTCACTAGGGATGATCCATTAAAAATACATTTTTCTAATTTTAGAATCAAAACTAATACACCTAGGATAATCCTTGTTGAACATGAAATAATAATGATAGACAATAGAAAAATGAATGAATTGGCTTCATCAAATAAAGGAAATAGAAAAACTATATAGAATACCCCAATTATCTTGTCGGCTATGAAATAAAAATATTTTTTTTATAATTTTTTAAAGATCAAATTATTTCTTAGTGGAGATCTAAAAAACCATCGTAAAGAATTTAGTTATCTCTATCATAACATAAAATTAAAAGGAATATATTAAAGTCAAATAAAATTGATATAAGTTAATTTTTTTAAGAAGGATTTTATATGGGATGGTATTTTATTCATATTAAACTTTGATTATAGATTGGAAGTAATCAAAAATGTTTTTTGGTGAAAAATTTATGGAATTAGATAAACTCAAGGGGAAACACTGTATGAGTATTGGTAATGATTCAAGAAATTGTTCTTTAGTTTCCCATGCCATCAAATTAGTGTGTAAAATTTTATTTAATAATTTTTTGAAGGATTGTGGCATACTATTTTAAATGCAATGAATTCTGAAAAATTATGTTATCTATTTGTAAAAACACCTACTTATACTAGGAATTTAATTGAAAACATTTCCAAAAATACACAATAGTTTTGTATAAGAGGCATGTTACATGTCATATTTTATTAAGATGTCCCCACTCCCACTTTTGAAAGCAGCATGACTATAATTCATCATATTTATCTCAGAACAATGACTCAATTAATAATGTTTTTAACAATACAAAATCACATACCAAATCTAAAAAAAATTCTATTAAAAAATCACTATGGAATTTGTTCTTCTAAAGATTATTTTACTGAACAATTCCCCAAAATGATGGAGAATTATGAAAATTTAAATGTTTAATTTCATGAAGTTCCACTTAAAAAACCAAACAATAGTTTTTCAAACAAACCGAAATTTAAATCAGGTATGGGTAATTATCCACAATATTGCATTATACATGTTGAACCACCAAAATTATATTTTCATGGTGAGTAAAATAATTTTCAGTCATGATACTTCATTGAGCTAGAAAAATATCTTTTTTAATAAGGAATACCTTACATTATCATCCTATTAATACTCTAGAAAACATCATTAATGAATCCATGAGGGATAAAGAGGCTATAAAAAAAATAATAAAATGATATTAGGAAGTATAAAAAATTCAAGAAAACCACACACTATGATAAAAAGGAGGATGACTCAAGTAGTTCAATGGAATATTAATTTGGATATCTTGGGAGATCAAATTAGTGTAGGTTTACCCTTATAAAAATAATTAAATCTCAATGATAAAGTAAATTAAAATTTGAGTGTTATAGAACATTGGAGTGAAATAAAGATAAATTTCTCCTAAAAAGATATTTTTAGAAATTATTATAATCCCAATCCCATTAAATACTTTTCTAAACTTTTTTACCTAGTTTAGAACCTCTTAAAGTGAAATAATCTACTGAGGATATTTTTCAAAATTCCAAAACTATTGAATATTATGAATCTCTTTTAAAAGGGAATTAACTTTCATAATGATTTAATTTTCTCAAAAATACCACGATGGATTAGAAGATAATTCTAGTACCTTAAGTTAAAACTTATCAAAGGACATTCAAATCACCACTATCCTATGTTATGTGTAATAAAACATGGAAAATATTCTGAAGAAGAGCTGTATACATAATTTTTAGATACCTTTTAGAATGTGTATGTCAATATCCACATGCATGATTATATTAAAAAAATTCCTAAATATGTAATTTTTTTGATAAATATATGCTCCAATAAAAGAAAATTGATATTAAGAGAGAAAAACAATCTTGTGAGGAATATTTTCTCCAAGTTTCAACATGACTTTCCCATCACTACAAATATATAAAAACCTATATAGTTATTTCTACCATAGGGGAATGGGAATTTAAGTAATTAATTCAAATTTCTAACCAAATTAACATTAATACAACATGAGATAGTGAATGTGATATTATTCAGGTTAGAAACATGATTTTTAGTTGTTTTTTTACAGCTTAGGTATGTAATATGCTTAATTTAACATAAGTTCCCCTCTCATTTTTGATGGAAACGTTATAAAAACTATTAATTCAACAATAAATTTTCCAAAAGGAACCCTTTAATTATAATTTATAAGAGCGGTATTATTATTCATTATCTTTCACTCTATGAAGAACTCAATATAGAATATTTTAAATTATCAGGATAATCTAATTGATTGTTTATATAATGAGAGGTTTTAATATTTTTTCATTCAATTAAAACCTATTATTGTTTATAAAGATGAAAAAATTATTTATAAAGAACTTGGTTGGCATATGAAAACAAATAATTCATGGGAAGAGAGTTCCAATAATGATATTTATTATTGTAAATTTTATTATTTTCAAATTGTTATGTCTGATTTCAATTAAAATATTGAAAATATAGAAAATTATTAATCAAATTAATATTAAAAATATGTTTTTATAATTTAATGTAAAATAAATAATCAATATGAAAAAATTGATAAAGATATTTCTTGTGAAATCGAGATAAAATATAAGTATTTTTCTTTCTATGTTGAAAATATTAATTTTTTAGAAACTATTGAATGTGATTCAATTCACATGAAAAGAAAGATAATTTTTAATATTAAACCTAAATTGAATATCTTAAAACTCATAAAAACACAATTGAATGATTTATAATTAATTATTTTACTTTTAAACATTTATATCATGAAAATTAATTCAAATGTTTTTTTGTGAAAGAACACCAACAAACTGGCTTTTGGAAAACCGATTATCCAAAAAATTTATCAAAAATATTCTAATTTTTTATAGTTAGTAAGGAGCTATAATTAATGTTTAAGAGTTATATAAAACTTCTTTGATCATTGAAAATTACCCCATGAGTTAGAGTTTTACCCATTTCGTGAAAATCTCAAATATACATTATTATGTGGTAATATAAAAATATATATAATTATTT
The DNA here is from genome assembly GCA_963277665.1 of Viscum album. Taxonomy (NCBI): domain Eukaryota; kingdom Viridiplantae; phylum Streptophyta; class Magnoliopsida; order Santalales; family Viscaceae; genus Viscum; species Viscum album. The sequence goes on along the minus strand of OY728131.1, from coordinate 1,784,986,806 downwards.
CTAAATAGTTGTTAAGAAACGAATATTAACATATTCTAAATGTCATCAAAAATATAATAAAGCATTATTATATGATTTATTTATTTAACTGGAATCAACCCATCAACATTCAATAATAGAATCTTGTTTGTAAAAAATTCCAACCATGTGAGTCTATTTCAAAATAGATATTACCTGATTTTGTTAGATTGTATTATGAAATATTTTCCATATCATTATCAAAAAAATTACATTTCACATATTTAATATGATAATTGTGTAACCCATTCACGTTGTCCATAAAAAAGAGTGGTTTTAAAATCTCAATCAATGAATTTGGAAATCTTATCCATATCAAACTTCTAAAAAATATAGAATGTGATAAAATTATATATAAATATGTTTTGTAACATTTAATGATAATTTCTGACTTACTTGTTTAAATTCTTTGGCAGCTATTTTTATTAACTCATTATTTCTTCCTTGATAAATTCTAAGGATATTTTCAAATCCAATAGCACCTAATGATCTATATAAAACTTATTTCACATTCTATATTAGAAAATTTTATTATATAATAATTCCCTTAGGACTATGTAATTCCCAAAGAACTTTTCATATATTTTTTATGTTTTTTTAAATAATATAGATGATTTAATAAAGGGATTTATTAGGAACTTTACAATCTATAGTTCATCTTTTGAATGATTCTTTAAGACTTTGACTAATATTCTTAGAAATATAATTGTCAAAAACTTATTAATAATTATGAAAATTTCATTTCATGGTGAATGAAGGAATTTTACTTGGTCATCTTGTGTCTCATGATATAATTTAGGAAGAAAAAACTAATGTAAAGGTAAATTCCTCACCACACTACCCAAAAACTACTTTACCTTTATATTTGTTATATAAAAAAGGAATCAATATTTATCTTTTCTGAAATACTTAATCAAGACTTCAAGGATTTTACAAAAAAATAAATAACCCCACCCATTTTCAAACCACAAAAAATAGAACCATCTGTTTGAAATAATTACAGATATATCTAATTATTAACTTGGAGTATTTTTATGTCAAAAAAGTATAAATAAAACCTCATTTGATTTCTTATGATTTAGGGAATCTATATAAATCCTATATTAATTATAAAACAACTGAAAACGACATATTAGTTGTTTTATTTTCCTTATACAAATTCTAATATAACTTATTAAGCTCCAAAGTGATTGTGTTCACTGATAATTTGAAGAAAAAAAATCTCAAGGAATAAGTATTATTCAAAACAATTTATTTTGAGATGGTTATTATTATGATAATGATTATATGTTAAAAGTGAGGAAAATAAAGGTTGTGAAAATATTTTATCATTTTGTTTAATCCAATTGATCACTTTTTTCTTTAAAAACATTGGATCTATAGAGCAATAATAGAAATCCATTCATATAGAATAATTTTATGTTGTTTATTAGTGATCAGATGATTTTGATATGGATAAAAATTTTAAAATCTAATCGGTGATTATTTTATTAAAATTTATATTTTGAATTCCACTTGGATCCTAAAAACTACTACAATATTGACTAATTTTGGTTTATATTGGACTGTCCTTTTTATAGGTACTTTTTAATTGTGAAAATATTTTAAAACCTTCTAATTTTAAGAAACAATTTTTAAATGAAATGAAAATCCATGACAACATATTATATTTTGTAATTATTTGATATATGGTTTATGGATATCATGGTAACATTCTCTAAATATTTTATATACCTTATTTTACTTGTTTTTTTTTATTATATCTAAATGGGTAGAAGATATTACCACTAGATTTGATTATAAAAATATTGTTTCTAGGTTCATTAAATGAATTTTATATATTTAGTTTATTTGAGTTCTTAATCACTAATCATAGCACTATGTTATATTATACAACATTAAAATCAATTCTGAGGAAATATGGACTCAATATAGAGTTTTTATACCCTCTCACCCACAAAAAATGAGATGGGAAACTATCAAACAAAGAGACAAAAAATAATTTAGAAAAAAACTATGCACCCAAATATAAATGATTGGTTGTTTCATCTAGATGATGCTAACTGGGCTTATAGAACTAATTTAAAATCCTAAATGGAATTTTTTCTTTTCGTGTATTTTAGGAAAAATATTTTCACCTACTGAATGAATTAGAACAAGAAGTATTTTTTTTATATAAAAACATGTCACATTAATTTATATTCTATTGGAAAAGAGTTAAAATTAAACATGCAAGAGTTGAAGGAAATTAGAGACAATTCTCATAAATGTAATATGAATTTCGAGGTTAAATTGTTTTCATGATTAAATTACCCTAAAAATGATCTCATATAATGAGATAATGTTTTGTTTTTTGACTCTATAATGAAGTTGTTTTCTATTAATTTTTACTATGAATGGGTAAGACCATTAAATTTTAGTTCTATACAACTTTCCAAATTAGATAAATAAATAATATTTAATGTAAATGAGAATAAATTGAATCTATTTAAAGATAGTTTTATAGAACCACTAGTATGGAAAACTAACATTGAAGATGCTATGTACAATCATGGACCATGTTAAGTCTTTCATTCTTACTCATTTATTTTTTACGTTATATTTGATTTCAATTTTCTATCAATAAACTATTTTAAAAAGAGAATATTAGACTAGACATGTGTGTGGGGGAGGAGAATTCTTTTTCATAATATAATATTTTGTGTTTTTATTTTTTTATTTTTTATATTCTTATTTTTTTTAAAAATTATTTCATTTTTTGGATTTTAATTTTAATTTTATCAAATTTTTGAAAAACTTATAAGCTCAAATGAATTTTATTTGTTTTTTAATCTGATTATAATCAATGTAACAATTTTTCTCATGAAACATAATTTAAATAAATATAAAAATAAATTTATTTTAAGATAAAAAAATTATAATTTTATAAAAATACTTCTGGATTTTGAATACGATACAATAAATCATTTCCCATATATTTAAATAACCATCTTGATAGGATTTTAAAATATTTTGAAATATAATTTACATCAACCTCGCTTATTTATATTATCAAATAATTATTCATTTATTTATAATTTGGTTTATTTATATAAAAAATGAGAGTTTGAGGTACTTGTGTGGAACTTTTTTCAGGTACACTGTTTGGTATTAAAAACCCCTATTCAAAAGAACCTTTTTATTCCAGACATACCTATAAATTTTATATTTGATGGCCTTCATAAATCCTTGAATGACTTATTTAGTTAGTTTCATTAAAATCATATTTACTATCTCTAACATAATATAGGAAGTGAAATTTATGATATAGTTGATCTTTTGTGTGTGGAATGATATATTGTTGTTATATACATTATTTTTCATGACATAGAGAGTAAAATCAATGTAAAAGTTGTTATTTTTAAAGAAAAAAATATTTATTATGCATTGTTTCATTCAGTTATAGTCATGGAAAAATATTTAAAACAAAATATACTATGTGGGAGCATCAAAATAATAAAACAATTACCATTTTTAAAGTTCTTAAAATTTATTTTTACATAATAAAAATAAAAGAGAAGACACACCACTTTAAAAAACATTTAAGAACATTAATTTCCATCAAAAATATTTTTTTTATAGATTTAAAATATCAAAAACAAAATTAAAAATGTAAATCAAAATTTAGTTGTCTAATTATTTCTATTGAAATAATAAAATTTATTGGATTTCCATGATGTTTTAAATATATTTAGAGATAATTTTATACTATAGAGAGTGAGGAGGTGACTCAATATTAAATGTAAATTATATTCATGGATGTTTTCATCAAATCGAGAATGAAATCCTAATTGTGCCTCAGATAATTTTCATATATAAAACTTGCTAGCCCATAATCCATGGAATATCCTTGAAAATTTACCATGATGCACCCAAGTCCTTGACTCTTTTGGGTGGATATTTTAGAACATAAAAAGAATATTTGTCCCTTGAATGTGTTTTATATGAGAAATACTTTTTTGAAATTTTATATTCACAATGATTTGTTAAAATTATAATGAGGTATGTTTTTTATGCATGGGAGAAAAAATAAAAGGAGAATGAATTGAAAAAATTTGATAAAGAATTGAAAATATTTACTTTTTTAGAGGCATAGAAATTTTAATTTCATGGCAATTTAATTATTTTATCTCATGGGTATGTTTTATAATTTGTATTTGATTTGAATTTTATTTATATTTTTCATGGAAAACATCTGTTAAGTATGGGGAAATTTATATAGATGATATAATCTATAAATTTTAAGTGGATTCCAATAATTTATTCCACTTCATTTTTTCATTTGAGACTAAATAATATCATTTTTAGTTTTCATGGATAATTTATGAATACTTTTTGGGAATCTATTAATTTTATATTTTCTGTGTCTTTAAAAAATTATTTAATTACTTGTGTAGGTCATTTTTTTGAATATGTGAATTTTCAAGAAAAAAGTGTTTTTTGAACATGAAAGGAAAAATTTGACTACATCTTGAAATTATGATTTTCCCTTGAATTTTAAGTCTTTTAACTCCATCATAATTATTTTCCCATAGTGGAATATTATTTTAATAACTTTACCATGGGATAATTTTAATCCTTTCCCCTTGAGCAGACAACTTTTTTTGAACTTTAAGCCTTTAATTTAATTGTAAATCCTTCAATGTAATCCTTTCTCTTCTGACCAAATGAATCTTCTTACCTTAAAACATATAAATTCTTACTATATGGTATTTTATGTGATGAATAATCAAAATATTTATAATTTACTTTTGGATAAATTCTCTGTAATTAGGCGTATTCATTATTTTATTTCAATTGGTCTGCATGAGTTAATTTTGAGAGGGAGATAGAGAGGAAAGGATTATAGGATTATTACAAGGAGATTAAAATCATGGTGAACATAAAAACTAAATGTTATCAATATATGAAATCACATTAAATTAAATTTTTCTATCTCTACCTAGAATCAAATCATGAAGAACAATTGTTCCTGTTTGGTGATTCTCAAGGATAAATTAAATTATTGAATAGAATTGAAATAATTTTCCCTCTGATTTGGTGGAAGAACTAAACCCTAGATTAAAGTTAGAATAGATTTTTTATATGATTAATAATATTATTTAGATAGTTATGGATGATCAGGATTTTCTACTAGTATACTATTTTTGGCAGTCGGGCAGAAAGTGGAAGAAGAATATGGTTGTTGATTTGTCCATGTATAGATAAATATCTAGACAAATTTTTTAATATTGAAATCATTCAAGGAAGTGCATCCATGTTTAGATATTGAGTGAAATACATTTATATTGGTTAATGAACTATTTCTCAGTAATAAAAAGGGATTTAAGAAGGGGTCTTTGGGGGTTTGGGACATGAAAATGGAAGAATATATGCTATACTCTTTATGGAAATTGTTAGAACACAGTTGGTACTAACCATTCACCTTCACTATGTAACATGTTGGGGGGAGTCCATGTTTGACAATCAAAAAATGGTGAGACTAAAAAGAATGTAGTTTTGGACACAACCAACTACATAACCTCTGTGTGATTTGAATAAAAATTTAGGCTCCTTGGGAGACCATGGGACCCAATCCCACTCTTGTACATAGTGTGTAACATAGTTGGTGAATAGTTTGGTCAACTATGTTGTCAAACTGATCACCGCATTAAAATAAATAATTTTCACCCCCTCTGTCATTATGCATCATAACATAATTTTTTTAATCCATCTCCATCATCTTTAGTGATAAACCAGGAGCTCCCCCAATTCCATAGATCAATCTTTCTCAATTTTATAACATTGTGGTGTCGTTGGGTAAAAATAAAAGATCTAGGTGATCATATCACTTAATTCTCATCTATTATTTGGAAGAGGTCATATATTGTTTTTCTTCTCCATATGATACATCTAAAACCTTGTTTTCTAGGATATTCTAGGTTTGGTATTTGAAGGGTTTTTACTTCTAATAAAAAATAATATTAAGAGATTGATTTTTAATGAACTTGAGGTAGGTGGTATACAAGTATACTCTTTATTAATGTTGATTAACTTTTTTGCATGTGGTTGTGCTTTGGTGCCATTGTGATTTTCATTAGTATATTTGGCAGGAAATGATAAATTGGGTGTCTAAATGATATGATGGACCCATCAAAATCTTCATTTGATCCACTAAGGATGGTTAGAGAATAATTATGGTCACTCATAGGGTAACCTGCACCCTTGAATTAGAGAATTAAATTTTTAAATGATGAAATAATGGTTTAATGAGATCAATCCAATTGGATTGATGATATTATATTGTAATGGTATAAAACGTATTTGGAATAACTTGAATGAGTTAAATATATCATGTCTTTTGAATGGGTAAATGTGATTAATGATTAAAAAGGATTGGCCTCGTAGTTAAATGACACAAATGTGGTAAAAATGATTCTATTTCACATGAATGATAAAATAGGATAACTATGGAAATTGAGAAGACATTGAACGTAATTAAACATGGAAATGTGATAAATGAAAGAATGATCCTATGTTACAATCATTAATGGAATGGTTCACTAATTTTGACCTATAAGAAATCTAACTAATGATTTATGGGATGTTTTACTAATGCTCCTCTCCCTTGTGTTGGACTGACTAATTCTCTAGGCACCACTATGCATAGTAGTTTTTATAGAATGGATTTATTCTCCTTAATCCAATGGTATGGACATATAATTCCATATCATGGTTGGGATGGTCATACATGGTGTTCCAAATCATAGTTGGTTGCCTATAATTATGATCATTATTTTTCATATTACAACCCATTTTACATATGGTAAAGAAAACCAAAATGGGTTGAATTGGGTTTGATGATTATGGGTAAAACATAGAATTAATAATAAAAATTATCACGTATATATTTTTAAATGATGGAACCAGATTTATTTTTATATATTCATTATCAACTATAATCTTATATATAATGTGTTAGAATGTATATTTTCATATAAACCATTGGTGGGAGCCTACTAAATTGTACTCACACCTTAATCGGGCCACCATTGGGTAACCTTGGTTACTTTATAGTTGTATGTGAGGATAAGGGAAAAAGCCCAATGTTAGATGAATAATATGATAGTTGTGATGGTGCATGGACGAGGGGCCCAAACATAAATTCTGAAACAATTTAGGTATTTCATTCAATTTTGTGATTTGGTTTTCTTTCGTCACATTATAAAATAATTTCATGAAATGTTTAAATCATTGTTTAGTTGGTACACCCCCAATTTTAAAATTCTATATGTGACTTTTTTATGTATTATTATTGCTTGTCGCTATTTATTTTAAAATCCACTATTAAATTTACTTAGTAATGATGTAATGGTCTCCCTACATGTTATACAATACAATGAATGCTAGTTGGAAGCCTCTAGCATATATGGAAACATGATTAAGGCGTTGTGGTGAACTGGATTAGGGAACTAATTATAATAGGACATAGGCCTTGACATTATAAAGTTGTATCATATGGGGTTTATGATTATTTTGTTTATTATATAAAAAATGTATAAAGGATTCCTTGATGATTTGGACCATGGAAATGAGCTTGTTCATGAGTGTATCAAACCCATGTATAGGGGAAAACCCAAGTACCCATGGTATGATTATTTCTCTTTAGGTTCACTTGTTACAATTTAATGTTATTTCACCTTGGGTGATCTACATAAAGTTTGATGTTATTACTTCTGGAGATATTAATTGTGTCCCAACAAGTCATGGAGTTTTTATAATAATGAATCATTTTAAGAACATAGGATGATATTTGACATATATCATGTTAGGAACACCTGAAAATAGGGTTTTGGTTGGGGAATCAGATTTAAAAACACATTTGGTCTTTATTGGCATCTAAAATAATTATCTTATAATAAAAATGGTTCAAGTGTTTAAATTTTAATGGTTTTAATATTCAAATATCAAAATAATAATTCATAATTAAGTTTTGTAAATGGTTTTTATTATGAATTTTTGAATTGGATTGATGAAAATAGTTCCTAAATGTAAAAGATTTAAGATTTTGGAAGATAATGGTTAAAATGGGGTATAATGACAGGTTTTTATTATTTAATACTTATTTAAATTATGTTGACCATAAACTTGGATATGAATGGTTGAGGGTAGTAATTATTTTGTGTTTGAACCGTTTGGGACTGTGTACATGGGGTAATTTTGTGGAATAACTGCTATCCATCTTTTTTCATAATTATGGGAACCATATGTTATGTGTTTCCATATTTGATTTTGATATTATAGGGAGACACCACCCCAAATATTTCTACTGGTTATGAGATGGGAGGACCTCATTAAGAATTCTTCTCTAGTAGTGGGGAAAAAACCCCTTTAGTTCCAAATAATAGAGGGGAAAAAAGATCCTTTATAAATTTTCTTAATATTTTATAATTTTTGGAGTGAGGACCAAGGTAGTATGAAATGAGTACATTTGATATAACTCGATAGTTTCTAATATATAACCCTCCAATATGTTATGGAGAGAGTGTACCTAAGGCAATCGATTTCAGATTGAATCTATCTCAATGATTCTGGATCACTTAGAAACTCATCCTAAGAAAAGAGTTCTGTTTGAAACTTGTATGTTACGAGTATCAATGATGTTATGGTGGGTTATATAGGCTCGGTATGAGTAGATAAATTTAATTTCATGGAATTAATCCAAGGATAATTTCCGAGAGAAATTTTTCTCTAAGACCTTGAGGTTGAGGAAAGCTGAAGAGTTTATGCACTTGAACCATGGATGTAAAATGGTGATGTATTATGCTAGAAACCTCATAGATTTGAAGTGGTTTTCTCCAATTTAGAAAGGATATGAGGTGGAAAAATTAGGAATTTATAGGATCAACATAAATATGAGATCAAAACCAAGGTAAGCATCATTTATATGAGGAGGTTTTCTAAATTAGTAGAACATACTATCATATCTAAAGAGAACCTGGAGGATGCTTCTAGTGCAAGAAGGAATCATTTATTTGGGTGATCTAGGGGTAAATATTAATATGCTAGGAAGAACCATTATGATAATTTCTACCAGATGAGTGGATGAAAAAGGATCTAGGGAAGATGAACTAACTCTTAGGGTGGTAGTTTAGTTATATTTTATCTATGTTATAGATAGGGTCACATGGGTAGTTACAGAACTCAATAACTAGTGGAACACTAGACATGCAATAGAATGGGTCATATATAGACGTTATGTAAGAAACCATTGTAGTATAGAAATGGTGATGGATTTAGGTAATTATAAAGTGTTGAAAGGGGGTATAATACTCTATATCAGTCAGGAAATTGGAGTTTCAGCTTCTGCACTAGTCAGGTTAGGATAGATGGTACTTCAAGATAAGAGCATCTGTATTATTAGGATAATGTGGCACTGGGAACTCAGAATAGATCCTAACATATAGGGTAAGGCTAAATTCATACAGTTTAGAATGCACCTAGAATTGGCAGGGATAGACCATTGATTGTTCATTGTACGGTTCTTATAGCTTCTATTCTTGATAGTTCTTTTTTTTAAATTGATATCTGTATTTCAAGGATGGATTTTATGATATTTTATTATATCTATATAATTTTTTAAATTATTATTCTTTCAACTTGGTAAATGGGTTGACTAATTCTTTGTTATATGGTATGATAGAAAACATAATTGAAAATGGGAATAAATAAAATTTTATCGGCAAGTGATGTGAAGAGGAATAACACAAAATTTGTGGTGAAGTATGTAGAGAAAATAAAAGGCATAAAACTATAGAACTAAGGAAAATAAATGTATATGGAAATAACAAATGACATTATAAATTGTATAATAAGTACACATCATGAACTAGTGCAAGTCGTGAGAGAGATAGACATGATGTGAAGTGAATAAAATCAATATGAAATTTTACATATTGTGCAATCCTTACACATCGTGTATAATGTTGGGAAAAGTTTTTTAAATATGGATTTGAAGTATCATCATTTTATAACTAATTTTAAAATCTATGACCAACCAATGAACACATTTTTATAATTTCTTAATGATTTCAAAATTCCATGAGTGATTTTAAATCCTATAAATAATTAGACATGTTGTAACTATAGAGGGGATCTGGAAGAATGATGCTTCGAGAGAGAAGCTTCATTGTCTAGGGTATTCTGCAGTTTCATCTTGATTTTCATTATTCTATCTTTTTTATTTGTTCCTTACCTCTTATTATCTCATCACTAAGATGATGTGTTAAATCCCCAATCATATAGTGATATTTAACAGAAGTGAGAAAGTTCCATTTGATTGATTTATTTTACATTATTCATTTATTTGGTTTTCATAATTCATTTAGTCAATTTCCCATCCCATTTATTTTTATTTTATCTTTAACATTGTTATTTGAATCCAAAAGGAATGTTAAAATTCTATAACTAAAAAACCAAAATGAGGCATTACCATTTTCAATGTTAAGGGAATCAGTTTTAAACAAGGTATCAAAACAAGAGTTTTTTTGAGTAACACAAAATTATTGGACTAAGGGAAATAGTTTGCGGATTTATCAAAGAGGGGATACCATGACCATTGGATCTCCCCCTTCTCAACATTGGAACCAATCAGGAATTAATCAATATATTTTATAAAATCCAATTACACCCAAACCGTAAAATTTGAAAACCCTGGTATTCATTTTGAAACTATTTTCAAAAGAATCATTCAATCTATTTCACTTTAATTTTTTTCACAAATTTTTTCCAAATACCCAATCTGATTTTTTCTACATTCATTAATTAATCAATAAAATCATTCTTGAAACCTAATTAAAGTAATATCACCATATATGTTGATAGAAATTGACCTGCTTCAATATACATTTAATTAATTGAGTAGCATAGTTTAAGATTAATTAGATTTTTATCTTGATTTTACATGTTAGTAAATAGCTATACCCTAATAGGACATCATAAAATTTACCATAGTCAGGGATGATTACAAGTTAGTTTTTTTAGGTTTTAAATATAAATTTCAATTGAAACTTTGTTTCTTTATATTGATTTCAATTTTTATGTTGGGTATTTTGTGTTGTAATTCTCAAATTGAAACATTTAATGAAAAAAATATAACACTTAATAAAATAGAGAATACAACATCAAGTACACCCACAATTTTGAACCAAGACTATATATTAATGCCGCTAAAACCATGGAGGGAACTAGAAAAAATCAACCAGATGAGTTTTGTCAAAGAGATAAGGGGTTGTGTATTCTCAAATACTATGGGAGGCCACCAAGCACATGATCACAACCCGTCATCCTTGAACCACTCATTACTATAAACCATTTCAAGATCCAGACTACAATAATATCAATGATCTCAAATAGATTGAAATTCAATATACTAACACATGATGATCCAAACAAGAATCTTGGAATCTTTTTTATGCTCTACAACATATTCCAATTCTTGAATGTCTCAAAATATTCTATAAGACTTTATTTTTTCAATTTTATTTACATGAGTAAGATAAATATTGGATCTAAATCCTACCTATATCTACCTTTTATGTCAACAGAAAAACAAATAAACATTCTATTTTTTTCATTATGAATATGAATTTTTTTTCTAGGGAATGATATAAAGATATTCCTCGAAAATTCCCCCATCATGGTATAGCGTTATGGATGATAAAAAAAATACGGATTTTTCAAAGGGAAAAATTTTGATTGTTGTTTCAACTAAAGGATCATTTATGAATATGTCTCCTTCAAACGAGCTATAACATTTTGGATTTAATAGTGAGAAATGTTATCAGTGGAAAGGATAAGTGACCCATTGAAAGGGTGTTATGAAATCTATAAAAATAAATGGATGGTGGAATATCCATATTCATTAACAAAGAAGATATATATCATTATGGGACATAAGAAAATCCCCAAGGAATTCATATAAAAGATGAAAACTATACTAATTACAATAAGGGTAATCAATTTTAGGAATGACAACCATAAAAATAATAAGGACAATGATATAAACAAAGGCCACATAGGTACCAACATAAAACACCCCATGTGACCACATTTATAATCCATGTTCAAACGTAGGAGTAAACAATAGCTACATTGTTGACAATAACTTGGGTTATACTCAAGGTAATAAAATAAGAATAATCTAATATAAATGTTACATTGCAGAATTTGGAGTGTCAAGTTGGCCAAATTGTTGACCAACATGAAGAGAGATGAAAAGGAGAAATATCAAGATACCATGATGTACCCCCACATAAATATTTTTTTTATTACATATAAGTGGGAAGTAAAGAAAAATAATTGTTATAGAATTTTTAGGACAACAAGTGGAAAAAAGTGAAATAAGTTGATAATAGAGAGGAAAATGTAGCTAAAGAAGATAAAGAAGAGACATTATATTATTAGAAAATACATCAGTTTCAAGAACAAAAGGCACAAGTAAACAAGAACACATAGAAATGTAATTTTTTATAACACATTAAAAAAAATATTATCTGTATTATTTTTGTTGAGGATATCAAAAACATGATGACATATGTGAATTTCATGAATGAAAAATTAATAATTAAAAATATTTTGGAAGATATAATCACTATTACACTCACATAAGAGTGTTCATCAGTGGTATCTAAGGACCTAACTAAGAATAAAAATTTTCTAGTTATCATTTCAATTTCCATATTTATCAGATCTCCCAAATATATAAATTTTTTATGAGAATTATGTTTGAATTTCAATATCATTTCATAAAAAACATTCAAGAGTTGGGGATAGGATGGACTGAAGTCCACAAAAGTACATATTCAATTAGAAAACTAAAAAATTAATATAAAAAGGGGACTCATTGGGGATATCTTGGTAAGAGTAAAAAATTTATACTTCTCTATTGAATTTCTAAATATGGATATATAAGAGGAGTGATATCCTCTCTTTTCAAGGTGGCCATTTTTAGCCACTGGGCATGCACTAATCGATGTCCAAAGAAAATAAATCTATCTATGAGTTTTCAATGATCATTTATGTTTCAAAATCATCCAGGAAATGAAGTATTGTGTTGTGAAGGAGGATAACGATTATGGAGAAAAAACACCTAATTTTTTTGGTTTCACTAAAACCGAATAGGTTCATGAGTTAGCTAATGTTGTGAAAGGGAATACTCAACTAAATAAGAAATAGAATATGTGGACCAAGATCCCTGCCATTGGAGGACCGACCAAACCAACTACATTTTAGAAAGTACTACATGTATAGATAATAGATTAAATTCTATTTGTATCATTATGATTGAGAAAAAAATGGTGTATAGGACCAATGGAGATAAATAAAGTACAACCATATGGGATAATTATGTTGTTCATAGAGGAAGTATATGGGAAGAACTATGTGGATAAAAAAAAACTGAGACCATTTATAGAACTTCACCAGGTATAGAATTTTCAATCGTCCATAATGTTAGCTGAAGTTAATGAAGGTAAATTCTATATAATGATGTTAATAAAAAGTACTTATGATAGGCAACTCGTGTTCTTTTCCTTTATTTAAGTTCCATTTTTCTAGACCATAACATTTCACTCTAAATAGTTTAAATTCCATTGATAATGGACTATTCTTTCACCTATTTGTTTATTAATTGATGGACTATCAAGACCAAGGATGATATCGTGTATCGGTAAGCAAACGAATAATAATTTGGACCATTACATGTTATAAAACCATTTTACATCATGAAATCAACAATTTACATTATGTGTAATTAATACATTCCATGAATATAGTTTAAGAATAACACGTGTATCCTTGTTTGAAGCCCCAATTACAAGGGGATTAAAAGTTTAAATTTATAATTTTTCTATTATATTCACCACCTTGAAATTATTTAGATCATTAATTTCAAGCTTCATACCCCCACATGATTCTTTCTTTACATAAATGAACTATGAGACATAATCTACCTCAGAAATTATCATCCCATGAATTTAAATTATTTTTTTCAAAAACATTTAAAAAAATGTGGGGAAAATAATTATTAGGGATAATCCTAGGGATTGGGATTTTACAAATAATTATTTAAGAAGCATGTTTATAATTGTAAATGATTTTTTTATTTTTCATGAATAGATTTTTGATATTTTCACAAATTAATTTAATTATATATATAAATTTTAATGAGTAGTTGTCCCAATAATTCAGCACATTCCAAATACATACACTAATCCAATATTTTATAATATTCATTTCAAATATTTCATTATAAACTCAGGAATTATATATTCAATAATTTTATATGCATCTAATTATAGAAATGATTGAACAAAATCAATTTTAATAAGATTTAGGCATTCAATTTCTTATACCTTATCTTGAGACTCACCATAAATTAATCATTTTTAAATACCATAGAATCTATTAACATCCTTGTTATGAAATTATCCATGTTACAAGGCCATATAATCTTTTCCTACCTTCCTCTAATTTTTTTCTTGATTATCAAACATATGAGTGTGGGAAACGAAAATGGGTGGATGGGATGTAAATTTTTAATGAATAAGAGTGGGGTAAAATTTTCATTATATTTAGCGAAAAACAATAATTGTATTTATTTCAAATGTTCATTAATAAAAGAAAAAAAAACTGGGTTTCATTTAGGACAACTCAAAAATCACCATTTCATGACCCGAGATCTTGTTATAACTATTAAAAATTTTGTATTTAAGAGATATTTTGGGGATAGGAGTTGTCTATAAAAGTTTTTTCTTGCAAAAAAATTCAAAAAAAAGATGAAAAAAATAAATTAATAATACTAATAGAGGAAAGTTCTTTTATTAAATTTCATCTCTTTATGATCCTTCTCTATGATACTGGACAATAGGGAGACTTTCGTTAATCTATTTTTTATTATAATGGAAATTAATTTTGAGAAACCCCTCTTTTTTGTGTCTTACTTGATTTACATTATTTAATATCCTTCTCCAATCCTTAGAGTCTTTAGCGAAATTATGAATGACATGTATGTTAATAATTAATTGAAAAATGAAAATGGATTAATGATTTAAAAGAGTATAATTAAAATAAATGGTTGATTTTTATTCTTGATGAAATGAGTTGTTTATTTTATACCTGTGATTATAAAAAAATTAATTTTACATTTGAGAAATTTTTTTATTGGCATCATTAATTGCTCAATCTGTACATCGTTCAGACATTCTTTCTCAAATATTATGAATAATTCCATATTGATGGTCTCTAAGAACTCCTCCATGAAATTCTGGATGGATAACCGGACTAGTACAAACTTAATTACTATGATTTATACCAATCAAGCCATTGAGAGTACTAAATGCTCTATTAGAGATATTATAAACTCTAAACATGGTCAACTCCTAAAAAAGTTTCTGAATTTTATTTAAAACTATCATTTTTCAATTACTTATGATTTCACAATTTGGGAACCTGCCAATAATGGAATGCTTATCTGTAATTTTTTTACAATATTTACTTTTGTATCTTAGAAAGTGAAATCATTTGGATAAAGTTTTTTAGCAAGACTTGGATAAAGCCTTCAAGATTCAATCTCTCTATTAGCTTGCACACAACAGAGTTCCCATAGAGAGTTGTCTTCAATCTTTTTAAATCTAGATCTGTTTGAAATGCAAAAAATGTAATCAATAGAGAGAATATGGTAATCATCTCTTTCTTTCCGGTGCTACTACTTCTGAAATTTGGAACCATATTCTTGACACATTTTAGTTCCATATGGTTGGTTCTTGACATTGTTAAGACTCAAATAAAAAAATGTGATGAAATGAATGACTCTCAAAAAATCAGGAACCTCTTTCTAGCTGTAGTTGCTGAGCACAATCATGTGATCTAGTATGATCAGAATGCTATTTTTTCAAAACAATTACTTACTCAATCAAAATTCAAGACTGATGTAGATCCTCATTTTCATATGAGAAGTCTCTTTGATACACAATGGATATTTCTACAACATTGTTCATGACTTTTAAATCCTACAACATCTTCATATTAATGAAGATTATTGTCAACGTTGTCTAACTATTGATGTGTTTGGGAAAGCACCTCTCTATGGATAGATTAAAGTTAATATTGATGGTGCCTCTAAAGGTAATACGAGCCCTACGGGTTGTGGTGCTATCTTCAGAAATCACCATGGTCAGGTCCTTGGATGATTCATGGGTAGGATCTACATCACAACCTCTCTTGAAGTTGAGATGATGAGTTTAATACATTCCATTGACTTCACCAACCTCCTTTGTTTTAACAATCCCTCGATTAAAATTCATTCTACTACCATTGTTCATGAAATTGGGAATGACATAATACATCTTGAATGGTCGATTACTACCTGTTGGATGGACTTCACCTGTTCTCTTATAAATCTAAACCATATCATCACACATTTTTATCGAGAAGAAAAAATGATATAAAATGGCTTGGAAAACATGGGTTTAAATCAATACATTACCTAGTTCAAAGACCTCCCTACTGTTTTACATCCATTGCAAGAAATAGAATATAATATGATCCCTTATTTGAGACTTCTATAAACTCTTTATTTTATAATAATTATGATGCCATCATTTTGGTCCAAGGAATCATCTTTAAAAAAATTGTTTTCATTGGCATTGAATTTAAAGAATCATAGAGTTAACCACCATTGTAGTATGTTGGGTTTCCATATTTGAGGAAAAGCATGAATTCAAGTGTGGGGTATTTGATATCTGTATTTCATGAACGTGTTTTATGGTGTTTTAATATATCAAATTCAGTATTTAAATGATTATTCTTTCTAATTTGTGAAAATTTTAACCCATTATGTGTTTGAAGAGAGGATATAAAATTTAATGGAAAAAGGGAAAATACACATCACATAGCAAGTGAAGTGAAGCGGTATGACACTAATTTTTTTAGGGTGAATGCGGATCAGTTCCAAGGAACATAACTAAAGAATTAAGGGAAAAAGGAATCTAGGGAAGAAAAGAGACATTACATGTTATGAAACGGTTTAATTCATCAGAGAGATACATGATATGAAGGGAATAAAATAGACATGAAATGTTACATGTTTTGTAATCATTACACATCATGTAAAAAAGGATGGATATGATTTTGAAAGAAATATTTGATGTATCATCAATTTTTGACTGGTTTTCCCAGTCAAGGACCACCCATGATATCTTTTTGATGATTACATAATGATTTTTAATGCTTCTCCAATGCATATAGAGATTATTAATAAATGGACAAGATATTACTATACAGGTGATCTTGATGACCAAAGCTTCGACCGAGGAACTGCATTGTGTAGGTTCCTTCCTAGTTTTATCACCATTTGATTTATAGTTTATTTTTCATAATTCATCACCTCTTATTATATCACCACGAGGTTGAGAGGGTAGACCCACCTTATTCTTGGGTTATTTAATAGAATGAGGACGATATTGTTGTACTGATTTCTTTTCAATTATTCTTGTATTTTTTTAAAGGATTTCATCAATCAATTTCTTATCTCTTTAAATTTATTTTATAATGGACATTGATATTTGAATCTAAATGTAACATTAAAATTCCACAATTGAAAACCCTAAAAGAGGCATGAACATTATCAAATTTAGTGGAATTAGTTTTGAACAACATTTAGAAAAAGAATTTAATGAAAACCTATATTACTGGACCATGGAAAATAAGGGGTTACTATATCAAGGAGGGGATACCACAACATTGTAACTCCATATTCTCTAATATGACACTAATAATGAGTTATTCACCCTATTTTCAAAATTCCAACTTCAACTAAACCATAAAATTAAAAACACTAAAATTTATTTCAAAACTATTTCCAAACCAATAAATTAATCTACTTCACTTTCAATTATTGTTTTCCCTAAATTGTTTCCATAATTCCAATTTTATTTGTTACCATATCAGCAATCAATAAATCAAATATATTTCTTTTAAAAACCTAATTAAACTAATATCACCATTCTATGGATCTTTCTCTACCTTCATCTATATACATTAAAATTAGTTTTTTATCATTGATTACATTATATTCATTTGTATTTTTATTTTACCCATTGGAAAATAATGACGCCCCACAGGCATGTCAGATATAGGGGCATAAAATTCTTTAATATATACTGGGTTTTTGAAAATTTTGGGTCTAGTATTGGGCTATATGTTTGGGGAAATGCCGATTTAAAAACTATTAGGAGTATAAAGAGAAGTTATATGTAAATATAATGAGTGTTCCCTTGATGTTGGTGGGTATCATATCCTATCATACTTGTAGATTCTTGAGATGTCATGTTTTGACATGATACTAGGGATGGATAGGATGGTTACATTACAGTGTAACATTTATTATTATTATGTGATAGTGATTTTTACATCTCCTCGTGGTGAGAGTTATGTCTATCATGTGGAATGTAATATTTTTCATGTCATAAATGGACATTCCCTTAAAAATGGGGTGAAATAAAAGCCTACGTTTCAAGTACGTTGATGGATGATGTGGGATTAAAGAATAATTTCTTTACACATTAGTTTTATTTGTTTCAGGATGTGTTTCTTAAGGACATGTCATTATTACCTCCTAAGAGGGAGGTTTTCTTCACGATTTAATTTATGCCTTTAATTGAGACATTTTCTATTCTTCTATAGAGGATGGCACCAATTGATCTCCAGGAACATTAAACCTAGTAATAGGAATTAAATAATAAATAGGTTTTTCATATAATTACATCCCCATGGGGATTTATAGTCTTGTTTACTAATAAGGATGATAGAACATTTTTTGTGTGTGTTGATTATTGGATGTTGAATTAGATGAAAGTTAAGAATTGGTATCCTCATCCAAACATAGATGGATTTTTTGACTAGGTGAGGGATGTTTTATTGTTTTTAAAAATTTATCCATGGTTAGAGTATCACTAGATGGGGTTGAGACCTTCTGATATACAATGGAGTGATTTTTGGAGGTGGTGTGTTTTGTATGAATTTTCATAATTCTTCAATCATTTATGAATGATCCTATAGTGTTTATAGACATGAAGAACAAAATTATTCAGTAGTACCCATATTAGTTTGTGGTGATTTTTTTAGATTACTTCATGGTGTACTCCTACAATCATGATGATCATTTCATACATATTGACATCAACTTTTGTAAAATAAGAGATCATAAAATATAAAAAATGCTATATAAGTTTCATTTTTGGAGCAACAAGGAACATTTCTTGAGTCGCACATTCTTAGAGGAATGTTTTTCAGTGTACATAGAAAATGTTCAATAGTTTGTGTCTTGGGAGCATCATAAGAATATTTTTTATATCTATTTTTTTGGGGTTTGGTGGGTTGTTATCAAACATTCATCGAATAATTTTCCCTCTTAGAAGCACCAAATTATGGTATGACCATTAAGGTTATAAAATTCAATTTTTTTGATGCATGTGATAATTATTTTTAGGAGCTAAAGATATACTTGAACACTACATTGAACTTGATCTTACTATATTTGGGAAAACAGTATATTTTGTATTGTGATGCATGTAGGATGGAATATAGGGTAATGTTTATGTATGGGGTTGAGTTATGGTATATGGATCATGATAGTTAAGGACACATGAATGAATCCTTCCTACATACAATATCGAGTTGGCCAAATTGGTCTATGTCTCAAAATGTTGGAAGAATTATCTTTTGGATGAGAAGTTAGTTATTTATAACGACCATAAAATCCTTAAGTACAAATTTTCACCATGTTATTTAAACCATTAGCAGTGGAGATGGGTAGATTACATGAAATATTTTGACGTTGAGCTAGATTATATTTCAGGGAACAGAAATCATGTTATTGATGCATTGTGTAGAATGGAGGAGAATCATCCAGTTTTGGAGTCTAGTGTTTGAGTGGAGGATGGTGGATTTATATAATGAGATACATTTAGGTGTTCAGGTAGAGCATCATAAGATGAAACTCATGTCCTTGTCGGTCAAGTAATCTCTTCGGTTACATGTTACAAGGATGCAATATGGGTATTTTTAAATTTTGGATTTGAGAGATAGTTTTGAATGTAGAGATTCAACATCTGAATGGAATAATGATGTGGAAGGGATTATTCTTGTTCATGGTCATGTTTTTTTCATACTTGTGTGTCGAGATATATGATGTGTGAGTTTCATTATTCATAGTGATAGGTGCACCCTAGTTTTCCAAAATGTACCATGATCATAGTAGATAGTATTAGTGGTCATGAATGGAAAAAGAGATTATAAGATTCGTGACACAATGCTGCAATTTTCAGTAAGTAAAGGATAATCCTAAGAGGAATGCTGGGTTATTACAACTATTTCCTATCCTTGAATGGAAGTGGGATGATTTTAATATGTATTGTTTGGTAGGCCTATCGAGGATGTCTCAAAAGAATGAAAAAATCTAGGATATTTTGGATCAGTTGACTAAGGTCTCTTATTTCTTGCTGATTCGACCGACTTTCACTATAGAACTGTTGAGTAACATGTATGTCTGTGTGGTAGTATTTTTTCATGAGGTTCTACAAAATATAGATTCAAATCATGATTCATGTATTACTTCACGCTTCTAGAAGGGTTTTTAGAAGGAATTGGGTACTAAAGTATTTCTGAGTATGGATTTTTACCCACAGATATATGGGAAATCAAAATGTACTATTTGGGTGCTAGAGGATATGTGGAGGTCATTTTTTCAGAACAATAGCGGCTCTTTGGAGAATCATTTTTCTCTCATTGAGTGATCACACAACAACGGTTATTAGGAAAGTGTTTCGATGGTACCATATGAGGTTATATATGAAAGGCCATGTAGATCTACATTATGTTGGATGAAAGTTAGATAATTAGAGTTGTGGGGATTGATTCTCATAAATGAGACATCACAAAATGTTAAATTTATTTGGAATCATATCGCTATGGATTAATATTTAAATAATTATTATACTGATTAATATCATCAAACTATTCAGTTTATGGTGGGTGATTGTGTGTTTCGATGGATGTCACCAAGATTGGGTCACTATTGGATTCAAAAATAAGTCATGTTAGCACCTAGGTTTGTAGGGACATTTGATATTATGGAGAGTATCAAATAATTATAATAGAAATTGTATATTCCACATTAGTATATTGGCATGTATTATATTATTCATGTGTCATAGCTTCGACAGTATCACCCTGACCCTTCACATGTTATCGATGTTGATGATGTGGATCTCATGATTGATGCATCCATTAAGGAGAATCTTGTTTCTGTTGTGGATCATAGTGATAATGTTTTTCTTGTTAGGAATATGAAATTGGTCGATTTATTATTAAATATTAGTAATGTCTAGGTGGAAATATGGGAGAGGGATAAAGATTTTTGTACCTTGTGGCCTTAACTTTCTACCTTGTAGGCTTAGATATTCATGGGGGTAAATCACGAGGATGAGCTATTATAAAGTGACGATGTTGTAAGATCCTAAACATTCAAGGAGGTACACCATAGATTAAATTTCGAGTTATCTCCCTTTATTATGGTTAATAGAATGTTTCTTAATAATATATGGTGACATGGGGGGTCCTAGGGGTTTGGGACCTAAAAAATGGAGAAAAAAGGATATAATATGTAGGTCTCTTGGTTGGTTCATAGATAATACTAATGATGCACCACAACCGTAAAACCTGTTGGAGGAGGATGTATATTGAAAAACCCTGAATAAGGATCCTATAAAACATGTGGGTTCGGACAATGGAAATTGCATGACCTCCATGGGGTTAGTAAAATCATGTGGGCTCCGTAGGAGATCATGTAACCTAGGCCCCTCTATGAAAGAGGGTGGTGCATGGTTTCACCAACCATGTGGACAAAACATCAACCTCATTAAAAAAGGAAACATCCCAACCCTTGGTATTCAAGGGGTTTTACCCTTTTTTCATTCCCTATCCACCTCTAACATCTTGAGTGATGAACTTGGAGCTTCCCCCCAATCCAGGGATCGATCTCCCTTGATTTTTAGTCTCTTGAGGCATCATTGAGTATGAATCAAATCTTCAGGGGAGTTTTTCACCCATAATTTGTCTATTTTTTAAAATAATCCATGTATAGTTGTTATTATTCTTCTAATGACACAAAACCTATATTTTATAGAAGATTCCATTTTTGGTCATTAAAGTTTGAATCAGGGGATATAATTAAATGAGTGTTCTTCTATGAACTTGAGGTTTGTGGTCTACAAGTGTATCATATCATCTTGATGCATTAATTTTTGTGTATGTGGATTTGATTTGGTTCCATTATGATATTTCTATCTTTCGTATGTAATGTAAAATTGGGTGTCTAAATGATATTATGGGCTCCTCATGACCCTTATTGGATCCGTTGAGGATTGTTAGACTAGACTTATGGTCACCTATGGGGTGAGACACTCCATTGAATGAAATAATTTAATTTTTAAATTTTTACATGAAGTCTTTATGAGATTTTTACAAATTGAAATGATGTTAGTATTTTGAAACTATATAAAAAGAGTATTGGGAATAACATGAACATGTTAAATAAAATATGGATAGTAAATGGGTAAATCTGATGAATGATTAAGAAGGATTGGAATTATGGTTAAATTATATTAAAGGGGCTACAATTTATTTTCATGTGATTGATTGATGAAATAGGCTAACTATGGAAAGTGAGACCATGTTGAGTGTAACGATCCATGGAAAGGTGATAATTGATTAAGTTCAGCAATATTATATTTTTTAATGAAAGGGGTAAGTGACACTTATGTTAAAAAATGTAACAAATGCTTGGTGGTATATTTTATTAATGATCTCCTCCATTGTATATTTTATATCGATTCTCTTGGTGCCCCTAGAAATAGTAGTTTTTTGAGAAAGGACCAGTTCTCATGACTCAAAGGGAATAGAAATGGTGTTACATATCATGGTTGGGATGGTTAGACAGTGAGTTCTGAGTCTCAATTGGATACATGGACTAATTATTCTTTTTTCAACATATGACCCCTTTGAAAAATGATTTAAATGACAAGCATAGTCTGAAGGATATTTGGTGAATATGGGTAAAAAATTGAACTATGACTAAAAAGTAATTTATTTAAACACTATTAAATAATGGAATCCAATTTGTTTCCATTTCATCCTTATATATTATACTTCTACATACACTTTATTAGGGTTGAAATTATTATACAAACTATGGGATTTCACCTAGTGAGTTGTACTCACACCCTACCTAATCATTTGTTGGGTACCCAGGCAGACCACATGGATGTAGTTCAGGATAAGGGAAAAGGTCATCTATTAGATGGATAATATAGGAGTCAAGATGATGCAAGGATAAGGGGACCAAGCATGATGTTATGACCTATTTTTGGATTGTATTTAGTGTCTTATTGGGATTTTTGTTATGAACTTTAGGTGATAATTACATGACATGTTTAATGATTTGGTTAGTTGGTACTTCCCCATCTTAAGAATGTTGTATGTGATGTTTTGGTATTTATTATTATTTCATGTTGATGATTATTTTTATTTTTTATTTTATTATACTCTGGTAAAGAGGGTATAGTCTTCCCACATGTTCCATTATATCCACACTACTAGTATGTGGCCTATAGTGTATAGGGAGAAATGCTTGCAGTAATATGGAGAACCTTATTAGGGAACAAGTTATAGTATCACCTAGTTCATGAAATTATAGATATGGTAGTATAGATCCAATGAAAAGAATTGAGTTTATTTTTCAAAATATCTTCTTTGTATTTTAAAAAAAAATTATAATTAATAAGTTACTTTCCATTATTTAATTATTCTTATTCTAAAATATACAAACATTGTGTTCAATTTATAAAAGTAAAGTGATTATTAGAACTATTCAAACTTCATTGTAATGGAATTAACATTGAGCATAGTTTTTTTATTCAGGTTTAATTAAATAGAGGTATTTAGGATTTGAAACCACTTTTATAAGATGACTAACACCTATATCTAAATATTGGTATGATATATAGTTAAATCTGGGTGTTTACTTGGCGTTCTTTGGGCGTTCTTTAAGAAATAATAATAGATAATTATTCTAGATAAGTATTAAGGGTTCAAAAAAGGATCAAAAATAATCCACTGATTCTTTCATTAAGATAAATTTTTTCACCCCCCATTTTTAATATTTTTATCAGTCTCAATTCTTAACTTTTTTTTAACCCATTTGGTTTTTAGTTTAATTTAATTTTAGTTTAACTCAATCAAATCCCCAATTTTTTAGTATTTATTAAAAAAAAACCAAAGTGATAGTTCGAACTTAATTTGTATCTTCTTTTTGAGACAACCTGAGAGACTAATATATTTAATTCCTAAAGGGGTAATGTTTTTATAGTGATTTCACAAAAAAAATCCCCTTAAATCAATCTTATAATCACAGGTCAACGACTGCCTCTCCATACATGTCACCCAATGCTAAACCACTGACCAATGTGAAGGTTGATGATGAATTTTCACCTTGTGTACATGGAAACGATTGGGAAATGGTGATTGGTAAAGATTAAAATGACTTGAAAATGTATTTTTAATGTAATAAATAAAAAATCATTGAAATAAATTCTTTTCAATTCATTACAAGGTTAATCCATGGTCAAATTGTATATCAGAAATTAAAAGATCCAATGTTCATCATTGTATGACTTGTTCATTATAATAATCCTTATTATAAAATTATAAATACCAGTTCATAAAAACAAAATATTATAACCCAATAATAATAAAGAACAATTATTGATGAATACCATTATTTTGTTTTATAAAAATCAGAGTATTAATACTTCATAATTTAATAATTAAAAAGTACTACGATAACTGATTAATGAAAAATTTTATCCAGTTTTTCAAAAATATTTCATATACTAAAAATAAGGATTCTAGGTCTTCGTATGATGAATTAGGTAAGATAAAAATAATAATAAATTCTACCTTGTTGTCTAATCATTGATGCTTTGATATTATTTTTCTATCGATTTATGATTTATCATCAGTGGCTCATGAATACACCATCATCTCATTGATCTAAAAAAATATATATGATGAAATATTCTTATCTAATATTTCAAGGGTTTGTTACCATTTGTTGTAGATAACACTACTATTATGGGAAATGAATTAATTTAAAATCCCATGTAGGTTAACTGTAGAAAAAAAGAAATCCCAAAAAGGGTCTCTCCATAAATTATAACCCTCTAATATAAAACACCCCAATCATGAAACAATCCCAAATAAAACATATATATGCATGACACCATTAATATTATGCCAATATTCACTCTCATGAGATAAAAATATATTTATTTAATAAGTATGAAAGATCCCATAAAATATATTTGGATCTTAATGCCACCAAAACTAAGCTTGATGGAAATTGACAAATCTAGGGACCAGTAGAACTGTAATAAAATATTCTAATGTTCAGTTTTATAGAATATTTAACATTTTACCCTTTTTAGATAATCAATAATTTAAAATAAAAAATGATTCAATTATTTATTAGGAGAAACATAGATCACTATGTGTGGAGTAATTGGTGGAGTATAGGAATGACACAATTTTGCCTTCAAAATATAAAATAAAATGTTTTACTATTTCACGTATTATGTAAATATATAATAATTCATATCAAAAAAACCATATTTTATTAACACCAATGATCAAAGTCTAATTTATGATTTAAATAACTTGAAAAATAGAATAAATTAAATTTTGAGTGTTTTAATAGTTTTAAATAGAGAGATGGAATGAAATGGAAAAACAATGAAGTTACAAAAAATACTAGTTAGATCTTAAAAGTATCGAAAGAGATACATAAATTCAATAGTGTTCACACTATAAAAAATATAAAATATACACAAAATAGATAATATAAGACTTTTCCAGTGTTACAGATAATTCAATTCATAATGTGGTGTATTATTTATGGACTATCTAGTATTGATTCATGAATTAATTTTTTTTACCATTTTAGAGAATTTCTATTGTCTTTCTTACTTATTAACCTATAAAAACCAAATATTATTAATAAATTGGATAATTCATGGGAAAAACTAGAGGTAAAATAATTTTACTAGGGTAAAACAAGAAAGTTGAGTGATACAAAAATTCCACTAATAAAATTAGAAATTGATGATTATGGATTATACGAGTTAATAAAACCCAGTTTTCTCCTTATACATTAATAAGTTATCATTTTCATCACATTAGATCTACTTTAAATTCTGAATTTTTAATCAATATAGAAAAATTTTACGTATAATATAATAATTTCATTTTAATATAGAATAATAGGAAAAATTCTATACCTTTACTAGGAAGTGAAAACTATTTTAAAAAACCTGTAGATATGGTAATTTACCAAATGAGATTTAAAAGTAATATAGTTGGGTAAAAATCATTAATTGAGTTTAAAACTCTCTAATTTTCTATTGGGTTAAGCCAACTTTTATGGTTCTTCACCAACTTATTAGAAACCTCAACATTCTAATGGTTTTCGGGGAAACAATTATTGAAAAATAACAAATGACCCCATATTAATACCAATGTACTTATATTGTGAGATTGTATAAGATACATTTTTTTACTAATGAAGAACCTAAGAAATATAAACCTATAAATGATTAATGTACTATTGAACTACATAAAAAATTGAAATTATTTGTCTTAGTGAATTGTTTTTATACACATTCAAATACATAATAATATATAATATGAATGTAAAAATTTTAAATTTATCTAAGGAATGGGTTCATAAATTCAATTCCCTAAACTTGAATAATTTTATAATGACAGTCATTGTTGTCTAATTTCACTTATTTTTTATACATTATATATCATTTTAAAATATGAATAATTATTAAAAATATATGAGCATCCTAAAATAGGTTTGGACAAAATATACTCAAATTAAGAACCTTATACAAAATCTTTTCAGATCTAATGTCACCTATGTATGTAAGGACATGAAAATGTGAGCATTGAATAATATTAATTGTCATAAAAATTTCATACTTTTATTTAATCATTACATGTGTTCCATGGATAGATATCATTATAAACTCATAAAAAGACCCATTACAAATAAAATTTCCCTGATTTCTATTATATTCTATAATTATTCAAGACGATAATAAATATTTTATAATATTAGCGTACTATAAAAAACATATTTCACTAAATATATTTTTCTATATATAAATATATAATTTATTATAATATATGTTCATTATTCATTATCAATGAAAATAAGGGTATAGTTAATATGGTCAAAAAAACTCCTTTAAATTTTATTATATATAGAAACTGAATTTAATCATTGAATTAGTATAATCTAGAATATTAGGTGTATTTTAATTTTTACATTAATAATGACATATTAGAGTGATTCATAGTCAGTTAACACAATCACTTTTAAACATAAAAGATATTTCATAAATTTATATAAGGAAAGAAACATCAATATTTTTTTATTATTTTCATTCAATTTTGAGAATCGATCAATGTGTGTATGGAATATGGATATCAACAAACAATTTTTTTATAAGACCAATCAAACTTAATTTGTCAACATAAAACACATAATAAAAAAATTTAAACCCTGCTAGGATATCAGTTCACTACTAATGATGTGAGACTACTTTTTAATTTATTAAATGATTTCGCATAATTCTTTTTAAAAATTAATTATATGGATTTTAAGAGAAATTACAAGGGAGGATACGAGATCATACAAAATAAATGAATGAAATATTGATAAAATATTATGAAACATAGGGTATTCCATTAATACCATACATTTCTATGGAACTATACGTACAAACCAGGATTTCAGGATATAATTTTACCATTAATAAAACATTGTGTCCATTGATTATTCCACACACAAAATTGAACTAAAACAAGATAATAAAAAAATAGATAAAACATTAATAACAATAATAAAACCTATAATAACTAAAAATAAATAAATATTAAATAAATGCATAGAAAATTGGATTAAGGATACACAACTTTTTAAAAAAGTTGTCCTTAACAAAATCAGTTTTCTTTATAAATTTTTTTTATTTAATATATAATTTTTTAAAATTTAGAATTTATATTTAGAAAAATTAACTTATTTTTTTATTTTCAATTTAAATATTATGTTAGTATTAATTTTTATTATTTTTCTAAAATAATTGATTTTTATGTGAATAGTGAGAATACAGACTTTGCTAAAAATTGTCACTATTATGACATTATATTAAAATATAAGTAATTTAATGTTTATGAGATCTATTTTATTTTAAATAAATACATGAAAAGTATTATACATTATTTAAAATACTATGTTGGATTTATAAAATTCATCCTTAACATTTTTGGAAACTTATTTATATTTTTATATATTAAAATATACTATTAGTCATTTATAGATATAAAATATGTAAAAATGGATTTAATATTTTATATAAACATGATCATATTATTTAATAATATTAATTTCATTTTTTGCCTAAAATTTGGATTACTAAGACTAAATTTCATGATCAGGATAGTTGAAAAACAATTATTTTCAAATAATTGTTTTATTAATATTGTATAATTTTTATCTATTAAATGAAATTAATATGATCTAAAAAATATAATTATTTTAATTTTTAAACCTATATAAAAATATATTATCACCTATTTAATTAAAAATAAATAATAAATAATATTAAGAACACATAATGGTGATAACAATATTTTTTTTGTAAAATTTGTTTTTCTATATTTAGACTTTTTAAAATGAAAAGTTAATTTTTTATTTTTTTTATATTTAATTACATTATATGTGGATTAAATTTAGGTTCAATAAATTGAATTTTTTATGATTTGTTACCTTATTTTTTTAATAAAACATGAACTTCTTGGATAAAAACTTTTCACCTAGCCAAAAAAACCAGAATTGTAAAATGAAAAATAAAGTGTTGAAAGGTA
The DNA here is from genome assembly GCA_963277665.1 of Viscum album. Lineage (NCBI taxonomy): Eukaryota > Viridiplantae > Streptophyta > Magnoliopsida > Santalales > Viscaceae > Viscum > Viscum album. The sequence continues at coordinate 1,784,957,661 of OY728131.1, read as the reverse complement.
TATAACATGTTTAAAAGATGTGGAAAATGGGAGGTGGAGGCCTCCATGAAATTATCAGAACCCCTACTCCATTATTACTTAATACTGATCCTTTTATTCTTAATCTCTGTCTTTTAATATTTTCATAGAAAAAGTAATTTATTGTCCTTATTAAAACAAATTCACGAAGTTTTATTATATTAATAGAACAAATCATTTTTATTCCTTCCCATATACTTGAAAAAACAAAATAATATCGATCATGCATTTTTTTGGAAAACCACCTCCATGAAGTGGTGTGTTTTTTATCATCACCACATAACATGGATACATTTTAAAATGTATTTAAGTTAAAAACATGATGTTTATAACACTATTAATATCACCGAAAGCTAACATTCTACATTCATTAAGTGATGATAATAATTTTTTATACTAAACTTAACCACAAAAAATGAATATATCATATTACCTTTTTTAATCTGATTTCATTTTATAAAATCATACATAACTATATATATTTTTTGATAATAGAGTGATAATGGAAATACACCCCTATAATTATGAAGATTATGATGTTAGTCTAAAAAAACTTTAACAATTTTCCACATTCCCAAAAAGTTACATAGAATTTTTCGGACCACCTAAAATAACAAACATTAAAAAACTATAAAATAGATTAAAAAATATGTTAATAAATGGTCTTTATTAAATGGAATATAGATTATGAAGGATACGAAGAGGATATATAATGAACGAAATTTCACGATTCAGGAAGTTTTCTAAATGGACATATAAAATTGGGAATGAGGTAAGAGTTTGTTGGTACATATTTTTACTCATTGAGTCATATTTCTTAATATGAACAATATTTTCTAGTTAATGTTTTATATACTAAACATTTAAAATTTTATCATGATACTGCAATTATTCGTGGTATTTAATTTTTTATTTGAAAACATGTCTTTTAAGGGGTTTTATATTGATGTTTTCTAAGGTGGTTAGGGGTTATCTATTACAAATATAATTTCGAGAGACATGTTAAATACTTCACACCATTATTTGTTTTATATAGTGTATTCATTGAAATATTTCATTCAGGTTTGAAATATCATCAACTTCGTGATCTTTCACTCAATATCCTTTTATTATGGAATTATCAATTCCATGAGGGTTTCAATGTCAATATAATTTTTGAATATAAATTTATCTTAAAAGATAATAAATAAAAGAAATTTTTAATATTTTTATCCCTGAAATCATATCATTTAATTCTCTGTGCATCATTATTTGGGTTTACTTATCTTATTGATATTTTATTCCCCCCATTGGCTCATTATTTACATATGTTAATGAAACTGAATCTACATTTTCTTTTCAGTCAATTACCTCCCTTTTTATATTTCCATTTACATTGGATTAATTTCGGAATCTCCTTATATATTTATAAATAATTTTATGATTATTTTATACAACTTAACCTTATTTAAAAGTTTGGAATATATTTTTATCATTTTTCATATGGGGTGTTCTAATCAAAGAATAAAGACTATATATTTTATTTTTTTAATATGAAAAAATAATTTAAAAACATCTTTAAATTTATATGAGACATTATATATATATGTTCTTACGGTTTCTACATGAAATTATTTTCCTCCTAGTTTATTAAAATATATTTTGAAATATTATTTCAGAAGAAATTACAAATTTTTTATTTCCAACGTGGATTTCATAAAACACTAAATATTTGCTTTCATCTATGTAATTATAATTTGATATATTCCATGATTTATAAATGATATTATTTATATAAATGATCCGCCTTATTTCTATGGATGAATTAATAATATATATTTTATATCCTAGAAATGAACCATTACTACATTTTTTCATATACATTGAAGGTTTATAAATATAATTTTTTTTCTAATGACTTTACTTTGTGAAAACCAAGGTTTATATTTCATTAATTAATAGTTGTTCACCTACATTCCATACATTGATTGATTGGGGAAATAATTAACTTAACTTTATTCCCTTTATCTATAAGGTGTAAATATGATATGCTCTATTATATTGTTTGATGTGTATTTACATATAATGTTACTGAATAAATTTGGATACTCATTTATTTTCCTTGGATATATTATATTACAATTAATAATGGAATTAATAATGTTTTAATTATGTGATATCATTTGAAAATTATATGACACCAATTTTACTTCCACAGGTTCTTTAAAATGAATGATTTTTTTTATGGCGCACATATGTAAGGATAATAATGGGTGGGGTAAAATATCACAAAAAAATGAATTTTTTTAGTTTATATATCATGAGATAATTAGGCATGGACATAATGTGTTTATTCACATAATAAAGATTATGTTTTTTATCACATTTTTAAAAATAGAAAAAATGAGTTTGTTTACATTGTCATGGGAATAATGAGTTTCCTCAAAGGAGTTTTCTATTATTATGGTTTTTCGATATATTTATTTTTTATTTCATGTTATACCACCTTTAAAATATTATTTCTATTTAATATGTGTTACATACAGTGATTATGCCCCTTTTATAAGATATTCTAAACTTATATGTGATTCCATTCTATATTAAATAATGGATCAATGCTTAATTGGGTATAAATTTCTTTATATAATTTTATTATACCCATTTTTACATCATATGATCACTTAATTATCTTGGTAATTATCACTTATGTTTACACTTATTGGGTGTTTTAGATCACACATTTCTTATTTTTATATTTAAATAAGTTATAAAGTAAACTAATATATATGATGTTTCTAGAAGTGTATCTTGTATGGATAATTTTCTAGAGATTTCAGAGACTATTTATGGATTAATCAGTTTCATATAGAGTAGGAAAATGTTTTTTGGATAAAAAACACATGTTTTTTTTATTTAATGGTTTATCATAAATATCTAAAACTATAAATATATAATTTTTGAGAATGCATTATAATAAATTTTTATCTTTAGACCATGTAATTGATATGGTCACATTTGTGAGGGGATATTGTTGGCATTATAGCCAGTTTTGGATAAGTTCATTGGTTAATGTTTTATTTTGGGATAATTTCAGTGTTGATATATTGAAGATGATAAAAATTTATAAACTATAGATATGTATTTATTTAATTTAATTTAATATTGAACCTTTTTTTTAATTTTAATAAGACAACATTAATTGAAACCCTTGGGAAAATTACAAAAAGAAATCTAATTATAGGAAAATATCCAAAAGTTTTGGTAAAGTATATATTGTGTGGTTATACTAGCAATAAAATCCATGTATATATAATGTAGTCTGAGTGAATCTATGGAATGGATGAACCTAAGGGTAATCCTCCCAAAAAAGTTTGGTTGAGTATCAAATCAATGTTCAGTCTTGTGTATGTTGAGTGGGCTTAAGACTACACACAAGAAAATACAGTCCCATGGGATATGATATGATTAATTAAAATTCTCTCTAATGAACCATTACAACGTATTTGAGTATGATTTTTTTTAATTTAGTTATAGAACCCAATATTAAAATTACCATGGTTAACCAACGATTAAATATAATGAGTCATTGGTTGATAAAAAGGTGACATATGTTAAATATAAAGGTGTCATTGTGGATGATAATTTCAGATTGACATCTTCATATTCATATTTTGGATATTATCATAATATTATGTGGTTTTATTATTTTATTGAATCAGGATCATAAAAATAAATTTGATCAAGGTATGCATATAGAAAAACCTGTTTCTTATAACCAAAAAAGGAATCTTTCATAAATGGTTGAAAATTTTACAATATGTCTATTATGTTGGGAAATGAATATTTCCTTAAGTTTCCTATGGTAGTGAGGTTGATATATTAAAAGAAATTAAATATTGATACTCTATGTTATTTTAAAAAATGATTGGTAATTTTCAATGATATTACAGTGTATTCTAAATTTTATAAAGATATAGTGAAAAATTTATGGATTGTTTTTCAATAATTTTTAAATAATAGTTTGGAACTATATTTTCAATGGTATCAATAACCTTGAAAACTGATTCTGTGAAATGGTTATATTTTTAGGGAAAAATAGAAAAGAATAAAGGATTTATAGATTGAATAACTATTAGGTTCAATTTATGATTGATTTAGAGATAAAAAATTTTGATTTATTTTGAAAAATAACGTTAGACAGTATTTATAACCTAGTGAATTAATCATTTTTTATGATGTTTTCTGTGAAGTTCATCACATTTTCAATGATTGTGGTATATATTTTCTATTTTATTATTATATAAGATGTTGATTAATATCATTTCAGGATAAATGATAGTGTAAATTTATAGAAGAATATATGATTTATTTTTGAGTTAATGTCTTGGATATTAAGAAGGGTTTTTGAAAGGTGTATTTTTTTAGGATGTATAATTAGGGTATATAAATACATAATTATATGATTGTATGAATGATTTATGTTGTATGAGTGAAGATAAGAATCATAATTTAACATAAGTGACAAGGTATATGTAATATTAATATTTTTATACTGAATGATAAATATTTTAGGAATACCCTTAACTACTTTCATCATTTAGAAATAATTAAAATCGTTAGTATGAAATTTATTATGAGGGTGGGGGAATGTAATGAACAAATATCTTATTATATAATTTTTACATTAAATGAAACATTTTATGGTATATTAGTCCACACTTAAGATCAAAATAAAATTATCCAGTATATTTTAGATATGAAAATTATAATATTAATAAATATAAGGTTGATAAAAAGATTAAAATTAATTACAAATGTATGAATATAGGGTTACAGATAATTAAGATTTTAAAAGTATGCTTTTAAAAAAGTGTGTTTTCTTTATATATTGTATTTTTATTTTAGAGATAAATTATATAATTGTATAATATTAATTTGAAAAAATTAATCAAATTTTGTATTATGTATGTTAACAGTATGTTAAGATGGATATTAAAGATTTTTATTAAATAATTTATATTTATTTGAGTAGTGAAAATATCGATTTTTCTAAACACTGTCCCTTTTATGAAATTATCTTAACATAAGGACAATTTAAAAGTTAATGGACACTTTTTATATAAAATATGTACATTTATTAATTAATATAAATTATACTATATTTAAATTATAATAGCCATTTTGAATGTTATGAAATCATGAGAAATATTTTAATCTATATATATATATTCAAAAAATGTACAAATTAAATATATAAAAATTTATTTCATATTTTCGATCAACATTGTGAAATTATAGAATATTTCCAATTTTATATTTCTCATAAAACCATGAATACTAAGATAAAATTTAATGATTGTGATAATGGTGAAACAATTATTTTTAAAGAATTTTTTTATTAATTATGTCTATATTTTATAAAAAAACTATATTAATAATGTATAAAAAATGAAAATAATATATTTTTTATTCTTATATATAATTGTATTTTAACTTATTCAATTTTAAATCAATAATAAATAAGATTAAGAATAATTAATGGAGAAAACAACTTTTTCAATCAAAACTATTTATATATTTATTTAATGATTTAATTAAATTTTTTATTTTATAAAACATATTCATAAAATTATATTATATGGGGATGAAATTTGTATTTAGTTCACCCAAATATGTTAAGAGGTTTCATCTTCTATTATTAATAAAATATAAACTACAATGGTAAAAACTAGTTACCAAGGTAAAAACCCGAAAATGGTAAAATGTAAAGATCATGTGGTAAAAGGATTCAAACATGCTTCAAACAAGTGATAAAATGTGTAGTAGATGATTTAAGGACCCTATCTCACAAAAAAATCCATTATTTCTCACTTTTGGAACTATTGACACTTGAATAGTTCCGTTCTATTATTGAAAAATAATGGGTGTTCACAAAAGTTCCATTATCTTCACATATATAATAGGATCCATTCCACCATATAAAATTTACACATAAACTTATAAATTTAATTTATAACCTATCCAATTTTCCTCTTCTCGAAGTTCCTTTCGCAATCTAAATTCCCTGGGTAGTGACAGTTATCTTAAACCCTTCTCTTCTAATGATACATTCAAATATAAGATCCAGGCCCCAGTGTAAGTATTAGTTAATCATTTTTCTTTTCTTATTAACATTTATTATTTAATCATATCATAGAAATACTAATTTACTGATTTTTAATCATTATTAAAATGAATTGGTATTATATTTTTGGGAAACCCTTATTTATTCCGTCTTAGCCACTTTGAATAACAAAGGTACATCGATCATGCGTTTATGGGCACTACCACCTCCATGAAGTCACATGATTTTTTTTCATCACCACATAACACAGATGAAACTAAAAAGTGTCTTTAATTCAGAATAAATTAATTTTATGAAACTATTATCATTATATAATGGAATATTGGACATTCTATAAGTGATGTTAAAAAAAAGTCATAGTAAATATATGAAAAGAAGAAGAACATATCAGAGTACCTTTCCAAATTTGGCTTCATTTTATAAAAACATATATTTATATATATTAATATAATTTTATAATAAATAGAATACACCAATAAAATTATTTATATTATTAAGTTATTTTATAATACTTTCAAATATGGTCAACATACCAAGAGTTACATATATATTGATTGATCCACCTTACATAACCTATATAAGAAAAAACTATATAATAAAAAAATATAATGTGATAATAAATGGTTCTTAGTAAATGAATTATAGATGGATAAAGTTATTAATTAGTTATCCAATATTATTAATTTCACTATTTAATATGCAACATGAATTTACAATGAAAATCAGGAACAAGTTAATGGATTATTTTATAAAACATTCACCCCTTTATAAATATTTCAAATTATAAAACATGTTTTCTTGGTAATAATGTCTGTACATCCACTTTAATATTTTTATCATGATTCTTTAATTATTCATGGTATTTAATTTTTCATATTAAATCATATTATTCAAGGGGTTATGAATTGAATGTCTCTAAAGTTAATAGGTTGTGTCTCTAATTTAATTTCACAAGACATGTTTGATATTGCACACTATTATATATTAGGAATGGTTTATTCACAACCTTTTTTACTTTTATTTAAAACATCTTCCATTTCATGATATTTTAATGTCCATTTTATGATATTACTCTCTATGTCCATGGATTATTATATTACCAATACCATGAGGGTTTCACTATAAATCTCACTTTCAAATAGATATTTCTTATGAAAGATAATCAATTTATAAAATTTTTATTCTTCTACTTGTAATATAATTATTATATTATTTTTCTCTAGTTATTATTTTGGGTTTACATCCCTTCTTCCTATTTCATTTCTACCCATGGATTATTATTTTCCTACTGTATAGAGACTGACCCTGCATTTTCTTTTTTTTCGTGAATATCTCTTTTTTCCATGTCCATATTCATTATATTATTTTTTGAATATCAATATTTATGCCTCAATAATTGATTAAGGGCATTTTATTCTACTTAAATTTCATTAAACATTGAAAATAAAATTTTAGCGTGTTATATATGGGTCGTTCTCATTAATGTTTGAAAAGAATACCATTTTATCATTTTTTTATGTGAATACATATTTCCAATACATGTTTTCTCTTATATGAAAATTTCTATCTATATTTTCTATTTTTCTAAAATAAAATATTTATCTCTTAATTTTATATTATATTTCTTTTAAATTTCCATCAAAATATAAAATATATTTATTATTTAAAAATTAATTTCTCTAAAACTAAATGAATGTATATTTCGTTGAAGTCATTGTTCTTTTTTATATCTAATTATTGATCAATGATATTCATAATGTGATACTACCCACCTTATTTATTAATATGGATTAGATAAAATATTTTTTATCATGGAATTAATCAATCAACTCCATTTTCTTGCAGAGTCATTGATGTTTTATAACCCCAATTTTCATCCAATTAGTTGCCTTTATTAATTTCATATTTTCTATTTATTTTATCAATAGGTGTACCCATAGATTAGACATATTAAATGATTTGGTAAATTATATAATTATCCATTTAACATTTATCTATATGGTGTAAATACCATATTCTCTATTATCTTGTTCTAATAGTATTTTCATAGAAAGTTACTCAAAATTTTTGGGTACCAGTTTATTTTCAAAGGGTATATATTTTTACAATTGCAGATGGAATTATTAATTTTTTCCTTATGTGATTCCATTTGAAAAGTATATGAATCCTATTTTCATTCCATGGGATATTTATCATGAATTTTTTACTTATTATGCCACACATATATAAGCATGAAGATGAGTGGAGTCCTATATTTCCCATTAATACATTGTCTTAAGATTATATGTCATAAAATATTCAGGCATAGACATAATGAGTTTTCTAAAAAATTTCTTATTTTTTTGTTTGCTTCATATATATATATATATATATATATATATTATTTTCTGGCTACCTCTATAAGTTTCTTTTTATTCTGTGTCATAGTCCAGGTTTGTGGGTCTTTTTGAAGATATTCCACAACTTTATGTTATTTTGTGCATTATTAAATGATATATGATCTATGATGTATTTTTATAATTTATTTATAGAATTTTATTATACCCATTTTTTCACATTTTTTCCACTTTTGATTTTTGATTATTATCACTAATGTTTATCCTTAATGAGCATTTGAGATCACCCCGTTCTTATCTTTTCATTTCCCTAGGTTGTAAAGTAATAAGTATAACATGTCTAGAACAGTTTATAGTATGAGGAATTTGTGTGAGGTTTGATGCATTTTTATGGATTATCAGTTCCATATATAGTGGATACATGTTAGTTTTTTAAAAAAGACATTAGTGTTTTAGTAAAGGCTTTGTCTTAGTTATATATAACTCTAAACCTAAAAGATTGTGGGAATGTATTATGCTGAAATATATTGTTATTTCATATAATAGATATGGTAATAGTCATGTGGTTATATAAGGTAGAGATTTGTTAATTTTTATGTTTAATTTATCATCATAGATAAATTCCCATTCAATGATATTCTAAAAATATGACCTCTATCATTTTATGAAATATAATTTCCTAAAATTTAATACAAAATTGTTTTCTATAATATTATATAAAATAACCCTTAATATTTTGATACACTCATTAAATAAACCATGAATTATTTATATCAATGTTATAGGTAATAAATAAACACACTAATCATTTATCATAAAAAATATCTAATGTATTCCACATAAAAAGGGAATCGTCCTACCTAAAATTCTCCAAAGTATTTCACAAATAAAATAGAATCCTATAATATTAAAAAATTATAAAACAGATGGTGATGGTTTTATTTTTATTGACCCTTGTGAAAAATATGAATTGAAATATATATTGATTAACCAATGAATAATTAGTTATAAGGATTCCCATATAACCTCTATTACATATTTTCAATGAAATATAATAATAAACTTTCTTTCATAGTGAGTTGGTTTTATTTGTAATAGTCTATACAGAACAACCAACTATTCTAAAATTGGAATATAGCTATTATTTATCCTTATTTTTAATTACCATGAACCATTATTTCTGTGGAATTAATTTTAATAATAAAATCAATTAACTATAAAAAATTAGATTAATGATTACAAGAACTAGTAATTTATAAACTCCTTTCTAATAGTATGAAATAGGTTTGGGTTTATTCATATTTATACATGTCTCAATAGTTTAGTCTCATATTTTAATAAATTTTTATAAATATAAATCATTAGTATAATGATGGGAACATATCCCATTTCATATCTTAATTCATGTTTATGATCTCTCAAAAGATTGACCAATTTTAATTCTTGTTACTAATATAGAGAAATGAAAATGATGAGTGTAAAATTTGTACTATTTCCAAGATATTTAGATTTTAGATTTTGAGGTAGTAGATATAGTATTAATTTATGGATACTTTGGATTTATAAAGTAGAAAAATAAATGGGAGTCTTTGTGATAGTATCTAACTAATCAAAGGTCAATTCCATAGAAGTTGAATTATCTTTTATAATTTTACAACATCAAATATCATTATTAAATAATTAATTTATAACAATAAATTAATTAATTAATTAATATATATGATAATTTTTTAAATTATTTCCACATTCAAAATGTTAACCATTACCTACCATGTTTATTATCAATGAGAATTCATAAAAAAAATCACGTTAGAGAAGAGATATTCTAATGGGTGTGAGCAGTATATCAACGAAATTAACCATAATATTATCAAAAATCCCTAAAAATATTAATGAAAGTAGTTTCTAATATAGAATATAGAAATTTATGAATCATTTTGAAGTCACCATTCCAAAAACTATCATACCTATTATCCATCTACAACTTCTAAGAGTATCTAACTTCTATATTTCAGGATATTCATGGACATAAGAGTGAAAAAAACATGTGTGGGAATGTATGGGTGAATAATAATACCCACTATAGTGATCCTAAGTAGTGAGAAAACACCATTAAAAGTTTTCTATATATAAATCATCAACAAACAAAGTGTAGTTAAATAAAAACCTCAACTCGTCATCTTAAATCATAATTCAAGATTCCAAGTGTAGCCTGAATTTTTCTTCAATTAAGAATTATTTTATGATAATAGTATGTTTTTAATATATTATAGGGATTTATGGAAGATATATTTAACTACTACCATAATAAATGGAAAATAAATATGGAGGCTACTATTTGAACACCTTGGATAGATATATTTAATTAGAATCATCATATATGTGATAATTGATGAAAAAATAATCAATGTAAAAGAATGATATCTAGTGGTTATGACACTTTCTATAATAGTTTTAAGGAGACAGACAATTATCGATAATTTGGGGATGAGGTTATGAGATTTTAGGGTAATTATGGGAGTGGTTTTCTTCTTGTTGATAAATATGGCTATGTATGGATCTCAAATGGTTGGGACAACCATTTAATTATGTTTGAGATGTACTAATTGTAATATTGGGACAAGTGAATATTATGGTTTACATGAGCCATTGTATGGATAATACAATCTAGGCAATATGTTTTTAAAGATCAGATAGTGAATTAAAAAGGAACATTCTAGAGTAACCCTAAAATCTAGTGATAATATAGTGATCTTAAAGATGTTAATTCATGTTTGAATATTTTTAAGATCAATGTATGAGTCATCAACATATCAATTATTGAATTTTTATAATATAAATTTCTTATATTTGATATAAAGAGATCATAGGATATCATAATATCCACCATTTGATTCAATAATATCACAATATAACATCTCCCACTAGTATAAAATATTATTTTAACAACACTTGAATAGGCCTTTATCAGCGCTAGAAAAGCACTAACAACATTATCGTGGTTAAAAGGCCAATTATTTTATCATCACAAGAAAAGAGCTAATAAATGGTTGTTATATTAGCGCAAATAAACACCCTGATAAAAGACACCATATAAAAGTTCTTTTATGTAGCATTGATAAATATTCCATTATCGACACTATTTAAAGAACTGATAAATGGATCTTTATAATCATTTTTACTAGCATGGATAATGGACACCTTTATTAGTAGATTTATTAGCTCTGATTAAGGGGGATTTTCAGTGTGATGTCACATCACACTACAACAATAGAAAATGGGCATGGCATGTGTTGTAACAACACACATAATCACCCAAAACAATAATAGAAATTACCAAAATAAGATAAAAACAATGAATTTATATAAAATAGAATTTATAATACAAATTCATGAAGAAACACTGTTATAAAGTATGTTAGTTGTTTTTTTTACAAAAATTAATGTCAATTTTAAATAAAAAGGCACCCAAAGAGTAATACCAGTCACACCATGTGTTTAAATGAGGTTTGACTAATACCTACTCATCTAAAATGACTTATGTATTTATTCCTAAATTAAAAAAATACAAATGTATTTTCTCAGTTTGGAGTATGTTAGTTGTTTTTTAATTAATATTAATGTCATTTTTGAATAAAAAGAAGCACTTGGAGTCTTACCAGTCAGACCATGCATTGGATTTAGGTGAGTTTGATACCTACACATCAAAAATGATTATGGATTGATTTTCGAAAGTACCTATAAAATCTGAATGTGTTTTATTGGTTTTGATTTTGTCAATTTTTTTCACTAAAATTAATGTCAATTTTGAATAAAAAGACGCACTTGGAGTTATAGTTGTCACACTGTGTGTCAGATTGATGTGTGGCTAATTCCTACACATCTCAAATGAATTATGGATCATTTTCATATAGATTCAAATCAATCAGAATGTGTTTCCTTGGTTTTGAGTGAACCACTTGTTTTGTTTACTAAAGATTCATTATAAACTGGAAACATGCTCTTTGAGCCATAAAGGTGTAATATTGAGTGGTTTTGACATGAGATTGATTCATATATGTCAAAAATTAAGTATGAATCTTTTTTACAATTTATCACGACAATATGATCAGGTTTTCTCAGTTTTCAAGGAGTGATATTTTTTATTAAAATGTATATTTTAAACAAATAATAGATACTAAGAGTCATACTAGTTACATCGTGAATCATATTGTGGTGAAAAATATTCCTACACGTCAAAAATGACTTATGTATTTTTTTCTGAAGTAAAATACAAATTTAATGTGTTTTAAAAGTTGTGAGTTTGTAATTTTTTTCACAAAAATTAATGTCAATTTTGAATAAGAAGACACACTTCGAGTCATATTAATAACACCATGCATTGGATTAAGGTGAAACTAATTATTAAAATTATTCAATGACATATGAATAAGTGTTATAATGGATTAAGATAATTCAAATTCATTTACTTGGGTTTGAGTATGGAACTCATGTTTTTTACTAAAATGACAATAAAATCTAGAAACAATCACTTTATGTAATACATGAGACATCTTGTGTGGATTTTGAGATGATTCTTATTCATACATGGAAAAAATGAATTATAAATTTTTTTACCTAATTATCAAGACAATCTGAGTGTTTATTTTCGGTTTATAGAGAGTGATTGTTTTTTGTATTAAAATGTAAATTTTAAACTGATAATCGACTCATGGAGTCATACTAGTCATACCGTGCATTGTATTTAGGTGTGAATAAATACTAAAAAACAAAAAGGACTTATGTATCATTTTACATAAGTACCAAAACTATCTAAATGAGTTTTCTTAGTTTTGAGTATGTTAGTTTTTTTCACTAAAAGTAATGTCAGATTTGAATAAAAACATGCACTTGGAGTCATACCAGTCCGAAAAGGAATCTCATGAGGTAATGATAGATCCTACACATCCCAAATTACTGATAAATCATTTTAAAAATTTCAATAAACAATTAGAATTCATTTCCTCATTTTTGAGTCTTTCACATTTGTTTTTACTAATATGCCATTTTAAACTGGAAAGATGCACTTTGAGTAATATAGGACTAATTGTGTGTGGTTTTAACATGAAAATAATTCATACAAATAAAAAACTAATTATGAATTATTTTCCCAAATTATTAATAAAATAAGTTTTCATTTTCTCTATTTTCAGTGAGTGGCACTTTTTTGTATTAAAAAGTTAATTTTAAACTGATTATAGAAAATTGGAGTCAGACTGGTCACATTGTGAATCATATTGAGCCATGATTGATTCATACACATAAAAAATGATATATGGATCATTTTTCTAATGTACCAAAACAATATGAATTTTTTTCTCCATTTTGAGTATGTTAGTTGTTTTTTTAGTAAATTTAAGGTCAATTTTAAATAAAAATATGTACTTGGAGTCATACGGGTCACATCATTAATTATATTGAGGTTTGGATGAATGATATGAATAAAAATTGACATGTGGATCATTTTCCTGAATTATCAAAATAATCCAAATTCGTTTCCTTAGTTTTTGAGTGCACCACTTTTATTTTTTACTAAAATGTCATTTTAAGCTGGAAAGATGCACTTGGAGTCATACATGTAGCATTTTGTATGGTTTTGACATGAAACTTATTCATACACAAAATAAATGAATTATCAGTTATTGTACAAAATTATCAATATAATATGACCTCATTTTCTTAGTTTAATGTGAGTGATACTTTATGTATTAATATGTAAATTTTAAACAAATAATAGACAGTGGGAATCATACCAATCACATTGTGATTCAGATTCTGGTGCAGTTGATTCCAAAATGTCGCAAATTAATTATGGATCATTTTTCTAAATTAGGAAAAAATACAAATCTTATTTCATGTTTTTGAATATGTCAGTTGTTTTTTCACTAAAATTTATGAGCATTTTGAATAAAACAGTGCACTTGGATTCATACCAGTCACACTATACATTAAATTGAGATGAATATGATTACTACACATCCAAAATTACTTATGGATAGTTTTACTAATGTATCAAAAGAATCACAATTTGTGTACTCAGTTTTGAGTATGACAGTTTTGTTTTTATCTAAAATGTCATTTTAAACTAGAAACATGCACTTTTAGTGGTTGATTACACACATATTTATCCAATCATTTTTGTTGTATTATATAATTATTTGATGATTAGGAGTTGAACATATGTTGATTTAATAACACTACTATAGAAATTAAAGCTTCCATCATAGAATGATCTTATAAGTGGATTACATCCTTTTAAAAAATCACATGAACAAGTGGTGAAAAACAATATTCCAATAAGAAACCTAAAAAAATTCACAATGGGTATTATCTTAAATAAAAAGTGTTTTTTTCACTTTTAAAAATTTTTTGTCAAACAAAATCTTTGTAGGATCCCCATTCTACTTCATTCCCCAATAATTGATTTTTATTTTCAAGACAATGCTTCGTCTCCTCCTCCACCACGATCTTTACATCAGTCTTCACCTATGCATCCTCATCCACATCGGTATCCAACTTAGAATCAACCTCCACCTTTCCTACCCCACTTCATTCACCTCTACCTCCACCTCCAACTCTACCTACACCTATCCCCCCGCCTTCATGATTTCACAACAATTTTAATGATTGCAGTTCGGTACTTCTAAAAAAATTATTTTCTTCTGTTATAGTTTTCATTGAGAAAGAGATCAAAAATTATATATAATAATTATAATGATAATTATTCAATCCCTAAATATATTTAAAACTTCATAATTTGTACTAGATTATAAGCATAGTATTAAGTCACTTCAATTTGTTATCATCAAAAAATTTTAAAAAAAATATATTTCCCACTCATCGATAAACAATTTTATTTTTTATTTTCTGTATGTAGGTTGTTATAAATATTGATATAACTGGGAAAATATAGACAAATAAATTGTTATGAAATATATTTAATGAAATTGTAATTACATTTCGAAATTATTAGTTCCGGGATGCTGCCATTTTTATGATTTAGGATTTTTCTCATAAATTTTCTATCCCAATATCAACAATAGATGTCATTATCTTATTTCAAACACTGTAGAAACTTTGAAAAAAATAATTAAAATGTTTTCATCATTAAATATTTCTATATATACATCAATTTTTTCATTTTTTGTAATTCATAGGATTTATCTTATCAGACACCAACTTCATGCCATGATCTATCCTATATTTAACGGTCACCCTATAATAATAAAAATCTTGTTAAAACACAAACTAGAAAAATAATTCAAAGATTATATATCATATGTTTATTGTAGTGTATTTCGTATTGAAAATAAACATCATGTATAGTTGGTTTATTTCATATCGATGAATTGGGTCAAAAAAATATCCATTGTGTTCAGACTAACAGTGATCTACATCATATGCGCCCTAAAAACACAAAAAACAATTATGTAATAAAAAATTAATAATATATTTTATGTGATTAGATCGTACAGTTTTACTTTTTCTGTGTTGGAATCAGAAAGAGTCTTTTATCTGACATTTTTTTTATTAAACTCTTCAAGTAACTCACCTTTTCTCTTCTCAATTTTATTTTGTTGTCCAACGTAAGTTCGTTCCTAGAAATGATACAGGGATTTATGAATCCAAATCATTCTTTACATGATCTTCCATTTATATAGTCGTGATATAAATTTCAATACAAAATATGAATAGTTATTAACATTAATAAACATATTATATCGCTATTGGGACAAAAATATTATGAAAATATATCTTATATTTTATGCACATCTTATATTCAAGACCATTCATTCTTGAGAATCTCATTTAGAGTCTTGAGACCGATTTCATATATCAATGAATTTCCATATATTTATTATTCATAATCAATGTAAGAAATAATTTTATCATTAAATGTGGTCTCTTCATGAAGTTTTAATGATAATAAATGTTTCTATGGAACATGATGGGAGAAGGTACTCTTGGATGGTCATTTTGTTTTCATGTACAATTCGCTATATTTTCTTGATTTTGTCTTCTATTTCTGCACCAATTATCCATTTATTATATCACACCTCACTTTAGAAATATTATCATAAACTATTATAGGTTTTTTCTTGTTAATAAATTTGTTAAAGATGTATGACATGTATATTTATAAGGTTAGAAAGCCCTTCTATGAAAGCTACAATAACATCATTGATCATTGTAATATTCCATCCATCAAGTGGAATATGGATCATAAAAGTAGGATCTTGATCTACCTCAGTCCACATTCTAATGTGATCTTTTGGGTGGTCTTGATTGTGTTCCAGGTCTATTGGGATATTGTAAAATTTACCCATCACAACATAGTAGTGAATGGGTGTTGAAAGGTAAAATATCATACAACTATAAACATTCAAATTTCAGTAATATAAATTTATCAGAAGAAATTTGAATCACATTTTAGAGAATTAGTAAGGAAAAAATTTATCACTGTTGGAAAGGTGTGCTGTTGGGGAGAATGAATAACCTCAAATCTAATGGGATCATTTTTTTCATGTGAGGTTATTTTATCCACCACTGGTTTGCTTTGATACATTCTTATAAATTAGTATAACAAAATAAATTAAGAAATAAAATATTATAGTGAGTATATATGTGTTTCTAATAATTTTACCATATTATATGTATCTTCATGTGGTTTTATGTTCTCAAAACATGTTTGAAGAGAGACTCTAAAACATACTCCTCTAACATGACCCTATTGATCATGCTACTTCAAAGCGACTGAATGTAGATTTTAACCTAGTACAATCTTTCCCAATTATTGTGACTATACCATAAAAATATATAATAAGAGAAATAGATATTTTTTTAATATTGTTATAAAGCATAACGAATTACAATATTTCATACCTAACCATGCTTCTTATACAATATTTGTGTTCTCATCACCAAATTTACCCTCCATATTTAAATGAGCCTCTTTCCATAGTACATGACGTGG
Source organism: Viscum album (assembly GCA_963277665.1). Classification (NCBI taxonomy): domain Eukaryota; kingdom Viridiplantae; phylum Streptophyta; class Magnoliopsida; order Santalales; family Viscaceae; genus Viscum; species Viscum album. Next base: position 1,784,940,191 of record OY728131.1, on the reverse strand, counting down.
GATGTAAGTGGCTTCTGATTTGGATTCATCATTTTACAAATAGACAAAGGTACATATTTTTATATATAACATAATTATAAATTTACTTGTGATTTAAAATAATTATCAATATCATCCATAATGAATTGTACCACATCCATACTTTCTTATAGGTGTATGTTGGTTATGATGCACGTTATTTTTTTCAAAACTATATTTATATTTCATAAATTAACAATTTTTAATCATGTTGGATAAAATAAATTATGTCAAATAATATATTATCATCTGTAATGCTCCTGGAATGATTTCTCATTGCGACGATTGATAAAAGTTGTGAATGCTTCCTACTTTATAATATGTACATAACTAAGTGGTGGGTGAGGATTTATTTTCCCTTCAAAATCCTTAATATAAAACTTTATAAGAAGAGTCCAGAAGCCTCAATGAGATTTTCCAGTAGCAAAAAAAATTCATATTGAAATTTTATAATATAAACAAACTCTATAAAGAATAAATAAAATTAAATCAATGTTTCATTATTTAGTTTTTCAGTAAAATACATAATGTATATTGTAACATTACCACTATATCATTACAAAGGATTCCCTTATTTATTGGTTAGATGTGGTTCCATGAATCCACATCAATCAAAAAATTTTCCCTCATTATTACCCCAAGATAAGTAATGAAAATTGACTTGTTGGGGCCAATAGGTTGGCCACATTGATTCCAACCAACCTAATATTTTATACCCTGACATCTTACCATGATAATTTTATTCAACACTATTATTTGGTTTTGTTTTTGTTTTTTCATCAACATGACTTTGATCCCCTAATAAATTTGAAATTTCATCATAAACAATATATTCTTCTTTGGGAATAGTAACATCTTTTTGTGGAGAAGAAATTGTTTACCTGAGTAGTAAAACTCTTAATTTTTCTTGAATAAAAACAATGCAATACACTATATGCATAAAAATACACATTTTCATGAATCTGGAATAAAAACTATTACCATCATAAAAAAAATATAATAATTCAATACACTATTATAACCAACCTTCACTACATTTTTTAACATGTTCACAGACACTTGATTTCCATTCATCTATTGACTATGGATTGGACACCATATTTCAAACTAACCTTCCTCCCTTTATTGTGGTCTCAATGTTCCTTGATAACATGCCTCCCAAACAGTTATTATTTAATTTTTTGTTTGATATATATCTACCATATTTTTTGGACATCGACCTATATTGCATGAACATCTCTATCCAAAATTCATTATATACGGAGTGTTGGTGATCATATTCGATTAACACAACTAAGAGTTGTTCAATGTACATAAAAGATATATGGGATGATTCTCAAACAAAAAAATTGTAATAATAACCATTTGGGAGATGAATGTCGAGTTTCCATTAAGGTTAAAAATTTACCAACATGAAATTTTAATTATGGATTAAAATAAATAACATTTTAAAAATGATGGAATGAACATTCAAATCTACATGACTTCCACATGCATCCATTTACGTCCACTCACAAACAATTATTGTCTCTCACTTCCTCTGAAATGTTTATTTTTTTGTAGGTCTTAGAGAAGAAAAAAACATTAGGTTGTATTGGTGTGAGCTGGATGGGAGAACATGAAGACTAGCCATTTCTCAAAGCTACCAAGAGATGGTATCCCGAATATGAAGATGAAAAATATGTTGGATATATTTGATCATTATAGGAGGAATACTTTCGTGAATCAGATTAGTACCCTATTAATTTTCCAGGTTCAAGGGAAGGAGAATAAAAAATTGTATTTGGAATGTTTTTTCCACAAAAAAATGAACAGCATGAGTATTTTCCGGAGGTTACTCATCATAGTAGTATTTTCATCCATGTATGACTACCGAAAAAGTTATAATAGAATTCAATAGACTACACACAAAATACAAGGAATTATTTATAAAGTTTTGTCAAAAGTAATCAAGTAAGTCATACAAGAATATGTATATCTAGAATTCAAATGAATTTATTTAGTATATTTTGATTAATTCTTTAGAGTCATTTTTTGGTCTTGGGAGGTAGTAAATGATGAAGATTAAATGATGAAAGAGTTCAATAATGAGTTGGGTGATGCGATATTCAATAACATGGTAATAGATTTGATAGAGATTAATGAGTACAATCCAAGCGAGAAATATTTAATCAAGGAGCATTGGAACCACAATGATGAGAGGAAGGGTAGTTTGAATCTGGGAGTCCAATACATCATCAGGAGATGGAAAGAAATAAAGAGTTCAAGGAAATATAAAAAAAAGTTAGCTAAGGTTAATTGTTCTGCAATATTGACTTATTATATCTATGTTCAAGACATAAATTTTTTTCATGAAAGATGCATGAAATTGTGGAATTTTATGCATGGAGTTTATTTTTTGTATATTAATATTACTATGATAAATATTTATTTACCCAACCTTATTTTTGATCTTTTTTGATCTTTTTATGAAATTTTATTGATGTTGCCTCTGACAATTTTGTGTTGAATGCTTCTTTCATAACAATAAATAGAGATGTAGATCATAGTGATCCCATATTAAGCTGGAATGAGTTTACAGAGTAGAGTTGGTATTTTGTAGGTATAGGTAAGTGAGTTATAGGGGGAATGTGGTCTCCATGTTATTTAGATATTGTGGTTCCTATATGCATCCCGAGAGGGATTATTCCCTTCGATCATAGAGGGAATAATAAATATGAGAAGAGGTTGTAGGTGGAGGGGGACTTCAATTTTCTCTAGGTTATAGCTTCAATGTTTTGAGGGTATTTTCCTTGGCCTTATATTGTGCCATCTATATGGATTCAACTTCCTTTAAATTTAACTAAACATACTATAATTATTCTTAAATTTCTTTTTTCACTTTGTCCAATGGAATTGGCCATGTTGATTCTTCTTCTTCTTTTCACTCTTATGCTGACGATTTTGATTGATTGATGATTTCATTGAGAGAGTTACATTACAAGAGGGAGGATTTAGGTTTATTAGACCATGATAGATATTTTAGTACTTTCATTATAATTTTTAAGAGTATGTATTGAATAGTTGGAGCGGGAGTATGTGAATAAAATTAAGAGTAAGTATAAATTGTGTACTCTATTATAGGAACATAGAAGATAATGAAATAAAGGAAAGATAAAAATGTTTCTAGATGTAATTTTATTAGATGATATTAAGAATCATCCATATGAGATAATACAGACCATGTTGGAAAAAATAAGATATTTTTCTACTTTTTATATTTTATAGTTTTCTCTTAGATTTCAGGATGTCAGGTATTATGTTTCCAGCCCAAAGTTGTAGCTTTTAGAGAAAGATATAATTTATTTATACATATATAGCCATACAGATATGTTGACTGACTATAACATATGAAAAAAATCCTTCTCTTTCTTCAAAAGCATTTCCTATAGAGGTAAAAGATGAAATAGAACCACTTGTTGTATTTTCTGTGGTGAAGAGATGAGATGTAAGGTTTATCATAGTTAAGAACAGTTCAAATAACACAAAAATGCAGAAGCTAAAAAGTCAAAAAAGGCTAGAGGAAAGTTAGAAAATAACATACATTATAATATAGACTTTATTTGTTTCAGGGAAAACAGATGAGTCACATCAATAGTATGGGTGTTCCAAAGATCTTTCGAACTGGGAGTGACTGAGTTGCAGTTAGGGTTCTTTTAAATAGATTGAGAAAACTATAGATAGTGTCTTTCAAAAGGTACTAATAAAGTTCCCTTTTATCATCACGAAATTGATTAGTTTTTATAAAGAGATATTTATTAGTGCTAAAAACCACTGATCAATGAAATCATTTCAGTGCTAACATTTTAGCACTAATAAATATTACTTTTAATGGTGCTTTTTTAGCACTCATAATGATCAAATTTTATCACTGCAAAAAAGTGCTGATAAAGGATTTATAATTATAATTATTTTAATAAATTTATTTAAATTTTATAATTATTTAAATATATAATATTTATTATATATAACTATATGAATTCTTATTTAAAAAATAATATTTATTTACTTATAAAAATTATAAATTTATAAATTTATGAATTTTTCAATATAGTAAATATGAATTTATAAATATATTTATTTATAAATATTTATCTAAAAATATATTTTTAACACTATTACTATATATAAAATAAAAAATAAGATCATTTTAAAAAAGTGTGAAATTGGATAATTTAAAATGAGTACACTTCAAAAATATTGAAATAATGGATAATTTTTATTAATAAAATATAAATTTCCTAAAAAATATCTATATACATATATTGATGTAAAGAAAATTATATTTTGAAAATACTAAAATATTGTAGATAAATAAATATATAAATAAATAATATAAATTGATCAAATTCAAAAATAAAATAAAAAATAAAAAAATATTACAAAAAAATAAATAATACCCTAACTATGAAAATTTTAAAAATAAATAAATAAAATTGAATGACTAAAAACATAATATATTAAATGTATCATGTTATAATGAAATTCAAAAATATACTAAAATTTGAATAAATTACATATATTTTATGTGTATGTGTTTCTATATAATATTTCATTAATTTCATAAATATATTTGTGTCACTTGTATATAAAAATATACTAATTACATATATTTGTGTATGTGAAATAATTGTAACACACAATGTTTGATATATATTAAATTTAAAAATAAAACAACATTAAAAATGAATAAAACATTGATATGTTTTTAATTATTAAAAATTATTTAATATATATATACATATATTTTATTCATTTTTAATAATATTTGTTTCATTAATGAATTTTTATTTTTTCTGTAATTTATTCATTTTTAATTTTATTTTTAATTATTAAAAATTATTTGTTTTGTATATCTATATTTGATATATTCTATTAATTAGTTTTTATAATATATATATATATATATATATTAAATTTATTCATTTTTAACTATAATTATTTAATTTGTAAAATGTTTAATATTATTCTTAATTTTTTCCTTTTAAATTTTTGTTATATTAATTATTTTAGTTTTTCATTTCAGATATCTATATATTTAATATATACTATTTATTAAATTTTAATATATATATATATATATATATTCAATTTAATGATTTATTATAATAATTATTTAATTAAGGGTGTTTTTAATTATGTAGGTTTTTAAATTATTTCATTTTATTTGGGAGCTTTATCCACACTAAAAAAACACTATTAAAGGATGGCCTTTGTTAATGCTAAAAATTCTGTGCTGATAAATTCCATTTTTATCTGCGATAAAATAAAGTACTAATAATGGTTATATTGTATCTGTGTTAAAAAACACTGATAAAAGGTTCTCTTTATCATTGTTTTTTAGCACTCATAAAGATGTACTTTATTAATGCATATTTATTTCACTGATAAATTCTAGCGTTGTTAAATAAATCCTTCAAGGTAGTGTTCATGTGATACCTATGCGTATGATAGGCTTAACACATATAAATGTATGATATTTAATTATAGAAAAACCTTATATGAAAGGAAACTACATCTGATAGCTATAGAATATGTTAAAGTTAAGAGAAATTCCATTTTCTGTGATATAAAATCGTAATCTATAACTAATATTATGGGGAAAGCTACCAACTGAATATTTGAGAATTCAATCACTATTTAATTTTAAAGAAGGTAAATTTAAATAATGTTATTATATTGTTATTTAATGATTCAATGATCATGATTAAGCTAATTGGATTATGGTTTAAGACAATATTAAAGGAATATCATCATTAAGAGATACTATAGTCTAATATGAGTTCCCTTCTTTATGTTATACTTCCATGTCATTGTTTCATGGAAACATGGATAAATCAAATAATATTGACTATAAAAAATTTCCTGGAAGAATAATAATATATAAACAATCAATAACTTTGGGATAATTGACCTATATTTTAAAGCAGTATGAATGTTGATTCAAACTAAACAAATATCTTTCAAATTTGAATATATAGATCACCATTTATGAAGATTTGAGGACTTTCCAAATTGATATACAAACTCCAAATATTCACAATCCTATGAATATAAAATTGGAAAGACGATAAGAAGATGGAAAAATCCATTTATGTTTCTATTCCATGAATAATTAAAATCAAATCATATGTATTTAGGAACTAAATACTATACCTATAATAAGAACATCTTCTATATAGTAATATAATAAGGAGATCATTGAGAAGAAGGGACAATCCCTACACACATGTGAATCTAATAATCATATAATTGAAGGATACAAACATATTCAAAACAATACTCAAAAAATATTGAGGGGAAGAAAAATTCCAGGATAAAACTACACTAGATTGTATATGGAGTCTAATTTATACTCATTGATTTATGGAAGATCCATTCATGGAATGTTTGGTGATGTTGAGAACTGTCCAGAGGACTGGGATTTGGAAACCAGTATATTGGAATGTGGGAAGTTGATAACACCTTGTGAACTAGTATAAATATCATCCAGTGGTACTCTAGATCCCACGGTGGGACTCTATAGAATAATAGTCCAATACTTTTTTGTAACAACTTCAAATGAAATAGTAAAATAATATTTGATTTGAGTGACTTGGAAACCATAATAAGGATTACACTTTCAATTAAAATCCATGTAAATACTTGTATCTTATACCTTTTACTTTTTTTATATCTCGGTAACTATAAGAGACAAATATATGTGTGGAACATGATCTTAATATGTTTAAAATTTTTAATTAAATTTTAACAATTTGTGAAAAGAGATCGTCGATTCACCTACCTCTCAACGGTCCATCAAACCTGGGTTTGAAAAGTGGTATCAGATCTAATTTTGGTAGCCTATGAAAATATCTATCTTTAATTAAATATTTCAACAACCCAAAATTAGAGGCAATTTATGTTTTACATATTAATTTAAATATTACAATCTACACTATAAATTTTAAGAAAAATTAGATGAAAAAGCAAATGAAGTTAAGAAATTGTTTGATGAAAAATAAATAGAATCCACTACTTAATGATCAAAAAATATTTATATTAATCCAATTAAGGTTTTCATCACTCTTCTGATGAGTATGTCATAAGGGTAATTATTGTTTAGTTATTGAATCTGTTAAGAATTTTACTTTGAGATTAAGAATTACTTTAAAATGATTCATGTTGAGGCTATTGAATATATACTTGTGTAATCAAAATAATTCCACATGAAAATGAACAATTGAATACTGAATCTGATGTAATAGATCATGAGATGGTTATAAAATTGTAACAATGTATGGATATCAGAAACTATGTAAATTCCAAGTTCATGTTTTATAATGAATATGACACCGTGGATAAGAAAAACATGAAAATTTCAATTTTTTAGATGGGTGAAGAAGATAATATTAGTAAAAATTGAATCATGTTATGGAATAATTTCATATAGTTGTAATTGTTATTATGGATACCTAATTGGATGCTAAATAAAAAAAGGATAATTAAATTGACAGTACACTATATGAATGATGTACATTGTATGATTACTTGATTGAGAAGATACAGTTAAAGTTGGAAGAATTCCTTATATATTTTGTTAGGTACAATTAAATCCCTCAACATGAACTGGCATCAATTATATATCAATTTTAAACAATGGAGTAGGCATAAACAGATATTTTAAAAAAAATTAATATGAATGATTCTATCATGGAAGTGTTTGTATAGTTTTATTGTAAAAATATTCAAATTATTGGAATGATGTTATTGAATTCATCCCATGATATAAAAATAATATAATCTTTAAATAAGGTTCCATCCATATTAAAATATATTTCTTTTATTGAATATATTTTCCTAGAAAGTGAAGGATCTAATGAATTACTATACAAGTATGGATAGATACCAATGATAAGCAGTCCACCAATATGTTAATAGGTGATAAAGAGTGCATACGAATGATAATTACCCAATGGAATCCCATGAAACTGAGAAGTATTCCCTAAAATTAAAAGGTAAACAATTTAGCCAGACTATAAGAATAGTAAAAAGTTAGTTAATTATGTGTGAATTTATATTTTATTGAATGTTTTGACATAGGTCTATAGAATTTAATCATTGTTTTTCAACATCTGGTAAATATAGAAGAGTTAGGTTATGGGTGAATAGTGCTAGTAGTAAAAAATCTTCTAGACAGATATAGATATCATATAATGTGAATAATATATCCACTATGAAATGATTTGGTTTTTTATAAGACTTATATGATTATTATTAAGCATGTGGTTATAACGTATATGTGTTCTAGTTCAAACCAACTCAATACAACTCATGTGCTACTCAAAAGAAAATAGCCCAGTAGAATAAGGAACATGTTATGTAAGTCGTGATTTGTAGAAAAATATTATGTGCATCACCAAATACTTCTATAAAGTCAAATAAGGTGAATGAAGGTGATGATATAATAACAAATTAGAAATTAGAAAATATAACAATCAATGGGACCTTAAAGATGGATAAAGTCTGCTTTCAAAGGTGAAAAAAATATTGTACATCGTATATCTATATAGAAATTCAAAATAGATTGTGATAGGTTCATAAAAAATAAAAAGAATCCCAAAATATTCTTATTCTCTAAAAGATAAAGTAAAGAAGATATCCTCACACAAAATAAAATGTGAAAGTATGAATAAGTCCACTACTTCATAGGAATTTCATAATTGGAAACAAAAAATTATAACTAGAATGATGAGCTCTCCCAAAATCAAATATGGAAATAATGGATGATCTTGGTTGAGAAGAAAATATCAAACTTACTTCTCTAATTAATGGTCATTTATAAACCCTTATTATTCTTATTTATATCTTTATGAGTACTTTATTTCATGTAATTAAAGGAGTATTGAAAAGGGGGAGTTGTATCATGTATAGTATATATATAGTGAAATATGTTTCCATCACAGATTACCTGTAGAATAAAATCATCTACGATGAAGTGGAAACAATTACATCCCTTGAGGTGGATAAAACATAAAGTGGATATAAAAAATATTATTTTTTCATATATATGGAATGTTTAGAAAATTCTTTCTACATATATAATATAGGTATGATAATCACACGTAATTTCCTTTTTTATTGTAAAAAACATGTTTATAAAGGTAGTGTGTTAGTTAATGTGAAAGATAATATAAACAAGGAGTTTTATCAATTATTCAATTGATGTATTTTGATGAAATTTTATTGAATATAGGATTTATAATTATTGGAAAATATAAGGAAGAAATCCTATAATTAGAAATTGAGAATTGTACCACATTATGGATTGCTTTCTATAAAATTTTCATTTATTATTTTAATCATTCTTGTTTTCTATACCATTCGTACTCATGGAGACATATATTTGAATAACTACATGCTCATTTCTATTAAATATATAGTTCCACTCTTCTCTAAAAAACCTAAACTGACATAATTTAGATAAAAAATGGTGATTATGTTGTTTTTGATAGACCATAGAAGAAGCATTTGGTTGTAGATATAAATCCACACCCATATATTTGTTTAAATTTATATATAATAAGTGGGACAAGAAAGTATCTCAAACACATTTATCAGCCTTAGAATTTAGTGATATTGAATAAAATATAAAAGGGATACAATAGAGCCCATGTTTTGGTTACATTTTTCCAATCAAAGAGGATTGTATAATAATATAAATTTTTCAATATGTTATAGAGAAGTTTGAAAGCCTCATTGAACTAATGGAATCATAAATGGAAAATAATGATGGTAGAAACTACTTTAATACTTTTGATGGATAGATTCATGTAGCAACACATTATATGTGATTATTAATGAACTGATCATTAATGTAATATATAAATGGATTGTGGATAATAAAATATATATGTGTTTTAAGAAGATTTTTAAAGCCTAGGAATTAGGAGGGGTGGTTCTGGGATGGTTATTGGATGTCTATAATTTCTACTATACTGGATGAGAAACATTAATATGTCTAGATAGTATAAGTCTGAGATAACCATTTTTGTAAGTTTGTGATAAATTAATTGTATTTTTGTAAAATGGTGCTAAAAAGGACTATGTGAGTCTTCATAAGGTTTTGACGGTGTGGGTGAGATGTTTATATGGTTGGGATAGTGGCTTTATAAGTTATATTCCTAAATAATTTTATGAAATGTAAATAATAGATGGATCTTATGGGTGTGGATTCACATACAAAAACATTGTGTATGCATGTATGAGTCATCAACAAACAAATCATTGAGTTTTTATATGATTCAGGGGATTTTTTTGATACACAATTAATATAATATATTTCATGGTATTTTACATATAATATATTGATCTGATAAGATAATTGCTTCTTATGATAATAACATGTATGATATGTCGAGATCAAATGAAAGAAATATCGCATATGATTAAAAATAAAATCATAAGGATGGAAACAATATATGATTTCCATGGATGAAGTTCACCTCAAATAAAATTCCATTTTATATGTTACTAAAATCAGAGCATACAACTAATCTTGTGGGATTAGTTAATAACTAAATATCAAATAAATTTGGAGTTATTAAATTTTGATGAAAATGTATTCCGATGATGTGGTTGACCAACTCATTAAGCATTAAAATATCCCGATTAATCCAAGTGGATTATTATTAATGACAAGATCATTATAAGACCAAATGAGTTATATGATGAAGTTTCAGATGAGTTCTGTGCTATAATCCATTCTTCCATGTCACATTGTAATAAAAATATAGATAATTAAAAGGAGTTTAGTTATAGTAGATTTCATGGATGAATTGAAACATAGAAATATTAGATTTTTTTGGGATAATTTACTGGGAATTTAAATGGTATTTAATGATTATTAAATTTGGAAAATATATTCTATATTTTAACATGATGATCATCTATTACAGATATATGATGAGTATCCAAATTTATATAGAAACATGAAATATTCATGATTATATGAATATAAATCTATACCAACATAAAGAAGTTGAAAAAAATCCAAAATTAGTTACTCCTTAAAGAAACACATCCATTCATAGGAGTGATAAAACCTAATACGTTTCTTATAAGAATAACACATGTTATTTTGAGTGAGAAGAACTAGGTGGCCATTGGGAAGAAGGAATAAGGCCAACACACATGTGGAGAAATTGATTATATTTTTTAGGATAGTATACGCATTCATAATAATCATCTCATTTAGTTTATGGGGATGAGAAAGCCTAACCCATCACTATAGTAGAGGTTAAATGGTGTTTATGTTCTACTCACAAGTGCATGGGAAATAAATTTAAGGACTGTACAAGCAAGTTAATGTTAATTGGGAGAAATTACAATGGGAAATTTCAAGGACGGTAAAACAATTTCAAGTGTGAAAATCAGTATAATGATTTTTCTATGGGGATATGGAGCCCACAATAAGATTATATTGAAGCATAGTGTGAGACAATTCTGTGTAACCACTTTACATGACCTAGTGGAAGAATATGTGATTATAGAAACACCACATTTTCATTCCTAACTATTATGTTATTCTTATGTTAAACATCATAATAGATATAGAATCTTGGTTAAAAAGGTTTAGTATTTTGAGAAACATAGTCTCATACATATCTTTTACATAACAAAACATAAAAAATATTTAAATAATTTATTTATCCCCTTCAAATTACTCCCAAACAATTATTGTCTCTCACTTCCTCTAAAATGTTTATTTTTTTGTAGGTCTTAGAGAAGAAAAAACATTAGGTTGTATTGGTGTGAGGTGGATGGGAGAACATGAAGACTAGCCATTTCTCAAAGATACCAAGAGATGGTATCCCGAATATGAAGCCAAAAAATATGTTGGATATATTTGATCATTGTAGGAGGAATACTTCCAAGAATCAGATTAGTACCCTATTAATTTTACAGGTTCAAGGGAAAGAGAATAAAAAATTGTATTTGGAATGTTTTTTCCACAAAAAAATGAACAACATGAGTATTTTCAAGAGGTTACTCATCATAGTAGTATTTTCATCCATGTATGATTACCGACAAAGTTATAATATAATCCAATAGACTACACAAAAAATACAAGGACTTTTTTATAAAGTGTTGTCATAAGTAATCGAGTAAGTCATACAAGAATATGTATATCAAGAAATGAAATGATTTTATATATTATATTTTGATTAATTCTTTAGATTCATTTTTTGTTCTTAGGAGGTAGTAAATGATGAAGATTAAATGATGAAAGAGTTCAATAATGAGTTGGGTGATGTGATATTCAATAACATGGTAATAGATTTGATAGAGATTAATGAGTACAATGAAAGAGAGAAATATTTAATCAAGGAGCATTGGAACCACAATGATGAGAGGAAGGGTAGTTTGAATCTGGGAGTCCAATACATCATCAAGAGATGGAAAGAAATAAGGAGTTCAAGGAAATATAAAAAAAAGTTAGCTAAGGTTAATTGTTCTGCAATATTGACGTATTATATCTATGTTCAAGACAGAAATTTTTTTCATGAAAGATGCATGAAATTGTGGAATTTTTTGCATGGAGTGTATTTTTTGTATATCAATATTACTATGATAAATATTTATTTACCCAACCTTATTTTTGATCTTTTTGGATCTTTTTATGAAATTTTATTGATGTTGCTTCTGACAATTTTGTGTTGAATGCTTCTTTCATAACAATAGATGGAGATGTAGTTCATAGTGATCCCATATTAAGCTGGATTGAGTTTACAGAGTAGAGGTTGTATTTTGTAGGTATAGGTAAGTGAGTTATACGGGGAATGTGGTCTCCATGATATTTAGATATTGTGGTTTCTATATGCATCCCGAGAGGGATTACTCCCTTCAATCAAGGAGGGAATAATAAATATTGGAAGAGGTTGTAGGTGGAGGGGGACTTCAGTTTTATCTAGCTTATAGCTTCAATGTTTTGATGGTATTTTCCTTGGCCTTATATTGTGCCATCTATATGGATTCAACTTCCATTAAATTTTACTATACATACTATAATTATTCTTAAATTTCTTTTTGCACTTTGTCCAATGGAATTGGCCATGTTGATTCTTCTTCTTCTTTTCACTCTTATGCTGACGATTTTGATTGATTGATGATTTCATTGAGAGAGTTACATTACAAGAGGGAGGATTTAGGTTTATTAGACCATGATAGATATTCGAGTACATTCATTATAATTTTTAAGAGTATGTCTTGAACAGTTGGAGCGGGAGTATGTGAATAAAATTAAGAGTAAGTATAAATTGTGTACTCTATTATAGGAACATAGAAGATAATGAAATAAAGGAAAGATAAAAATGTTTCTAGATGTAATTTCATTAGATGATATTGAGAATCATCGATATGAGATAATACAGACTATGTTGGAAAAAATAAGATATTTTTCTACTTTTTATATTTTATAGTTTTCTCTTAGATTTCAGGATGTTAGGTATTATGTTTCCAGCCCAAAGTTGTAGCTTGTAGAGAAAGATATAATTTATTTATACATATAAGGCCATATAGATATGTTGAATGACTATAACATATGAAAAAAATCCTTCTCTTTCTTCAAAAGCATTTCTTATAGAGGTAAACGATGAAATAGAACCACTTGTTGTATTTTTTATGGTGAGGAGATGAGATGTAAGGTTTATCATAGTTAAGAACAGTTCAAATAACACAAAAATGCAGAAGCTAAAAAGTCAAAAAAGGCTATAGGAAAGTTAGAAAATAACATACATTGTAATATAGACTTTATTTGTTTCAGGGAAAACAGACGAGTCACATCAATAGTATGGGTGTTCCAACGATCTTGAGAACCGTGAGAGACTGAGCTGCAGTTAGGGTTCTTTTAAATAGATTGAGAAAACTATAGATAGTGTCTTTCAAAAGGTACTAATAAAGTTCCCTTTTATCATCACGAAATTGATTAGTTTTTATAAAGAGATATTTATTAGTGCTAAAAAACACTGATCAATGAAATCATTTCAGTGCTAACATTTTAGCACTGATAAATATTACTTTTAATGGTGCTTTTATAGCACTCATAATGATCAAATTTTATCAGTGCAAAAATGTGCTGATAAAGGGTTTACAATTATAATTATTTTAATAAATTTATTTAAATTTTATAATTATTTAAATATATAATATTTATTATATATAACTATATGAATTATTATTTAAAAAATAATATTTATTTACTTATAAAAATTATAAATTTAAAAATTTATGAATTTTTAAATATAGTAAATATGAATTTATAAATATATTTATTTATAAATATTTATCTAAAAATATATTTTTAACACTATTACTGTATATAAAATAAAAAATAAGTTCATTTTAATAAAGTGTGAAATTGGATAATTTAAAATGAGTACACTTCAAAAATATTGAAATAATGGATAGTTTTTATTAATAAAATATAAATTTCCTAAAAAATATCAATATATATATATATATTGATGTAATAAAAATTAAATTTTGAAAATAACAAAATATTGTAAATAAATAAATATATAAATAAATAATATAAATTTATCAAATTCAAAAATAAAATAAAAAATAAAAAAATACTACAAACAAATAAATAATACCCTAACTATAATAATTTTAAAAATAAATAAATAAAATTGAATGACTAAAAACATAATATATTAAATGTATCATGTTATAATGAAATTCAAAAATATACTAAAATTTGAATAAATTACATATATTTTATGTGTATGTGTTTCTATATAATATTTCATTAATTTCATAAATATATTTGTGTCTCTTGTATATAAAAATATACTAATTACATATATTTGTGTATGTGATATAATTGTAACACACAATGTTTGATATATATTAAATTTAAAAATAAAACAACATTAAAAATGAATAAAACTTTGGTATGTTTTTAATTATTAAAAATTATTTAATATATATATATAAATAAATTTTATTCATTTTTAATAATATTTGTTTCATTGATGAATTTTTATTTTTTTTGTAATTTATTCATTTTTAATTTTTTGTCTAATTATTAAAAATTATTTGTTTTGTATATCTATATTTAATATATTCAATTAATTAGTTTTTATAATATATATATATTTATATATTTGTATTAAATTTATTCATTTTTAACTATAATTATTTAATTTATAAAATGTTTAATATTATTCTTAATTTTTTTCCTTTTAATTTTTTTTTATATTAATTATTTTAGTTTTTCATTTCAGATATCTATATATTTAATATATACTATTTATTAAATTTTAATATATATATATATATATTCAATTTAATGATTTTTTATAATAATTATTTAATTAAAGGGGGTTTTTAATTATGTAGGTTTTTAAATTAGTTCATTTTATTTGGGAGCTTTATCCACACTAAAAAAACACTGTTAAAGGATAGCCTTTGTTAATGCTAAAAATTCTGTGCTGATAAATTCCATTTTTATCTGCGATAAAATAAAGTACTAATAATTGTTATATTGTATATGTGTTAAAAAACACTGATAAAAGGTTCTCTTTATCAACGTTTTTTATCACTCATAAAGATGTACTTTATTATTGCATATTTATTTCACTGATAAATTCTAGCGTTGTTAAATAAATCCTTCAAGGTAGTGTTCATGTGATACCTATGCGTATGATAGGCTTAACACTCATAAATTTATGATATTTTATTATAGAAAAACCTTATATGAAAGGAAACTACATCTGATAGCTATAGAATATGTTAAAGTTAAGAGAAATTCCATTTTGAGTGATATAAAATCGTAATCTACAACTTATATTATGGGGAAAGCTACCAACTGAATAATTGAGAATTCAATCACTATTTAATTTAAAAGAAGGTAAATTTAAATAATGTTATTATATTGTTATTTAATGATTCAATGATCATGATTAAGCTAATTGGATTATGGTTTAAGACAATCTTAAAGGAATATCATCATTAAGAGATACTATAGTCTAATATGAGTTCCCTTCTCTATGTTATACTTCCGTGTCATAGTTTCATGGAAACATGGATAAATCAAATAATATTGACTATAAAAAATTTCCTGGAAGAATAATAATATATAAACAATCAATAACTTTGGGATAATTGACCTATATTTTAAAGCAGTATGTATTTTGATTCAAACTAAACAAATATCATTCAAATTTGAATATATAGATCACCATTTATGAAGATTTGAGGACTTTCCAAATTGATATACAAACTCCAAATATTCACAATCCTATAAATATAAAATTGGAAAGACGATAAGAAGATGGAAAAATACATTGATGTTTCTATTCCATGAATAATTATAATCAAATCATATGTATTTAGGAACTAAATACTGTACCTATAATAAGAACATCTTCTATATAGTAATATAATAAGGAGATCATTGATAAGAAGGGACAATCCCAACACACATGTGAATCTAATAATCATATAATTGAAGGATACATACATATTCAAAACAATACTCAAAAAATATTGAGGGGAAGAAAAATTCCAGGATAAAACTACACTAGATTGTATAGGGTGTCTAATTTATACTCATTGATTTATGGAAGAGCCATTCATGGAATGTTTGGTGATGTTGAGAACTGTCTGGGGGACTGGGATTTGGAAACCAGTATATTGGAATGTGGGAAGTTGATAACACCTCGTGGACTAGTATAAATATCATCCAGTGGTACTCTAGATCCCACGGTGGGACTCTATGGAAGAATAATACAATACTTTTTTGTAACAACTTCAAATGAAATAGTAAAATAATATTTGATTTGAGTGACTTGGAAACCATAATAAGGATTACACTTTCAATTAAAATCCATGTAAATAATTGTATCTTATACCTTTTACTTTTTTTATATCTGGGTAACTATAAGAGACAAAAATATGTGTGGAACATGATCTTAATATGTTTAAAATTTTTAATTAAATTTTATCAATTTGTAAAAAGAGATCGCCGATTCACCTACCTCTCAACGGTCCATCAAAACTGGGTTTGAAAAGTGGTATCAGATCTAATTTTGGTAGCCTATGAAAATATCTATCTTTAATTAAATTTTTCAACAAACCAAAATTAGAGGCAATTTATGTTTTACCTATTAATTTAAATATTACAATCTAAACTATAAATTTTAAGAAAAATTTGATGAAAAAGGAAATGAAGTTAAGAAATTGTTTGATAAAAAATAAATAGAATCCACTACTTAATGATCAAAAAATATTTATATTAATCCAATTAAGGTTTTCATCACTCTTCTGATGAGTATGTCATAAGGGTAATTATTGTTTAGTTATTGAATCTGTTAATCATTTTACTTTGAGATTAAGAATTACTTTAAAATGATTCATGTTGAGGCTATTGAATATATACTTGTGTAATCAAAATAATTCCACATGAAAATAAACAATTGAATACTGAATCTGATTTAATAGATCATGAGATGGTTATAAAATTGTAACAATGTGTGGATATTAGAAACTATGTAAATTCCAAGTTCATGTTTTATAATGAATATCACACCTTGGCTAAGAAAAACATGAAAATTTCAATTTTTTAGATGGGTGAAGAAGATAATATTAGTAAAAATTGAATCATGTTATTGAATAATTTCATATAGTTGTTATTGTTATTATGGATACCTAATTGGATGCTAAAGAAAAAAAAGAATAATGAAATTGACAGTACACTATATGAATGATGTACATTGTATGATGACTAGATTGAGAAGATACAGTTAAATTTGGAAGAATTACTTATATATTTTTTTTAGGTACAATTACATCCCTCAACATGAACTGACATAAATTATATATCAATTTTAAACAATGGAGTAGGCATAAACAGATATTTTAAAAAAATTAATATGAATGATTATATCATGCAAGAGTTTGTATAGTTTTATTGTAAAAATATTCAAATTATTGGAAT
This sequence comes from Viscum album, assembly GCA_963277665.1. NCBI lineage: Eukaryota > Viridiplantae > Streptophyta > Magnoliopsida > Santalales > Viscaceae > Viscum > Viscum album. The sequence goes on along the minus strand of OY728131.1, from coordinate 1,784,922,151 downwards.
GATGTTATTGAATTCATCCCATGATATAAAAATAATATAATCTTTAAATAAGGTTCCATCCATATTAAAATATATTTCTTTTATTGAATATATTTTCCTATAAAGTGAAGGATCTAATGAATTACGATACAAGTATCGATAGATACCAATGATAAGTAGTCCACCAATATGTTAATAGGGGATAAAGAGTGCATACGAATGATAATTACCCAATGGAATCCCATGAAACTAAGAAGTATTCCCTAAAATTAAAAGGTAAACAATTTAGCCAGACTTTAAGAATTGAAAAAAGTTAGTTAAATATGTGTGAATTTATATTTTATTGAATGTTTTGACATAGGTCTATAGAATTTAATCATTGTTTGTCAACATCTTGTAAATATAGAAGAGTTAGGTTATGGGTGAATAGTTCTAGTAGTAAAAAATCTTCTAGACAGATATAGATATCATATAATGTGAATAATATATCCACTATGAAATGATTTGGGTTTTTATAAGACTTATATGATTATTATTAAGCATGTGGTTATAACGTATATGTGTTCTAGTTCAAACCAACTCAAGACAACTCATGTGCTACTCAAAAGAAAATACCCCAGCAGAATATGGAACATGTTATGTAAGTCGTGATTAGTAGAAAAAAATTATGTGCATCACCAAATACTTCTATAAAGTCAAAGAAGATGAATGAAGGTGATGCTATAATAACAAATTAGAAATTAGAAAATATTACAATCAATGGGACCTTAAAGATGGATAAAATCTGCTTTCAAAGGTGAACAAAATATTGTACATCGTATATCTATATAGAAATTCAACATAGATTGTGATAGGTTCATAAAAAATAAAAAGAATCCAAAAATTTTCTTATTCTCTAATAGATAAAGTAAAGAAGATATCCTCACACAAAATAAAATGTGAAAGTATGAATAAGTCCACTACTTCATAGGAATTTCATAATTGGAAACAAAAAATTATAACTAGAATTATGAGCTCTCCCAAAATCAAATATGGAAATAATGGATGATCTTGGTTGAGAGGAAAATATCAAACTTACTTCTCTAATTAATGGTCATTTATAAACCCTTATCATTCTCATTTATATCTTTATGAGTAATTTATTGCATGGAATTAAAGGAGTATTGAAAAGGGGGAGTTGTATCATGTATAGTATATATGTAGTGAAATATGTTTCCATCACAGATTACCTGTAGAATAAAATCATCTACGATGAAGTGGAAAAAATTACATCCCTTGAGGTGGATAAAACATAAAGTGGATATAAAAAATATTATTTTTTCATATATATGGAATATTTAGAAAATCCTTTATACATATATAATATAGGTATGATAATCACACGTAATTTCCTTTTTTTATTGTAAAAAACATGTTTATAAAGGTATTGTGTTAGTTAATGTGAAAGATAATATAAACAAGGAGTTTTATCAATTATTCAATTGATGTATTTTGATGCATTTTTTATTGAATATAGGATTTATAATTATTTGAAAATATAAGGAAGAAATCCTATAATTAGAAATTGAGAATTGTACCACATTATGGATTTCTTTCTATAAAATTTTCATTTATTATTTTAATCATTCTTGTTTTCTATACCATTCGTACTCATGGAGACATATATTTGATAACTACATGCTCATTGCTATTAAATATATAGTTTCATTCTTCTCTAAAAAACCTAAACTGACATAATTTTGATAAAAAATGGTGATTATGTTGTTTTTGATAGACCATAGAAGAAGCATTTGGTTGTAGATATAAATCCACACCCATATATTTGTTTAAATTTATATATAATAAGTGGGACAAGAAAGGATCTCAAACACCTTTATCAGCCTTAGAATTTAGTGATATTTAAAAAAAATAAAAGGGATACAATAGAGCCCATGATTTGGTTACATTTTTTCAATCAAAGAGGATTGTATAATAATATAAGTTTTTCAATATGTTATAGAGAAGTATGAAATCCTCATTGAACTAGTGGAATCATAAATGGAAAATAATGATGGTAGAAACTACTTTAATCCCTTTAATGGATAGAATCATGTAGCAACACATTATATGTGATTAATAATGAACTGATCATTAATTTAATATATAAAGGGATTGTGGATAATAAAATATATATATGTTTTAAGATGATTTTTAATGCCTAGGAATTAGGAGGGGTGGATCTGGGATGGTTATTGGATGTCTAGAATTTCTACTATACTGGATGAGAAATATTAATATGTCTAGATAGTATAAGTCTGAGATAACCATTTTTGTATGTTTGTGATAAATTAATTGTATTTTTTTAAAAAGAAGCTAAAAAGGACTATGTGTGTCTTCATAAGGTTAAGACGGTGTGGGTGAGATGTTTATATGGTTGGGATTGTGGCTTTATAAGATATATTCCAAAATAATTTTATGAAATGTAAATAATAGATGGATCTTATGGGTGTGGATTCACATACAAAAACATTGTGTATGCATGTATGAGTCATCAACAAACAAATCATTGACTTTTTATATGATTCGGGGGATTTTTTTGATACACAATTAATATAATATATTTCATGGTATTTTACATATAATATATTGATCTGATAAGATAATTTCTTCTTATGATAATAACATGTATGATATGTCGAGATCAAATGAAATAAATATCGCATATGATTAAAAATAAAATCATAAGGATGGAAAAATATATGATTTCCATGGATGAAGTTCACCTCAAATAAAATTCCATTTTATATGTTACTAAAATCATAACATACAATTAATCTTGTGGGATTAGTTAATAACTAAATATCAAATAAATTTGGAGTTATTAAAATTTTATGAAAATGTATTCCGATGATGTGGTTGACCAACTCATTAAGCATTAAAATATCCTGATTAATCCAAGTGGATTATTATTAATGACAAGATCATTGGAAGACCAAATGAGTTATATAATGAAGTTTTAGATGAGTTCTGTGATATAATCCATTCTTCCATGTCACATTGTAATAAAAATATAGATAATTAAAAGGAGTTTAATTATAGTAGATTTCATGGATGAATTGAAACATTGAAACAGTATATTATTTTGGGATAATTTACTTGTAATTTAAATGGGACTTAATGATTATTAAATTAGGAAAATATATTCTATATTTTAACATGATGATCATCTATTACAGATATATGATGAGCATCCAAATTTATATAAAAACATGAAATATTCATGATTATATGAATATAAATCTATACCAACATAAAGAAGTTGAAAAGAAATCCAAAATTAGTTACTCCTTAAAGAAACACATACATTCATAGGAGTGATAAAACCTAATACGTTTCTTATAAGAAGAACACATGTAATTTTGAGTGAGAAGAACTAGGTGGCCATTGGGAAGAAGGAATAAGGCCAACACACATGTGGAGAAATTGATCATATTTTTTAGGATAGTATACGTATTCATAATAATCATCTCATTTAGTGTATGGGGATGAGAAAGCCTAACCCATCACTATAGTAGAGGTTAAAGGGTGTTTATGTTCTACTCACCAGTTCATGGGAAATAAATTTAAGGACTGTACAAGCAAGTTAATGTTAATAGGGAGAAATTACAATGGGAAATTTCAAGGACGGTAGAAAAATTTCAAGTGTGTAAATCAGTATAATGATTTTTCTATGGGGATATGGAGCCCACAATAGGATTCTATTGAAGCAAAGTGTGAGACTATTCTGTGTAACCACTTCAGATGACATAGTGGAAGAATATGTGATTATAGAAACACCACATTTTTATACCTAACTATTATATTATTCTTATGTTAAACATCATAATATATATAGAATCTTGGTTAAAAAGGTTTAGTATTTTGAGAAACATAGTCTCATACATATATTTTACATAACAAAAAATAAAAAATATTTAAATAATTTTTTTATCCCCCTTAAATCACTCATAATATTTTTTAATACATGTAACTACATGAGTATATACCTGATAGAAATAGGTGACGTAAATCCCTAGTTAGGGGAGGAACAACAAGGGAGCAATAAGGGACTTGAATAAATAGTACATGATTAAAGGTACCCAGGTCCTTTACACATATTATTATGTGATCTTTAATATAAATATCTATTAATTACAACACAAATATTGTAGGCTGAGTGTATTTGTAAGGTTAGGATTATTATACTTTAAATAGAGACTAAAAATAAAACATCATTATTTTAATCACTATAATGAGATCCCAAATCCTTTCATGATACTAAAACTAAATGGTATAACATGGGGAATACATAGGAAAAAATTATAAAGATAAAAGGTATAATAAGGGAATAAACATGATAAAGAAGAATTACTTTTGATTCAAAGGTATAAAATGATATTATAAAAATAACTCTCATGAGTGATCATATGGGATCATAACATAAATAATGATGTATCATAAGATAATGTCATAATATTAATGTGGTAAAAATATTTAACATGACCAAAACCTGAGTCAAGGATAACTATCTAGAAACTATCACATGGTGGAAAAAGTCTCGTAATGGATTAGGTTTACTCCCTAATCTCGTATATCACATCTCATCAGACTAATGATATACCCAATGAATCAGTGGGAAATATTATTTCAGCACCAATCATCACATTAATAAAATTTAAATTAAATTTTTATCCACATAAAAAAATCAATCATAATCCATAAATATAATAATTACCCATGGAATGTAAATATGTTGCATAATCTATCCTTATATGATAATCAACAGACAGTTCATAATAAACGACTTCAAAAAATGAATATAAGGCATGTATTACCCCATAAATGTGAGTTATTATAAGGAAAATATAATTTTGGAGACATATATATAGAATTTATAATCATTTAATTACTTCAAATTGAGGAAGAAAGTTAGTTAAAGAATAATAGAAGATAACTCGAGGAAAATGGTGCTTTAGAGAGATCTGTTAATTTAAATCTAAAAATATCCAAAATATTGAGGAAAATATTTCTTTAAAAATAACCATGGATACCTATAATTTTTTAATCTATGAATTGAGTGTTCTTGGTGATGAGTAATTATGTGTATGATGTATAAGTTAAAAAACCCTTTTCAAACTATTTTAATGATAGTAAAAATTACCTCGTTCATAAATCAATAAGAAAATTACCTTCAGAAAATTTCATAAAAATATAGACATGATACTTTTGTAATAAATAAATTGGATAATGTGACAAATATTAATGAAAATATTTTTCCAAAAAATGGATATGGAAGAAGAATTATTTTTGACTGAAGTGAGAAATGAATTAAACTTTTCATAAAAATATTTTCTCAACAAATTTAAATAAAAAAGGGATAAAATTTGTAATATTAACATAAAAGGCCATGAATAAATTTATAAGAATATTATTAATGGGGTTTTATATTAAATTTTCAAATAATTTCCTACAAAGTACATTCAAGTATAAAAAATAATAATTAAAATGAAATGGAAACATAAACTAGTACTACTTGGTATCTTTTGAATCATAAATCCCATGAATGAAGTAAATGAATAATAACATAAAATACCAATAAGTAGGAATTATATATGATATAATATGTAAATTCTCCGTATATACACCATTTAAAAAAATTATGTGCATTAATAACATGTGGCTCAAAGAAAGAAGTTTTCAGATAGAACCCTTACCATGAGTCTACAATCTATATTGTATGCCTTTATCTCATGCATAATAAGATTAAATTAATAATTTATGAATAAAATTTTAATTTTTTAATAAATTATACTTAAACCATTTAGTAAATTCATTTTAATAATTTATATAATTACATAACTAGGTATGTCCATGTTTGGTGCTTTGAGGATTATTAGTTCAAATTTTCAAAATGAGATATTTTTTTAACTCTGGTCAAGGGGGTAATTTTTAAATATTATCACAAATAATAATTATGAGATAATTATAATTTTTATAAATAAATTTTAATTTAAAAATAACCATGAATTATGGTTAAGAAATATTAATTACGTTACTATCATGGAGTTGGTAAGTCGTACATACGCATGTGAAGTGTTTCAATTTTTCAATGACTCAGATAAAAAGAAGGTGTTGGTTATATTATACATACAAAATGATATTACTATCAAAAATATAATATTATTTACTTAAATAAATTTACATATACCATCCCAGTGATTCAGTAATATAAAATGAATCAAATCGCTTCGCAAGGTGGTAGTACCTAATATACATGAACTATGTTATCATTTTTTCATGTATGGTAAGGTATTAAAGTATATAATATATTTAATTTAAAAATTGATTAATATTTCATGATCATATTATATAAATATTAAATTAATAATCATAAAAACCCTTGAGAGGTGATGATGGAAAAAAATTAATTGGATCATGAGGTGGTAGTCCACTGTACACACGAATGATGGTTTAGTTTCCAATTTTATGGAACAGAAGATGAATTTAAGTTATGAAATTAATATAATAACATATAAATATATGGTATATAATTATTTTAATATATAATAATGATCAAAAAATATTTTTATAAGGCATAAGAAGAAATAAAATAATGATGCTCAGTTAATAATGATACATTTTCTTCCAACAACCTCTTTAGGATTATACCTAAAACCTCTTTATATTTTTTCATGATAAAACCAATACCAATAGAACATGGGTATGTAATTAAGGATGGTATTTGGGTTGGAATTTTCAAAACCAAGATTTTTTATTGGTGTAAAGGAGAGATGATAAGGGGTTCCATTTCATAAGAAGGGGACATGACACACTTGAAATTATTGATATCAAATATTTATACCCTCATTTTGAACGAATTAAAAGAATTTATAAAATATAATTATATAAAATTTGATTATAAAGTATCTAACTATGAACATAAATTATATTTTGATAAGTTTTTTTGGTCATTTTAACCCTTGTAGTTCTAGTTTATCCAAAGGTAATCATACTATTGGCCTTAAAAATGATAATTAATTTTTACTATTTTCATTATTCATTATGAAATTTTCTTTTTGTGAACTGATTATAAAATATAAAATTTCCTAATTCCAAATTTGGGAAAACAATTTCTAATTCAAATTCATGGAATTTGGAAATATTGATTTAAAATAAAACCTGTAGACGTGATGAAAAATAGTTTCCCAAAGAAAATGTTTTCATAAGATTAAAAGTTTTTTATATCACAATTAAACATGAAACTAATTAAAATATAATAAATTTAGATTAATAATTATATAATTGAATTAATGATATTGTTAAAATATTTTAAAATGAATCATCACAGTGTAAATGATTTAAATAAATTGGTTTCTTTCAATGAAAACGAGTATTTTTTGCTATTTTCAAAAAAAAGGAATGTTGTTGGGAAAATCACCAAAATATAACCATATAATTTTTTGAAATGTTATTTAAAAATTATTGTTCTTTTAAATAAATTTTTTTAAATTGGAAAAGACAATTTTGTAATTTTTTCAAAAAAATGAATAAAAATAATTTTTTAGCAAAAACTTATTTTTAAAGCCTATAATGACTTTATAAAGAAATAAAAACATAATTATCAATGTAATTTATTTTTATTTGCACTTAATTTTAAAATCTTTGGTATTATAATTCATGAATCCAAATTTAATATCTATAGTATAACATTCATGTTTAAATAATTATATTTTAAACATATATCACGGTTTGTTTAAACATAGTGTTGCAAGTTGTATATGTTATCAAACAAAGTGTTCTTTCAAAAAACCAAAGTGTAAAATTATAACCTAAAAATAAATTTTTTACTCAAAATTTGAACTTTTGATCTATGATCAGGGATTTTACATTTAAAAATTAAATTTTTTAAAACCCACATAATAAAAATAGTTAATTAAAAGTTTTATTTAAAACAAGGAAATGAAAATTCAGAGGTCAACACATAACTAGGTTTCTAAATAATAGAGTATTTATGGGAGGTTAAAAAATATATTTGGAGATATGATCCATTTATGAGAAAACATTATAAAATTTTTATATGGTAAGAGGCCATGAATTTATTTAAAATGAATAAAATTTATATTTTAAGGTCATTTTCCTAACGTTAGTGGATCCATTTACCATTTCGACGAAGAATATAACAAAATATACTTACTTGAAAATTATAATTCCATATTTTATTAATTATTCATTATAAAATTATCATTTTCTCCAAACATTTATGAATGAAGATGAAATTTTCATTCCATTAGAAAAGAAAAAAAAACTGTAAATAGTTATCATATGGTAAGATAATTCCCAAAATGAATATCCCTTCGTATTAATCCTCAAATACCAAATTCAACATAAATAATTCCATATCTAAAAAACCCAAAATCCCAAATAACATCACCATTCAAATATTTAATTTTTTTATTCACAAATAATCCTTGTTGTTAAATAACATGTTTGATCTAAGATTTATCAACATCTAAACAAGATGAAAAAATTAAAAAAATATCAATAGTCACCTAAAAATCCTAAAAAATTAAACAGATTTTATCTAAAAATATGTTTCCCAAAATCAAAAAATTATTTATCAATAAAATAATTTAATTAAAAATAGTTTCATTCAACCCATTATATTATGCAGGCCAGCCTTAAGTGATACAACATTTTCACCCTTCTATTAGAGGTTCATGCCCCACAACCTTTCCGAATACGATGGGTTGTCACAAGGTTTATGGTTGACCATTTTATAAAACTATGAAATTTTTTTAAAATGATATTAAAAATTTACCTTGATACTAAAATTTTCTTAAGAATATTAGTATCATATTAAAAAATAAAAGTATTCATCAGATCACCACTTTTAACCTATATGGTTTTTTTCCATTTCATCTTTTACCACCATATCAAATAATTTAAATTTACTATAATTAACTCAATATTAGGAACATCCCAAAGATTATATTTTCTTGAATCATATTTTTTTCTCTAAAAATATCACTTTACCATTAAATCATCTTTGTAGTTCATTAATACTATTTTATATATTCTTTAATACCATTAATGAAAACTACAAAAGAATAATCCATAAAAGTTTCATGAATCTTATAACCATAAAACCAATGATAAAATTACATAAACAATAATATTCTTAAGTTAAAAATAATGAACAAATCAACAATTTCACTTCAGTGATTTTAATAACATCGGACCTTAGGAATTAATCATTGGAATAGAGAATTGACTTAAATAATGACAATGTCACCCATATATATGAAATTAACCTATTAATGGTGCCATAGGTTGAGCTTTATTTCCCTACATTTCATTATCCAAGATCTTCACTTTTCTTCATAAATTAGCTGACTTATTTCCTCCATTTCCATATATAAAGAGTCTTCTAATTCCATTAATGCATTTTTCATGCGACATTATCCCATATTTTTTACATGTAAGAAATTGAATCATTTTTTTATCACCTTTAACACTTAAACTTCTATGAGAGGTCATCCATCAGATGTTTTATGTTTTTGGAAATTAAAATATGTTCCAATTGTTAGTAATAATTAGATATATCTCATTTGGAATTATCACCATATGTTTAACATCCATTCCCATCAGGTTAGTCATCTCGTTTAAGAAATTATTATATTTCCCATCTCATTCGTTTCTGACATTCTTTCTCTTATTTACCTATATCTCTATAAAATTATAAAAGAATAATGATTAAGATACATTAATATAAAAATGTGGAAACTTATAAACCTATTTGTAATAACTTATAAAGTATAATTATATATTGAATTTTGAGTCTCTAGGGTTCAATCATGGTAATCCATTGTAGTGTTTTCTATTAGGGTTTATAACCTAACAATTTCATTAAGTCCTTAAAAATGATTCATAAAGTGTTTATGAATTTAAAAAACATATCCCTACAGAGTTTCAAATTATGGTTTTGGAAAATCTCAATGTTTTTCACCAAGTTGTGATTGAGTCCAACTCAATGAAACATTTTTAGGTTTATTACTCCAAAGTATAATTTTTCAAGACCAAATATATTTATATTATACATATCAGGATGTAATTTATAGTGACTTTGTCACTCCATAATTCACCATTATTTTAAAATATCTTATTATACCTAGACATATCCTTTTACTTATCTAAAGGGTTCTCGCTTTATTATTATAGTCTTAATACCCAAAAATAACTATACCTTTTTTTGATACAATCTATAGTGATCGAGGACATTTAAAAATATTAATACATGTTTATTTTACATAAATACATATTAATTAGATCCAAAATATCTTGAGACCTAGGGGGATTAGAAGACTAAATTTATAACACATTAATTTGAGACAAGGACAAAAAATTTATTATTTTATTCACTATAATGTTCTCATAAATCCATATATGATTCTAATATTTCACGTAATAACCTGGGGGATGTATAAAAATCTTTGAATAGCTCAAAAACCCTGTAATTAAATAAACCTAAGAATGAATAATAAAAATCTATTCAATGGTATAACGTGAAATCATAAAATATAAGGATGAAGAGTAATAATACAGGAGAAGAAAAGAAACAACATGGTATCATAATATCTCAACATTATAGGAAATATAGATGAAACATATAAAATTATATAAATATGAGTCAATTATAACTACTTAGACAATATCAAATGGTGTTCAACATCTCATAATAGATTAAACTTATTCCTTATCATATACATGACTCCTCATGAGACTAAAACATTAAAAAATTAATTATATGGTTATATAATTTTGGGACCACATATCCAATTCCTATCATATAAATGAATATATGTTATGTGTAAATAAATAAATCATAAGGAATTAACATTATAATTACACATGTAAATAAAATGGGTTGTATAATCTTGCCTGATATCAGAATAAAATCAAATTTTCATAATGAAGAAACTTGGGAAATTGACATAAGGAATGTATTTACCCATAAAATTAAAGTATTATAATCTAGGATTATATGTCTCATCCATATATACAAAATTTTGAACCATTTCATAACTTTAAATGGATTTTGAATGTGAGTTAGAGAGATATTCATCATAATCCTATGAAAATGATTTCTTATTGAGGTCTCTTACATAAAATATAAAAGTATCTAAGATATTAAAGAAATATTTTTATTTAAAACATGAGAGTTTAAAAAGAAAAATAAAAAATTTGAGTGGTCCTGATGAAGATTAATTCAATACATATCATGAAATTTAAAAATACCTTCCTTTTACACTTTTTTAAAAATGTATAAAATTACCTCATCTGTAAAATGACAAGAAGATTACACTAAAATTTTTTCATAAGAATTGAAACATGGGTGGAAATTAGTTTAAAAAAATACTTGAATAATGTTAAAAATATTGTTGAAAATATTTTTATAAAATGTGGACATGGAAGAAAAATGATTTTCGACCAAAGAGAGAAATAAAAATTCTCTAAACAAATTAAGTTAGTCATTTTAACTACCAAATAGTAGAAATGTTAGAACTAACCTAAAATCTCATGAATAAACATTGGGGAATACAATTAAATGGTTTTATTATTTATTTATCATATAATTTACTTAAACATTTTTTATGCATAAATAATTCTGATTAAAAAGAGATTGAAACATAACCCATTATTTCATGGTAACTTTTGAATTAGAACACCCATGAATAATGTAAATGAACTATTTATATAATATATCAAGAAATATGATGTATTCTTGAAATTGTATATAAAGGGGAATTATACACCATTTAAACAAATTAGGTTCATAAAAGAATAAGTCTCTTAATGAAGGATGTATTGAGACAGAATCCTTACCCCAAGTGAAAACTTTGTCGGGTATGTATTTTATCTCATAGATAATAAAATTATATCAATTGGGTTTTTAGAATAAATTCCATATTTAATCCCTTATACATATAAAATATACTTTATTCATTTTAAGGATGTGTTTAATTACTTAAATAGTTATGTCAATGTTTTGTGTTTTGTGGATGCTCAGTTTATATTAAAAAAAATTATCGTGTTGACCATGTTTCAATATTTCACTGTTCCATCATATATAGAATAATAATAATAATATAATTATAATTTTTTCTACATAAATTATACTATTAAAATTAATCATTAATTAATGTTATGAGAAATAAATTATGTTACAATCATGGAGAATGTAGGTTGTACATACGCATGTGTAACATTTGAATTTTTCAATGATCATGATGGAAATTAGGTAAGTGTTATTTAATATTTAAAGAATGATATTAATATAATAAATATAATTTTATTTATTTAAATATACTTACATATACAATCTATGTTTTATGTTAATAAAAAATAAATCACATCTCTTTGTGACATGGCAGTCTTCCATACACACGAATAACATTATCATTTTCCATGGATGGTATGGAAAGAATGTATAGGATATATTAATATTATAGGATTATTAATATTTCATGAATATATTGTATAAATAATAAATCCATCATCACAAATCATTATTATGGGTGATGAAGGAAACAAATTCAATTGGTTCATGAGGGTATAGTACAACATACACACGAAGGATGGTTTCACTTCCCATTTGATGGATGGGAATGATTATTTATGTTTTTTACATTAACATAATTTCATATTAGTATATTTAAGAATATTATTGTATAATATCATCATTACTGAGTCATATTTGAATGAGTTGTAATAATAAATAAAGTACAAATTCTTGGCTAAGAACAATATTTGTTCTTCAGACCTCCTCTTGGAGATTATATCTAAATCCTCATTAGATTTTAGTTATGATCAAAACAAGGAATAAAAGGCTTATAGATGAAATTAAGTAATATATTTTTGTATTTATAGGACGAACCACAAGTATTTATAGGTGTAAACATGATAGGAGAGGTGGTTTCCTTTTATAAGTGGGGGAGAGGATAGAGTTAGAATTTTTTTCAGAATAAAATGTTGCACATATGTTTTACATATTCTAGAAAGATAAAAATTGATAATTATAGAATATTATATGATATATTTTCTACATATCACCATAAAGTAATATTTTTAAATGTTTTTAGTTTATTTTAAACCTTATCTTCTTAGTTTTACCCCCGATAAACATTTTTTAACCATAACCGTTGTAATTATTTTAACTATTTTAAAGTGAATTATAGTGAAATACTAAGTGGAAATTATTATTTTATATTAATTATACCTATTCAAAATACTATTTTTCTCAATATTTAAGTCACATTATTGTAATAATTTAGTTTTAAATAATACTCGCATACGGGACTAGAAAATATTTTTCAAAGAAAAAGTTTTCATAATTTTAAAATATTTTAATACCAAAAATCCTCTTGAAATTAAATAAAATAACCTAAATTTTATTATTAATAATGAAATTAAATAAATTATATATTTAAATTACTTTAAAAAATAGAACATTCTAAATGATTTAAATTAGAATTTATATTCAAAAAAGGAACAATATTTTTTAACATTCCTTAAAAATGATCTTTTAATAAAATTATAGAAAAAATGGGAGATAATTTTGAAAAATTGATTTAAAAAATAATGTTAATTATTTAATATATTTTAAAAAAAAATTGGAAAAAAATAATTTGGTTATTTTTTCACAAAAATACTAAAAATAATTTTTTTAGAGAAAAATGTATTTTAAAAATCTATAAAGACTTTACATAAATTATACAAATATTTTTCGATATATATTCTTTATCTTCCATATTTATTTTCCAAAATGATTTTTTCATATTCTTACCAAAAAAATTAATTTCTTCTTTTATAAGGGTCATGTTTAAATTATAATATCTCAAAAGTATAGTGCGATTTATTTAAATTTTGTTTTTTATATTTTAAACACTACTGAATATAGTGTTATTTAAAAATCATGGGGTGTTACAATGGGTTAAAATAATCCAAATATGAATATAATAGTAATTGTATCATCATTATATCCATGAGGGAAAATATGATAAAATCATGAAATGTGGAATTTTCGTAATTATGAAGCTTCATAAGATAGTGGCCAAATAGAGAACATAGTTTTGAATAAAACTAGCATCATCTAAACACCTAACATATTTTCATAAATAACAAAATCCTAATTATGAACAAATCTAGAATCATGATCATGAATATTGCACTAAATTTCATGAGATATATCACATAAACTAATGTATTTTAGGGATACATAATAATATGTCCACCGATCTTAATATAATATTTGTGTAATCATTCATTCCAAGTGGAAAGAAAACACATAAAAATCATAGCCATGAAATGAACCCACGACACGAAATGAGTTTAATAAATGACTTGTAAAGAATAATTTTTTAAATAACCTTTAGGGTTCTCAAATGAATAACGGAAATCATATTTTGGCATAAAACAATCTCATTCATGAGTGGAGGAGAAATAGCTTATGAGGGGCCAATGCACTATTATGAAAATAAATTTTTTTTGTAAAATATTTGTATTTAGAATTGAAAGTAGTTGATTAATGTAAAAAATATAATTTTCCCACAAATGGGAAGGTTAAGAATATTATAATTATATTGTAATTATATTAGAGGAATATCCATATTAAAAAAATTTGAAATTGAAGATAACTCAAAAGAAGGAGTTGGGTTTGAGAGTCCCCGTACCTTAAATCTCGATTTATTTCATCACTATTCAAATGTAGTAATAATAAACATAATATTATTAAAATATTAAACCCTAATAGATTTTTTTAATTATTTATCTATTTATCTATCAAAACTGCTGCATTATAATCCATAATTTCCTTTGTTAAATGTCCAATGTTTTAATATTTAATTTTCCTTAAAATATATTGTCTAACTTTTATTTAATGATATAACATTTTTTGAATAATTATATTAAAAAAATTATATCCAAAAGAGTGGAAATTATTTTATTAAGAAATTTATATATTATAAATAATTTATTATGATAATTCATAATGTTTGGGATGATTAGAGAGTTGGAAACATCTTTATGGGAAGTTAACTAACAGGTGACTAGAAATTGTTAACACGGGAAGGAAGATATGTTTGAAATATAAATATATCAAAAATATTATCATTAAAATTGGTTAAAATCATTTATATAAATTTTACATAGTTATCAATTAATATTAGAATATATGCGTTTGAATGTAATAGATATTAAGAGTAAGAGGAGTAAAATGTGAGAAATGTTAACGAAAACATACCCTCTTCTTGGTGTTGTTTCTTTTCTATGGAACTATAATCATTTAATTGTCGGATTTGAGTGACTAAAAAATGGATTGATGTATGCTAAGTGGTTTAAGAGAGTGTATTTGGGAAGATATTTGGCATTTCTAAATAGAAGTGAACTGGTTTTACATTAGAGATGTTATTTATACTTGAGGATGGGGGAATTTTAAGGATAAAATACGAAATGAAATATAATTTCAATGTTAAACAATGTAATAGTGAATTTTTTTACATTATAAAATATATTTTAATAAAATAAAATTATTTCGGGACATTGAAAAACACTATAATATGAATTTATTATTTTAATCAATGGAAAAAGAGAAAAATCGATTATTTATATAAAATGACATTTTTTATGAATCAATTTTCCAACTAAATAGGATTCTAGTCATAAAAATATTATTAGAATTTATTATTTCATTATTATATCATGAATTAATAAATTTAAAAGAATATGGTTATGAAATATCAATATTTTAACTATTCACCTAAAAATTTTTGTTCTTTAAAAAATTACCCAAAAACCAACATTTAATAATTTTAACATGATAATTCTAAAGAATATATTATTTTTTTATCACAATAAGTTTCTTACATTATATGTTTTAATTATTAACATGATAATAATAATTATTTTATGAAATATCTTAATATAATGTTTTAAAAATGTTCTTATAGATTCTTTGAGTTTTTAATCCTTATATTTCATTTAAAGAAATTTAATATTTATATTATATTATATTACTGAAGGTAAATATTATTTATATGTAATTTTATTATTTTTGAGTTCAAACGAAAATCCCAATAGTGAGGTTATTATTCATAATGATATATAAATTGTTCCTAATGGTCAGGTTACTATTCCAAAAGGTCATATAACTCTTCCAACTATCATATTACCTCTTACAAACCCCTTTTCATTACTTCAAATATCATTTACTATAAGTAAACCCATCGTTCTATAATATCTATTTCATTGATATTCATTTTTATAATAATATTTTACATCTTTTCAATTGTGTTTTTCAAAGGAGCAATGAATCTAGAAATCATGATAATCCATATTTTCCCATTTTAGTTTTTCAAATTTCTATTTTTTATCCCATTATAATATTATTAATTTTAATGGGTTTTGTTTTTGAATAATGTAATAATCTTCATTAATGGAATAATGTGTTTTTATTTTCTCTTTATGATACATGTCTGTTATAATATATAATATAATATATAACACATTTATTCTAGAAACATATATAAAATATAAAATCTGGTTCTTTAAATTTTCCACATTTTAAAAAATTCACTTCTAAAATTTCAACTCATATTCCATGTCAAGACTAGATGAGACTACAGCTATTTGATTGTTCCCTTAGGTTCCCATGCTACCTCTTTATATTTACTATTTTTACAAAAAATTTTTGAAGGAATGTTTTTTTATTTTATTGAACTTTTTTATATATTGTCTTATATCATCACTACATTCTTCTCATATGATATGTCATTATTTGGTTGCACCACCTCTAATGCAATACATGTGTGGGATTAGGTATTCACATTCATTGTATGAAGATGTGGAATACATAATGAACTTGATCTATATTCCATAGATGTTCTAGCTGATAGGCCACAGCTTTTATATGGTAAATGATCTCAAAGGTGGATATTTATCAAAGGGCTATGATTTCACTTATTTCCAAACCACATGACTCTAATAAATAGTGATATTGAAAGGAAAAAATTATCTCCAACTTCAAACTACATGTACATTCTATGGTTTTTATCATAGTTCTTTTTATCGAATATGAGAAATGTTTACATGCATCTATATGGATTGAAACTTTTCTATAATTCATTTCACAAGATCATGTCCATGTATCATCCATTAACTATGTTCATCTAAAAAAGTAGGAGTTCCTCATTAATTCCCTTATAGAGATTTATATGGGTCCATTTGAGTACTTGAGTTGATGCAGTTTTTGTATGAAAACTCAACTAATAGGAGGTATTGATTCCATCCTACAAAAAAATATCCATGAGATAGATCTCAACATTTCATAAAGTGTCTGAAAAGTGATTTTATATTCAGCAAAAAATTTTGGTGATATTCCCTACTAAAATTCAATTTAATATTTTGATAATTTTTAAGATTTATCTAAAATTTATAGTTGAACCTTATAATTTGATAAGATAAAAGTAGATGTGGTGCCCCATGATACCTCACCACTTCCTTTACATATATTTTGGAAATATTTTCAAGTGACAAATATTCCCAAATAGCGACGAAGTGGGAATTCTTGGAAAGTCAATTCAACATAATCCATATCACATGTCATCCATTTGATGCCTTTGGGAGATGAGTGAAAAGGCCCCTAATGGTGTTATCCCATTTTCTTATAGGTACGGGATGTAGTTGCATCATTATATTGTAGTTTTGTAACTCTAATTTAAATTTATAAGACACTAATAACTTTTTTTTAATTAATGCTCTCCTTCTTCATGTTTTCCCCCCAGAAGTTCTCTCAATGACCAGAGTACGTATTTTACAAATAGGAAGTACAGAGAAATGTGATCAATGTACATCATCCAATAAAACATTCTTTATCTTCTTTTATTAAGGAACAAAAATTTTATCTACAAAATGAATGACACTGTCTTAATCATTGTTTAATTCATAATTCATCCCTTACTTTAAAACATTCACCTTCTTTTGAAAGTCCAAATCATACCTTTACGACTCTTTGGTCTTATCTCTGATGAATGGTAGGGAAATCAAATTGGCAAGGTAGAATGTATTTACTACCTTTTTTATTTAAATATGAATCTTATATATATTTATAAAGACAGAGTCTTTATCAATCATTATCATATATAATGTAACATATTCATTTATACAAAGAGTGTCATATAACCAGTTCACATTTCTATGATGAATGTTAATAGAGAAATCATAGTCCTTGAGCATCCCTAGTTATCTTCACTGATGCATGTTGAGCTCCTTCTATGTTAGTATATAAGTTATAATATTGTGATCTGTATAAATATCACACTTCTAACTATAGATGTAGTGCAACAAAATATTAAATGTAAAGATAATAACTATTTACTCCAAATCATGGATTTTATTGTTTAGTTCAAGGATCATCAACTATAATAATTCATAGGCCATAACTTTATCGTTTAATATAAGTACACAACCCATGATTTTTTTGATAATCATCATTTTATATCACGAACCCTTCTCCTCTGGATTTTAGTTTGAGTAGAATCATATTTATTAGCCTCTAAATGACCTCATTAACTATTTATTCATATTACAATAACAATACATATATTTCCTCTTTTCAGATTAACTTAATTAGTGGAATTTTAAATCAAATAAAATTATGAGAAATCATCAATAATACCAAATGGTGATATGAAAACATTATATTTCTATAACACATGAGGGTATATGACTTTATTGAATTGAATTTTCTTTTAGGTATCCATATAATTCTCTCACTAGTGATCATGTGTCCCATATATTTGACTTTCTACATTTTAATGTTTCACTTGTTGAACATATAATTTATTTTTTACTATTCTAATATTTTCATTACAATCCTTTGAAATTCTATATATGAATCCTTTTTATTGGTTTAATTGAATATAAAATCAATTAGATTGCAAAAGAATAAAGGTATTATCTAAAAAACACTATTAATCAATTATATGAATATTTTAGGGCCATTAGTTAGATCAAATGAAATCACCATAAACTCATAGTGTTATTTCCATGTATATAAGGATGTCTTCTGAATGTAGTTATTATCCACCATTAGTTGATGATATCCATAATTAAGATCCACCTTTTAGAAGTAATAATATCCATGAAGATGATGTAATAAGTAATTTATCAATGGAATTGAATACTTCTTCATTATATAAATCTTGGTGACCTTTCAATAATCAATGAAAAACCACATTGATCCACCCTTTTACTTGAAAAATGGCACTAGTTCCCCCCAAGAGGATTCACAATGGTGAATGAACCCTTTGAATAAATTCTCTTACAGTGGATTCTTTAATTTCTTCTATTCCATTAAGGCCATCCTGTAGGGGAATTTGGATATAGGAGCAGCTTTCTGTATAAGATCTATTGAGGACACCACCTCACGATCTAGAAGATGTCATTGTAACTCATTTATAAGAATATTAGTATATTCTCTTACATTGGTACTGTCACAAACCAAATCTGGTCTTCATCAAAACTGGTAGCCAACCCATCCCATGGCATAACCTGAAATGAATTCTCGATCCCCATGGACTGAAACATGTGCCCAATTATCATAAAATTATGTTTGGGAATTATTTACCTGAGGTTATAAACATAAAACAAAAAAAAAATTCAATATAACCAAATATAGAATTTTTTTAAACAAACTATCTTTTAAAAAAATTCAAAACTAAATTACATAATATAAGAAATTCTAAAAGACTAAAATAAATAAAGAAACACAAAATAGACAGAAAAAGAACCTCTTCTTGGAAAGAGGCACCGCCCTCAAGAAATCTCGACAACTCTACACCACAAAGTACAACTAAAAACCCGAACCATTGGCACACATGCTGACCAGAGCCTATGAAAAAAATATCCATGTCTACTTACACCCAAAGGATTAAGTAGGGTGTGAGACAAATCCCCATAGGATAACACTACTAAGATATCATGTGTGATCAACATTCAAAGGCGAAAATATTGCATGCTTTTATAAACATGAGATGTTATTAAAAATTTTAATGAGATACAACGTTAAATAAAAAGATTTTTCAAGTGGGATAATTTAAATAATCAGATCTTTTAAAAAAATCCAAAGATACTAAATTACTCAGCCATATATACCTTATACCGAAAATAATCATAAAGTATCTAATGAGCATAAGCGACAAGAAAATGACCCATAGGCACTAGCTCACTGTGGGTTCTAGTTGCCTCATATCATAGTGAATGTAACCATGACAATATGCATTCGCATGCACATGAGTCACTATTATAGAGAATACCCATAACATAGCGTCCCCCCATCATCATCATATTTTAGTTAGTGTTTTCATCATATAACTTGCTACGTGAAACTAGGGCCAAACACCATAGGATCATTAGCATACTAGTACACGTCCAACCACCTAGATACCCGGGTTTTCCATTTTGTGATCAAATAATTTCCACAACCATGAAATGTAATTTTAAGATGAAAATACCACTTCCAAGTCACACACACACACACAAAACATACCACATTCAAATCACACAAGTCACATAATCCCTTTTTTATTCAAATTAATTTTGAAATTTTACTCACACCAAAACATCCCACAACATATGAACCAGCTTCCCTTTGGAACCTATGGATGAAGCTCAAATGATTGAAGCATGTTTGGCATCATTTTTAGTCAATGAAAACCCAATGAATGGAACTTTTCTTTTTGATGCCATGAAAACTATACCCTAATACTCTATGGGTTTAATGAGACACCACACAATCCAAAATCACTATACCAAAACCTGATATTTCATTGAAACTGGGGCTTAGAAGATTCACACACATCACCCATTATTTCTTCAAGTGAGAAACATCTTAAGGAAATGAAGCATATGAAAACCATCATATAAAATATAGGATTTTGATGTTTTTACAAGGGATACATACTCCCAACATAATAGAGACACTTAAAATATTAAACAACCTTTACCTTTACAGTCAAATGAGCGCATGACATCACAAGGCATCACCGAACATGACCATTGTGACTGATAGAAACAATAAATGGAGAGGGACCTTAAACAAAATTACCAAATATCACATTATTCAAGAAAGTGGCCACAACAACATCTCATTACTAGATTTATCACACTATTATATTAACGTGAACCGCTATATTGAAGAGACTATGAAAGAACACAAGTCCCTTTTAGAGAATATCCTGCAACGACAACCCTAGACCACATCCACCATCGACAAATCATGTAACTTAAGAAACTAAGGTCTCTTTCATCCTTACACGATCACTCTCCCACTAAAAGAGGATCAGAAAACCCATGAAAGTAAAATTTGTAGACTCATTCTACAAAGATTGAGAAAGGATTCCTTACATTTATCAACTAGAGTAGTTTTTCAATGGTGAAACAAGTAGGGTTTCACGTTACTTGTTCTCTAACATTTAATTTGGGAATACCTTATCCACCGAGTGAACCCAAGGACCCATCTAAGATGGTTAATTGGTCAAAATGTTCTACTAACCAGATCTCAATATATGAGGGGAACCACCATAAAGGAATCCTGAAACATTTTTCATAAGAGACTACTAACTAGCCTTTCCACCCAGCTTACTGACAAAACACAAACTCAAAACATATTTCAAATAAGAGGGATTATAAGACTCAAAACATCCCATAATTACAATATTTCCAAGAACACATAAGGCACACTATCCCAAAACAATCATCGAGACATCATATTTTCTTTTAGAATCTTCTCTTTAAAAATAAACGGTTCTACCATTAGTGTATCCACCAATGGTACCCCATGGTTCTCACACATGCATGTTTCTGTGCCACACCAGGCACCCTCCTTATATCATTCCCAGCACTCATCGAGTCCGGCTATTAACCATCCATCATCCCATATAACCATAAGAATGTGTTCACACACATAAATACCAAAGGTTAAAACAAAAAATATTTCCACTTTTCAAAACCCAAACAATCAACTAATACTTCTTTTTTCTCAAGACTACTAACTATGAAATAAAAATTTTAATTGACATATTAGAATACATTTTGGAAAGACACAACAATTCAAATAAGAACTCAATTTAATGTCACACACATTAATTTCAAAAAAATTTATCCCATTTCAAAACACTTCTAATATCATAAAAAACTCTATTCCATAAATCCATATTAAATTGGGAACTAAACTCTTAAAATTTTAAAACAAGATTCCAAAATTTCAGAAAAAATTTCCAGTTATCTCTAGTTATCAAATCAAACTAAATTTCCGAACTCCACATATCACCTCTAAAACATTTCATCCCAGTAAATCACATCTCAATAGTTTTGAAAACTCTATTGGAAACACTTTTTCAAAACAAACACTAACATAATTTTTTATTTTCAAAAGAGGTGTAAACACACTATTTTCCATTTCAAAAATAATATAAAAATTCATAACCCCGATTTCAAAAATCGAACCATTCCATTTTTTAGAAAATAATTTCAAAAGAACTTTACACTTCTTAAAACCGTGTCATTTTTTATTTAAAACCAAACTTCCAAGACATCAAAACTAAATAACACAAGACAATGCAAGGGGAAACTATTTTCGGTGGGTGACATGGAAATATGGTTGGAGGCCATAATATAATAACTTAACCACCACAGAGAGTGTTCTAGGGAAATATATCTGGTTACATAATGATTTTTAGGCCCTACGTGCTCACTGAGACCATTTACCCAACTCTATTTTAACTTCCACTAATCATCATCAAACCATGAAAACCAAAGGACTCAGGTAACCCAACTTCCCTTAGGGACTCAAATCTCATCCTAATGTGTGCTGGCTAGTAACACTACTCATAATTGGAATTTCAAGCCCTAACAGTCCTAAATCCAGATTATCTTGAATGTTACCCAAATATCATGACCCAAAGAGTTAACATAAACCTCATATGATACTATTTTAATAGGAACCAAATCTGGTCTCTATCAAAACTAGCACCTGACCAGGCTCGTGGCAAGGGACGAAGGGCATTCCCAATCCCTACGAGTTATCACAAGTTCCCGGGTATCATAAAATGATGTTTTGAATGATTTACATATGTTTCTAAACATAAAACAACAAAAAAATTCTATGTAATCGATTTTTTAAAACAAACCAACTTTTGAAGAGAAATTCAAAACTGAATTAAATAATTTAAAAAAATTAAAAATAACTAAAACAAATGATGATACCCAAAATGGACAGCCCAATAAACTCTTCATTATAAGAGGTAGTACCCAAAATACTTCACCATAACACTACACCACAAAGGACTGCTAAAAATACGAACCATTGGCACAAAAGTAGAACCCAACCTGCGAAAAAATAACCATCTCTACTTTAAACCAAAGGTGTAAGTATGGTGTGATCCAAATACCTATGAGATACCACCACTATGAGATTTCATTAGATAAATCTTCAAAGACTAAAATCTTTCAAGCTTTCATAAACATGATATGCTATTAATAATTTTAAAGTGATGCATCTTTAAATTAAAATATATTTCATATGGGCTACTTTAAAGAAAAAAAACTTTTAAAAATCCCAAAGCTAATGATTTTTCTAGCCAAACATACCATATGTTTAGGGGAATCATAATGTATCTAATTAGCACATGCAATGGGAAAATAAATCCTAGGCACTAGCTCATTATGTGTCCCAGGAACCTCATATATTAGTGAAAGTAACCATCACAATATCTGATCTCATGAAAACAAGAAACTAGTAGGGAGTATACCCATAACCTAGTGGTCCGCAAACAATAACATCATCATTATAGTTTAGTTCATTTTGTCATCGTTAAATATTCAATATGAAACTGGCACCAAACCCCACGGGATCACTATCATACTAGTACATATCCACCCACCTAGATACCCGAGTTTTCCATCTTGTTCTCAAACAAGTTCGACAACCATGAAATATTATTTTCACATGAAAATACCACTTCCAATTTACATGCACACCAACCAGCCCACATTCATATCACACAAGTCACATAATCCCCTTTTTTATTCAAATTCATTTTGAAATCCCACTCACACCAAAAAAAACCCACAACATTTTTTACATCTCTTTCACACATCAAAAAATCCTTTGAACCATTTTAAAATACAATTACAATATATAAAAAATCACATAATATCCCACACACATGTCAAATAATACCCTTTTCACCTTCAAAATCATTTTATCATCGTACTCACATGAAAAATCCCCCAAAAGTGTTTCATGCCTTTTTTTCAATTTAATAAAACACTTAATAAATTTATAAAACATTCTAAAATTTTTTGACATCTTAAATCACCTCATTACCTTTAAAAACCCCATCTTGAGAGAATGCAATCACCAAAACAGTACATGTACATCCTTTTCCCAATTTTTTAAACTCAATAAATCATTTTAAATTTTCATAAAACTATCTTAATGGGTATAACAATGTTTTGCACAAAAAACCCATTTCAAAACCCTCCTTCAAGTCCAAAATCACAAAAAAAATAATGATTAAAGTAGAATTTTCATCCCAAAAACATTTAATAAATGACTTTTAGCTGTTATAAAATAAACCCCAATATTACCACAACAGTTACACATGGAAAACACCCAATTTGAAGTAAAAGTGAAACTATAAAATTTAATGCTAAAAATCCAAAAAATTGGTTTTCCAAAATGAAAATCATATATGTATCATTCAAAATAATTAAATAAAGAATGATAAATCATAAAGAAATGCTTACACATGGAATCACCAACTGAATGTTTAAAACCCTCAAATATTGGTGTGAAACAACAACCGCAACACCACTACACATCTAAGAAGATAAATCGATCCCTAAGAAACAATATTTAACCAAAAGGCTCAAGGTTAAACCATAGGCACTGACCCTAACTTCTAGTAATTTTATACATCATTGAAGGGTAATAGAAACCCTAAATAAAGGGATGAAATCAAAGAGGTAAATACTTACTTGCATGTTTTTAATGTTTCCCCAATCAAATATCCCTTAAAAATTCAGTTCCAAGGGAGGGTGAGAGAGCTTGGTGGATGTACATGGAGGTATGGAATGAAATGAAGAAGAAATGGAAATATTTGGGTTTTATTATGGAAGGTAATAATGGTAATTACAAAAATTTTTTAATGACCTAGACACCCTTGCACTATTTGGCTTCGTAGGTTAGAAAACTGTGTAGCCTTTTATGGTGGCCCAAAAACCTTCCATTCTCCTCTATTTTAAGGGAGTCATAGGGGGTAACCAAGGGGTAAATATAGGCCATGTATTGGTTAGAAAAATTCCCAAAAGAAATCTCTCTTTTCACCCCAAAACTAATCCAACTCTTGAGTACAGAACACCTCTACAACTTACCCTACAAGGGGTTCCACTAGGAGTGCCACTAATCAAACTCCCAAACACCACAACCTCACACCATCCTTTTGAATAAATAAGACGCCAAGTAACATAAAATAACCCCATGACCATGTTCATAGATCAAGAACACAAGAGACACCAAAAAAATTCAAACTCAGAACACCCAGAAACCAAGAAAAACCTGAGAACCAAAAGATAAATAGAAAATCAAATTTTTTTTGTCACAATTCATCAGTAGTATGATACTACGATAAGAAAACCTTATTTTTCTATGACATAAGAGGGACTAGGAAATTCCAAAATTCCATTTTCATTTTATGTATCCATATAATTCCCTCACTTGTAATCACGTGTACCAGATATTTGACATTCTACATTTGAATGTCTCACTTATTAAATATAGAATTTATTTTTTACTTTCATAATATTTTTATCATAATCCATAGAAATTATACATATTCCATATTTATGTTGGTTCAATTAAATATATAATTAATTAATATTACAAAAATATCAAGGTAGTATCTAACAACTCTATAAATCAACTCCATGAATATTTTAGGGTCCTTAGTTAGACCAAATGAAATCACCATAATCTCACAGCCTTTATTCCATGTAAGGATGGGTATATTCTGAATTTAATCATTCTTCACCATCAGTTGATGATATCCAAAACTAATATCCACCTTTTATAAGTACTTATATCCATGAATATGATTGAACAAGTCATGTTTCCTTAAAAAAATTCTTATTCATTTTTTTGATCTTGTATACCTCTGAAAAATCATTTAAAACACACATTTATCCATCATTTTTCTTAAAAAAGGGAACTAGTTCACCCCAAGTTGATTCCCTATTGTAAATGAACCATTTGTATAAATTATCTTACTGTGGATTCTTTAATACCTATTCTTCCATTAGGTCCATCATATAATAGAATTTGGAGATAAGAGAGGCTCCATGTATATGCTCTATTGAGGAAACCACCTCATGATCTAGGGGATATACTTGTAACTCTTTTAGAAGAACATTAGTATATTCCATTACATTGGAAATTTTATCAAGGTTTATAATTTTCATTGACTGAAAATTTTGGGAATGATATGCTTCTTCACTAGGTATCAACACCCACACCATTGTGGTATTTTATAATGTATATTCATGACCGTTCTTAAATTTTTATTTGAGCATGGGAGTGTTCAGAATATATAAAGAAATTTATATTTATTGAAAATTAATGTGATCTATATATAATGAGTTCTAATACATTACTAGTATAACATCATGTTTCACCCAGGGATGTATTATGAGATTCACTTGAAGAGTATTCCTACAAATGATAAAAGGAGAAGACACCAATATTTAGATTTCATTGATTGCACCACTAGGGGTTTTATGGATATATCTACTGCATAGTGTTGGTGTCGTGATTTATAATATCTAGTAATGTTGATATATATAAGGGAATTTTTAGAACCATAATAAGAATTATTCCTTAAGAGACTTCATTTTAATTTTCAACATCAGTGTTAGTGATTCCATAAGATATCACTAATAATGATTAACATTGATAAATCATGGTATAGTTCACTTAATTGAACAGTCCCCTTTCTCCCTACAAGTGACACATTTAACCTTGTGTGGTGCATTGATAGGCTCCTACCATTCCTCTATTTTTTTGGATAGCTTATTCATGTATCATTGAAATTAATGGTCTTAGTGGCCTTCTCTTCTGTACATGAATAAGTTCCATGCCCATTAAGACCATTACCATGATTCTAATTTCTATATCATTGACATGTTGGTGGTTAGATATTATTTCCTCCTTTAAAATTTGATCCACCAACATGAAATTCCATTCTTATATTCTTATCTCAATATCCATGGATCAATTCTCAAAAAATCAATCTCTACATTGATATCACATCAAACTACTTCATTATAACTCCTAATGTATATGATATCTAGAGTCATTCAAAGGTGTTATCTTAAACCACTATTTAATCAATATATTTTATATCATTTTTGTAACAAAACCCAAGATACATATTTAAGGGCTCGTGGAATTTTTCCCATAATCCATGATAATGTCACCCTTAATTTTTTACGATATATGAATTATCTCTCTTTGTGTTTCTTAAGATTTATATCAAAATACTTATTATTAAATAACTTCTTAAAATATTCCCACACTATTTCTTTTATTTAACCTTCTAACTTTATATTTATTATGAATTCCCACCATTTAAAAGAATCTAAAACTAAATGATATATCAAAAAATTAACATTCTCCTTCTATGATGAATGGAGAAAGAATCATCCTTTCCATTGAGTTCACCCACTATTCCATGATAAGTGGATTGAAAGATTCACTAAACATTGCTAATCGCTGACTTATAAAGGGCTCAGTGTAAAGTTTATCCTTCTTGGGTGAATGTGTATGTTCACCATGGTTCAATTTATTATTTATATCTTCATGAAGTGGCGTAATAATCACCATAAATGTATTGATATCCGCCTCCCACTGCATTGGAAATATCATTTGGACAATCATTACAATCCCCTCTCACACAGGTTTTTAGTCAAGTTTCTCCTTATTCTTACAATTTTCACAAAAATAAAAGTTATAAACAAAATATAATTCAATAAATAATAAACAATTCATTTTAATTTGTAAATAAATTATAAATTAATGTCTTATGAAATCTATATGTTTATCCTTTGTCTAAATAAATTATTCTAGGTTCATGTAATTTAATCATTTTCTATCATTAAAAAGAATAATCACTTTTTTAATTTTTGGATCATAATTTTTGTATAGAGTCAATGAATAATCAAACCCTATCCTCAATGAGTATTAAAAAAGGTGTCTAACTGGGCCTCTTTATCATGCACTTGGTGATGACAGAGTGAATACCCAATTCTCCCTTTTTATGTTATCTCCCCTAGGATCATTTTCAACTGATCCATATCCACACGTACTATGAAGACAGATATTTCATTTCAAGAAAGGAACATTACCTTATACTTTACCAAAAAAATGGATGTTTAACAATACTTATAATTATCATTATGGGATTCAAAATTGTATTCTAGTATTAATTCCCTATTTAATTATATTATAATCTGATACAAAATATAGTGACAAAATTTTTTCATACATGACAATTAAATAAATTTTAAGATACAAACATTATATTGATACAATCCTTGATCCAAATGTTTAGTATATTGGAAAACGTTAGGCTCATACATCACTTATACATAGTTAAACATAAGAATTGTTTAAATAATTCTTCTTTATCCTCCAAAAAGAAATCACATTCTCTTTAGTACATATAGTTACATGATGATATACATTAATGAAAGGGGTTTCAGTGTAGGAATGAAATTGGTGTAATAAGGGACATAAATAAATAAGATATGGGTGGTCATAATCAACTTTATCATAATATAATAATAGGATCATTATAATATTATTAGGGAATAATTTTATTAAGGCATTGAATGAGGCCAATGAATAATAACATAACATCATAACATAGTGTTCAGATACCACACAAAATGAGCATCACGTTCGCATATAACATATGCGCATTAATTTTAACATCATAATTGTTTATAAATATAGAGTCTTGTACATGAATAATAAACATAATAACATGAGATTCATTATAGTACAAAATACATTTTATAGATACTTAATTCTAGTACTAACCATTATAATATAAAATTATCATAATAATTATTTACACACGGAAATGAAACATATTACAATCATATTCATGAAATAAATCCATGAAAAGTAATTAGTTTCAAAAAGAAATTTTGAAGAATAATTTCTTTAATAATATTTTTAGTCCCTAAATGAATAAGAGAAATTCTATTTTGTAATAAAATAATCATCATTATGGATTAGATGAGAAATAGCTCAAGAGGAGTCAATGTAGTGTTTTGGAAAATAATTCTCATTGAAAAATATTATTATTGGTCTCATATATAATATTCAGAAAGAGAAAAAAATATATCCCCCCAAATAGAAGGAAAATAATATAAAAATATAATTTTAATTATATTATAAGAATATATATTGAAGACTAATTGAAATGGTAGAAAATCCAAAAGAAAGAGTCGGGTTCAAGAACCCCTATCTTAAATCCTTCTTTATTTCATAACTTTTCCACCTAATTAATAATAAACATAAGTTTTTTAAAAGCTATAACTTGATTAGAATCATATTAATTTTTCAGTATTTATCAATTAAATCTATTCTATTCTATTCTAGAATTCATTTTCTTAATGTTGATACATTTTATATCATATTTTTTCTAAAATATCCAATCATTGTTTCATTTAAAGATATTTATTAATTAATATATATAAATTTTTTAGATTAACATTAGAATCATAAAAAATAATTATATAGATATATTTATATATTATTAATAATTTATTATGATAATCCATAATGGTTGTGATAATTACATAGTTGGAAATTTCCACCTAGGAGATTAACCGACAGTCAATGGGATGATGTCAAAAGAAAAAGAATGAAAAGTATGAAATATAAATAAATAAATAATATTATCATTATAGTAGTTAAAAGAAATTAATATAATGATAAATTAGTTATCAATAAATAAAACAATATTTTTTTTGAATAGAATAGAGAGTAAGGGGAAGAGAAGAGAAAAATTAGTGAAAAATATAAACAAAACTCACCCTATTATTGGTGTTTCTTTTTTTTCTATAACACTAAAATATTTCGATTCATAGAGTTTAGTGATTGGATAACAATAATATGAATTATAAGGGGTTTAATATTTTTTATATAGGAATATCTTTGGATTTATTTTAGTGTAATTAATGTGTTTTTCCATGTGAGGGGTGATTGGTTATTTATACATGTTGAGAGGGGTATTTTATAGATAAAATAAGTAATAGAATATAATTTCTAAGGTAAAACTAATAACCACGTATTTTTTTACATTATAAAATATATTTTAATAATACTATATGAATTTAGGAATTTGAAACACAATATATTTCTAATTTATTATTGTAATCAGAAGAATGGTACAAATATGAAAAAAATATTTATTTGAAAGGAAACATCCGACTTTTAGACTTTGTAAAATAGTTTTTTGTTTTGGAAAAAGGATTATTATATTTAAATGAATCATTTATTTTATTATATATGTTTTTATAAGTTCCAATGTATCTAAAATTTATTATTTCATTATTAAATCATAAATGATTTAATTTAAAACACATCTATAATAAAAATACTATTTTTTACTATTGACCCAAAATTGATTTAATTTTCAAAATTACCAAAAAAATATCCCTTAGACCATTTAAATGTATTTATAATAAAAATTAAATTAATTTATCAAAATAATTTTATCACATAAGTAATTTTTATTTTTAACCTAAAATATATGTTTTCTATGGAATACTTTCAAACAAAATTTAAATAAAATTTGATTATTATTCACTATAGTTTTCAGTCTTGATATTTATTTTGTTGAATTATAATATTTATATTTTCTTTAATTAATCAAGATAAAAATATTTATATGAAATTTTATTATTTTCAGGTCAAATTTATATTCCAAAAGTCTGTTTACTGTTTGAAATGATAATGTTACTATTTCAGATAGTCATGATAATATTTCTAATAATAATATTACTATTAAAATGGTCTTATTAATACCAATTAAAAGCACATAATTACTTTATGCATCATTAAAAACAATTCATACCAAGGTTATGTATTTTAAATTTATTAAATTTTAATTGGTTTACTAATATTTTATTTTATTTTGATAATGTTGTTCAGGGAATAAATGATTCTAAAAGATTGGGATAATCCATGTGTTTCTGATCTAATTTTTATATTTTCTATTTTCCCATTATAATATTTGAAATTTTCAAGGGTTTAGTTATTGACTAATGTATTGATCCCCATTAATTTAATAATGTGGTACTAGATCCTCTTTGTATTGAATGTGTATTATAATATATAATATAATATAACACACCTTTATTTAAGTAAAATTTTCATTTATAAATATTGGGATGTTATAGTGATTGAGGGACTAACCAATCATGCAAAGATATATAATTTAAAGTCCGAACTCTTTAAATAAATGGGTATTGTTCATTTTTCTTTAAATATATTTGGTTAATCTAGAGAGACAACCAGAATAGTGTGTTACAATCTTTAATGGTCTAACACATTGAATTAAATTAGAATAATTCCTAAGAATAGTCCACCAATTCACCCCTATTATGTGTCCACCAAACATGGGAATAAAAATAATGATAGTCATAAGTAATCCTTACTATGAATTACAAATCCAAAATTCATCAAAATCACTAAATAATAATGATACATTTGATAATATGTATACCTATACATTCTAATTTTAATATATTAATCATAAGTTCCCATGTGAACTCCATCCTATTGGAGACCATAAAGTACTATTAAATCTATCTAATATCATTGTAATAATATAATAGAACTTGATTATACCACATCATCTGTCTATTCATATAGAAAAACCAAACATTGGAACCCTCCCACCCCACGTTTGAATGGTAATATTGAAACAGGAGTAAAATCATATATTGAATAATATCATCTCATGTCTATTAATTGTTTACCCTCTAAGTAATCCACCCTAGATGAAACATCATAATATGATAAAGGAATGAAAATATCTATTGATCTCATACTAGAGATGGAGGAATAATTATATCCACCAATATCATACATGAGTTAAAAAAAATTATACAATACCTCAAAAGTGGTATGACAAATGAAAATTAGTAAGAACACTATGAATTATCATCCACCTCAATCCTAGAGTCGTGTGTGAGAAAGATTGTAATTATTCACATGAACCTTCAAATTTCATAATATTATGTATTTTCAATAACCCATAACCCAACATAGTGGGTGAGTTTGGTAATAGAAAAATATATATATTATCCTACCTCTGACAAAAATAGTGTGAGAGAAGGATAAATTTCATCATTTAATTCTAACCTAAGTGGAGGTTTGGTGTTTACGAAAGCATAATAGAACTATGTAACCATCAATATTCTTTAGTCGTTGGATTCAAAATAACATAATGTATATGAATAAAAAAATAAATCAAATCACTCAAAAAATGATATCATTAATCAATCATAATACCAATCTTATGTAATATTACACAATTTCATCACATGCTTCTAGAGGTACATTCACAATATTATCCCATAAAAATAAAATATTTATTAATGGTATTTGATTAGATTAATCACCCTAAAATATCAAAAAATAAAAAATATTAATTTCCATATCATGGTAAATTGTTTAATTACGATATTATTATTTTCTAAAATTATAATATTTTATCAATATTTAAATACTAAAGGATTCCAACACTCAATTTAACTAAGTTCATAAAATGTTTCTTAATGGAATCATAATAATTACAAAAATTCTATTAAATACACATAACCTCATCAAAGGAATACACAAATATCATTTTTAAATTTCTTAACCTTTTTATGGACATTATTCATTCCTTTAATGGTCCACATCACCAATATTATACATTTTCTTATCAGTATTCACATTAATTGATTTAATAAATAATATATATATATATATATAATCTAAATCATGATTTCAATTTAAGCAAAATTATTAAAACCATTAAGTATTCTATAAAAATTACTTCTACTTAAGTGAGTAATTCATGTAATTCAATCACTTTAATAGATTAAAAAATTTCTTACTGACAACATTTTAAATCAATAAAATATTAAATATATTCAATTTAATTTCAACCAATTATGATCAACACTTTTGATTAATTAAATTGAAACATATACTAATTTAGTAATATGTTTTTAGAATATATAGGCAAACATATATTATCTTATTTTTATTGAAAATTCACATAATTTTCAACATAAAATCATTAATTTTAATTTTTGTCTGCATAAATATCTTTATAATTCTGTAAAAAATTTAACTAAAAAATTAGAAATAATATATTTAATATCAAAATAATTATATACATTCTTTATACTATAAATTTCATAAATAAACTCATTAAACTCAATGAGAAAAAAAATTACATATAATTTAGTAAAAATGTCATAAATAATATCATTAAAGGCTTTAATAACTTCCCTAGCTCATATCTATTCATGGTTAATTCATATGGAAGGTATATTTGTAAAAAAAATCACATAATTATTTCCATGACATATAAATTAAATAATATTCTTTAGAAAGGTATCATTTTCTCAATTCCCATTATAATTAAGCTCATAACTCAATGATAGTGGGAAATATATATTCATATAAAAAAAGTACCAGTTATTTCAACTTTATGGAGTCAAATTATCTTTTATAATTCATTTGTGTTGATAATGGATTCGTTATTCGAGGATTGGCATGAGTGATATTCGAATTAGGTTCCCAATAAATAATTGATTATAATTAGATAATTTAATTCCCAAAACTTCTCCAAAATGAATAGAAAATTGTTTTATCAAGTACAGAGTTTCAATACATGTCTATAATAACATTAGGTTCTCAAATTACTATTCTCTAGCACACCCACACACCATAGGTGCATCAAAAAAATGAGACGGTGTTGTAGGAACCCCCATGTGATTTTATGTGTGGTTTTATCTTTATAGATCTAAATTTTCCATTTTTTCCTCTCCAAACATTAATCAAATAATTAAATAGTTCAAGTTCATCCACATCATACCTCAATCGCACATTAGAAATCTTATCCATAGTTTTCCAATCTAATGATAAAACATTATTACTCTACTTGTGACGTGACCTAAGAGAGATACATCCTCATTAAACAAATGGGCCACATGGCCCTTCTTCTTCCATTTAGTGACATATCATATTGAAAATACTTCTCTTACATGCATCAATTTTTTTTTGTTTTATCATCTACTGTTTGTTGTCAATCTCCACAATCCATGACCCAAAACAAGTAGGTATGAATTTTTTTAAACCATTATTTTTCTTCCATATATTTATTTCATCATGAAGCGCAATGAAATAATACATTTGAGGAATAAATCAAATGATAAAGCCATCAAAATTTAGAATGAAAGTGAAATGAGTGAAAATTATCTCTTCAATAACTGTTGATCCATTTGTTAGATCATCTGGTTTTTTCCTTGTTAAATTCTTCTCAATATAATCTAAATATTATTATATCATTTAAAATAATATTTTAGATGGATTTAAGTTATGCCCAAAATTATCAACAAAAACACAATAATTATATATATCTAGAATTTATATAATACCATAAATCTATATGAAAGAAAATTATGTGTCCTTATATTTGTATCATAACATTGAATAATTATATAATTTCCATTCATCATTAATTTATGGTTTTTAACTATAAATATTAGAGAAATATTTTTTACAAAATAATTTCTCTCAAACAATAATAGTAATACCAAAATTGATTTGATTTCATTCCAATTTCATCACACTTTTCATTATTTAAACTCTATTATCCATCAATTTAACAAAAAAAATCAATTCATCAAAATTATCGGAGATGAATCTAGATTACCGTCCATTAAATTTATATCATAGTCTTTTTTTAGAAAAAGACCAAATATTTGCATCATCAATTCCATCTTCTTCACGAAACCCTCTATCTCTAGTGGAAGCCTCTATGTTTATAGTATCAACTAACACTGGTTATATATGAATTCTTCTAAAATATTAATTCCAAGAAAATATTTTTTGAAAATAATTTATCAAATAAAATATTATTTTCTTTAAAAAATCTCCGAATTAACACCAAATATTTTAATTATGAGACAAATTTTAATAATTATTATCTCAATGGTAGAAAATATTCATGATGGAACAAAAAAAATCTATTTTCTAATTACACAATCTATTAAAGATAAAATTATAGTATAAACATTTTAAATAAAAAATAATTATTTTTCTAAAAACATATTTTGGTGTTCAACAAAACCATTAGAACAACTAATTTATTTAATTTTTATAATAAATTGATTGAAATTAAAATTGAAAAAAATAAAAAGTTTAATAAAAAAATTCTTCAAAGAAAACCCATACTTTTATATTCTCCACTCTTCTATAATTTTCATCCACGGAAATAAAACAAACCATTGCCTTCCTGATCAATAAATTTATTGTTCTAGAGAATTCATTTCAGAAATGAATATAATTTTATACATTAACAAAATAATTCCTGGAAATCATTAAATAAACAATGATGTTATAAAAAATCTACATTAAAAAATTCCCTGATACTAATAAATATATTCCAAAATATATGTTGAAACCAATATAATCACAAAAGGTATTCCAATCTAGACTAATTTAGACTCCTATAATGAAATTAAAACATAAAATCATTTTTCCAAACATAATTCATGTATTCAAAACGATATTAACATGATTAAATTAATTCATTATGCTCATAAAATCGATTCAAGGAAACATACATTCAATTTCAACCTTTGTAAAACCTACAAATCTCAAACAAAACAATCACCAATGATCCAAATTATCATCATAACACAAAAATCACAACCACCCCAAAGTATGAGACATACTCAACACTTTCTTATATATCATTTTATTTTCTACTATTCATAATTAGAAATGTGTCTTAAAATCCCATCCTTTAATGAAAACTATCCTGCTTTTTATTCACAAATATTAGATCATAACAAATCACATTGCCAAATATTTATCAATATAACCCAAATCAATGATAAATAAAATCATGGAATCAAAACTTGATAGGAACACACTATAATATTTTCTTAAAAACATTTCAGTCCAACATAATGATTCATCCATATATTCAAGTAAACTTACCACTAATTGATATTTTACAAGATGGATACAATGGTTCAATATCATATGTAGTTACCATTAAGGATTCAATTAAAACATTCCTACTATGATGTTCCTAGATAAAAAATTAGTGAATTAATGAAAAATATGTATTTTATACCCAAGTGATGGAACTAATGAGCATAGATCAATCGATTATCAACTACAACTATTTTCCTTTCTCACCTTTCTATATGTTATGGAAATAGAGGAACTGAATCCCATATTATGAATATTATTAATATAATCCTAGACAAGCACTTTTATTGTTTTATCATTGACACTTTACTCTATGTAAGGAATCACTTTTTTAATGGCTTGTCACTAAATACATTAATAATATTTACTCAACTTTTAATCATATCCCCAACTCTTTACCCAAATATATATATAAAAATTATAATGATGATAATTTCTTCATATTATAACCATATATGTAAGCTAATAATTTCCACACATCATTAAAATATATTTATAACAAAACACAAGATTAATTTCCGTCTATTTTATTACTATCACCCACACACTATTCAATGAAATATTACAAACATCATCGAAATTACAATAAATAGAAACACTAATCTCTCAATTTATCCCACATTAATTACACTAATAATTGATGAATAGTGATTGAACAACAATAAAATATTTTTTAAATATTTGCTATATTTGGTTACTACAAACTTTTATTAGTTAAGATTTAATGAACTTACAAGAAAAAATTCTTTCTACATTTTATCACTGTATTATAAATGATATAATTAAAGAGGTATTGTATCATCAACCATTCCCATTAAACCATTGATTACAATGATTAATAGTTTATCTAAGAACATATTACCACATCTGGAGTGGATTATCTTATCAAGGCATAGATAACAATTATCAATCCAAGACGAACTATATAATCATACCTAAAAATGTTGAAAAACACTATAAATAGTTAAAAATAAAATCAAAATTTATCTTGGTAAAAAAATTGCACTAATCATCCTAGTAAATTAATGATAATCATATAATCTCATATCAATAGAGACACTCTTCCTAAATGAGGAGCATCAAAAAAACATCCAATTTAGTTTCCACTCATTCGGAAACTAAGAAAAAATTCGTTCTTACCTATCCTAAAAAACATTTCATATGTAGGTTAATTTTTTTTTAATTTAATTAGTTAAAAATTACCAAGATAAATTTACCATAAATAACAAGAATACACTAATACAACATTTGAGTATACATGCACCATGATACACTGATAATTGAAGATTTATCGTGTCAAAATAGCCCATATGTGGAACATTAAATAGTGAAAATACAATCGTTACAACTCTCAACTACATGAAAAATTATATAAAATTTCAAATATCATGTAAGAATCATTTAAAATATCTAATAAACTCATGGGATAAAAAAGTGAAAAATATATAAGGAATGGATTAATTTCACAGATATCCCATTAGATATTAATTCATTCATGTAGAATTAATTCTATATGTGTTTCCTCGGTTATTCTAGAATACATTATCTCATTTTATAACAAAAAATGTAATGTTTTATATCCATATTAGCTCACCATTATGACCATCAATGAAAAATTTACCATCTCAATATTATAAATCACAATTCCTTGTCTCCATAACAACATATCTTTCTCAAAATCATATCATACTATGTGAATATTGATAGATATTTTTTGTATTTGATATACATAGAATATCTAAAAAAATACAATAAATAAAAAATAAATAATGGAATCATGAATATTTCCTTACGTTATACAAAAAGATTACTAATCCTATGGATTCATAGTCTTGAGTTATCAAATAGATATTTTCAAGAATAAATTGATTGTCTGAAAACATTTTAATGTTATTTTTTATGACAACACAAATAAAGTCACTTTAAATAATTAATTTAAACTATAATTAACAATTATAACATGTTCATAATTATGAGTTCCAATATAGGTCTTTTTCACTCATATTTCACATCACAATATACTGATAAGTGAACTCCCTATCTATCATATAATAAGACAAGGAATAGAAACAAATCCTAACGAGTCTAATAAAATAATGGGATACATTACCACAAAATATAACATATTACCGAATATCATGGAAAATCTTCTACCATAATATTAATTTATCATCAAATGTAATATAACATTTCAATATGTAAAAAAATCAATATATTATAATGTAATGTAAAATAACAAAACCCAATATATGTATAAATACATACCAAAATATGTAAAGAAATGTATGTAATAATATAGAGTACATTAATGCATTAATTATAATAAAGACTGTAAGATACTAACTACTACATCTATTATCAACAAATAGCTTACATGATCATACATTGTTTATATATTCTAATTTTTTGGGCATAATAACAAAAAAAAACATTGTTTTTATTTGGGGATGAGTAATAATCCACGGTATGGTAAT
The DNA here is from genome assembly GCA_963277665.1 of Viscum album. Taxonomy (NCBI): domain Eukaryota; kingdom Viridiplantae; phylum Streptophyta; class Magnoliopsida; order Santalales; family Viscaceae; genus Viscum; species Viscum album. Next base: position 1,784,883,271 of record OY728131.1, on the reverse strand, counting down.
CTTATTCAATGAGGCATCCCTATTAAGAACAAGTGTCTATGTAGATCATCAATTAAAAACGTGTATTCAAACCAACTAATCAACACATCATCGTCAATCATGACAGTAATCATGACAAATACTTATCAATATTCTATTAGATCACATTCATTGCAATCATTAATTTATAATGTTACACACACCCATTGTTTTCTATGTAAATATATGAAGGGGACCTGTGATCTACATCTTACCAGAGAGGATTCATATATTCACAGTTCAATCTAGTATCCCTATCATCAGAAAAGTGAACATAGTCATCTTTACTTATCCATGAAATATCATACACATCTTATATATTATAATTAATCCACCCAATATTGGGAATTTAATTACAAAATAGAATTAACACAATAGAAATAATAATATTCTCTTGTATACTTATATAGTTTTCATTCCATATTATTCACTATATATGCACAATTCAGAGTTGGTGGAAGAATATGAATCTCCAAAATTCGCATACCAATGATGCTAAATTATTACATATATATACTAATCTACTAATAGATATATAGTTTAATATATATTATAAATAAAACCTAGTATTTTGGTTGATAATGAGTAAGTAATTTAAGTATTATTATCCCCATAAATCCCAAAGCCATGGGAGAGAAATAGTATAAGAAGTTAGGTTAATCATCATTTAAAAAATCTCATTTTTGAATTTCATCATTTTAGATAAACCTGATTTGAATTGTGAGTGTAATATAAATCACCATAGTACTCCATCACAACAAATATTAATTAGTCACTAGATTATAAATCAACCCAAGTAAATGAGTTTTAAAATAAATCACATCACCCAAACAACTATCACATCAATCATTCATAAGAAATATACGACATAATATATAATAATTTCATTATATCATCCTCTAAAAACATCAACAACTATAGCTTAAAAAAATATCAATAACAATTAGAGGATAGTTCTTATATTATTACATAAAACGTCAAACCATTACCGATATTAATATCAACATCGTGGTAAATTATAAAATGTATCACCATTATATTTCCCATAATTCTCATTTTTTTTCAATTTATATCCATAAGGATTCCACAAAAAAAAAATTATATTTATAACATTATTCCTATTTTCCATCAATAGAGTTAAATGAAAAAAACTAAATAAATATAACTTAATTAAAGGAATAAAATAATATAATTTGGATATTTCTTAACATAATTACACAAATTTTTTCATTAATTATTTATATCACTATTAATCAACAATTTCTCAACAAAATTATCATTACTTGTTTTAATAAAAAATTATAAAAAATAAATAATTTAGAAAACATTGATTCATTTTTGTAAATATTGGAAATATTATTAAAATCAATAAGTCATATAGAATAATATATTTTACTTTATTATGCAATTCATGTCACTTATAGACTTTAATAATTTTATATGTTTCATTCTGAATCCATTTAAAGCCTTTCAATTTAAAATGTATTCCCTTCAAAGTCAACCACATTATAAATTAATTATATACATTAGATTCCAAAATGTAAAATTATTTTATTATTATTTATAACTATTATATAAAATGAATATTATGCAGAATTTATTAATAATTTCATTAATTATCAATATATCCTCATTTCTTGTATAATGTTTCATTATAAATAATATAATAATTCTATTTCATTTCAATTAATAATTTTATATAACATATTAAATCTCAAAATCATTACATACATTCGTTCTATGTATACAAATCTATGATATAAAATTCATCCACTAGAGCAAGATGACAAGTAGTATTAATAATGTAAAAATTTCATAAAAATATACATTACGGTCTTCAAAGACTTGCCCTTCTCTTGTCCATTCCAATTTAATTCACATGACTTGTAAAATTGTTAAGGTAATTATAATTCACTACATTTTTTATAACATTTAAATTAAATAATATTCTTGATAAAATTACTATTTAATTTACTATCATTGAATTAAATCCCAATATCACTAAACTCATCCAATAGTTATTATGGTAATACACCATGCCACTTTTATAATATATTTATTATTTTATTTTGGGTTAATATTAATTTATTAAGTTTGTATGTTTTTCAACAAATAATACTCTTTTGGGTGTCACATGGTTTACATACTATTATTAATAAACATATGGTATCTATGAAATAGTGCTATAATTTTTGAAAGCATATTGTTTAATGGTAGGTCCATGGTTTCCTGATTCATCTGTGGTATTATAGAAAAATATGTGACCAATTTTTATTTTGGTGTGAATTTAATTGATGGAACATGGTTTGAATTAACCATATATACAAATCATTTAGATTCCTAATGATTTTCTAGTAGAATCTACATAGTTATCACAAAATTTATAAACATTGCATCCTGGTAATGTGATCTTCCAAAATTAAAAAAAAGTGAAATTACCATTATATCCCCTTTTAATTATAAGGTTCTCTAATCCCTATTATATCCCACTCACATGGTGAATGAATTTGATCACATTGGAGAGATCATCCATACTTTTCAACTAATTTTTCCTCCTCTCCTTCAAAATTCAAACGGTTTCCAGGTAATTTTTCTAAATTTTTCCTCCTCAAACACTTAATTTATTCTTCTCTCCTATAATCTATAGGTTTCACTTTTTTATTGGAACCTTAATTCATATTTAATGGGAATTTAGGTGTTTGGGTTGCTTCTAAATTTTTTTATGATTTATTTGGACCCATTTAGGGTGGTTTCATTCCCTATTGATTGTTTATCATAGAATGTGTAACATTCAAACAAGATTTAATATGTTTTTTGGTAGTTGTTTCTATGTTTATCATTTATTTTTAAATTAAATATATTATTTCATTTATATAATTTATTTTCAAATAAATAATGGCTATGTATAAACCATATGGTTTGTTTAAAAACTGTTTGCATGTATTGTTGAATTTTTAAAAAGTGTTTTCTAATATATTTTTGGTGTCTTAATGAAATGAATGTATGAGATTTCCAATAAAATTTATGAATATTAGTATCAGGTTTATTAAAATATTATTTGTATAAATTAATGAGTTTTAACCCAATTTTAGTTTTTTAAGGAATAGAAAATTGTTCTAAAGGGTTATTTTTTTAAGGAAATGAATTTTGTTTTCAAGTTGTCTTAAAAGAATGTATTTAATGTTTTGAATTTAATAAAATTAAAGTGTCTTGGAACATAAAGTTACATTTTCATTAAATGTCCATTTGGAACCTCATAGAATAGATTGTTTTGAAAATAATATTGCCATCCTTATACCTATTATGGTTCTTCCATTTTATATGGGTGTTTCTTTATATATCGTTTCATTTGGTGATGTATGAAAATAGTTTCTTTATTACACGGGAGTGGATGATAGGGTGGGTTACATTTCATGTTTAATGATTTTTATATGGATAATTATTAACTATTTTCTTGCCCCTACATTTTTTTTCATATGAACCTATGCTAAACTAGGTATTCAAACACTAATAATATCCCCATATTTTTGATATATTCTAGATCAGATGGGGAGTTTTCCTGATGAGGCTTAGTGTAGGTTAGTTGGTTGTGTTATGTTGTTTTAACACAACATATAATTAATTCGGGTCCCTTGTTTTTGGTAATGTCTTGGAATGAATCGCTCTTTAACTAGGGAGTATCCCATTGTAATTATTCCATGGTTAGTGGTCTCTTATAATGGATTTTTATATATATATATATATATATATTACTATCCTTGTGTTTTTTCAACTTTAATTATGAAGTATGATCTTATGGTACCTTTGTATTTTGTTCTTATTCTCATCTATGGGGGGGGGGTATCCTTTTAAAAACTAATTTAATGGTAGTTTAAAAAAAAATTGAAAATAATGTGGGGTTATGGATAAATTTTAATGTGATGTTTTCTAAATGATTTTATAAGAGGTTTTATATGGATTTATTAAAAATAAAAGGATTGTATTTAGGTTATGAATAATTATTTAATTATTTTATTGGAAAATAAAAAATAAATAGATTTTATTCATAAGTGGAATGATGATTTTATTGGGTTGATTCCATAAAAATAGAAAAAAATATTCTTGATTATATATCAAAGTGGCCTTCATGAGCTATTTTATTTATAATATTTCATAGACATTGTTGTGAGACTCTACTAGGACTATTTTCTCACACCCTATATACACACACACACTTCTATTTATTTTTGATGTCATCAAGTTTTAAATATTTTTATGATTCCATTTTAGGTTGGTTATAAAATATTGGGTTTATGATTAGTGAGTTTATATATGGTGAGAATATATGTGGTTTATAGACATTTTTTAGAAGTCTAGTTTATATTTTTTTATCTGAGATGTTACGTATAGACCTAAAAATCCCCTATATTTTTTGAATTTGGGTTATGTATATTACTACATGTTATTTAATCTATATTGGATGATGTTTAATTTTTTTATAAATGTATTGAATCAAATTCATTGATTACGGATTTTTTGATAGTTTTATTTTTTTTGGTTTTTCTCATTTTATATCACATGTAAATCCCAAGTATGGATAGTTTATAGAAATATTTCAATATACTATCTACTATTTGTTAACATTAATTTGAGGGTAGAACTATTCCATAAGAGATTCTTTGATTCCTTGGAACTTTTTTCCATCCACGAGGATTAGGAACACCTTTCATGTGTTCTGATGGATAGACTCAGAATCCTTATTGAGGGCTGACTAGGCTAGTTTGGGAATGTTATTTATAAAATAATAATATTTCATTTCATTAAAATTTGATAATAAATATATAATAATATCAATTATTATTTCATAATATCAATAACTTTACATTAATTGTAGTTAACTCATTCACATAGACACAAAATACTTCTCACTAAAACATTTAAGAGTCAAATTATCTAGCATAGTTCAATTATGTTATCAAAAAATAAATTATTCAAGGACAAAAATGAGTGAAATTCATCATAGGATATCAAAACAACATTAAATATAAATAAAAACTTATTACCCTATAATTAAATAAAATGTTTGAAATGATATTTCATTAGTTCATGAATCTAATGTTGACGGAGGTGACATGTAGTAACCTCACATTCCACTATGTAAAAGTCTATCATTGTGGATCCATGGATTCCATTTCCAAAAATGTATTATTTTAATGGAAGAATCAAAAAATTATAGGCCATCCATTTTGCAACCATATGGAACATTTTTTCACTTATCTCTGGTCATATGATCAAATGGTTAGATAGTTATGTGTTACACAAAACATATCCCATGAAATCTATATCTATGTGAAATGGATGGGCCACATGTCCATTCCTATATAATTTTTTCATAGATTATACAACCATTATTTATCCTTCTTGCCTCAACCTATATTCACCATACAATCTTCCATCTATCGACTGACTCCCCCACTCTTTTCTGAAAACAAATAGAGATAGCGTTTCTATTGGAATGAAATTTTTTACTATAAGATCTTGTCATAATGCAAATCAAATAATTATAGCATATGATCCATGAATCAAATTAATTTTCCTATAAATGGTAAAGATATTATAAAAATGAAATAATTTTATCTCTTCAATTATATAATAACCATACATCAGATCATCACATGATTTTTTTCATCGGGTTTGTCTCAATATAAGCTACAAATTGTACATAATTAAAAAATTTATTCCCAATTTTTTTAGTTATTTTTAATATTATAAAAAACAGTACCAAAACACCTCCCTAGAATAAAATATAAAGTAATTAATCAAAATTTTAAAAACTTTGGGTCCATATATTCATATGTAAATATAAAATGAATATAAAATATTAACTCATTATGTATTACATGATTTAATAGTAAAATAATAAGGATAATTGTTGGATAATCAAACTTCCTAAAAATATCGACCTCAATCCTTCACTAAGTTTGATTTCATTACAATTAATATTATTATTATGTATTAAAAATTAAAAATTAAAATAATTAAAATCTTTATTTGATTCATACAAAATCTAAAAGAACAATCTAGATTTATAAGCCATAATTTATCATAAAATTATATTAGAATTAAAAACAATTAATTCCTATCGATGATGTAATGTTATTTAATGACCCCTTTATCTCCAATGGAAGCCAATATATTAAAATAATAATCTATTCCTAGTTATATGTGTTATCTTACAATGTATAAGTTTATAGAGTATTTTTAGATCGAAATAATATTTTTAGTAAATATAATTTATTATAAAAACTATTTCTAATGAAAGAAAATATTTTAAAGATGATATAAATTCCACAAATTCTTATACCAAATGAAACAAATCATTCCTTAATCAATAAAAAAATCAATTTGATTACCCAACACTCCATTAATAAAGAAATTATAAATGCACCCTTTAACCAAAATTAAATATTTCCCCTTAAAACATATCAAGGTGTTTCAATAAACACCTATAAAACCTCATTAAATTATAATGAGTTATAATGAATCTAACAAATTGAAAAATGGTGTCAAATAAAAAAATTTAAACATAGAAATTTTTAAACAGAACCCCTCACTACTACAAACTCAACCCTCAAAATCTATAAAACAAATGAAAGGTGATATATAGGTCAAAATTAATATATGAAATTATGTTTATGTATGATTTGATGGATGATGTGATGGAACTTATGTTTTTTAATTTCAATTTGAAAATTACAAGAGAAAGAATTTGATAGACATTGTAGAGGTGTCGTTGATGAAGATTTTTAATTAAGTGAAGAATAATACAAAAAATAGGTAGGAGATCAAACTCAATTAAGAGAGAATTTAGTATCGTTTTTCATCGCCTAATTTTATAAATAACTATAACTTGGTAATTAGAGATTGAATGATTTCATTGAAGTGGATAAAAGTGTAGTTATTTGTGAAATTCATTATTTATTTTTCCCAACATTAATTATGAGAAACTCATTTATAAATCAATACCTATCTATAAAAGAACACATAAAATTATAGGTAATAATATAGAAGTGTTTTTAAGGGAATTATAGAAATTTAATTATTTAATTTTAGAATAATTGGTATCTTATTGACTGTATAGTGACGTTTCTTCTGGATGGTTTAGAACTGTATTTACTATTCCACTAAATATTTAGGTTTCATTAGTATGAGAGTATATTATTATTTAGTAGAAACATTTAGATACCCATGTTCAAGGATTGAAATTTATTCTTTATCCATTTAATGAATCTAGTGAATCATATACAAGTGGATGATACCATGATGTGTGGAATATTTAGAAAATTATTTTTAATGGAGAACCCTGTAAATAACTATGTTCTTTGAGTTTATTTTGATTAAAAATAGAGATCATAATATTAGATTGATGAACTTCATAAAATTTACTATTTAAGAAGAATAATTTTTAGAAAAATTTATTATCTTTCTTATTAACAAAGGAGGAAGGTTTATTTTTGATGAATTTATAAATGATATTTATTCACTGATTCACCCCCTATCAGTAAATTCTTATGGGACCAGTGAACATCAAATTTTATTTTAGAAAATGTAAAAATCATTTTGGAAGATTAAATTTTTATCCCTGAAAAATATAACCTCTATTTCACTATAAAAGAATATAGTGCTATAGTTTTCTCAATTAATAACCATACATATATACTTTAACCTTATAATGTTTAGAGAATATAACACAAAAGTGATACATCTCATTTATTGAAGAATTAAAATAAAATATTTTGTCATAAAAAGAAATTCTAAAATTACACATGAAAATAATAATGTACATATAGTGACTATAGATTAACATACATGTACATTTCATCATTTAAGATGTGTATTCAGTACATTAAAAAATGAATGAGAACAATAATAGATTAGTATTTTTGGAAACATAGAAATAAAATCTTCTATCCTAGTGAAATATATTCCTAGTATCTCATAAATATATCAATATTTAGAACATATACCTAAAAAATTTCTTCATAACCTGGGGTAAGGAAACAAAAGAAATGGGTGAACTCAGATGCTCAGTGAAGGTAAATAAAGTAAATGTGTATGAATAACATGAAAAGAAGGTACGAAAATTGTTCCTAAATTTTAAGACCAGACCCTATATAGTATTGATCATAACAAAGATTGGAAGTTCATAGTATGGGAATCATAATGAAATAAAGAACAAAATCCATGAAATCATAACATAAGAATAAAAAATAGAATTTTTGGCTTACATATAAGCCTAGAAAATTATATATCAAGGATACCTAGGAAAATAGTTATACTATGTTATTCATGGGCTATAACACATGTACTTGCTTCAGAATTGGGCAAACAACTCATGTACTGTCACGACCCATCCTCGGGGCTCGTGTCGTGACTACCGCAAGCCCGCCTTCCATAGGATAGGGGATGCCAACTGGCCCCAAAGGTGAATCCCTGATAAAAAGGGAAGGCATTTCCATTAAACTCGTAACACACATAGTCTGAACACAATTAGTGGGAGCTACAAGTACAAATATAGAAAAGAAAAATGTGTTGAACGTAAGTGGGCCAGAATACAAACCAAACTTACAACAAGTACAAGTACAAGTAAAAAAAGAAAAACAACTTCTGGATCATCCAATGGGAAATCCTACCTGAAGAGTAGGTATAGATATTGAACAACTCATCCCTAAAGTGCGTCACATCTACTCTAGCTCCGAGAAGCCTCCCAACCATCACCCTCAGCCTCAATCACTACTGATCGTTGTCTGGAAAGAACAGAACAAGGTGCGGGCGAAGACCGTGTAGGGGTGAGTATAAAAATACTCAGTAGGAGACTCTGATACCTATGATGGTCTCCTAGAATTCAATAAGGATAAACCATAGAATAAATATACAATCATGAAGTATCTACCAACCCTACATAGGTATATGCCCAGACATATTCCTAAGTTACCAGTCACAGTCTAGCTCCAACTCTAGAGCCCAAGCACAACCCAGTCCACAAAGGAAGTAAAGTCAATCCCCTTGATGATAATGATTGAAAGAAAATACTCAGTTCACATAGGTATACAACACAAGAATAGGGGTATAGATGATTATATGTAGCCTCTAAATCATCTCCTCTATCAAACCCACGTAGGATCATGGAACAATATCAGCGTTGTCGAACCCACGTAGGATCTTGGTACAGAAGTAATCACTATCAAACCCACAGAGGATCCCGGTATAGAAGTCACTGTTGTCAAACCCATGGAGGATCTCAGTATAGAAGACATTGCTGTCAAACCCATAGAGGATCTTGTTACAGTATTGTCACTGTCGAACTCACGGAGAATCCTGTCATCTTAGTCGCAGCCATCCATAGGGTTCCCACACACATCAAGATCGATTCTGAGAGGGTCCTCTCCTCAAGCCAAGGGTTGATACATCAACTAACACTGAGTCTTGATTTGATGTATCCCGAATATCCATCTCATCTTAAGGAACCCAATGAGACAGACATCATGTCAATCAGATGCCCGGTTTGTGAGTTATTGGCGTTTCTGTTCCAAGGGCCCGGTTTGTTTTTAGGCTCAAACCAACCTGACCATAACCCCAATGACATTATAACCTCAAGTTGAGTATGGAAATAGAATTTTCTCGCTCCAAGAATTCCATCGCCGTAGACAGTTCGTCGATCAGACACCCGTAGCCCAAGATTCGGGCCAAAAGGTGTAAATGGCCATAGCGGGTCTGTGTCTGGTCTGACCCTGTCTGACCTACCTAGCCCGACCTGATCCGAACCAGTGTCTGACCCGGAACGCGAGGTGCGGACTGACCCGATTGGTTATCCCGGGCTGAGTGGGTGGCCCGAACCAAGGGAGCAGTCCAACCCAAATGGGCAGTCTAGCCCAAAGACACGACCCGACCCGAAGGCGCGGCCCGGCCGAAGGGCGGCCTGGCCCCTGGCGGCCCGACCGAAGGGCGGCGTGACTTGTGGATCCCCGACCGAAGGGCGGCCCGACTCAAGGGTGTCCCAACCCGAGGTGGTTCGTCTGGCCACGTGTGGGTGGGGGTGCCCCCCCCCGGTTTGTCGAACGAAACCGGCACATTGCGTCGGTTCAGTAGCCGTGGGACCCGGGTGGTCCTGTTTGACCGACTCCATGGAGGTCGTCCCGACCAACCGCCACAGCTCCTCCACCGCGGCGCGACAATGCCGCAGTCCTCCAGCCCGCCGCACGGAGCGATTGCATCATGCCACACCCGTAGCGGCATGACCAGGCCGCAGCCTTTAGCTTCACTACGTGGCGCGACGGCACCGCGCTTCTTCATCTTCTGCAACCCTCCCAGCCACGGTTCCTCCCTGGTGCAGCACGACGGTGCCACACCTTTTTCCTCTGTTGTGGCCCTCCTAGCCGCAGTTATTCTCCAAGATGGGGTGACAGCATGGCACCCTTCCGGTTCCACCTCTGACGTTAACCAAACAAGAACCAACGGAGGGACATCGAGCAATGTTTATTCATCCCATGCCCTTCGCGTTAGGTGATAACAATTGGCCAATGTCGAACCATAATAAACAGTGAGGAACAATGATTTAATTTAATCAAAACAAACCCCTAACTCGATTTCGGTGTTATTTGATGAAGTCGTGGGAAGGCGATGTCGTTCTATCAACGTCGGAAGAGGAAGAGAGGTACTCTTCCTTAGAAGACGATTTTCGAAAGGTGATGTCATCATTGTAGATGTTCTTCGCGAGTGACGTCTTCTCCTTTGACATGGATGAAGGTCATTGGAGATGTTGTGGGTGTTGCTTCCCTTTCCATGCCTCGGTTGAAGAATGATGAAGAAGGAAGAAGATGACGTCTTCGTGCTTCGGTGGTAGAAGAGACGTTCTTCATGTTCTTCGTGGGAAGAATGCTCTCTCTATTTCTCCAAGGTCCCACCAAATTATTATGTGCCAACCAAAATAATAGCTTTGTCTATTATTTTATTCTTGACATTAATTCAAATGAATTAAAATTGTTCCAATTAATTAAGAGAAAATCAATTAATTAATTTCTTGGGTTGGCACAAACTTAATGGGGAAGGTGCAGAGGATCAGTTAATGAGAGAGAGTTTTATCCACATAAATTGGGAGTTCAAGAGTTATGGGGGGTTATGAAGCTCATGTGGGCCCACCATATAATATCCTCTCAAGGGAGGTTATGTGTGGGTGGGAACCACCACTAACCTCCCCATGGAGGTTTTAACTACCACACATTAAAATAAAGTTAACCCTTTATTTTTATTCAATTCAAATAAAAACCTCAAAAAATCTATCTACCACTCACGTGAGAACGCAACTGCAGTAATGGTCCCCTTAAGCGATTACTGGCGTAGCGAGTTCAACAGTGCCCTCAGATTTCAATTCTAGTCACCGATTCAAAATATATAAAATCCCACTCATATGTTTGCTGAATGTACCCGAACAAAACTACCGAAATTGATTCCGGGCACACAGGGCCTCAGAATCAGGTTCTGTTAGAAACTGTGGACTCGTAAAATTATCATGTATTTAAAAAAAATTCCACGGAATTTCCAGGTCTTTACATTAGACCCACCTCAGGGCTTTACATCCCCATAAGCTATAACTCACACTAAAAAAACAAATGAGTGTACTGATCATGCATCTGAGCCTCCCACTCCCATGTGCTCTCATGGAGGTTCCCATGCTGCCAGTGAATTCCCACCAAAAGAATCGACCATCCATGTTGGACCCACTCCTATCGATCCGCAATCTCTTCCAGAACCTCTGTGAAATTTTCCCCATCTTCAATGTCCATCTCCCCATGGTCGATGATTTGAGAAGGGTTATGCACGTATCTCCTCAGCTGAGATACATGGAAGATGTCGTGCAGCCGGTGCAACTGATGTGGAAGATCCAAGTGGTAAGCCACCTCTCCTACTCTACTGAGGACCTTAAAATGTATGATGAATCGCGGAGATAACTTTCATCCACGGCCAAATCTCTGTAGACATTTCCGAGGTGAGACCCATAAAATGATGTGGTCACCATCCTCGAACTCCAGTGGTCTCCGTCTCCTATCAGTATAGGACTTCTGCCTACTCTATGTTGTATTCATCTTCTCCTGGATGATCTGCACCTTTTCCGTCATAGCCTACACCATCTCTGGTCGTACAAGTGGTGACTCCCCTGGGTTAGTCAAGCACAAAGGTGATCTGAAAAGGTCGGCCATAAAGTTCGTCAAAAGATTCCATCCCGATGGTGGAGTGGTAGTTGATGTTATACACATACTCCGCCAACGGTAAGTGATTCTCCCAACTATGACCTAAGTAGAGGACGCATGCATGGAGCATTACCTCGAGAGTCTGAATGGTCCTCTCAGTCTGACCATTCATTTGAGGATGGAAGGAGGTGCTCAAGTGAAGCTGCGTCCCAAAAGCCTCCTGCAACCCCTTCCATAGTCGGGAAGTGAAACGAACATCTAAATCAGAGACGATCATCGATCACACACCACGAAGCCGTACGATCTTATGTATGTAGAGGGGTCCCATGCTCTCTATATATCCCTACTCTCTGATCGGTAGGAAGTGGGCTGACATGGTGAGTCAGTCTACAATCACCCAGATAGGGTCGTGTCCCCTGGATGTACATGGATTCACCGTCATGAAATCCATGGATATATCATCCTACTTCCACTCTGGGACCTCAAAGGGTTGAGCTAATCCTGCTGGAACTTGGTGCCCCGTCTTCACTTACTAACAAGTGAGACATCATTAGACATAATCTGCTAATTCATTCTTCATACCTGGAAACAAGTTCTATTGTTGGAGTTCCTGATACATCTTTGCCACTTCTAGATGTACTGATAAAGGAGATGTGTGGAACTACAGTAAAACGTACTGCTAAAGTAATACTAGTACCATGGTACATCCTCTGAAAATAATGATGTGCTCCCAACCTACAGAAAACCAATCAGGTGCCTGTCCTGTGGATTTCTGACCACATCGTATCTCACAGTCAACGTCCCCATGCTGTTCCTCCATAACACTCCGATGTGGAGGAGTGATTGTGAGAGACTATAGAAAGGCTTATCCATCTCTATCCACAAAGGATATCTGCATCATGGCCAGCTGCTTTTTCTCCTCTCCTAGCAGTTGAATGCCTGATCTCATACTGAGAGCATCAGCTACAATTTTCCCCTTCCCTGGAGTATAGAATATCTCAAAGACATAGTCTTAGAGGAACTCAAGCCATCACCGATGTATCAGGATCATGTCATTTTCTTAGAAGATGTGACTTATAATCTGGTTGTCAGAGTAGACTGTAAAGCATTCGCCCATAAGAAAGTGCTGCCACATCTTAACGGTGAAGACCACTGTTACTAACTCTAGGTCATGGGTAGAGTAGTTCTGCTAATGATTTCTCAAATGCCGAGAACCATACACGATCACTGTTCTCTCCTACATCAGGACACACCTGAGTCGAGTCTTTGATGCGTTGCAGTAAACAACGTACCCAACGACCTCCTCTGGTAGCCTTAAGAAGGGCTCACTAGTCATCCTCTTTCTCAGCTTCTAAAAGCATTGTTGGCATCTCTCTGACCACAAGAAGGGTTGCCCCTTCTTTTTCAATGTTGAAAGCAGTGCTGTAACTCTGGAGAAGTCTGGCACACATCTCTGATAGTACCCATCTAGTCCCAGAAATCTCTGTGCCTCTGTCACACTCCTAGGAGACACCCAAGCAAGCAATGCCTCAATATTCACTAGATCCACTGCAACTCCAGCCTCTAAGATGACGTGTCCCATGAAGTGAACCTATTGAATCCAAAACTGGCACTTTGACAGCTTACCATAAAGATGGTTCTCTCGGAGTGTATCCAGTACTACCTGCAAATAAGAGGCATGCTCCTCCTCAGTAGTTGAGTAGATCAGTATGTCGTCGATGAAGACTACGACAAAGTTATTGAGGTAAGGCTGTAAGATCCTATTCATGAGACTCATGAACAAAGATGGAGCGTTTGTTATGCTGAAGGTCATAACCAAGAACTTGTAGTGGCCATACCGACACCTAAAAGCTGTATTCTGTACATCCTCATCTTGAAATCAATGTTGGTGATAGCCTGACCTGAGGTCTATCTTTGAGAACCATCGTGCTCACTTGAGCTGATCGAAGATGTCTTCAATCCTTAGAATTGGGTAGTTTTTCTTCATGGTAACCTGATTTAGGGGATAATAATCAACACACAGAAGCAAGATTCTATCCGCCTTGTTGGTGAACAAAATCAGTGATTCCGAGGGCGAAAAACTGGGTCAGATAAATCCCTTCCCCTACAAGTCCTCCAACTGTACCTGCAGCTCACGAAGCTCAGCGGGAGCCATCCGATATGCTGGAGTAGATATCGGTGACATCCTAAGGTATAGTTCAATGTAAAAGTCCACCTCTCTATGAGGAGTTTATCCTAGAACATATTCAGGAAAAACATCAGCGTACTGATCCACCACTGCAGGAAAACTCGGACTTCTCACATCAACCGCTCCGAGAATGAGACTAGCCAAATTATTTGTGATTAGCTGACCCCTCCTCTAGGTATTTCCATTCTTCACTGCAAAGTCTCCCTTCTCACCAGTGAAGATAAACCTCATCCCATCCTCACAGATACACTACACATTCCTCCTAATACAGTCAATCTGAGCATTAACTCTGGATAACCAGTCCATACCTAAGATGACGTCATAAGGCCTCGACACCGCTACGAGTGGAGATCACAGTAGAAGCTATCACCTCCTAGAGTAAGATCACACTGCCGGCACGAGTGCGTAATCGTCGAGTTTGCTCCCGTATGAGTCTCTAGTCGCATGGATCGAGCCAACGACTCTTTCGGAATCTCCGAGCTCCGAATAAGGGCAGCGGAAATAAAATAATGACTCACACATGTGTCTATAAGTACTGCATCAAGGGTGGAGTAGACACAGATAATACCTCAAAACATCTCAAGTGTGCAGTGGTCATAGGCCTAGACTACCTGGAGCTGAGCCCGCCCCTGTCTACCATCTCCCTGTGGTCGGGGTGGACCACCTGGTGGTGGTGGTAGGGCCTCGAAACGTCGTCCACCACATGCTGCTCAGCCAACTCCTCTTCCAAAACCACCTACTCCCGGTATTCGAGCACGATCAAACCTTTTCCTCTTCCTGGGAGGTCCCACTACTGTCTGCTACTCATCTTCATGGTGGTTCAGACAGTCACGAGCCATGTGACCATGCCCGCCATAGGCATAGCACTGCTTTCTCCTCGTATGGCTGGCTCTATTTCGTGTGCCCCGCACAACTGAACCTATATCCTGGGGTCCCCCACCTGACATCCTGGTCCGCTTGGACCTCGGAAACATCTGTCTACTGCCGGCTACAGAAGACTCCGCTACGTGTCACCATGTGGTGGGTCTCACTGATGCTGACCACATAGTGAGAAAACTCTCCACTAGAAGGGCTCGCTCTAGCACCTCCGCCTGTGTCAGGATTTTGAAGGAGATTAGAAAATCCCTGATCTCATGATTGAGTCCCTTCTCAAAGATCCGGTCCTTGATGAATGGGTCCCACAACATTTCCATGGAGTCGAACCAGAGGTCGGTGAACCTCGCTATGTACCGAGCTACCGTAATGCTACCCTACTGCAGATGAAGTAACTCTTGAATCTAAAACACATGAAGGGTGGATGAAATAAACTCTGACTGAAAGAGACTCTCGAAGTCTTCCTAGAGTAATGATTCCTTGTCATGCAGTTAGAGCATCAAGATCCACCATCTTCCAGCTACTACATGCATGATACTCGCTGCAAGGATCACTATGAGGTCGGCTGGTGTCCCTAACAATCTAAAAACTCTCACAACAGCCTCTTGCCAATCCTCAGTTGCCTGTGGGTCTGTTTCCACCTAGAACCTGGACGGCCTCTGATGCTGGAACTCGTGCAATGCACTCGGATGGCATAAACTCTATTCTACTAGAGCTGGTGGTATTGGTGGCACAACGGGTAGTTGTACCGCTGGTACCTCCACTATAATGGGGCCCTACACTGAGGCCTCGTTGCTCGGTGGGCTACAATTTCGTACGAAACTCAGAACCCTAGTTGGATGCCTTAGTGGGGCCATCTTAAAAAGAATCAGGTGTGACACGATCAAAACAATATACCTGGTGAGCTGACACAATGTAATCACAAAGAAAACATTTCAAAGAAAACACACTCAATATGTGTTTTCATGCACTAAGTCGGAGATCAGAAGTCAGAGTCATAGTGTATGGATACGTCCGACGCCATACCAATATCGGTTTCCCTAAACTGATAACCACACACAAAATACATAACTCTATTGCTGTTAAAATAATCAGAGTCTAAGTACTATGGTAGAACCGACTCCTCTGATACCAATTTTTCACGACCCGTCCTCTGGGCCCATGTCGTGACTACCCCAAACCTTCCTTCCATAGGCCAGGGGCTAGCGTCTAGCACCAAACGTGAATCCAACATAAAAAGGGAGGGCATTGCCTTTAAATCGATAACACACACAGTCTAAACACAAGAAGAAGGAGCAATGAGTACTAATATAGAAAAGAAAAGTGTGCAGAAAGTAAGTGGTCCAGAATACAAACCCAACTGAACAACAAGTAGAAGTACAAGTAAAAAAAAGAAAAACAACTCTTGGATCATCCACCTAGAAATCCTACCTGAATTGTAGGTACAGAACTCAAACAACTCATCCAGGAAGTATGTCTCATATAGTCAAGATCCGAGCAGCCTCCCGTCCATCACCCTCAGCCTCGATCACTGCTGATCGTCGTCTGCACAGAACACAATAAGGTGTGGGCAAAGCCAGTGCAAGGGTGAGTATAACAACACTCACTAGGGGACGCCGAGACCCCTGAAGGTCTCCCCGAATCCACTAAGGGTAAACCATAGAATAATGATACAATCATGAAGTATCAACAAACCCTAATTAGGTATATTCCCATAAAAATACCAAAGTTACCAGTCACAGTCCAACTCCAACTCTCGAGCCCAAACACAACCCAGTCCACAAAGGAAATTAAGTCAATTACCTCGATGAAAATGTTTGAAATACAAGACTTAGCTCACACAAGTATAAAACACTTGAAGAGGGGTAGAGATGATTAGATGTAGCTTCTGGATCGTCTCCTCTGTCGAAACCACAAAGGATCCTGGAACAATATCAGTGTTGTCGAACCCACGTAGGATCCTGGTAATGAAGACATCACTGTCGAACCCACGGAGGATCCCGGTACAGATGCCACCACTGTCGATCCCACAGAGGATCCCAGTATAGAGTTCATCGATGTCGAACCCATGGAGGATCATGGTACTCTATCGTTGCTATCGAACCAATAGAGGATCATGTCATCTTAGTTGCAGTTGGCCATAGGGTTCCCGCAAACAACACGCTCGATTCCAGGAGGGTACACTCCTCGAGGAAAGTGTCGATACATCAACTACCACTAAGTCTTGAGTTTATGTATCCAAAAGTTCTATCTCATCATAAGTAACCCATCACGACAGAAGGCGCGTCAATCAGACACCCGGTCTGTGAGTTATTGGTGTTTCTGTTTCAGGGACCCGGTGGGTTTTTAGGCTCAACCCAACTTGAATGTACCCCAAATTCATCCGAACCTCAAGTGGAGTATTCCAAATAAATCTTCTCACTCCAATAATTTCATCACCGAAGACAGTTCATTGATCGGATACCCGTAACCCAAGATACGGGCTAAAAGGTGTAAATGGCCTTAGTGGGTCTGAGTCTGGTCTGACCCAGTTGGACCAACCTGGCCTGAGTGGGCGTCCCGAACCAAGGGAGAGGCACCGCCCAAAGGGGTGGCTCAGACCAATGGTGCGTCCCAACCTAAAGTGGCGGCCAAACCCAAAGGTGCGGCCTGAAACAAAGGCACGGCCCGACCTGAGGGGGGCCCGGCTCGTGGCGGCCCGGCCTGTGTCAACCCAGCCGAAGGGCAGCCCGGCCCATGGAGGCCCTCCTGACCATGGGTCCTCCTCTCTAGTGCGGAGTGACGGTATCGCACCCCTTCACCATAGCCCTCCCTGGTCGTGGTTCCGCCCCTCCGGCCCGACACGACACGACAGCGCTGCACCTCTTTCGTCCGATGCGGTTCTTCTCCGGTGAGGTGCAACAGCACCACGCCCTTCCGACTCCACCTCCGACATAAACCAATCAAGAACCAACATAGGGACATCGGGCTGTGTTTGTTTAGAACACTCCCTCCGCATTAGGTGATAACAATTGGACAATGTCAAAACATAATAAACGACGATGAACGAAGATTTACTTTAATCAAAATAAACCCCTACATCGATTTCGATGTCGTTTGATGGAGTAGAAGGAAGGCGACGTCGTTCCGTCAGCGTCAGAAGAGGAAGAGAAGTAATCATATTTGGTGGATGGTGTTCAAAGGTTAAGTCATCATTGGAGATGTTCTTCGCAGGAAATTCCTTCTCCTTTGACATGGATGAAGGTTGTTGGAGATGTCGTGGGCGTCGCTTCGCTTTCCTTGCCTCGGTTGAAGAACGATGAAGAAAAAAGAATATGGAGTTGTCATTCTTTGGTGGCGTACGAGACGTTATTTATGTTCTTCGGGGGAAGAATACTCTCTCTATTTCTCCAAGGTTCCACCAAAGTATTATGTGCTAACCAAAATAATATCTTTGTCTATTATTTTATTCTTGACATGAATTCAAAATAATTCAAATTGTGCCAATTAATTAAGAGAAGTAAAATTAATTAAATGATTGGTTTGGAACAAAATTAATGGGGAAGGTGGAGAGGCTCAATTAATGAGAGAGAGTTTCATCCACATAAATGGGGAGTTCAAGAGTTAAGGGGGGTTAAGAAGATCGCGTGGGCCCCACCTTATAACATCCTCCCAAGGGAGGTTATATGAGGGTGGGCCCCACCACTAACCTCTCCATGGAGGTTTTAACTACCACACATAAAAATAAATTTAACAATTTATTTTTATTCAATTTAAATAAAAACCTCAAAAAATCTATCTTCCACTCACGTTAGAACGGAACTGTGGTAATGGTCTCTTTAAGAGATTACAAGTGTTGCGAGTTCAACTGTGACCTCGAATTTCAATTCCGAGCACCGGTTCAAAAGATATAAAATCCCGCTCATACGTTTACTAAACGTACCTGAAAAAACATTAGAAATTGATTCCGGGCATACCGGACCTCAGAATCAGGTGTCGTGAGAAACTATAGACTCATAAATTTTCCATGTATTTTAAAAAAAAAATTCCAGGGAATTTTCGGGTCTTTACATGTACCCTCTTACTATTATAATTGTGCTACAATCCATATACCTTCTTATTTTTATTCTAGGGCAAGAACCGGTGTATCCTATTACTTTTATTCTTGGTTTATAACCCATGTACCATCTTGTTTTTAGTCTTTTGACATATTATGTGTACCCTCTAACATTTAGTATT
Source organism: Viscum album (assembly GCA_963277665.1). Lineage (NCBI taxonomy): Eukaryota > Viridiplantae > Streptophyta > Magnoliopsida > Santalales > Viscaceae > Viscum > Viscum album. Next base: position 1,784,863,747 of record OY728131.1, on the reverse strand, counting down.
CTGATACAACCCATGTACCTTATTGTTTTCTGGATTAGGCTACAACCTGTGTACCCTCTGAGCTCATATGCAACATATCGTTACCAAATGCATTGGAAGTAGATATAGGTTCCACCCATATCATAATGAAATCATACATACATGATACACAAAATCATTAAAAATATATAATAACCCCTAATTAAATGGGTTTCATAAACATGAAATCATATATTGACCTATAGAAAAATAAATGTTTCATAATCATTTCATCAAAATCGTAACTAGTAAAAATAAGAAGGTTTCAGAATCATATAACATGGTGATGAGAAATAGATTTCATAAGTATCATTCCATTAAAACATAAAACATTTAAGAAGGATTATTAATGAACTCTTCGGGTCATTTCTTATATGAGAATGAGTTACAGAAAAATATATCATCATAGATGTAAAATAACATGGAAGGATATTTTGAAAACATTTCATAAATAAAATATCCTTTCTTTATTGAAGAATGATATTTAAAACATAAAACTTTTTGAAAACCAGTTAATATAAAAATAATTTGAATACATAGATATAAGGCTTGCAAAATTTTTGAAAACCATTTTCCATGAAACTTATAAAATAATCTTAAAAACATTTTGAAAAACATTTTACTTAAAAACATATAAAAGTATCTTGAAAACATTTTGAAAACATATTTTAAAACCAGTTTCTTAAAAATTAACCATAAAAATGATTGGAAATATTAAATGTATTAATATTTGATAAATCTATACATGTCGTATGAGGTAAAAAGGACCCTCCTTTTTCATGATAAAAAGGTTGGAAAAATTAATCGTTTCAAAATCATCTATAATAATCATGTTACCTTAATTTTAATACAAAAAATGGTTAAAATATCTTTTAATTATCTTAGGATATTCGTATAATATTCTTGGAAACCATTTTTATAAAACATGGTTTTGTAGGAACACAGATTTCCGACCAAAGAGAGGGTAATGTTGGCCTTTATTAAAAACACTATCCTAACTATATTATGTTGCAATGATTGGAAAAAAATGATACCAATACATTAATATATTATAAATAACCATAGTATAAGAAAAATCATGAATTTTCTTTAGACATGGATCATAATATTTAAACAAAGGAAACAGAAACATAAACAATTTGGAAAAGCTGTGAGATTGTTTCAATAAACACTTATAACATGGAAACATGTGATCATACTCTATATGTATGAAAATAAAATTTTATAAATTTTATAATACCATGATAATAATTAGTTTCATTATATTATATGTAAAATGGACATTTATATCCTTTGAAAAAAATTTAGGTGCATAACAAAACACGAGTCTCAAAGAAAAAAATTGAGACAAAACTATTTCACAGATTTGGTATCTTTTGAATCCTAAACCCCATGAAATAGAAATCAGGGAATGGATATGTAAATAAAAATAAAAATAATAATAATAACCATTTAATACATCCATGGTTTTTATACACCCTGCATAATAGAATGGGTGGTGTATAAATCATGTATCTCACGAATATAAAAAGTTAGATGAAAACCCCTTACCTTGTGTATTGACACTCATCATACTCATTCAAAAATTTGGTATAAAAAATATACATTAATTTAAAATATATAAAATAAAATATTGTAACTTCTAATACAATATAGTATTTTATTATGTATTTATATTACCCACTTGTTAACAACTCTATATTAATATATAACATAGGGTAATATCCGCTTTGTTTTTCACATGTGTCTTAATTTGTTATGTCTTTTTACTTATACTTATATCATTATTAATAGAATTTAAATCCCGATTTAAATTTAATTTATATTCATTGTATTTTTATTATAGTATTCTATAGTATATAGAATTTTCTGATGGAATACATCGTTTATGGAGATGGTAAGTGATACATTAGCTTGAACACTATTTCTATTTAATTTCCACGTTGAAAGAATGAATGAAAATAAAATATATGTATATACCTATATAATATCATAAATTTAGAATTATAATATTATATATGAAATATAATATAACTAAACCCATCCTTAATACAATCTGTGTAGCGTGTGAAAAAATCACATCACTTTGTGGGGGTTGTAGTCCACACTTCTCAAAAAATATTATTGTATTTCAACAAATGGAAAGTAAAAAAGATATGTGTTGTAAAAAGAAAATAGAATATTAAATACATAATAAATATAATATATAATATATATTAATATAGTATACATTATAGTTTCTTCCATTAGAGTTGGTATGGAAAATTTAACAATCATCATTTTACGAGGCGAAAGATCGTCGTACACATAAAAAATATGTTCATTACCCATTAGATGGATCTGTGTGTTTGTGTTGGTAGAAACCATAAAAAATAATAGTATATTGATGAAATAGTTTTTTTATAAAATCATGGATTAAATAGAGTGGAGGTGTTTGAGATGGAAAATAAATATAATGAGATTGAGAAAAGGTTTTACCTCTCATTCAGGTAACCCCTTTTGGTTTATGACAAAAGGATTCATTATAAGAATTTCGTCCAAAATATAAGATTAAATGAGTAAGACAAAGATTTTTGGAAGATTATTATAAAATTATTTTGCAAACCAAAGTGGTTTTAGAGGTGTGAAGAAGAGGAAGTTTTGGTGGCCTTTTATAGTGAAGGGAAAGGACACACTTGGCATTTTTGAAAACAAGTTTTGTAAACCAATGTTTTTACTTAGAAAAAGTAATAGAAACCCAAAAATACTAAATAATGGAAGTTTCATAGAATTATAATGACTATAAAGTGGGGTTTGGACAAGTTTATAGGTTTTTTGGTGTCATAAATGTATGTTTTATTCTATAGTTAAGCTTAATTTTACCTTAGATGATTTAATAAATTTTAATTACATTCAATAATCATTTTGGTCAGAAACATGTTCAACATTATTAGAAATTAGAAATTATTAATATTAAAAAAAGGGAATCCAATTTTAAAAATTATTATCACATGAGTGAAGAAACTAATTTAAAATTAATCCCTCTAATGGGATGACACTGCAAGTTTTAAAAGTAAACAATGATCAAAAAATTGCGGAGTTTTTATATTCAATTTCACTGTGAAATTGGTTCCAATGATATAAATTGGATTAATTTATTAATTTATTATCTAACTAAACTTTTAACCCAATTTTAAATATAATTTAACCTTACAAATAAATTGGACTAAATAGCGGTTTTAAATTAAAATCTAATATTTAAACTTTTTATTAAAAATTAAAACAATATGGGAAAATACAAAAAAATTATCATAACTGAATTTTTATGTTTTTCAACCAAATATAAAGTTTATATTGATATGTTAATTCAATAAAAGTTCTAGAATTTGATTTAAATTGAGTTCACCATTATAAGGCGTTAAAACTTCCTTAATAAAAAATATTGTTTTTATGCATAAAATTAAGTTTGTTAATATCTTATGTTTATCCAATCTATTAGATGAATACCAAAAATATCTTATTGAATATATAACAAATATATTACATTAATATCACTAAATAATTGTAAATAATTTAATTTATTAAGTTAAAAAAAATTTGACCATAAAAATAAAAATATCTTCATTTATATTCAATCGATTTTCATATTCATTTATAATTGGTTGATAACATATGAATTTATATTATATTTTTTTAAACTATATTTTTTTAAATTAGTTAATACGTCTCATCACCTCTAATTTAACCACTAGGTTATGTATTAATATATTAAATAATTATATTTTAATAATATATTATTGATTGGTATAACTCTGTCATGCATAATATGAAAGCCATTGAGAAAAGTCATTATTGAATGTAATGTAAGCTAACATTGATGTTATATGTAGAGAAATCCCAAATTTATGTTGTGTGTAGTGCCTGATTAACTTATTTTTTCATACAATGTAGGACAAACATAGTGATTTAATATAAAATAAAATATTTTAAGTGTTATGTAAAGTGAAAATATGTAAATGGTTTAATTAATTCACAAAATAATAATTCACAAAATCTAGGGGTGTAACATTCTACCCCCATAAAATGAATTTTTTAAAATAAATTCATATAATTTATTAATGGTTTAATACTTGAAAGCTTTATTCATATAAAACCTCATCGTAAAAATGGATACTAAATATTCCGTTAAAAGGGAATGTTCGAACCACAACTGTTACCCAAAGTAACATATAACTAGGTTTCCACATAGAAGATCATGGGTTGGGAGTCAATATTGGAAATGGAGAAAAAATATAATTATTTATATGAAGTAATTGAGGTCATAAATCAAAAAAAAGTTAATGATCAGATATATGTTGAGATCCTTAAAGTAATAAATATGTTATGATTTAAAATGCCATCAGTTCAACAAAATTAATGTATTATGACAAAAAAAATTCTTTTGCTCATCATCTAAATGGTGAGTATTAATTTTGTTGACAAAAAATATAAGAAAATATACATTTAATATTTCATTCTTTAGTTGTGCTTCTACTAATTTCTAATTCATACATTACTTCATGTAATGGACATTCATAAAATTACTTTTATTCATTAACTTCTTAAATACACTTTTAATTGATACTAAGTCCCATAAAAGAATGAAAAGTATAACAACTTCTCTTTAATTAATCCTTAAAATCAATATAGTTAATAAATTAATCTATAGATATAAAAAGTAACTATATTGGTTAATTATTGATAATTATTCAACAAAAACAATTAAAAATTAACCATGATATCATGTAGGCTTGTTCTAGTCTTGAAATACTCATCATCCTTTTAGCATTGATTCAAAACCCACAGCCATTCCGGACGTGGTTGTTTGTCACTACACATACATGATTTTCTTTTATAATACTCCACTAATATAAATTCCCAAATATGATGGGTATCGTTGATATAATGTTAATAAATATATATCATTTTAACATTGATTTTAAATACAACCATAATACATTAATACTTTATCCGAAAATTGACATAAACATTTCATGAATTGTTAACCTTATAACCATTCTAAAAGATGAAAATTAGAAATAGAAGAAATAACATCATGAAATTAGCTTAACATTGATAACCCATGTATTATCACATACCAAACATGTGAATACCTTAATCATAAATTGTCTTGAATGTACGTTCAAAATATAAATTTCTTTAAATACTTATTGAAAACATACATATTTCTAAAAGATATTTCTCCCTTTATTCCTTGAATGGGATCTTATCTCAATTTTTTTTTTCTATTGTATGATTTTGTTCATACTTGTAAATTTATAAAATCATCATGATTTAATTAATATAAAATTCATGTAGATAAAGATTATAAATTCTTAGACTCATAACATGTTTCATTAAAGGATAATCACGATTTTGAAAGTGGTAATTATTTTTAAATCCCATAAGAACTTATCCACTAAGAAGTTCAATTATTATAATGGATCACTTCATCTATTGTGGTGTTATATTTGTTCCCTTTTACTTTATTGTAAGTGGTTGTTGGCACTGATCACCATTATTTCACCCATGGATTTGGGAAATTTTTGGTGAAACACCCAAACTCTTTACAATTGAAGCACTGAAGGGTGGTAGGTTTATCCTGAGGACTTTTATCATTATTCACATCATTATATAAATTTTTTAAATCACATTGTCATTTAGTGGCTCGATTTTCTTCCTTTCCTAACAAATAAATAGTCAAATTAAGATGATTCCCACCATGATTCCTTTCACACATAGTGCATAAAATAAGGTTCGTCTTCATATCTCCATGGTTTTTTATTTTCCTTTGTATTCCATATTCCACTTCTGGTTAAAACCTTTATATTGTTACCTAACATCGACCTGCATTTCCACTTTTATTTCACCACACACAATCCCTTCATGGATACTAAAATATCTAATGGAAAAAACCTTCTAATACATGGCTACGAGCCATTGAAGAACCTTTAAACTTTAATTTCTAGTGAGATTATAATTCTATAAACATAGATGGAATGTATTTTGAAATTATTCTCATAGGCACTGACATATTCGTCATCCTTTTTCTTCTACTCAAAGAACTCCTTTCACATCTTCATATAAAGAAAACAAGGAATGTAATTATTGATGTATAATTTCTTGAACTCATCCAAATCCATGGATTTAATATCATATTTCTTAATTTTATTCTTGATCAGAGTTCACCACTAGTCTGATTCACAATCTAACTGATAAACATCTAAAATGAATATCTCATGATCCGATCACTATAGAACAAAGACTATTGTATAGGTGGTACTGATACATTGTTAAAAAAAGTGGATCAAAAGGCCCACTAAAAAAAGGTGGATGTTTTCTCATGAGGGACTCAACAGAACATTGTTCCCTCTATTGAATGTTTGGATGTTCATCATGATTCATATCTCAGGAATGTTGTATGGTCAAATCAATGAGGATTTTCATTACATCTCTTAAAGAATGCTGATCCTTAGGAAACAAATCATTGAATTGTCCCTCAAAATAACCATTAATATGGTTCCTTTGGATTCTATCCATTTATTAAGTCCAAAATATATATATTAAGAAACATTTATCATATAGAAGAACCCCATAATCATGAAATTTCACTTATAGGATGTCTAGATTAATAAACATTCATTAATCTATGAATCCTTAGGTTTATCCTAGGGTATAAATAGCTAAATTATTTTTAAATACTTCATGATGGTTCGTTTAGAGTTTTTGAATTCTTAAAGCATATCCGTTGAGAGTATCACAACATATATATTGGAAGGCCCATTGTCATGTTCCAAATTACCCTATGTCAGGCGTAGAACATCTTGTTAGTCTACTTACTCTTAGTTAAATATGTTCTAGAAACGTATACACTTATAGTGTCAAGACATGGATATATTTCAAGTAAAAAACTAAATATATCATTTACCAAATTTCTAGGACATTTTTTGTAAATGTTAAATTATACTTATACTTATCCCTATAGACATACCTAAACATATCCTTAGAAAGATTCCTAGAATATCACTAAATTACTCTCATCATATTTACCAAATGATGACTCAAACATTTATTTATACAAACTAGAATGATCTAGGATTAACATACCTAAATATTACATCATCATAGATAAATATTCAATACATTACAAAAACACATTCCTGCTGACCGTAATATTTTAGTGTCTTAGTAAACATGGAAACAAAATATTGTATCCTAGTGAATTATCTTCAATATCTCTCTTAAATATCTCCACCTTTATTACTTATACCTAAAAAAATTATTCATATCATGGGGAAAGGAATCATAAGAAATGAGTGATCTCAGAATCTCGGTTGGGGTAAATAAAAGATATTCATAATCATAACATAAACAAAAGGTTATAGAAGTTTGGGATAACATTTTAAGATTATAGCCTTTATATTAGATATTATAATAAATATTGGTAGTTCATATGTCATTAATAATAAGGAAATAAATAACATAATCTAGGAAAGCATAACATAGGAATAAAACATGTAACTTGTAGAATATATATAAGAATATACACTTTTATGCCATGTATACCTATGAATATCTTTATAACATATTAGGCTTGGTCTATGAACCTTGCAGCTACATCGGCTTGGTCAAACAACCTATGTACTCTCTTACTTTTCATCTTGGTATAAAACCCAAGTACCTTTTTGTTTTTGGTCTTGGGATACAAACTATGTACACTCTTAATTTTATGCTTGGGATACAATCCACATACCCCCTTACTTTGAGTCATGGGCTACAACCCATGTACATTTTTATTTTAGGGCTTGGATTACAACCCTTGTACCCTATGAGCTGATATCCAACTTTTCATTACCCAATGCATTGGTGGGAAATATAGGTCTCACACATCTCATAATGAAATCATACATACATGTTCCAAAAAATCATAAAAAATTATAAAATAACCCATGAAATGAATTGGGAGTCATAAAAATGTAATCATCTCTCAACATGTGGAAAAAGATAGATTTCATAACCAATTCATCAAAAACATGACCCCCGAAAAAAAGTGGGTTTGAAAAGCGTATCACATTTGGGAGAGAAATGAGTTTCATATGAAATATTACATTAAACCATAAACCATTCAAGAAGTATTTTGAATATAACTTTCAGATCATTTCTTAGAAGGGAATGAGTAACATCAACAAATGTTATCTTAGGAGAAAAATAAATTGGATGGATATTTTGAAAATATTTCTGGAGGAAAATATCCTTTCTTCTTTGAAAAATTATATTTTAAACATAAATCATTTTTGAAACCATTCCTTTCAAATATAATTTTAATAACATATAATGAAGTATTATTAAATATTTAAACACCTTTTTGCATTAAAACGTATAAAATAAGCTTCAAAACAATTATAAAATCATTTTCCATGAAAATTTATAAAAGGAGCTTGAAATAATTTTGAATACCATTTTCTATAAAATATATTAAATAATCTAGAAAACATTTCTAAAACTATTTTACATGAAAAAATATGAAAGCAGGTTGAATTTTTTTAAAAAAAATGTCTTTGAAAATATATTTAAAAAACATTAAAATTAACAATTAAACATGAAATTAATGATTCAGTAGATTGATGGGAGAAAATATGCACATGTCGTACAAGTTAAAAATAACATTCCTTTTGAATGATAAAATGGTTAGAAAAAATCATCATTTGAAAAGAAAATTGAATATTGGTTTAAAAAATTTGAAAAAATAAAAAATGGTAAAAATTTATTTTAATTATCATAGGATATCAGTAAACTTTTCTTGGAAACACTTTTTAGAAAACATGGTTTTGAAGGAAGACAAATTTCTGACCAAAGGGAAGGTATAGACATAATTTCATAAAACTATTTTCATAACTATATTATGTACCTATGAGTGGAAAAAATGATACCAATACACGAATATATTATGAATAAATTGATTAGATGAAAATTCATGAGTTTTCTTAATAGATGGATCATCAGATTCCATGAAAGGGAGTATAAACATAAACATTCTTGAAAATTAATCAGATTATTTCAATAAAATTTTATAACATGGTAGCTAAGGATCATACTCTCTTTGTAAGAAATTGAAATTAAATTAATCATTAAATATCATAAAAATAATTATATTCATGATATAATATGTAAAATGGAAGTATGTAAACCTTTAAATGTATTTAGGTGCATAAAAAACATGAGTATCAAAGAAAGAATATTGAGACATAACTATTTTTCAAATTTGGAAACATTTGAAACATAATCCACATGAAATAAAGATCATAGAATGGATATATAAATACCTATAAAATTTTTTATGATAATACTTAAAACATACATAGGAAGTAAACACACCACACAAAAGGAATTGGTGGTGACTGAAGCATGTTTTTCATGATAATAAAAAGTGAGATGAAACCCCCTTACTTGTGTCTTGACTCTCGTCATACTCATTATAACATATTATATAATAAATATAAATTTATTATAAATCCTTAAATAAAAAATTTTATTACTGATAATACCATATAGTGTTTGATTATTTCTTTATATTACCCACTTGTTAACAACACTAACTTAATGTTTCACTTAGGGTAATATCTGCTTTGTTTTTTTCTCTTGTGTGTTAATTTTTTATATCTTTGGTTCTATATTTTTTTTATGTTTTACAGAATGTAAAAAATTATTTAAATATAATTTATACTCAATATATGTGTATGTAATAATCCATATGATATAGAATTGTGTTAGGGAATACACCGTTCATGGAGATGGTAAGTTGTACGTATGGATGAATGCAATTTCGGTTTAATTGTTGTGTTGAAAAAAAGAAGGAAAATGATATATATATATATATGTGTATATTATATCATTAAAGCCTTATTTTTATTTTATATGTATCATTAATGTTCTATAAACCCGTCCTCAATACATTCCATGTATTATTTCAACGAATCATATCTCATTGAGTGGGAAGTAGTCCAAACATCACTAAACAAAATTATCATATTTACACAAAATTGAAAGTAAAAAAATACATGAAGTAAAATGAATAAGTAATATTAAATTGATAACAAATATTATATATAATATATATAGAAATAGTTTATAGCATAATTTCCACTATGAGTGGTGGTTAAGAACATTGAACAATCATCGTTTTGGGATACAGAATATCATCTTACACATAAAAAGTATGTTTTTTACCCATTAGATGGAGGATTGTGTATGTTTAGGTCAAAAAATTAGAATAAAAACATCCTATTATATTTAATATGTCATTTTTTATTTAATAATGGAATAAGGAGTGTGTAGAGGGTGTATAAAGAAAATAAAATTAAGGAGATTGAGAGAATGAGTTACCTCTAAATCAGGTAACTCCTTTTGGTTTGTGCCAAAAGGCTTCCTTGGAAGACTTTTATCACAAATGGAGTATTATATAAGAAAGTTAGGGATTTTATATAGTGTATTGGGAAGATATTGAAAGAACTTATGTTTTTTTAATAGCTATTAAGATAATGGAGAGGAGGTGGCCTTTAAAAGGTAAGGTAATAGACATAATAGATATTTTTGAAAACAAGTTAGGATTACCCACATTTTTACCCAAAAAGATATGTCTAATCATACCAAAGATAATAATAAAAGGTTCATGGATGAATAATTTACATTCAATGGATTTTTTAAATGTTTCAGGGTTGTTTTGGGTCTTAAATATAATTTTTAGTCACTAGTTAATCTTAATTTTACCATAACCGATGTAAATAATTTTAATTACGTTCACTAATAATTTCAATGAGAAAATAGTTTGACCGAATTAGACATTATAAATAATGATTATTAAAAAATGGAATCCATATTATCAAAAATTTTAATCACAAACGTGGTAGAAATTAATTTAAAATTAATCTCAGTGATGGGACGACACTATGGGTTTTTAAAGTAAAAAATGATCAACAACTTGATTAGTCTTTATGTCAGATTTCAATGTGAAATTGATTTAAATGAACTAAATTATATTAATTGATAAAAATATTATCTAATTAATCTTTTAAACCAATATAATATTTAATTTATCCATATAAATAAATTATATGTAAAATAAATTTTGAATTAAAATCTAGTATTTTTAACTATTCATTAAAAATTAACACCTTAAAAAATAGCAAAAAAATATCTAAACATAATTTTTATGTTTAGATACAAAATATAAAGTTTTTTTAAAAATTTATTCTATAAAATTTCCTAAAATTGGATTTAAAATAGGTTCTTCATTAAAAGGAGTTAAAATATCCTTTAAAAAATACATGTTTTTATGCAAAAAATCAGGTTTGTTATTATCTTATGTCTATCCAATATATTTGATGGAAAAAATAATTTATTTAATAAATAACATATATATTAAATTAATATCACTCAATATTTTTATCTAATATAATTTATCTGGGTAAAATATCTTTCTGACCATACAAATATTAATATTTTCCTTTATATTAAATTAGTTTTCAAATTCATTTCAAATTAATTGAAAACCAAATAATTCATATTACATTTTTGTAAACCATATATTTTCATAAAATAGTTAATAATATTCAATGAATCTAATTTAACTTCTAATTTATATTTTATTGAAATAAATAATAATATTTTAATAATATAGTATTGTTTGGTTAAATTCTCTCATGTATATTACGCAAGCCATCAAGGAAAGTCATTATTACAAATAAAAAAAACTAACCTTAGTGTTTTGTGTAGAAAAAGATAAAATTTATGTTGTTTTTAGTGCATGATAAACTTGGTGTAATATATAACGCAATACAAAGATAGTGATTTAATATAAAAAACCTATTTTTAGTGTTATGTGAAAATAAAAATACCACAAAGGTTAAATTAATATGATAAAAATAATTCCCAGAATCTCAGGGTGTTACAGTTCAAGGATCATTAGATCTGGGGATGTATTAGTTTGATCAATCTGTATACATTCCTCCATAAAATATCCCTTTAAAATCCTTTAATTTGTTGTTTGTGGGTGTATATGTCCTTAACAATGATTCCTTATTGTGAAATTTTATTTTCTAAATCAATTAAAGGGATATTTCCCTAAAACATTTTAAAATGATAGAGTATTTTCATGTCATTTTTATTTGATTTATGTTCCATGGACTAGATATTTTTTAATTAAATGGTAGAGGTAGGTTTAATATAGTGGTTCATAAATATATTATTTATTTCCTTCAGTGGTTTTACTCTGTATAGAATAATTTTTTATTTAAAATTATATAGATTGTAGGAATAAATGATTCATCATATGAGGTAAAATCATTTGTATTGAATATATTGAATTTAATTTTTATAATACTCTATAGAGTTATATAACTAAAATTTATATTAACCTGTGGGTTGATTAAATTCGAAGAAGGTAGTTAAAAAGATCCTTGAACATTAGATTCTTTATATTTAGCTACATCATTTAGAAAATTGATTCTTCATAATGTTTTAATGAATATGTATATTTTTTAAATTATAAATTGATAGAAAAAATTTATTTCATTAAATTCTATAGGATGGGATTGAATATTTTTGAAGTATTGTTCACAAAAGAATTTTTGGTTATTAAGGATTGTTTTTTATTAGAAGAGGATGAAAATATTTACTTGAGTTATTCCCTAGATATTTTGGATGGTTGATGTTGACCACTTAACTGAAGGATCAATATATTTCCAAATATGGATGGAATCATGGAGGGGTTCCTATCAAAATGATAATTAGATTGGTTAAACTAATATAATATCTACATAACTATAAGAAGTATCATATTATTAAGGTAACTAGTTAGCATAATGGGTGTCAAAATCAAATATATCACAATGAGTAAAATGAATAGATTGGGATTTTCCTTGAACAAGAGAACGTTATTTAATAATGTTTCATAGATCATAATATCTTGCAATGATTTTTATATAAAATGAATATGCTTTCACCTTATGTTATCCTATAATGGGCGTGTTAGGCCATAGAATAAACTACTATGTGTTTCTCACAATATTTTTAATAATAATATATGACATAAATAGAATATTATCTACTAGGGAACCACTTATATGTTAATAAATCATGTAAAATTAAATTATTGGTAAGATTTCATAAAAACATAAGATTATTAGTTTGTCACTTTTTTTATAATTCAGGTATATTGCATAGATTTATTTCAAACATTTCTAATATCTATAAAATGTTTTTCATAGAGATTTTCTTATTCTAAAAATTATTTTCTTATTATTAAAATTTTTAAAATATGAGATATATTTATTTGAAATTATATATTCCATTTCATCCAAACCATAAATTAGTGTGTTAATATAATATAACTATTCGTATAAAAAAAATTTAGAGAAAAAGTAATTCAATTAATTTTACAATTTCATTAGAAACTTCAAGATATTTCAAGATAGAGTATGCAATATAAAATTCCTTAGTGACTGTATGTTTTATATCTACTTTTTCTACAGTTTCGGTAAAAAGTGAATTAATATTAATTCAAATTAATGATTATGATATTCATCAGGGATTTGAGTATTAGACAATTGATATACAATACTGATTAAAGATAGTTAATTTAATGTGATATTATTTTATACCGTATTACCCAAGTTAAATTTATATATTTTACCAAGGACTTATCAATGATCTATTATTTAAATAGTTATACTCTCTAATAATGGTTCCAATATTTTGTTGATATTTGTTACATATTAAATTAAATAATTTTTGACCATGTGTACACTATAGGCCTGAACCTAGGTTATATAACATGTATCATTGAAGTTTAAAATTATATATTTTAAAAAATATTGAAATAATGGAAAACAAATATCTGGGTATTGAGAAATATTGAAAATAAAAATAAATTAAAAAACATCTGATATTTAAAACCTCAAATTAAAATCATGATAAATTTGGAATTGTGATCATTACAAGTTAACTAAAAACAAAGTCAGTTAATAATATCAATAATTGAAGATGGTTTGGTTCAATTCAATAGTTAAGATTTTAATAAGATTATGATTATCCATTATATGTATTAATTTTTTTCACATATACATGAATATTGTATTATCTATCACATAAAAAGTAACCTTCACTTATGTATTACTTTTATTCGTCAAAAGATATACTCAAATTTAATTTTTATAATAAAGAAAAATACTAATATTATATTCAATAATTATGACCAAATTTATACACTATAAAAAATTATGATGATCAGTTAAGATAATAAAGAATTATATCTATTATTCCAAAAAATATCATTACTAAAAATTATATATTAATTTAAAACTAAATAATCATAATAGAAAATATACCAAAATAGTAGAAATATAATGTGTAAAGACATTCTCATCAAGTCGATGCCACCCTATTAGTACCACATAAGGATGATAACTTGGAGGGGGGGTAAATCATGGTATTTTAATTTCAAAAGTCCCTTTTAACAGTCCTTGTAATTGATTTTTCATAACACTATTATCTCCCTCACAAAAAACATAGAAATTATAGCTTAGTTAAGGAGATACATGAGATATTTTTTACACAGTTCATCTTTATTGGTCTATATATAAAAAGAATACAATGATGGTATGTTTATGTACTAAATTCACTAGGCACACATCATTTTTGTTTCAAATTAAATGTGGCGTCACTGAACCTAAAGGTTTAAATTCCTCATAAAGATATGAAAATATTTTTTCAACTTACAAAGAGTTAATAAAATACACTTCCAATTGTGACCTTGATATTCCAATAACCATGAATTATAGATTCCACAAACAACAATATAGAATTTCATTCCACCATTATCAAATTTATGAATCTCCCTACACAACTAGGGATATACACACATAGATCTACCATTTTTATTTGTAAAAATATGTATACCCAGATTTTTTTGATCTGCATGAAAAATATATTTTTTTACCTTTTTATATAAATATACCCATTATATCTTAAGAAAATCACTATGTTTCCCATTAATAATATATTCAATCCCCCAGGATTATAATGGAAAAATTTATTCAGTAAAAATTTCTGAATAAAAATAGATCCAATTAAATTAATATATCTTAATCATCCCAAAAATTAAATTACTTTAAAATATCGGTAATAATTTTTAATTAACACCATTATGAAATTATGCCCACTAACATGGAATAATTATCATTTCCATTAATAATCACTACTCAAACTATGAATTTTATAATAGTTTGATTCTTTTTGAATGGTATTTGAACAAATGCCATTTTCAAAAAATCCTTTATAAAAACAACTAACAAGTAATCGAACACCAAAATTCTATATACCTCTAATCACAACATAGATACATTCTTTTAGATGTGTGCTCTGATGTTACAATGTGACCTTCTTCTTGAATTTTATTGTTTACAAAATTATTAATCAGTGATATCTATTTAACATTATAGTATTATTAATTCATAGTGAAATATTTTAATTACCCATAACTAGCGATTCACTAAAAAATAATGGGTTCTTCTTCATAGTCTGTAATATCTCGTTATAGTTCAAAATAGACATTTATGTTATTATCTCTGTCTTTTGAGATATAACTTCTCCAAATTTCCATAAGACTTATCTAAACACCACACCATTATCCTTCCATATTACCTAGATTATCTTAAACAATTTATACCATTATTTATCATCAAACATAACAAATAAATTATACCTTGTGTTTTTGTTAAAAATATCCCCTTTGGGTTTTTTATAACACCTCATCACATCTTCAACCAAAAGCATCATCCAGAAACACAAATTTAATTTTATAAACATTCATATTTAGATAGTGTGTCCAATTATTCACTAAAAATCAAATATAATCCCACATTATTCATTCTCAGTGTGATAAAAAGATCAAAATAAAATTTTCCTTATGAATTATTTTATTGTACACTCTCCTCCATGCCACCACATTTTACATAAACACAAAAAAATAGTCCCCTACAACTGCAAGTTGAACATGAGTGATAATACAAAATAGTTTTTATGATATAATCTTCCTGAAACCATAAATTACTATCCTCAACAATTTAAAAACTTGAGATTTTATATATATTCCGTTGAAATAAATTTAAAGTATTTGATAAAATTCCTTACATACAATCCCGGGTCTAAATAAACCAAGATATACTATAACATTTAAACTAATGATATTGGATTGGTGGGTATGAATAATAATAATAATATTATGAAAAATTTATAAATAAATATTTTCCATAATTAAAACGAATTTATTAAACAATATGAAATAATCATTAATTTTTATAAAAAATCATTTCACAATTAAATGGTATATTTTTCAAAAGAAATGTTTTCTCTAGGTTTTACAAGTTTTCATATATAAATATACATTGATCTATATTTAAAATATAAATTAATTAAATGTATTAGTTATGTAAGAATAACCATTCATACATTTGTTATCTAATGTTTAGTAATAAAGATAGAATCAATTAAAGGTAAAAAAGTGTTATTTTTAAAATATTGTTTTATATGTATAATGTGTTTTATTTAAATAAACTAAATAAATAACAATTTCTTAATCATGATAATAAAATTTTTAGATTATATAATCAATAAAATATTTTAATATTCATCAAATCGTTTTTACTAGGTATGAAATAGTTGAAAATATTGATTTATTCTCAAAAATAGTTTTTTTAAACACACTTATCATTTAATATTACAAACTTATTTTATAGGTAATTTCTTAATCTTAAATAAATTGAATTTAATAAAATCGATTCCATATTTGAAATTAGGATGAAAAAATTTGTAAATGTTCCAACTTTCATTTTTCTTCAAAATGTTCAATTAAAATAGTATATTTTTACCATTGTAGGGTTTAAAATGGGGTAAAAAGTGGCTTAATATAATATATATTGGTAAATTTATACATAAACTCTTCAAAATATTAGTGGTTGAATATATTTACACATTATATTATTTTAACTTATAAGTATAGGCCACATGGTTTATTTTTCCTGTATGAGACTTTGTAATATTTATATTGTTTAATTCCACGTGTTCCCCTCGTATCACTTATAAAAGGGTACCTCATATCCTCTATTATTATAAGATATTATGCTATCTAACATGGATAAAACCTAAAAAAAATTCTAGCTTCCATAACATTATTTATTAGATTTCAGTCATTCTTTAAGACCATCATTTGGAGTCTAAAAGTGAATTTCAAAGGACTTCTCTCAAAGAATAGGATGTTAAAAGCTCTTACAAAGCAAGTCAAAATTAGGGTATGGGTTTAATGTTACAATATAAGTATATTTTGGGAGCTTTATTTTCTAAAATATTAATTTATAAAATAAAATAAAATATATCTCAAAAATCAAAAGTATTTACTTCTCTTATGGTTATATATTAAAATTATAGGCTCTTATTTTATTTTCCTCTATTTATTTACTCAATAGTTTAGAAGAGTGTTTTAAAGTACAATCAACTTTGTATCTATATTCAGTGTGGAAACTTTTTATTAAAAGCATATATTTTCTCTAAAATGTTTTCAAGAATTATTTTAGAATTCCAAAATGTTTCTTTTGATTAATTTTTACCATGTTTTAATTTATATAAAAAGCATTAGAAGGAATATTCTTTTCATTTTTTGAATGAGGTACTTATTACCAATAGAGTAAAAAAAATAATTGTTTTAATATATACAGAACAAATGTATTTCCATTGAAGATTATTTGAAAAGAACTCATGATTATTTTTAAAGAACTATTTTTCTTAATATTATGGAAAATTTTAGATTTTAAATAATTGATTTAAAAAATAGATTTTTTCTCAAGAAATGATAAGTTGAATTTTGAAGACATTTTAATCTATGAAAAAATTAATTGATGTAACTTATGGTACTCTATGTATGTAATCTAATGATACCTTCTCCATTTGTTTTTTAATAATGATGATGACATTTTGATGAAACCCATTTCCATTCTGATAGGTTCAACTATAATGAAAATTTAATTTTTTCTGATATTGTGGAATAAATATTATGGATTACGATTATATGATAAGTGGATAAATTATATACCTCCAATTCAATGTGTAAATATTAATGTTTTATGATATAAAATAGTAAATGGGTGGTCATCGAAGCTCGGAATAGGGTACGCGAGTGGTTATCCAAAGCATGATGTTGGTACACAGGTGGGTATCCCAAGTCTAACATTTGATGAATGTCTTTGTAGATAGTATTTATATACAATTTATATTATTGTGATTATGAAATATATTTTTTAAACTCTCTATAACATGATATTATGATTTTGGTATATCTCATATTATTTTATTTTTCTATGATTTGTGTCTTATGATTTTCAAAGGACTTATGCAATGATTATGATATATAAATTTTTGGGTATGTTTTTTAAATAACAAGACCAAGTTATCATACCCTTATTATCATTTTATGCTAAAATATGATCATTGATTGATATACCCCCATCATGAATCTATGATCACCCTTTATAATGTTTCTTTTCCCAGGGTATGAAGAAATTTTTTATGTTGGGTGTGATTATGAATTGTGCTATGTAAGAAGAACTACGTTGGATATATTTAAGATATTTCATGAAATATTATAATTATCTATCTATTAATTAAATATACACACAAAATTATATTCCAAGAGAATTTATTATTATTATATGTATTGATTATTCATATAAAATTATGTGATATATATATATATATATATTGTTTGGGTCACCCCATTTCATATCATTGTTGTGTTTAGTTTTTTTTATTGGTGTTTAAGATGCTTTTTTAATGATAATTAGATACATATATGAATAAGATATCATCCTGATGATTTTGTAAATTATAGATTATGTGTTATTACTATAAAATATATCCCCCTTTGGATACTGGAATGTAGTTGTACTTGTGGCACATATGTAGCTAGTGATAAAACATTTTAAAGGGGGTATTGGATATTTACTCAATCATCATCGACGTAAGATGAGTGGGAGACACTATACACATGGAAAGAAACTCATGAAGCATATTCTTGGGTTATTTAAAATTATATTTATATATAATTATGGAGGATTCAAATAGATGATGAACATGTATGACCAAGGTTAACATAATAGTGTCCCAGATTGAAAATAAGGGGCCGTGATTATAAATCATATGATTTTACATGGTTATAAAATTTCTCACAATGATTATTATTTCTCAAACTATGATTATAAGTTTATTCAATTAATGGAACCAAGAGTAGTTTTAACACTAAATGTGATGAATAATGAAATTATTTCCTTCATGTGTAACCATATTTTTTAGGAGATGGAATAAAAAAATTGTTTTAATTATTATAAAAATCTATCAATATTTAAGTCATACAGAGCTTATTTATTATTAATGGATTAACAATATACATATGAGTCCATTATGAGGTAACACCCTCCTTCAATTTATGTGTCCCCTAGTCTTCAAATTGTTGAGAAAATGAATCAATACCAATGAAATGATATTTTATGATACATAGTTTTTAGAGCATGAAAAATTTATTTTTCTTGTTTATCATTTATAAGGTGATACAAATCAATTATAAAATCATATCCAGAACAAAAAGAAATGAGATAAAATTGACTCTATAGAGTTAGATGTGTTTAAGTGGATATTTTTCAATAATAACTTTCCTAATATTATTTATATGAGAATGTAGAATAAATTACTCATGATAAATTAGAGGGATGATTAATATATTAGTATATATGGAGTAAATTTTTCTAGGCTTTTGAGATACCCTTTTAGTATTATCATCTAAACCTAAAATGAATATTGATGAAATATTTAGTGGATTAAAACTATGTATCCGAAGGGAATTAACCATAAGGGTATTTTGAATCTATAATGAAATCATTTTATATGATTATAAAGTATAATTGGAAACCTAGTTCACCCATGAATCTCATGTTTTTGATAATAAAAGAAAGTCATAACTAAACGGAAAATATAATAACAAAATCAAGCGACAGATGAAGATGTTTCTTCCTCTATTCCAAAAGTGTGGAAATAAAAATGTAAGAAATTATATTAAGTGGACTAGTATATTCTATAACAGTTGAAGGGAAATTCATTGGGTAATCAAAATATTATGTGATTAGAAGAACATGTCTAATGTTTCAAAAGTAGATAAATATCTATACAATGAACATACCATAATCCATTTTTTCAAATTCAAGGAGTATGATTCTTATATTAACAAATTCTTGAAAAAGAGTGTTAATGAAGAATATCGACATAAAAAACCTATTAAGTCTAGAGACAATGGGAAATATCTTGTGATCACTATTATCAATGATGGTTTTAAGAATTAAATAAGGAATAATACACTTCATATACACTCTAAAAATGATAATGTCGTATTTTATTACAGTTCTTGTAAGAAATTAATAGCTGATAATTTTTAAAAGGGTTTCACATTACCAACAAATTGATTAGATGATGAATTTTTTGTTAAGACTCATAATATAATTCTTATCACATTTAAAGTATGATATTTTTTTATTTATGTTTCATTGAATTTTATTCTTGAAAATAACGTTATTCAACATCTAGTTAAATTTGATGTGATTTTGGGTAGATATTTTCTCTATTTATTTATATACCACATCAATTTATAAGGAAGGGAAGTAATTTCATATTCTAAATGAATTAGTGATAATTTATCAGTGTAAGGATGAATATGATCTTCCGATGGAAATTAATTCCATTTTATCCGTCTTGATTTATATTTATAACATGTATTTATTTAAGATATTTGGGAAGAAAATAAACATAAAAGGTATTCTTATTAAACATGAGTTTGTCGATGTCTTTCGGAATATGTTTCCTAGTCTTCCTCTGAATCATGAAGTTATGATTTCAATAGAACTCATACTTGGTGCTATATCATTTTAAATAAATCTATATAAAATTGTCTTAATGATATTGTAAGAATTGAAGAAGAAACTCCAATGCAATATTAATAATGTCTTAATTCTTCCAAGTGTGTCACCATGGGTGTTACATGTTATTTTTTGTTAAGAATAATGACATGCCATTTTGACTGTGAATTTTTATTGGGATATTAATAATATAATAATCAAGAATGATTATAATTTACATTATATTGATTATCTTTTAATCAATTAGGAAGATATAAATATTTCTCAAAGATAGACCATTTTTCTTGATACTATCAATTAAGGGTCCAAATGAATACATACTAATACAACCATCATATAAGGTATGGATGCTTTGAATTTAAGATAATTCCATATTCAATCACTAATTCCCCCAGAATATTCATTAATTTAATGAATATGATATTTTCATATTACCTTAATTTTTTTTGTTTATTTTTATAGACAATATTCTAATATAGTCAAAAAGTAAGGAAGAGCATATATATCAGTTGAGAATTATGATTATTACCTTTTAAAAGTATAAAATATAAGGAAAATTAAGTAAGTTTTAATTAAGGTTATAGAAAATATCATTATATGGGAATGTGATCCCTATATAGAATACATTGGTCAATCCATCTGTGATAAAAGTAAATGAAAATTAGATCAGACTAACCACTATGACATACATTAATAGTATACTTGGATTGGATGGATATTATCAATTATTTTTGTTGAATTTATCATGGTAGTATAATACTCTCCCCTTGTTAACACAAAAGAAAATAAAGCTCTTTTTGGATCATGAATGTGAATAAAATATCAGGGATATTAAGGGAGGGTGTTTTAGTGCTCCTATAATCGCATTACCCCATACTTGAGAAGGGTTTATGTTTTAGTGATGCATTGATAAAGGTAATGGGATATGTTATTAAACATAACTAAACTTTGATATCTTATGATAATAATTAATTAATATTTTAAGATATGAATTATCTAAACATTACTTGGATTTTCTAAGTTAATATATTTTTTAAAGATACAGATTAATTCTCATTATAGATAAAGGTGTGACATATATCATGAAAATGAATGTTTAAAGTATATATTTAAAAAAACATATTTGAATATGAACTAAAGAATATGGTTGGAGTTGATTAATGTTTATGATTGATCAATTAATGACTTATATAGGATATTGAACATGGTTGATAATGTTTTGCGGTGAAAGTATCATGCTATATTATCTATGATGTGCATCACTAATGATCAAATAAATAATAATTTATAATGTATATACCTTTAAATATTTGGGGAAGGGGGAAATATTATCTTTGCCAAATGTGTTTTAAACCATATATCCACATAATGAATAAATTTTTGTAATGTTAATATTTTGAGCTTTAAAATAAGGTGATATATTTAACTGATTTTTCAACACCCCGAGATTTTATAAGATATATTATTTTTAATTTCATTGATGTTCTATGTTGTACGTTACACCAAGATTATTTTTCACTATAAGCAACACCATATTATCTTGCATTATGCACAAAACTATAATTGACTTGTGTTACACACAATTTAAAGTTATTTTGATAAAATCTAATTCATGAAATAAAACATATAAGTGATAACTAAATATTATATCCTGGTCATTATAATGGAAGGTTTCAATAGTATTAACTTCTTTCTAAAAAACTATTTAAATGAAAATAAGTGAGTCTATAAAATAATAAAAATCTCAATTTAAGGATTTTAATGGTAAAATATATCTGTAATATATTCAATATAATCTATTAAATTCATCTTATATGTTTTCTGTATATGATATAAAAACAATTTCACGTTTTCAGATATTTTTTTTAAAATACAATGTTACCGCCCTTTGATGGTGAACCCTTTTTAAAACTAGTTTTTTATAATTTTATAAGTTCTATATTACATAATATAATAATTAATTGGAAATGGGTCATCAAAATATACCTTGGTTGAAATTTTGGTATTTTCTGATGAAATTCATATATTAATGAATAGTGAAAAAGACTGTATTTTAATTCAAAACTACCTTTTCGTATAATTTATTTATATAGATAGATTATATTTTTAATTTGTTTTAATGTTTAATTAGAATATTTGTTTATAATTTAATTTTATATTCGTCATTTTATGTAAATTAAAATTTAAATTGGATATAAACCCATGTCATTCATTTGATAGTTTTTACTTCATAAAAACCTAATTTCTGGTTTTTGACAATGAGAATTGCTTTTAAATCAATTTCTTCCAATTATGTGTTTTGAATTTAGAAAAATGGAGTCCCTATTTTGAATCTTATTATCCAAATTTTTTAAATAGGTACCTTTTATTTTTGGACATTACGAATAG
Source organism: Viscum album (assembly GCA_963277665.1). Lineage (NCBI taxonomy): Eukaryota > Viridiplantae > Streptophyta > Magnoliopsida > Santalales > Viscaceae > Viscum > Viscum album. The sequence goes on along the minus strand of OY728131.1, from coordinate 1,784,840,315 downwards.
TAACTTCCGTAATTATTTTTATTTACCATGGTAAAAGGGTAAATAAGGGTAACTAATAATATTATAATAATATAAAACTACTCTAAAACATGTCCTTATATTATTAGATGAGTCATAGGAGTCCAAAATAACCCTTATACTGAATTTTTGGCATTTGAGAACCACATGAGTGTGAAAATGACATGTTATAATAATTAATTTAATGTAAAGGGAAATATAACAGAAAAATGAATATTTTAACTAAAACAATTTAAATATGTGGTTATATAATTTATATATTTCACTATAAATAGTCATTATAAATATAAAAATATTTCCTACATTGTGGTAATTTATTTATAACTTTTTTAAAATAAATAAATTTATTTATTTATGACACAATGATGATGTAGTTACTTATTTTAATGGATCGGGTCGAAGCCTCAATTTATTATTTATGGTAAAGACCTCTTAAAGAGTGGGTAGAGGGAGACCCATTATGTAGCCCGATGGCCCAAGACCATGTGGCCTAAATACAAGGGTTGAAAGCCCATTTTTTGGCCCAAAGACCCCACGATGAACAGTACTACTCTAGTACCTGTTCTGCTATAGTACCACTGCCACTACAGTACCCGCTACAGTGCCTATGCTGCTATAGTGTCTTCACTGCTATAGTTCTTCCACTGCCACAGTACTACTACAGTGCATAGAAATTCATCCTTTTTTGGATTTGATCATGGTCTATTGGATGCCAAGAAGGAGCCTACACCACTTGGGTACCGGCTTTTTGGAAAATAATGATGATGTAGTGATTACACTATTAATGATATGTCCAAATAAATAATATTATAAATATTAAAATAATTTTAATATAAACATTTTGATTCCATACAAGAATTTTTTTGATGAAATTGGAATGTCAGTGTAATGGCCCGGGTTTTTGGGGTCCATTACTTGGTAAAAATCTGATTTTTGAGGTGTTCTGCGTGGTCTGGGAGGCCATCCTAGCTTCTCGGTGATGCCTATCCATAGCCTTGGCCTACCAATAGCATCAGCCTTCTGGTAGACCTAGCCTACCAGTGACCATGGGGTACCAGTAGCCCTTATCTACCGATAGCTGAGAGCTACTGGTAGATGTCGCCAACTGGTGGCTATCGACTACCGGTAGCTGTCGCCAACCGGTAGCTCTCAGCTATCGGTAGCTCTTGGCTACCGGTAGCTCTCGGCTACCGGTAGCTCTCGGCTACTAGTAACTCTCTCCTACCCCCCACGGTTTTTCTAGCAGTGCGTCCTTTTTGTAAAAATTGGTTTTTAAACCATATTTTGACCCCTGTTTTAATGCCCATTAATTCCCATTAATGGAATTTAAATTAAATGATTGGTGAGATACCCTCCTTAAATTAAAAACCATGAGGTGTACGTCTGTTTAAACCAAAATGAAAGGCGGGGACCATTTAAGTGGCGTGTGGGGTGTCCCAACTGGGTGGTCAACCCATGATCCCACTTCTTACATAGTTTTGAGTTTTTATCTCTATATCTTAACCGTCTGGGGATGCTGTATCTCAGTCTTATTAACCTAAAGGCATTCTCCCTACGTTTCTTCTTCTCTATCACCCTACGCTTGGAGTACCCTTTCTCCTGACGAGTTGTAACACCGCGAAGTATTCCTTGATCGCGTTCCATGGAGTTCTTGCTACTCACGCAATGACTTAATGTCGATCTTTGATCTGTGAGGTAGGGATTTTCTCCTTCTTCTCTCCTATCTGTGTATCATGCGGGGTGGGCATGCTTTTTTCTATGGGGAAATTGACGAAACCCAACTTAATGAAGATAATGAACAGACCATTAAAGAATCAAAAGGGGGGTGTGACTGATGTCCTACAGGGTTCTTTTATTGTTGATATGTGTTGTGAATTATACGGGCTTATGCTCACTGAAAATCATGGTCATTGGTGGTCTTTATCTGTACACTAATGAACCTCAGTGTTCCTGGATGTTTAAATAATCGTAACATGGAATTGGCTAATTATGTATACTCGGTTAAATATATTGAAACCACCAAGATTAACCCTTTTCTGTGATAACCTCGGTTAAAGCACAATGGAATAGAAACCATGGAGTGTGTTAAAAATTTTAAATCTGAAAATACCTACGTGGGACACCCTTGGGTTGGTAGTAGTGGTTTTTTTGTTTTTCCTTCACGGACCGATTATGGATTACTTTATGGTTTTCTTGGATGGGATCCCCTATTGTTATACTTTCACTGGTAGTGAATCTGAGGCTATCGGGGGTTACTTTGCTTATATCAAAAATTGTAGTGGAATCCTCTATTGTTGAGAAACCAATGGATTCTAATGTTTGGGGACTTGGGGATGTGTCTCGGGGTTGTTTTGTTTCAAGTACTTCAAGGGATCACACTTGATCCCTAGTGTTGTGATTTCACAAGAGAACCGGGTGTGAATGCTTAAATTACCTGATCCTTTTCCTTTCTGCCTATTTGGTTGTTTCATCTTTGAATGTGCCTGTTAGTTGCCCAGTAGTGAAGGGATTAACTCATACTGAACTGTAATGAATGATAACTTAAACAGAGGAACTGGGAATTGTTTATTGTGTGCTTATTTTCTGAGGTAGCAGTGCTTGTGTACCTGAATGTATCTGTTTGAGGAGTCATAGTTTGGGATGTGTGTTGGGTTATATATGTATAATTGTATGTTTCATGTTTAGTCACAACCCACCCGGATTGGACACATAATGTCGGACACCCCATTTCAGGGGGAAGGGTGTTTCCCCCTAGTTAATCTCATTCCTGCTCCCTCTTCCCTCAGCTATGATGGATGGAGGCGACCTTACTCCCAAGATTCTTCGGGTAGGTTTAGATTTGTGTGTTGTAAGCCTAGGCGTTTTCGGGTAGGGGTTCTGGTTATGGTTTGTTTCCCAGGTGACTTCTGGATGAGGCCTAGGTGTTTTCAGGTAGGGATGTGTGGTTGTGAGTCCCAGGTGGTTTCAGGTAGGGATGTGTGGTTTTGAGACCCATGTGTGCACGAGCATGGATGTATGGTTATGAGGCCCAGGTGTGTACATGCCGGAAGAGCGTGGTAGTGTCAGGACATTTTCCGTTAGGGATGAGCAGCTAGCTAGTGGTGGAAATGGTGGTGCGGGGTACCCAAATGTTTTGTTCTTTTACTATTACCATACTACTTGTGTTGTTTGGTGAGAATGACCAGTGAGGTGGGATGGATAGACTCCTCGATAGATATTGTTTTCTCTGCTTCTCATGGGACTTTAGTATGTCTCCCCTCTTGTGCACGAGTGCTATTGGGTTTTCCTACCGAGTATGCTTTGTATGCTCACCCTATATTTACTTTCAGGATGTCAGGAGGACTTTAGAGGTCGTGCGGGACCTTATTAGTATAGACATTGGAGTTGCTTTTGGTTTCTATTGTTTTCTGCTTCGACTTTTGTTTTCATGGTGGTTTGTACTTTGGAGTTCTTTTTCCTTGTTCAGTTTTATTATTAAAACATGCCTGTAGTTTGGTTTTCATTCGAGTTTCCTATACTTGGTGGTGTTTGGTGTTGAATCATTCTTTCTCCTGATCATGGTTAACTAAAAAGGGTATTGCCTCCCATATTGTGAAAATTTTACACCCTTGGTGCTATTCACCACTCCAGGGCCTAATGGAGGTGGGACTCGGGGGTAATTATCTTGTCTTCAACATGAAGAAGGAACAGTGGGGGACTTTGTCGCCCCTTCCATCGTCCTGCTGAAGGCGGGTCATGACAGAATGGTATCAGAGGTGAGGGTGAGGGATAGGATGGAGTTTGAAGTTAGGGATAGTGAGGATTGCATGGTATGGTAGGGCAAAAATGTTAGGTGATCTCGATTCATGAAATAGACCAGGGAGGACCGGCTAGGACACAAAATTTTAGGGCCCCCTGTGATACGATGCAAGGACCTTGAGGCTATCAAACTACGAAGTGAGACTATATTTATTGCAGGGTAGAGACCCTAGGAAGGTACATGCATCATACTGATTGTGTTATTATTTGATTTGGGGCACCTTGGGGAGAAAAATTTAATAATGATAATAATGATAATTCCCTTACTACATGGGCTTAGGAAATCTTTGGTTACCTTGCAGATATGGCACCCGGACGTTATCCATGAGCGACCCGGGCGGTTGAGGCCTAGCAGATAGAGGTAGTTGACCAGCAGATGGTTGACCTAGATGAGGAGGATGAATTGTGGCAGAGGACTATGTGCTCCTTCCAGTGAAAAACCCTCGAGAATTATGACGTCAGCGTTTTTGACTTAGTAAGGGAGGGATGGCTCGAGGAGCTAGCCATCACCTTATCTAAAATCCATGCTCCGAGGGAGTACTGGGTTCTATAAGCTGTTAGTCAGCTGAGAGGAGCAGCGCATCATTGGTGGACTCTTTTTCTGGGAGAAAAGATAGAGGCAGAGGTTTCATGGGCCAATTTTGAGAAGGAATTTCTTGAGGAGTTCCTCTCCTCTATAGTGAAGGCTGAGAAGAGACAAGATTTTCTATCCCTTCAGTAGGGAATAATGTCAGTAAGGGTGTCAGGGATAAAATTCAATGATCTCTTGCGCATTTCCCCAGATCTCTTTCTGTATGGGGAGTCTTGGGAAAGACAGTTAGAGGAGGCACTCCATCCTTCACATTAGTAAGTTGTCACTCCCTTCATTCTTCCAACGCACCTAGCCGTACAAAAGAAGGCTGAGATAGTAGAGAGGATGCACTCGAAGGGAGGCACACCATGAGAAGGGAACCAAATGAGTTCATCAAAGGGGAAGGCGGTCAGCAGCAGGTCTCCAGCGATAGGGCCTTTCAGGTTTTGACAAGTAGGGTTTAGGCCTCATCAGTTCTAGTCCCAAGCTTCTGGCCCTCGCCCTTTTCTCGCAGGGCAGGGACAGAAGTGTTTCTCTTGCGGAGTTTTCAGACATGTCCAGAGAAGCTGTCCAACTCGAGCTCCACATGGTGGAAGTGGGCAGTTTCAGCACCCACCTCAGAAGCATCTGTTGCTGGAATGGCCTTTCCAGTAGTAGAAGCAAGCCCCTGGCCCTCCAAGGGGTGACCTTTCAGAAGGAGATCGACATTAGGGTGCTCCTCAGGGACCTCGACCCGGGCATGGTCAGGGAGGTGGTCGACAACAGCGAGGCAGAGGATCTGGGTGTGGATAGTTACAGGCCTCAAAGATAGTAGCTCTGACAAAACCATAGGTCATTTGAGGTATGATCAGTTTATTCAACACTCTTGTTTATGCCTTGTTTGATTCGGGAGCTTCACACTGCTTAGTTACACCCAAATTATCCTATTCTCTAGGTCTGGATGCTGAGAGACTTTTTGTGCCCCTAGTGTTAAGAGCACCAGTTGGGGGTCAGACCAGCGTATCTTACTTATTCCAGGGGTGTAGACTGATGTTCAGACCGCATCCGTCCATTGGAAATCTTATTTCATTGTAGATGCATCAATACGATTTCATTATAGGCATCGACTGATTATTCTCCGTGCATGCCATCATCGACTTCTATCAGAGAAGGATTGAATTCTCTAATGAGGATGGACGTCGTGTGGCTTTTTTTGGGGAGTGGAGTTATCAGAAGGGGAGTATACATGTGGATCCACTCCTTTCTATGCTGAACGAGATATCAGTAGAGTAGGGATACGTAGGAATGATGGATGCCTCAGAGGTCGTAAGAGAATTCCCTGATGTCCTTCCTGATGAGGTTTTGACTCTACCCCATCAATGTGGAGTTGAGTTTGAGATAGACTTATAGTCTGGTGCCCACCTGATCTCAATGGATCCTTATTAGATGAGAACTTCTGAGTTGCGGGAGTTGCAGATTCAGATTGGCGATCTGATGGATTAGGGCTTTGTTCGACCCAGCATGTCGATGTGGGGTGCTCCAATTTTGTTCGTAAGGAAGGAAGATGGTAGTCTATGACTATGCATAGACTACCAGAGGTTGAATCAGGTGACGATCAAGAAATGTTACCCCCTCCAGAGGATAGACAATCTCTTTGACTAGCTGAGGGGATCAGGTTGGTTCTCTAAGCTCGATATGTGGTCTGGATACCACCAGTTGAGATTGAAAGAAAGTGATATCTCAAAGATGACTTTCAGGTGTAGATATGGAAACTTTGAGTTCTTGTTCATGTCGTTTGGCATTAAAACGCACCAACTATATTCATGAACCTCATGAAATCTATTTTCCAAAAGTTTCTGGACTAGTTCATTGTGGTGTTCATCGACGCCATCCTTATCTACTCAAGATCAAAGGAAGATCATGTTGAACATCTTAGGGAAGTTTTGGGAGTCCTTCGACACAACCATATTTAAGGGAAACTGTCTATGTGCACGTTCTTAACACAAGAGATACATTTCCTTGGACACGTAGTGTCTCAGAGGGGAATAGAAGTAGACTCATTGAGGGTTGAGCCAGTCATTTCATGGGAAGCATGCAAGAACATGGAGGAATTTCGTAGTTTCCGGGGGTTTGCAGGCTATTACTAGAGGTTTGTGCTTGACTTCACTCGATTTGCAGCTCCATTTACAGCAATGACTAGGAAATACCAGGCCTTCATGTGGAGCGACCAGTGCCCGACAGCTTTCGGCTACCAAATGGAGAAGCTGTTTAGTGCTCCAGTACTCAGATTACCAGATGAAGGGGTGTTGTTTGAAGTGATCTGTGATGCTTCTAGCCTTGGGTTGGGATGTGTTCTGATGCAGCAGTGAAGAGTGATCTCTTATGTGTCTAGCCAGTTATTTCCTCATGAACATAACTATGTCACCCATGATCTGGAGCTTACGTCCGTGGTGTTCACATTGAAGTTGTGGCGGCATTATCTCATCGGATAGCGCTTTGTGGTCTTCTTAGATCACAAGAGCTTGCGTTATATCCTTTCCCAGCGAGATTGGAACTTACGGAAGTGGAGATGGGTTGAGTTCCTCCATGTTTACGACTTCAAGATCTCTTATATTGAGGGAAATGGAAATATTACGTCTAATTTCCTATGCATGAAATCGCAGAAGGAAGTAGTTTGGGAATCTGCAAATTCTTGGAGAGAAATGGAAGATTTTGCGACCTTGCATTTGGATGCAAGGGTGGAAGGTGGAAGAGGTTGTCTGTTTCAGATGACTATAGTTCCCTCCTTAGTGGTGTAGGTGAAAGAGTCTCAGTGGGGGGACTCAGAGGAGGAAGTGATTCGTGATCGTGTTTATTAGGGAAATGCTCCTGAGGGATGGTCGGAGAATGGTCAGCATCAGATGCTTTTCCATGGAAGGATTTTTGTTCCGGAGATGATGCATAAAGGTGTTATCCATAAGTTCCATGGATCGGCTTTAGCAGTACATCCTGGGGTCTCAAGGATGTCCCAGGGCTTGAGGATACAATTTTTGTGGCCCTAGGTAAAGAGGGCGGTGGTAGAGTTTGTGGAAAAGTGCCTCGTGTGTTAGCAAGTAAAGGCTGAACAATGTTTTCTTGGAGGGCCGTTGCAGCTGTTAGGTGTTTCCCGAGTGGAAGTGGGATGATATTTGGATGGAATTCGTCACAGGGCTACCCAAGGCTCAGGGAGGATATGATTCCATCTGGGTAGTAGTTGATCAGTTGACAAAATCATCACACTTCTTAGAGATTAAGGAGTCGATCCCGATGAGCACCTTAGCACATATGTACGTCGATGAGGTGGTGGGGTTGTGTGGGATCCCGAGACCATTTGTCTCTGATCGAGACACACGGTTTACCTCACGATTCTGGAGGAGATTACAGCATGCCTTTGGCACCCAGCTATGCCTTAGTACTGCTTTCCACCCTTAGACAGATGGTAAAATAGAACAAACGATCCAGATGTTGGAAGACATGCAACAGGCATGTGATCTGGATTTTGGGGGATTATGGGTATGACACTTGCCTATAGTAGAGTTTTCTTATAGCAATAGCTTCCACCCCACTATTGGTAAGATTCCCTTTGAGGCCTTGTATAGAAGGTCATGTCATTTACCTGTTTGCTGGACAGAGATTGGGGAAGCTGTGGTTCCTGGGCCAGAAGTAGTGCAGGGAACCACTGAGAAGGTTCAACTCATGCATGAGAGGATGAAGGCAGCCCAGGACCGACATAAGTCTTATGTCGATATTAGGAGGAGGACCTTGGATTTCAAGGTTGGGAATCATGTGTTCTTAAATGTTTCACCATGTCATGTGCTGCGAATGATTGGAAAGAAGAGTAAGCTCTCCCATAGGTTCATCTGACTTTTCGAGGTGTTGGGACGAGTAGGTAAGGTGGCATATCAGCTGGTCTTGCCACCTCAGTTGGAGAAAGTTCACAATGTCTTCCACATCTCCCAGTTTCGTCGATATCTACACAACGACTCCCACGTCATCAATTGGGGAGAGTTAGATGTCGAAGACAATGCGACCTTCATAGAACGGCCAATCAAGATCGAGGATCGTAAAGAGAAATTGCTTCATGGACGAACTATCCCCTTGGTTCGTGTGTTGTGGAGGAATGGTGGCATGGAAGAGAGCACTTGGGAGTGGGAGTCCTAGTTACGTGTTCAGTACCAGAGCTGTTTTGACTTCCTTGTTGTTTTTGTTCTGATCTTTATTAGGATATTGTACCTTGTGATTTAATATATGAAATGATTGTTTTTCTTAGCCATTAGATGATCTATTCCCTGTTCTATGTGTGTGTCTGTCTGAATGTGTGATGATGGGAAAACCTGACTACTAACCAGGATGCATTAATGTGGATGCGATTAAACCCGTGCGGGTGAGTCAGTGCCGCCCAAAGCGGATAATATCCTGACATGTAGACGGGGACTCCCTAAATCATGTGTTAGACAGTGTGATCCTTGTGCTTGTTGTGATTGTTTGTGGTTGATTACTCTTGGGGAAGTATTCCTAGATGAAGGGGGAGGATTCTGATCCATCATTCAAACAACTCAAAGGTTTTCCCCTAAGAAGTATCTTTAGAGGGTGGTTGTTTGGAACCCACTTTTTTTCTTTCTGGGTTGTTCTTATATTCGTAGGGACGAGAATAGTTTGAGAAGTTTCTAATGTAATGGCCCAGGTTTTTGGGGTCCATTACTTGGTAAAACTCCAATGTTTGGGGTTTTCTGGGTTGTCTGTAAGGCCATCCCAACTTCTCAGTGACGCCTAGTGGTAACCTTGGCCTACCGATAGCCTTGACCTACCGGTAGACCCAGCCTACCGGTGAACTTGGGGTACCGGTATCCCTTGGCTACCGGTATCTCTCGGCTACTGGTATCTCTCGGCTACCGGTAGCTCTCGGCTACAGGTAGCTGTCGCCAACATGTAGCTCTCGTCTACCGGAAGTTCTAGGCTACCGGTAGCTATCGCCAACCGGTGGCTATCGGCTACCGGTAGCTGTCGCCAACCGGTGGCTCTCAGCTACCCGTACCTATCGCCAATCGGTCGCTCTCGGCTACCCGTAGCTCTCGGCTACCGGTAGCTGTCGCCAACCGGAATCTCTTGGCTACCAGTGGCTTTGGACTACCGGTGGCTCTCAACTACTGGTGGCTCTCAGCTACAGGTAACTCTCATCTACCCCCCCATGGATTTTCTAGCATCGCCTCCTTTTTGCACAAATTGGTTTTTAAACCATGTTTTGACCCCTGTTTTAAAACCCATTAATACCCATTAATGGCGTCTAAATTAAATTATTTGTGAGGTACCCACCTTAAATGAAAACCCCTGAGGTATACGTCTATTTAAACTGCCCCGAATGGTGGGGAACTTTTAAGTGGTGTGTGGGGTGTCCCAGCTACGTGGTCAACCCACGATCCCACTTCTTATGCGGTTTCGAATTTTTATCTCCATATCTTAACCATTCAGGGATGCTGTATCTCAGCCTTTATAACCTAAAGTCATTCTCCCTACATTTTTTTTTCTCTATCACCCTATTCTTGGAGTACCCTTTCTCTTCACGAGTTGAAACGCCTCAAAGTTTTCCTTGATTGCGTTCCATGGAGTTCATGATACTCGTGCTAGGAATTAACGTTGATCCTTGATCCATGACGTAGGGAATTTCTCCTTCGTCTCTCCTATCTGTGTATCATGCAAGGTGGGCATGCTATTGTCTTTGTGGAAATTGACGAAACCGAACTTAATGAATATAATGAAAGGACCTTTAAAGAATCAAAAGGGGGTGTGATCAATGTCATGGCATGATCTTTTATTGTTGATATGTGTTTTGAATTATACGGGGCTATGCTCACTAGAAAACCATGGTCATTGGTTGTCTTTCTCTGGGCACTAATGAACCTCGGTGTTCCTGGATGTTTAAATAACTATAACATGGAATTGGTTAATTATGTATACTCAGTTAAATAAATTGAAACCACAAGGATTAACCCTTCTTTGTGATAACCCCACTTAAATCATAGTGGAATTGAAACCATGGAGTGTGTTAAATATTTTAAATCTGAAAATACTTGTGTGGGCCTCCCCTATGTTGGTTATAGTGGATTGGTTGTTTTTCTTTCATGGGCTGATTACGGGTGGCTTTATGGTTTTCTTGGATGGGATCCCCTATTGCTATACTTTCGCTGGTTATGAATCCGAGGTTGTCTGGGGTTACTCTGCTTATATCACGAATTGGGGTGGAATCCTCTATTGTTGAGAAACCGTTGGATTTTGGAGTTTGGGGACATGGTGATGTGTCTCGGGGTTGTTTTTTCCCATGTACATTGAGGGATCTCACTTGATCCCCATTTGTTGTGACATCACAAGAGAACTGGTTGTGAATTCTTAAATTAACTAATGATTTTTATTTCTACTGATTTTATTGTTTCATCTGTGAATGTGCCTATTATTTGCCCAGTAGTGAAGGGATTAACTCATACTGAACTATTATGAAAGATAACATGAACAGGGGAACTGGGAACTGTTTGTTGTGTGCCTATTTTCTGAGGCAGCATTTCTTGTGTACCTACTTGTATCTATTTGAGGAGTTGTAGGATGGGATGTGTGTTGGGTTATATATGTATAATTGTATGTTTCGTGTTTAGTCACAACCCACCCGCATTGGAAACTTAGTGTCGGACACCCCATTTCATGGGAAATGACATTTCCCCCAAGTTACTCTCCTTCTTTCTCCCTCTTCCATCAGCTGTGATGGCTGGAGGCAACCTTACACAGAAGATTCTTTGGGTAGGTTTCGATTGGTGTGATGTTAGACCAGGTGTTTTCAGGCAGGGGTTCTGGTTATGGTTTGTTTCTCAGGTGTCTTCGAGATGAGGCCCAGTTGTTTTCGGGTAGGGATGTGTGGTTGTGAGGCCCATGTGTTTTCAGGCAGGGATGTGTGGTTGTGAGGCCCAGTTGTGTGCGGGCAGGTATGTGTGGTTGGGAGGCCCAGGAGTGTACGGGCAGGAAGAGCGTGGTAGCGTCAGGATGTTTGCCGTTAAGAATGAGTAGCTAGCTAGGGGGGGAAATGGTGGTGTGGGGTACCCAAATTTTTTGTTCTTTTACTATTACCTTACCACTTGTATTGTGTGGTGAGCATGACCGGTGAGGTGGGATGGATAGAATCCTTGATAAATGGTGGTTTCTCTTCTTCTCACAAGACTTTAGTACGTCTCCCCACTTGTGCACGAGATCTATAGGTTTTTCTTACAGAGTATGCTTTGTATGCTCACCCTATGTTTACTTTCAGGTTTTCAGGAGGACTTCGAAAGCCGTGAGTGACCTTACTAGACTGGACATTGTAGTTGTTGTTGGTCGCTGTTGTTTTATGCTTCACCTTTTTCTTTTCTTATTGGTTTTTACTTTTGTGTTCTTGTACCTTGTTCGGTTTTATTATTAAAACATGCATGTAGTTTGGTTTTGTTTTGAGCTTCCTATAATTGGTGGTGTTTGGTGTTGAATCATTCTTTCTCCCGATCATGGTTATCTAAAAAGGGTAATGCCTCCCATATTTTGAAAATGGTACACCCTTGGTGCTAATCACCACTCCAGGGCCTACTGGAGGCAGGAGTCATGGGTCATTATCTCGTCTTCTACTTGAAGAAGGAATGACTGGGGCCTTTCCCGCCCCTTCCATCATCTTTCTGAAGGTGGGTCATGATAGTGAGGGATACATTAATTATTTTTTTCTGAATTAATAATGTTATTTCAACTTTAACAAAAACCAAATTACTAAATCATGTCAGAATTTTCATAAATGAGTTTTAAAGAAATACTATTTTATCAAATGATATAATAGTCCTAAAAATATATAATTTTTCCAATTGACTTATATAATTTTACAAATTCTAGTAATGATCCCCTTGAGGTTTTAATGTCATTTTATAGTAAATATATTTAACATATAGTATTAAATTACAAAAATACATGGTAAGAGTTAAATTGTTTAACTAAGGGTTAATGATAAATGATAAGGTTAATTTTGTGACCTATGCTTGACTATAATCTATTGGTATATATTATTTCTACCCATACTGGTGTTATCTTTATAATAAATTTGTTTTAGAACTTATAAAAGGAAAATAAATTTATAATAAATTAATATTTCATGACTTTCCTAAAGTTCCCCTCACCTCTCCAATAAAATGGAACTTCTCCTTTTCTTTTATTCACAGCTCCAAAGCCCTTTATCATAGCCAAAACATGCCCAAATATCCTTCCATATTCCCTGAATTCAACATATATGCCATAATTTGGTCATAAATCTAACTTAAGGTGTCCTTTTATGAAAATAAATAGGAGACCACTGAAGAAGAGGTAATCGTTTTATCCCTTCTTCTAAAGTTCTTTTCTTTTTCTAATTCCTATTCTGAAGTTGTTACCATTATAAAATAATAACTCCAGAATATAATATATTCTTATATTTTGTTATGATTATGGTAAAACCATATTACTCCTTTTACCCATCCTATGAAAACTAGTATCACCATCTGTGCATGCGTATGGCTTACCATCTCCACGCCGTGGTGTAAACTATTTATCATCAATAATTTATTTTGACAGTTATAATGTTGAATATAAATAACTTAAATAATAAATATAACAAGATACTATTTCTCTATAATTCATATAACATCTAATTTTATACCATATAATAATAAAGATAATGATATCATTGCTCGGGCGTACGTACGACTTACCGTCTCCACGACTCAATGATATCCATTCTTCACGTTAATCATTCAAGAATGATTATATAGTATATGTATTAAATAAGCATGAAATATATAACATAATAATGCTACTGAATTTATGGATATATATATTTAATTTAATTAATTCCTTCCAATTAAATAAGAAAATGGAAACAACGTTCATGGGTATGTACAACCTATCATCTCCATTAACAGTGTATTCCATTTCATTTATCTATCTATTATATATATTTATACACTAAATATTTATGATATATTAATAATGTAATAAGTAATTAAATCAAAATCTATGTAATAAGATCAAGAATTAAATGTTAATGCACGTACGATAAATAAAACACTTATTACCTAAAATGTTGTTTTAACATGGAATTGACAAATAAACGGGTAAAATAATTTCACAAGTAAATAATATATGATATCATAAATATTATTATGGTTATATTAAAAGTTAATAATATGTTTAAATCCACTATAACGGAGTCTTAGACACATATAGAAGAAATCATACATAAGGTAAGGGATAATTTTTCAATCTCATTTTTATTTGAGATTATTTATATATAAGTATTTACTATGGTATATTTATCATCCACATTAATGTTTCATAATTGTGTAATATTAATTATACTCTTATAATATTTTTTAAAGTTAATTTTATCCTTTGGTTAATTTTTAGTAAATTCTATCAAAGGAATCTTTTATCATTATTTGATTTGTTGTACTTTTTGACTCTTCCGGAAAAATTATGGGGAGAATGTTTTTTAACTTATATGGAATGAATGGATTTTTACTGTTTAATGAAACTTTATTTCAATGAAACTTCCCCTACATGATTCTATGTTTATTTTTCAACTAAATTATTTTCTTTTAAAATTGATTTCCATTTTGAAAAATAATTTTTTTTGGAAAAGAATGGTTATTTTCCTCGATAATTAAATTCAAGTGTTTTATCAAAATTATTTTCCATCTAAGATGACATATGGTTATGTTTATCTCCCAATTGTTACATTGATTTTATTGATTTATGATATAATTTTTTTTATGAAATAAATTTATTTTATATATATTATAATGAAATTATGTTTTGGAAACCCATTTTAGTCATGGGGTTTTCTATGATGAATGATTTCTGTTTTTGTGGAACATGTATTAATGATTTAATTATTATATGGATGTGATATATATCTCCCTAAAATTCATTTGGCAAAGATTCATATCTCATGATATTGACATGAATGGAATGAAAAGTAAATATGGATTAGTTATACAAGGCTAGAATGACAAGAAAATATGGTTTAGTAATACATGGAGGGAACAAAAAGAAAATCTGGATTAGTAATACATAGATGGAATGGAAAGTAATCTCGGTTCAGTAATAAACATTTTCCACTCTGATGGTTTTGGAATAATGTCCTTGGCTCTATGGAAATCATATTATGTTATTTTTTTTCAAAATACCATGTTTTATGTCAATGTTTTTTCATCATGGTTTGTGTTCATTTATGATTTATGCCTTATGAACTACCAATAATTATTTCATGACTCATGATATTTATTTTCCAAATTTATGTTCATGTTTTTACATTATTATGTTTATGTTTTGTTTGATGTTCATTGTATTTAACCTTACTGAGCATTTGAGATCACCCTATTTATGTTTTCTTTTCACCATGATATAAAGAAAAGTTTTAGGTATGGTAACTAACGGGGAAGATCTTTACAGGATATGTGTATGATCATTAAACAAGCTAGAATAATGTATTCTAAGTTTCAAAAAACACTAAACTAATATAGTATTTGGGTGAATTTTTTTGTAATGTATTGTGTATTCTAAAATAGAAATGTAATGTCCATGTATGTCATGCTTGGATCATTAGTGTTTGTGTCAGAATGATGGTTTACTCAACCTTTCAAAACTTGGATGTGAAAACATTAGTGTGATCCATATAGATATTTATAAGGATATATCTTGGGATGTTATAAGGATAAGTCTATATATATGTTACAATCCTTGGGTTTTTTTGATAATCCTTATTAATAGTGGGTTAAAACGAAGATATCATTGATTGAAATATTAAATGTAATTAACCTAACTTATGTGTTTCTAATCTATGATATGTATTTCTCACAGTTTTCATTCTACTATTAGTAAATACCCAGAACTACATAGAACATATTTAACCATTTATTTTTTTATATGTGAAATATATGGGAATTATGAAGATCTATTTTTTATATAGAAACATCCTAAAGAGAATCATGATGATGGTATGAGTTTTGGTCATAATTCTGAGGATAAAGATATTGTAAATGACATGTGGAAGGTATGAGATGTTCTTCTAGTATTTTTTTCATTAAACCTATGATCCTTGAGGTTGTTAAACCATAGGACACGATTCAAATTTTAGGAAAGAAGAAGATGATGGATCCTGAGTAAAATATTAAGAATAAATTTGGATAATTGAGGTGTATATTTTTTGGATATAAAATATTATGTTATATGAATCCTGAAATATATAATTTTTTTTATATGTTTTTAAATTAGTATTAGAAAGGATTTGTTGAATTATTCAAAGGGGACATAAAATTTATTTAAGTGTAATGTTATATTCTTGGAGAACACGTGATTAAGGGGTAAATAGCCCTTAATATGTCCCTCATGTTAAGATAATGATTCTTGGATATAGATATGTTCGATTTGAATGAGTAAATTTGATGATGATAGTTTCTTGAGATCAAATTATAGAGTTATTGACAATAGCTTTATGCTATCCTGGATGAAGTATAAAAATTTTTGGGACTTAAGAAATATATCCAATAAGACATTGAGTAAGGAAACATGCATGTTCTCAGAAAGGATATATGATAATTTAGGTTGTTACTGTGAATAAGGGGAATACATGATGAAGGTTTTCACAGTTTTGGAATGTGACCAACCATAAATATCTTATGATATATGGGGGATAATTGTTATACTGATTTTGTGAACCTTTTTGTATATTATTTTATTTTCATCATTCAGAATGATTGTAATGTTATTAAATTTTTGGAAAGTTTAATTTAAAAATAATACGACGTTGTTTAGAATAATGTTTTATTTCACCATATATGGACTTTGCATGTTTGATAATTTATGACAACCTTTTTGTGATAAAGACAGATGGACCGAACTATCATTCAATTTATGGATTTAATGAGATGCTATCACTTTAGGAATGAAAAATTCAACTTCATTTCTTTGAATAAGAGATGAAGTTTAAGTTGTTCAAGGAATTAAAAATGGTGGTATTGTACTGAAATCAAGTAATTATTTCTTCTTATATTCTTCAAAATTTTGAAAAACATCTTGAAAACAAAAAAATTTATCATAGTACCTTCCAATCAGAAGAATCAAATGGTCCCTTAAATCATCACAGATTTATGGATTTCTAGTTATTAACTTTCTCTAACCTTGTTCTATATAACTATCTGCGAAGACATGATGGTTATTTTTTCCCATATCCATGTTTTAACATAACACCTCTTGTTATCCTATTTGGAAACCCATTGATGAGTTACATTGGGTAACTATTACATTTCTTATATTCATTTTATAAAATTATTTTTTAGTAATCCTTTTTTACTATGTGAGTTTCTATGAATGAAACTTTAAGATAGTAAATATTTTATAATCTGGTTGAATTTATAAGGGAAAGCCATTTTATGTTGGGGGGGTATAATATAAACCTATATATTTTAGGATATATATTCTTTTTTATTTCTTTTATGTCTTTTTTTAATGCTACACCAAGATTAGTTTGCGCTATACAAAATGACATATTATATTGCAGTATACACAACACTATTTTTACTTGTGTTTCACAAAATTTCAAGTTATTTTGATAGAATTCAATTCACTAAATACTTCTTATAAGTGATAACTAAATATTATAAGCATGTCATTATAATGGATGGTAAGAATAGTATTAATATCCTTCTAAAATCTATTTAAATGGAAATAAGTGAGTCTATAATATGATAAAATCATTCTTTAAGTATTTTATTACTGAAATATATATGTAATATATATAAAATTTAATGTTTTAAATTCATCTTATATGTTTCATATATATAATATAATAATAAATTAAATTTTTCAGATAAACGAAGTATTTTTCAAAAAAATATTGTTTTGCCGCCTTTTGATTGTGAACCCTTTTTAAATATAGTTTTTACAATTGTTTATGTTAGATGTTACATAATTAAATTATTAATTTGAAGTGGGACATCATAATTTATCTTTGTTGAAATTTTTTTATTTCTATGATGTAATTCATATTTTAATGAATATTGGAAAATATTGCATTTTAATTCAAAACTACATTTTTATCTAATTTATTTATATAAATAGATTATCATTTTAATTGGTTTTTATGTTTAATTATAATATATTTTTATCATTTAATACAATTTTTTTGTTGGAAGTAATTTTAAATTTAAATTAGAAATAAAAAAACATGTCAATAATTTGATAGTTTTTACTTCCAAAAACCACATTCTGATTTTGACAACATGAATTAATTTTAAATTTATTTCTACCATTTTCGTGTTTGGAATTTTTAAAATTGGATTCCATATTTTTAATCATGAGGTCCAAATTGTGTCAATAGGTACCTTTTATTTTTTTTCATTATTTTTTGTAACATTAGTAATTATTTTTATTTACAATGGTTAAAGGGTAAATTAAGTAAATAAGGGTAACAAAAAATATTATAATAATATAAAACTACCCTAACATGTGTCCAATGATTATTGTATGAGTCGCAGACTACCAAAACAACCCTTTGTTGTAATTTTTTTCATTTGAGAACCACTTGGTTGTGAAAATGACATGTTATAATAAGAAATTTAATGTAATGGGAAATATAACATAACCAAGTATCTTTTTACTAATTTTTTTTTAATTTTTTGTTATATAATTTATATCTCTAACTATAAATTTTAATTATAAATATAAAATTATTTCATATATCATGGTATTTCATTTATAATTTTTATACACTAAATAAATAAATTTATTTAGGACACAATGACGATACATTGAATACCTTAATAACAGAAATATTCGAATAAAAGAAATTTATAATTATAGAAATAATGGTAATTTGAAAATTTTGAAGCCATAAAAAATGTTTTGGAATAAATTAACATACGAGGGATGAGTTATTTTCTTTTTTATAAAGGTTTCATGATTTTATGACATTGACAAATATCAATTACTAAATATTGTCAAAATTAACATAAATGTGTTTTTTTAAAATTAATTTTGAATTAAATGATTTATATAACAAAAATATATGATTTGGAAAACTAACTTATATAATTATAAAAATTGCATTAATTAACCAATTTAGGTTCCCTCTTCATTTTATAGTAACTATATTGACCATATAGTATGAAAATACAAGAATACATGATAAGAGTTAAATTATTTAACTAAGGGTTAAAACTAAATGATTAGGTTAATTTTGTGACATAAAAATTTCTAAAACATATTGGTTGATAGTATTTATACCCATAAACATATTATATTTTAAATAAATGAGTTTTTGACCATTATAAACCTAAAATAGATTAACAACAAATTAATATTTCAAGACACTCCTAATGTTCCCCTCACCGGTCCTATAAAAGGGAACTTCTCGTTCTCCATTATTCACACCTCCTTTGCCATTTTTATTGGAAAAAATCTACATAAATATCCTCCAAATTTCACTAAATTCATACTAGAGTCCACAATTTGGTCAGTAGGCCAACTTAATTAGTATTTTTGTGAAAATCAAATAGAGACACCTGAAGAAGAGGTAATCATTTTATCACTTCTTTGAAAGTTCTTTTCATCTTCTATTTCTTCTTCTTAACCTGTTGCCTTATTAAAATAATAACACCATAATATAGTATATTATGGTATGTTTTTATGATTATGGTAAAATCATATCATCATTTTATCAATACTATGAAAAAAATATCACCATGTGTGTGTATGTTTGACTTATCGTCTCCACGCCGTAGTATAAATAGTTTTTTCATCTATAAATTATTTTGAAGGGTATAATGATGAATATAAATTAATTAAATAATAAATAAAACATTATATTAATTCATTAAAATTTGTATACTATACAATTTTATATCATTTAGTAATCAATGGAATAATATCATTCCTCGTGCGTACATACGACTTACCGTATCCACTACGTAATTAGATTAATTATCCACGTTAACCATTCATGAATTACTATATAGTATATAAAATCAATAATCATGAAATATATGAAATAATAATGATACTGGATTTTTGTATATATATATATATATATTTCATTACTTTCTTTCATGAAATTTAATAAGAAAATAGAAACAACGTTCATGCGTACATAAGGCATACCGTCTCTATAAAGGGTGTATTCCATTTCATTTAACTATATATTATATATAATTTTATAATAAATATTTATGATATATAAAAATTTTTCTATATTAAATAAGTAAGTATATCAAAATTTAAGTAAAAATATCACAAATAACGAGTCAGAACACATACTATAAATAAAACGATTATTACCTGAAACGTTGCTTTAACACAGAATTGACAGATAAACAAGTAATATAATGTCATACGTAAATCATATATGAAATCATAAATGTTATTATGGTTATTTTACATGTTAATAATATGTTTATACCCACTATATAAATGTTTTAGTCACATATACATGAAATCAGACCTAGGGTAAGGGATAATTTTGTAATCTCATTTTTAGTCAGGATTTTTTATACATAAGTATTTATAGGGGAATATTTATCATTCAAATTAATTTTTCCAAATTAATTAATATTATTAATATTCTTATAAAAATTTTTAAATTTAATTTTACATTATGGTGATTTCTTTTTAAACGGTATGAAAGAAATATTTTGTCGTTATTCAATTTGAGGTAATTATTTACTTTTCCAGAAAAAGTATGGGAAATATGTTTTTTAAACATATGAAACATGGATAGATTTTTTCATTTTAATTAAAAATTAATCCATGAAGCTTCCTCTACATGATTTCATGATTATTTTCAAAAAAATTATTTTCTTTGAAAATTCCTAGGGATTTTGAGAAAAGAAATTTATTTTTGAAAAAGAAATGATATTTTCATAAAAAATAAGGTTCAAGTGTTTTATCAAAATTATTTTCCATCTATGAAAAAATAGATTCATGTTTCTATTCCTTTTATTACTTATATTTTATTTTGTTTATAATGAAATTAATTTTTATAAAATTTATTTATTTAAAACTGATTATAAAGGAAGGATGTTTAAGAAACTCATTTTATTTCATGGGATATGCGACGATGACTGATTTATGTTTTGGGGGGCACATGTTAGAATTGTTTAATTTTGCGAAGGGTGGGACATTAATATCCCTCCAATATACTCTCTAATGATTTATATCCCATGATATATACATGATTAGAATGGAATTTTTATCTCATTTAGTAATATAAGGCACGAATGATAAGTAAATCGGGATAAGTAATACATGGATTGAACAACAAGTAAATTTGATTTAGTAATACATAGATGGAACCGCATGTAAAACCAGTTCATTAATGTAATTTTTTCACTATGATGTTATTGGCAGAAATTCCTTGGATACTATCGAAATAATATGTTGTGCTTATTTTTTTCCACAATTCCATGTTTTGTGTCTATGTTATTTTATCATGGTTCTTGTTTATTAATGATTTATGCATTATAAACTACCAATACTTATTCCATGAATCCCAATTTTGATAATCAAAATTTATGTTCATGTTTTTAAATTCATTTTTTATGATTTCTTTTATGTTATTACGTTTACGCTTACTGAGCATTTGAGCTCACCCTTTTTATGGTTTATTTACCCAAAGATATAAAGAAGGGTTTTAGATAGGAAAACGAATGGGGGAAGATATTTTTGGGAGGTTTTGAAGATATTTGAACAAGCTAGAAGAATGTGTTTTGAGTTTCAAAATACACTAAACTAATATAGTCTTTGGGAGTCTATTTTTTTAATGAATTATGTATTCTGAAAATGAAATGTAAGGTCTGTGTATGTCAATCTTCGGTCGTAATAGATTTCAACCCTTATTGTGATGGAATGATTATGTTATTGAATGTATTTTGTCTCTATATTATACCATAATTGATGGATTAGATGGATAAAGCTCAAATATCATCATTCTCTACTCATCTTGGAGGTATGAAGATGTATAGACAACTCAAGAATTATTTCTGGTGAGATAACATGAATATAAATATTTTGATCTTTGTATCTCAATTCCTAGTATTTCAATAGGTTCAGAATGAGAAGAAGAAGTCCAAGGGTATTTTATTAACATTAACCATACCTATATGGAAATGGGAATATAGTACCTTTTATTTCATTATATTAATCTCCAATAAATATAAAGGAAATACTCTTATCTAGGTTTTAGTTGATCACCTTACAATGTCTACACATGTCATTAATATTATTTAATAACATTATCTTGATTAGATTACCTGGGTATCCATTAAAATAGTTATATAGTTTCATGGAGTACCAAATTTTATATATTTGAGGTAGATATGAAGGCTACTATATCGTTTTGGATAAGACTTCATCAAGATCTACATATAGAGTTTTTTGTAGTTGCAATCATCCATAGAAAGATAGCCATCTAAGATAAAAAAAAATTATACCCTAGAGTATATTCTAATGTGATGTTACATATATTTCATTATAAATGTTTGATTTTCCCAAACTCATCTAGAGTCTTTTATTTACCTAAAAAAATTTAGTAATATAGATTCATTTCAATACAATTTCATTCCAGAACATCTTTATTTGGATTTTACTAATTAATTTTGTTCAATCCATGTTGTTGGTGAATTTATTTCTCCTCTAAATAACACCAAATTATTGACAGTTATTTACCAATTATACATGGTTCCTTATTTTATACATCATAAGAAAATCCTCTACATGGATATTGGTAACCTCAATGACATTATCAATTCAGTGATTCTAAATTTTTTATTAAATATTCTTCCTCGATGATCATTGATAATGAGTAATGTAAATCAATACATCATACTTGTGAGTGATCACCACTAACCATTTAATCCTACTAAAAATTTTCTTCTAAATATAATAAAATTACTCCTTAAATCAGTTGATTAGAGTGTTATAATCCTAAAAACATCAACGTGAACCAACTTAAGAAATCACATAACCTTTTTTTCATTAGCTTTTAACTCTTTCAAATTACATATACATTATTTTATGTATCAAATATGTGAGTACAATCATGTGAATGTCTTAGTATATCATGAGATCCCCCTTTATTCACCGTGTTCTCCATGGTATTTTTTCATTAAATGGAAATGTTTTTTTTCGAAACTTTTTCTTATATTCCTTAGATATGAAACAAAAATATTCATATATATTAATAAGGCACATATTCCCCTTGATACTCTCACCTTTCATCACTATATCACTATCTATTCCCTTTATCAAAGAAGTATTCTTGGTAAAATCTTTTTAATTCCCTGATATATATATAATTTAATTACAATTTTAAATTTGTGAGCCAAGCCTTAAACATCAAATAAATCTATATATATCATGTCTATGCCCTTAGTATTATATTTTTTGTATCTAATGATATTCAATCCTTTGTATTTGGAAAATATTATGCCACCATTATTACCATTCTTGATGAATATGACAAGAACATTATTTAGTATCATATTGAATGTGAAACCATTACCTAGAACACACACAATAGCATGATATATGTATTCCAAAGAAATATACAGAACCAATGTTTTTTCATATACCTTATATATATATATATAAACAAACTGACTTCTTTTTATGGGGAATGTGATTGTTCCTCCTCAAGATTCAATGGATAAACCTCATCCTTTAATGAAATTAACTGTTGTTTTTCATTTTCATCCCACAGGACGAGGACTTCATTTTCTATCATTTTCAACTTTAATACTCCTATTAGATACATATTTGAAACCTCAATGATAAATAAATTTATTGGTTTCTATAACCATTTCATAAAAATTATATCCATTAGAACATATCAAGAATGTTAAATTAAACTTGTTTTTTTATGTTGTTTTATTGCTTAAAGTGACACATTTTTATAGAATAATGGTTTTGAATATTCTCCATCATTAAATGACAATAAAAAATATTTCTGGGGATTTATTTGTATCTTTATTGATGATATAATATCTTTTTGGGTATTTTGAGTGTTATCCAAATCAATAATCCTCCATATAATAGGTTCATATGGTTTATAATCAACAAGAACCACCTTTTTCATATGATAAATCCCCACACTATTTTTGTATTAATGTTAAAAAAAATTTATAGATACTATTTTAATTTTTCTACTAGATGACCATGTTTCTACTTTACTTTCTTGATATCCAATATGACCTGACTCTTTGATATCATACCCATTACAATGATAATGACATGGTCTTCAACATATCACTATATATTGCAAATATTTTCTTATAGTTCCCCAATATATTAGAATCAACCATTCACTTTATTAGTCAAAACATTGATAATCCTTGATTTCTCTTTATTGTTGAACACAAAATCCTTTAAATTTTCAATTTTTCCAGAATTAATAAATATGATATTTTAAATTTATACCTTCAACTGAGTTTCTTCCTCTTATTCATTCATTAAATGATTTTGGAATACCAATAAACTCCATTCGATTTATATATTTTGTCCCTATAAATATATTTTTCATAAAGTAAAGTATCTAGCTCTGATTTGAGGTATACTCATCCCTCAAGTTATTTCACTTTACCATATATTGGTTATTTACATTGTGATGTTATTTTTTACTAATAATAACATCCTTGTTGAGGTATTTATAGTCCACCATTTCTTTCAAAATGGTTTCTTCTCAAAAAATATCTTTTTATGAAGTACTTTACATTTTTAAATTTATTTTTACTACGATATCCTATTTCATTTCGTATCCTTTGATGATTTATTCATGGGTACATCATATTAATAATCACCTTAGTACATCTTGGATTTCTCTCACTAAAATAATAAAAGGGAAGGTTTCATATTTAATTATTTTGGTAAAAGTTTTAACTTTCGAGAAATTAATGACATGAATTATTAAACATATTTCACTTTGTTATCATCTTCCATTGAATGATTTTCCATTCATAGGAATGATAATTCATTAGTATTCTCTTTAACCAAATAGTATTTATCATTCTTCCATATTTTGAATATAATGAATGTTTTGTTAATAATTTATAATTTAATGTCACTTGGATCGATATCATTGATGTAACATCCCATATTTGGATACAACTCAATAGTTCCCTATGCCTGGTGGGACACATGGACTCAAGAAAATTTCTCCAAATTCCAGAGGCTATTGACTAGCAATGAGGGTTTTTAATGTGTCTATGAGAATACTAGGCCCTAATACCAAAGTGTAAAATAATGGTAAAAAATATATAGATCAAAAAGAAAAGGCATAAATTACATTAAAATAATAAAAAGACTACCAGAATAGATTATAATTACAAGAGAGGAATATCACATATACAAAAGATGATGATGTATGTCATGATTTATAAAGAATCCAAAATAGGTACAGAGTATATCAATACAATACAAGTTTCAAATTACAAAAATGGCCAAAATTTGATGTCTCCAAATAGAATCATGGTCTTCTTCATGGCCATCTAATCCCATAGTCCTAATAATAGAAAAAAATCAACCATCAAATAGTGGGAACCTACCCCAATACCAACATTCATTTATAATGATTGTTCGGATACCCAGGGGTAGCCTAAATAAGTTTTGAGAGACAATAACTGTATTTAACCAACCAATTATCTAAAAAATCAATTCTATGAAATATAATCTAAGTAGTGTGAATGTAAAGTAGGTATACAGTAAGAAGTTGTAGTGACTATGGATTTTTTTAAACTAGAAATTGATTTTTGGCATCTATTAAAGACTCCATACATAACATAGGTTAACACCTATAACAATGAATAAATAAACAACTTTACATCACCTTATAACCAAACGAGCCCAAAATATCCATGACTGAGCCATATAAATAATTATGTCAGATATTACATGGTTGTTCCATATAATTGGATATGTAAGATCATTAAGGGATGTATCCAAGGTGAATGAACCAAGGAATCCTCATTGAGTCCCATGAGCATGTCAATTGAAACATGGTAATGGAACTAGTGGATTCCAAGGTTAATATCAACAGATAATGTCCAATGTGATTCCATCATTATAGATCCAAGGGGTGGTAAATCCCTTGGAATCATATGGAATCATGGGAAATGGGGTTTAAAGGTAAATGAAATATTATACCATAACACAAAATCCATGAGCGAGGTGACAAATGAATCAAACTGGAATCAAGACCCTTGGTATACCAACCAAGGAATACACTACCATTATTCCATTTCTCATTTCATCCCAAAATTCAAATTCAATTCCAACAACATCTATGCCCACGCATCCTAAATATTCTATAAAATCCATTTAATCAATTATGAAATTGAGAACATGGAAAATAGTTGAAAAAGAGGTATTGCATATCCTAATAAAGATATTAAATTTATTTTAATTATAATTTGACTTCATCTAATTAGGAAAGCTCTAAAAAAAACACATTGGGTGAATTAAAAAGTGGAAAATGAAAAGGGATCGCCCCTAGGTGGCCTTGGTTGGGGAAACAACCTCCAACTATTATCTATTGTTCCTAAGGGGACCCCTAATGGACTCCATAACATTTAATATAGTTAATTAATAAATTTTCAAGGTTATTCTGGGATTTTTGGTGTGTGGAATAAAAATAAATAACTTAACAAAACACCAATTTTTGAGGGAAAAGTATACAACACTGAACTTATATTGGTATTAGAGTACCCATCCAATATAATCTCTTAATTTGACTCAAATCTGGAAAAATAGGAATAACAAATGAATAACCTAAAAATAAGGTAAAATATATTTCACATATAAATTCATCTATCCAATGATAAATGATGAATGCAATTAAATAAATTAATATCTTACTGATTCAGATCCAATGAGACAAATAGTTCTTGAATCAGAGATCAAACAAAGATTCAAGATCAAAATTCACTTTAAGAATCAAAATATCTATTAAAAGGATCAAGATGCCAAAAGATGAAGAAAAATAAACGTTAGGTCTCATATAAGAATTAATTAGGGGTAAAATGGTCAATTCACCAAAAACATCGGGTTTATGGTTTAAACGTACAGTTGGCCAAACCGTGTACAAACTGTACACGCATTACTGTAAGAAAGAGTCATATTGTATGTTTTTATAAACCTTGCGCAAACTGTGTTTTAGTACACTATCAAAATAATAGACATGGCCATATGGCCATGCACCCCATTTACACTATTTTATAACTGTGATACCTATAGGATTACACTATTTAGAATCACATAGTTAGAACTAACTTAGTGGTATTCCTTGCATGGTCTATACTAACCATATTCTTAGATTTATTTCTCCCCAAAGCTAGTTTCTAGGCTTGAACAATTACCAAAACCCCTAAAACCCCAATATAAAAAAGGGTACTATAATTAGCGCATATTTAGTAACTTAAAACAAAATAAAAAAGAACTATTCCTTGGATAAAAACATGGGTTCTTACATTCGTACCCCCTTAATGCAGTTTTCCCCTGAATTTCCCTCTCAATGGTGTTCAAGATTCATCTAAAAAATCATCATCCACTGAGAAATTGTGTCTAACTTTTACTCCCAAGTATCATCTTATATACATTGGTACTGCCAAAACACTCAAACTAGAGGAAGATACTTGCCTCGGGGAACCATCATTCTCATTTCAAGGATAAGAATAGGATGCTCCATAATGGAAGAATCAACCTATAACTCCACCACCTCAAGATGCAGAATATTAGAATAGTCTAGGTGATAGAGACATATATGAGATACATGGAATATGTCATTCAAGTCTTGGTACCTCTAAGGTAATTGTAACGTATTGTATCATGGCATGAATCTCTCTAAAATCATTAATGGTCTAACATATTGCGTTTAAAAATTACCAAATCTCTGGATCTGTATATTTTCCAGCCTCGGTGAGAAACTTAAAAAGACTCAATCCCTGGAGTCAAACTCTAGAGGTCATCTACAATGATTAGTGTATTATTTTGGTCAAGAATGTTAAGTGTCCATCCACTTTTGAATGAACTGGACATAATCAGATGTCTCCTCCATGATATGTGGTACTAGTATATCTACCACATCTACATATAACCATCATAAGGGTGTTTGTAATGGCCTACCGTATAAAGCCTCATAAGGTTCCATATGTATAATTTACTAATAACTATTATTTGAGGGGAACACAACCAGGGGTATAAGTCTCTCCCAAGTGACCCCAAAATCTTGGATACATGCTCACAACATTTACTCAATCACCTGAATTGCATGATTTAACTGGCTATTTTTTTGCGGTGGTATGCTATTCTCATAAGCACCTATGATCCTACTTACCTCGGTATAATATTCTATAAACGATATGTAAATAAGGAATTCATATCCAAAATGATAGTTCATGGGACCCCATAATTTCATACCATCTCTCATATATACAACAAAAAATATCATCCACACTGAAAGTCTTCTTGATTAGCTGAATATGGGAAATATTCATGAGATTGTCTATCACAACCCACACAACTTGACTACCTTTAGGAAACCTCTGCAAACTGGTCACAAAATCCATTGCAAAATCATCCCATTTTTTCTAATGAATAAGTAACTGTTGTAAAATCCAGTTCGGGTATTGATGTTTCACCATCACCTACTAAAAGGTGGAACACCTCGTAATAAAACTAGCTTACTACCACTTGATTCCCAACCACCAGTATAGACAACACAAGCCATAGTATAGAATAGTGATGTTGGGATGAAATTCACAAATCATGCATGAAACTTCTATATATTCTTCCCAGGTATGTCCACTGGAACGTAATCATGACCATGGATATGATGAATCTCATAATAACCTTCAGTCCAACAAATAGGTGTATTATGACCTTCCACACTAGCCTATAGAACTAGGACTTATGAATTGGATAGCTACTTCATCCTCACACTCTTATGTAGGGAATAGGTCACTACTAAGGAGGAAAGATAAGAATTTATTAGACAATATTACACCTCCAAGTGCATCTTAGGGAACAAATCCAAAAGTTGAAATTTTCTATTGTCTTCCTACATGGGTTATTTTACACTACATTATCCTTTCCATGTTATAGGAGAACTCAAACAGAAACACTGTAGGTTTTCAACCCACCTTCACTGCCTTAGATTCATATCACACTGTATAAATTTTCACTTGGGGTTTTTTTTCCTTGTACACCACACAGAAATATCCCTTTAAATATTGTCTCCAACAATGAAATGCATGAAAAATATCATCTACATTCAGATCATACATCGGGTAGTTCCTCTCATGTGGAATATAGTTCTGAGACACATAAGGAACGACTATATCCCCTTAAATAGAAATTATCCATGACCAATACCTAATGCATCACAATACACAGTGTAGCTCCTACCATTCTTTAATAGTTTTAGGATTACTTGTGATCTCAATATACATTTCATCTCTTGAAGGGATATCTCATATGTATCCATCCATACAAAATTTACACCCTTCTTTTTCAAGCTAAAGAGTGACACTACTAGACGTGATAAGTTCTACATGAAATTCTTATAGTATCCTGATATCCCTAAGAGAATCCATATTTCAAATATTTTCTTGATATTATCTAAAGAGAATACAGATCTCACCTTCTCTGAGGCTATTAACAATCATGTCTCATAGATAATATGATACAAGAATTGAATTTTATTTCATCCAAAAGTTGCACTATGTGGTAATATCATATAATATATGATCTTCCTTTGAATAAATATGATCTCAAGATTCTTGCCATGGAAATTTTAATTATACGATTGCACCAAGATATCATCCATGAAAACCAAAACAAATGAATCTAGATAAGGATGGAAGACTCGATCTAACATCACGAGGAAAACCATTGTCGTTTTCATGACACATAATGAAATAAATAAATACACATATAGACCATAACAATCACAAAATTTTGTATGATGTATGTTAGAAATTTGAACATTCACTAGTAATATCGTAACCTCTTATAATTCTTTCAGAACTCCCATGATCTTTAAATCTGATAAAATAGGTCATCTATCGATGGAAAGGAATACCTGTTCTTAACCATCACCTAGTTATATTTCTGATAATCTATGCATATCCTAAGGGTATAATATTCGTTTTTCAAAGAAAAAATTTTAGATATCCCCCATAGAGATATACTATATCATATAAAACCATTTTCCTCCAAATCCTCTAACTAGATCATGAGCTACTGCAACTTTATCGAAGTTGTCCAATAAGGAGGAATGGATATTGGTACAACTCCTAGAACTAGCTCGATGGAGAACTCAATCTATCCCTCATGAGGTAAACTAGAAACATCACCATGAAACACATCTATGTAATGATCAACCACTGGAGAAAACTATACCTAACAAAATCCCTGATCATCGATATAGAGACTAGAGATATGGGATGTCATCCTACATAGCCCAAGATGCTACAATCTACCTTTAGTTTATGGTATGTACCATTAACCCATGTGAGTATGAGATGAACCCTATGGTGATGTGAATATGTCCCTCTGGTGATAGGAGTCGATGTAGGATCTATATGTTACAAACCAATCCATTAAAAGTACGACATCAAACCCTATCATCTCAAGGAAAAATATATCCCTGATGATGTGACTCCCACAAACAATATGGGGTATCACCTTCACTAATGTACATCCTTCTTTTGATTCCAAATGGATAATCTAGAGTCATAATTACCTCCAAAAACAAAACTGTAATACCATGGATTTCCACAGTAGGTAGAGATATCAATATATGATATAAAAATATATCAAATATAGAAGATAGAAGATATGAGTCTAGTAATATCATACCTCTCACCATAGAAGGTCTGAATCCATACTTTTTAGGGGTGGGCTATACAGAATAGATACATCTTGTACAACATCCTTGTGACACAAACTCACTTCCTAAAATAGGCCCACTATTCATTATCATTGTAACTAGTGTCTGGATTACACAAATATGACCAAAAACACCATGAACTGATTGATTGATACTTCTCCATATCTCTGAATGAGGTGTAGCTGAAAATCCTACTCCGGATCATAGTTTCAAAGTTGACCCCTGCCACTCAATGTAAGAGGGAATGTCCTATAGAAACACAATATGCGGCCTATCCTGCTGCAAGATCGGTACCCAACTCGATTGTGCTCACACTGATTCTTCATGTGGGATCGTCTGCCAAATGGATGAAAAAAAAGAGAAACTAGTACTTGCAGCCTGAATGGTACTCATCCCATGGGAATTCCCAAAAAATGGAACATCCTACCCAAAAATGTTGAACCACTAGGTCAAGAGACAACACTGCTCTACTCTATACCACTACATACCTTAGGTTATGCTATGCAATTATTCCCTGATGTACAATTTTAGTAATAGAGGAAAACCTGAACATGTTGACCTGAGACCTTACAGCATGTTAGAGTCCTTCCCTAAAGCATCTCACCCTCGATAGCTCACCAGCAAGGTATTTCAGTTCAAAACTCTACAACCCTAAAAATCATGACAAGCACTCCAAAATGGTCATCCTGACCTACTATAGATGAGTGAACTCACCAGTCTACTATGTCCTCGTTGTATTGAAAAAAAAACTCATATAATTTGCTTTGAAAATCCCACAAAACCATGTCCTGCAACGCATCACCCCAGTTCAAAACATCCCAGCAATGCTTCATTGTTCCTCATAACGTATATGTCATAATCATCACTCTCTCTTCTGGGGGTGTTCCCATATTCATAAATATCTATATCATAGTATCAAGACATAGATCAACAGATTTTGGACCATAATCCCTTGGAAACATGGTAGGATGCTGCTTCTGAAACACATGTTCTAGCTTAGCTATAAATAAGGCATGATTCATTTATCCTTGAAAATTCTCCAAGAAGTGATAAAACCCTTCATGGAATTTTTCTTCAGATACTTCATCCAAAACAATAGGTAGTACCACAACAAGCACTAAATGATGATCCAATAGTATCCTTTGGCCCACCACTACCAGAACATCGTCTTTCCATCACACCTATAACATGACTGGTGGTCATCATTGTGGTATGGTTCTACAATTCCAAACACATTCCTCATAAAATAATGATAACAAGGTTCACATCTAAAAGAATAGGATTGTTCAAAACCATACTATTACCGGGTCAGACTACATATCCGTCTCTTAATGTCAACACTGTATAAAATTTAATGTCACAAAATTCACCAGGGACACTTCCTCTTTACCACTCAAATGTTGTGTCCATGTTGAGTCTTTATTTCATTGTTTCTAAATCCCATTCATTTCAATTTATTTTTAAATGTTTGAACCAAATGGATCACTAAATTCTAATCCATAAGGGTCAATTCTCATTATGAATCAATATATGGCATCCTATTAATCTACACTATAAAACATGGTAGTCCATACGACTCAGGGTCCATGACTAAACGTGTCAGAATTGGCTGCTCATGGTGTTTTTTGTAGCCTAATTAGGAAATAATAGCTTATGTTATGACAAAAACTATGTGGACCGACCATGTTATCCAAACCACTGCACAAAAATCTACCTCAAAAATAGGTATATCTGTCATGATAACAATCACACCATTATGAATCAGTAAATTAATCCTATATGGCATAGAATAATGAAAGGAATGTGATTTATAAAATGTTTCTAAAATGATGTATAATATGGAATACCCTCATCCCATTGGATTGAAACAAAAAATAACCCATAATTGAATCAATAATAACATCACAATTTAAGTGCATCAACCAAATGTGGAATCAAATAAACTATAATAGTCAAAAACTAGAAATAATAGTTTCATTCAAGGAAATATGTATTTTTCTTATACCTGGGTTAGTTATTCATAGGCACATCTCATTACCAGATAACCATTCCTTTATATCCATATATATTATCTCTAAATAATAAACCTAAACATGAAAGTCCTTTGATTCCATTTTTCCTGATCTAAGACCCATATTCCACTAAACTGTGCCCAAACCCTAATCGACCACATAACCTCAAGCACATCTCATCAAATGCCATAGGTCATCGACTAGTAGTGAGGGTCCTAGGTGTGCCTATGGGAAGACTATTCCCTCACAACGTAATGTCCAATAGAGATATAAAAAATACGTATCATATGGAAGAATCAGACCTAACATTCAGAAAATAGAAAGACTACAATAATATATTACAATTCCAAAAAGGAATCTCACATGTACAAAAAATTATGATTCATTTCATGTTTTATAAAGAAGGAAAAATATGTACATAACTTATCAACACAATACATGTGTCAAATTACAAAAAAGTCCAAAAATTTTGATCTTCTAATTACGTCATGATTCTTAGCTCTGTTCAATTCTCCCCTTCCCTTAATCATGGAACAAAATCAACCATCGAACAATGGACACTTTCCCCTATCCCTACCTACTTATATAATGTCTGTTCGGGTACCCAGTGGAGGCTAGAACAAGGTGTGAGAAACAATCCCCGTAGGTAACCACTTAAATATTGATACAATCTAGGCTATGCAATATGATTTATATAGTGTGCAAGTAAAGTAGCTATACAATAAGAAGGTATAGTTCATATAGAATATGTAAAAAAATAAAAGGATATTGTGTATCCATTCAAGGCTCCCATCAAAACAAAAGATACCTCCTATTAAAATGAAACTACTAAAAAGGAAAAAATAACAAACATGACCTCCTAGTAAAACTATTAGAGTAAAAAATATCCACATCTGAGTAATATAACAAATTATTCCACATATTCCATGATTTTTCCATATAATCAAATGTTTTAGAGAAATAAGTTCCAGATAAATGGTGTAATGAACCAAGGAATCCACATCAAGTCCCAATAGCATCTGGATGTATACTTGGTAACAACACCTATAGAGTATAGGGAGCATCTCAATAGAGCATGTCCAATGTGAGTCCAAAAAGCTAGATCCAAGGGGTCAGAAAATCCCTTTGGCATACTAAGAAATAAATATACATGGAGCATACAAGCCCAAGGAATCCTCTTCCATGAATCATGATCCATGGGTGAAGAAACCATGGAATCTAAATGGAATCAAGACCCTTGGTATAAAATATAAGGCATCCACTACCATTTAATTCCATTAACAATTTTATATTCAATTCAAACAATGAGTATACCCACTATTTCAAAAAAAATATATAAAATTAATTTAAGAAATAAAGAATGATAAAACATGGGAAAACATGGAAAAGAAGGTAATACATCTCTTAATAAATAAATTAATCTTCATTTAATTATAATTGGGCTTATTTTAGAAAGGAATGCTCTAAAACACTTCCCATGGGTGGTTTAACAAGTGGAAAATGGAATGCACAAACCCCTAGGTGGACATGGTTGGGGGGAAAAAGCTCTAACTATGTATAAATATATCTAAGGTAATTTATAATAGATTGAAAATCATTCAATCCAATTAATTAAATTAGTTTTAGGGTTGTGCTGTAATATATGGCGGGTGGCATAATAGGAACTAGATTAAAAAACTAAAATCTTAATGGAAAAATTGATACTGCCTACCATAGATCAGTATTAGAGTGATCTTTGTGTATAAACTGTTGATTTAGCTCAGACAAAAAGAAAAATGAATAATAGATGAAGGACTTACAAATATAAAAATATATATTTCTCTTAAAAAACATTGTTGATTCGAAGTTAAACGATAAAAGGAACAAAAGGAATTAATATCATACCTATTTGGAATTAATGGGACTTATGGTTCTTGAATCGGAGATCAGAAATTATTTCTGGATGAAAATCCACTTTAGATGCCAAATGATCTCTCAAATGGATCAAGAATCCAATAGATGAAGAATAATTAAAAATTAGGTTTGATATAAGAATTAATTTTGTTTTCAAAGATAAATTCAACAAAAAAACACTTGGATGCACATTTTTTTCACATAGATTGCCAAATTGTTCACCAACTATTCACCAGTTATATTTGGAATGGGGAACATCATGAGATTTCTGACACGATTTTTAAAATATTGTGAACAAACATGTCTTAGTCCTCTTTCAAAACTGCAGACATGGACTCATGTATATGTACCAGATTTTGCAAGATGTTTCTGACAATGTCACCCATTGGACTCCACTTTCCAGCCTCACATAGATATAAGTAACCATGAGACCTACCCTGCATTGTTTATACTAACTGTGCACTTATATTTTTTACACAGAAGCTGGGTTCTGGGCCTTGAACAAGCCATTGACACCCCTGTGACACCCGTGATCAAAAAGGGTAGACTCATTAGGTAGTAATTATTCACATAACCCAGCATTAAAAAGATAAGTACCATATACAAATTCCCATGTTCTTATAATTGAGCCCTAAACCCTTTGTATTGAATCAATTTTAATATTTTTTGATAATTATCTACCTAATATTGATATCATTGAGAGTTTAACTAAGTTTTCACATGTCTTCTAAAACCAAATCACCCAACAAAATAATATATCAATGGATTCATTCAATTTTATCCTAAAATACATATTATTATTCAATATAACCTTTAATATAGATTTACATTCCATTTATTCACCTACATATATATTGAGTAAATATTCCCACATTTTGTGTGATTATTTAAATCATATCACTATCATGAAGATAGTGATAAGAAAATATCCACATAATGTGTCGATTCTTTTAGAATCAGAATCATTCTCCTTATAAAATCTTTTGTATAATGATCCACATTATATGTTTTTTAAAATTAAATGTATGTAATCTATACAAAAATATATTCCCAATAATTACAAATATTTTTGTATCTAATTCTTACATAATTTTAAATTATTTGCATCGAATATCACAAATATTCTTTCACTGATAACAAATTCCATGGATTCTAAGAAAGAATACTCCACCAATTTAACCCTTCCTCTAAAATTCTACTTGTTAGTTCCACAAATGGAATATTCCTGGAGAGGGAGTTAAATTATTGTATTATTTTTTAAAATGAACTTTATAATGATATTGTATTTTGATTTTTCAAAATAATATTCTCCCATCATAATGATATATGGATGAGATAGCGTAATGAAAGAGAGATGCATGTTTTTTAAATGGTTTTACTATAATGAGAAATGTCATAGGATCATAGAATGATGGTGTAGAAATGTACCAAATCTACTAATAATGTTTCTTGATTTTTATATATTTAGAGAAGCCTCAGTGAAAATCGAGGGTTACACCCCTCACAATAACAATGAACTCAATACATCCCTCACAACGAATGGATGCACTACTTCTCTATGTTTCCCCCATGATCTTTGGTAAACCATGAATGATTTATTATAACAATAATAATGTAGTAATTCCTTCCACTTTCACAATTAATATTAATGTCCTTGAACTTCTAGTGAGATGAACTCATGGATATCTCTCTATTGTTTCCAATAAGATTAAGAAACCAAAATCCCTTTTTTAATCACTATCCATAGTATATTCTTATTCATAATTTTATGCATAAATATATAACTTCTATCTTGAGATAATTACCAGGTTTACATTGAATAAGATTCCCAAACCTCACTGATTATTATGGGGAAATTCATACAAAAACATCTTTCAAATTCAATTAAAACTCAATGTATTTAGATATCTTTGGAATTATTGGAAGATATTAAAATTGAAATCTATGTAATCTATTTGATTCAACACCATAACAATGTGATGGACACCATAATGGTTAAATTCTACCTTCCTTAGATAATTACATCTAAAACTGTAATAATTCTAGTGTGTCGATTCTTTATAAAATATAATAGACTAACACGTCACACCACAAAAAACCCTTCAAGGGACAACATCCACTAACCAATGGAATAGAAAAATTATATGCTCTTCCCATAATGACACAAACACCACCTTCATGATGTGTTCTCTAGTACGGAAATGTGAATCCCTATCAAAAATTTACACACATTAAAATTGTTAATCTTATGTATATCTTGTGTGGAATGGTCTTATTCTATCATAGTGTAATATATAAACATCTATTAACCAGTTATTTAATGAAACAATACAAGAATAATAGCCCGCAACCATGATCTTTTTCCATGAGTGGAAATTCATATGGCCATAGGGTACATATGGCCACCCTATGACTATAGTCATATTGGACACTGTGTAATGCAACATTGGTTGTAGCTCCCCCATGGCCCTCATCATAACGAACCACAAATGTAACTCTCACATATTTCCATGATCAAGTTAGACTGTGGCCATCAGTATTGATAATTTTTAGTATTTAATAATAATAATAATAACAACTATACTGACTTTATAATTAGTAATTATAAATTAATTATTTAAAAAATATAATTAAATGTTATATATCCTTGAATAAAATATATTTATATTTATTAATTATTAATTAATTTTATTTATTAATCAAACGAATAAGTTTATAATTGATCATTTATTAAATATTAAAAAAATTTAAATTATGAATCATAAATAATTATTTTTTTTGTTATTGAAAAATTATGGTTTATGGTACATTATTTATTAATTTTTAAAATCATTAATTATTTATATATTAGTAAATTAAAAATTTGTAGTTATTAATTACTAAAAATATTAATTATTCAATATATATCCATTATTAATTAATAGTAAAAATTAATAATTATTTATCAATTATTTAAAAAATAATAATCAATAGATAATATTTAATTTTAAATTAATAATTAATGTGGATTAATTATTATTATTTTGTAATTAATAAATATTTACAATAAAATAATTATTAAATATTATAAAGTCAATAGATATTGAATTTTAATTTTTTAAATTCGTTATTATATTTTATTTAGAATTAATAATTTTTAAATATTTATTATAAATGATAATAAATTTTTAATTTTTTATATTAAAAATTAAAAAATTAATAATTATCAATTATCAATTTTTTAAATATTTCAATTTAAATATATCAATTATTAATTAATAATAAATAATTATATTTTTAAAAATATAAAAATTAAAAATTTATTATTGATATTTTCTATTTTATAATTTACAATTAAAATTTATTAACAAATTATTATTTTTATCTTATTAATTAATAATTTTTCATGAATTTAAATTTTTATTCATTATTTTTTATATTGGTTTTTATTTTTCATGTTGTTATAATGACATATATGAATATATTATAACATATAAATCCATTTGGTGGAATGGTTTGTACTTTGAGAGTTAAACGAGATTGAGTATGAGTAATATAGGGGCGTGTGACCTCTAGGGATGTAATTGTGTCATATAAAAAAATAATTAATAAATACTAAGTAATAAATGGTAAATATATGAAAAATATATTTTAAATAATTAATTTTAAATGATTAGAAACTAATTAATTTTTAATATTTAATATTTAATAAATTATATTATTTTAGTGTATTTTTTTCACTGGAATATATGACCATATTGAATGACTCTTGTATAAGCACTATTACCACAACCATGACACAAGGTATTAGGGTTGTGATTATACTCACTAACTATGACCATAAGTAGGTACAACCACTATCAGACATGATCAGGGACATAGACCTATATCAATGCCAAAAATGGCCATGACCGCCTTGACCGTGATTGCAACCTACCACTATGATCAAAGGAATTATTTCCATAATTTTTTCCCATAAAAATAAGTTAGTTTTTGTTAGTAAGAAATCATAGGGTCCTTCTTACAACATTACAACATTCTTCATTGTGAAATATAAGACACTATAGTTTGATCTTTATCCTACAAGAAGGATGTTTTCTAACCTTCCAAAAGAATTCTCCAAACACCGCACCATTATCCAACAATGTTCCTAGGAACCATTAATATAATTTCAACAAAAGAAATTAAATAAACCTATCCTAATGATTAAAAATAATATTTTTTATAACACCACACCAAAATGACATATCATGATTTAACTTTCCATAAAGAGGTGGAGAAGGAAAAATAAAACAATCTTATACATCCACCTTTAGCATAAGGATAAAAATGTAAAAAAACTGATGTATGATTAAAGGAATCAAGAATCCCACTAATTGGAAAACAATTTTTTTTAATATATAATGATTTAAGGAAAATAAATTTTATTAAACAATTAGTATAGGATATTTTGTATATAGTTTTTCTAATACCACTTGGAATGTAGTATTAGATTATGATAACAAATTATATAACTTTTTATAAAACTAAATATTCTATTTATTGCTCATTAATACATACTTAACAAATTTCTAGGAAATATGAGGCCTAAAACATTGGATATTGAAAAATACCAAACATTCTACTTGAATATGGAAAATTTTAGGTTTCAAAAAAGTTATGATGTTTTGGGCCTCCAAACGGATACAGTGACCATACATTTATTAATACAATTTTAATCCCATTTTCCATTAGTTTTGACGACCAAATTGAAGATCAACTAGATTAGAAAATCTATTTTAATATATATTTTAATCAAGTCCACATATCCACCTTGTACGCAATTTGACAAGTCTTTCTCTAATTGTTACTCAAGCCCTCCATAATATCTACATATATAATAAAAACTGGAAAACTAACCAATTCATCACATTTTAATGTTTATAATATTAAAAATTTTAAATAGATAAGTAACCAAACATAAATTCATTTAGTATACTAACACTCATAAATAACTAAAAATAGTGATACACGGGAGAAAATGAATGGTGAATCACAACTTAAAAAAATCATGATTAATCATTCCATTTGAATATTTATCCTTTATGAAATCATATTTAATATCAATTCTATTAGATATTGAGTATTATAATATATTCTTAGATAAAATAATTATATTTATAATATCAAAAAAATCCATAGTTATAAAACCTAATGTTACATCAAATATTCTATGTACTTATCCCTTGGAATAGTTTGTGCACAACCCTATATCGAAACCATATATTTCATCTTTGAGATTCCAAATACTATTAAATTTTTATTTAATATAATAAAAACAAAAATTATATCTTCCTGATAATTTCTTTCTAGCATGTGTACATTTTCTATGATCTACATTTCTAACCAAATATGTACATGTGAATCCAAAAAAAATCATTTTTGTTATTTTTCATTATATAATACATAACTATTAGTTTATTTTATTTATCTTATAATTATATATCTATAATTTTTTTAATTTCTCCATTAGTTTACTATAAAATATTTTAAATAGTGTAACAATATTTACTATGTAAAGCCTTAAGGATGCAAGGTTTAAAAAACACAAAATATAAATTTAGTACACTTTTTGGTACACACATTGGCCTTTATTATATTTAATTAATTTTAAATAAAAATTTATGGGTGTTGAAACATCCTTATAGTAATCTAGTATAAACTTATTCAACAAATTATTTGAATATTTCACTATATATAAAAAGACATAATTCTATTTTTTTATAAAACATTCATCTAAAATAATAATTTAATCCCACTAGATATATGAATTTAAAACATTTTCTTCATTATTTCTGAAAACTATACATAGATATAATTATTATCTCCTATAAAATTCATGTCATAAAAATAGAAAATGTAAACATGAATAAATTTGATTATCTCGCTCTAAAAAGGGAAGTTGTATTATTTTCTTCTCATAAAGTTCATATTATTTAAGAAAATATCATTCTTGTAATAGTAAACCCTCATTCATTATTTTAATTTATAATGATAATAATTTAACCAACACACTATTTTACATCATCTGAAAATATAAAAACTTCATATTTCTCAAAAAAATTATTTATAACTCTCCCTTTGAAAATAAATATTTTTCATTCATTTCAAAAATGATTTAACTCATTTTCACTGATACTATAATAAAAATATTAATAACATCTATTAT
The DNA here is from genome assembly GCA_963277665.1 of Viscum album. Taxonomy (NCBI): domain Eukaryota; kingdom Viridiplantae; phylum Streptophyta; class Magnoliopsida; order Santalales; family Viscaceae; genus Viscum; species Viscum album. Next base: position 1,784,799,879 of record OY728131.1, on the reverse strand, counting down.
TAAATTTGAAAAAAAGATCCGTTCCAAATAGATTTCACGAACATGAGACAATCCTTTACATAGAAAGCTAATTATATTCATATAATACTTTACATTTTCCATTTATTTTGTTCATGATCACCCAATATGTTCTAGTGTTTCTTTCCCCTCTTGGTTTAGGGACAAAATCAAAAGTTAAATTAGTTTCAAAACTTTATAGATCATTAATAATTGATCATGTCCATTTATTACTATCATTATAATTATCAACTAAATTTTACACCCATTCTTATAAAATTGATTCTTAGGTTGTTGTTTTCATCCTTATTCTTTCTTGAATATGTGTATTTTGATCACAAAAAATATATTTATCTTATATGTTCTCCCCATTTAAAATTTCTTTATTAGGAGACATACTTGTAATGTACACACCTATAAGCTACTAAATGGTGCTTTGAGAAAGTAGGTCATAATGCCTCAGGAGCACCACACCAAATGCCAGAGGCTCTTGACTAGTAGTAAGGGTCTATAATGGTATAGTTAAAAGATTATAACCTCATAATTAGAGTAGAAATATAGATGAATTAAAGGATAAATTGGTGAAGTATAATAAAGAAAATATAATAATGGGAGTAAATCATCTAGAAACTAATAAAATACCAATCTAAATATGAATCATTTACAAAATGATGAGTGTTCCATTAATCTATAAAAAATGATAATACATGGTAGGAAGCACCCAATATAGTAAATGTATATAAATATAGAAAAATAAAAGAAGGATATATCTAATATCATCACAAGACAAGTATTTGCCCTATACTTCCATGCTACCATGCTACAATTAATAAATAATCTATGAATGGCTGCTTTCCCTTGTCCCTTTCTACACACATGATGTTTGATTGGGTACAATGGGAAGCCTGAATAGGCTGTGATATATACTAAGTATTCCACTGCCAAATAAGTCTATAACAAACCCAGTTCTTTCATATAATCATTTACCATGTGTATTAATAACTGGTAATGAAGTATAGTTAATGAATAATATAAATAGTCTTAGAGTACAAACTATAAAAAAATGATAATATAAAATACAAGAATATATCTATATATATATATATATGAAGTTTCAATGGTAGGTAGCTACTTTCTTGACATACACCACATGTGAATTGAGTATCATACCAACATGGGCTAGATCTCAATGTGTATAACTGGGGTGACAACATTAAGGATAATGATCTCTTCATATGGTAAGATTGAATTAGTTTCATACCTACATGGTCCAAGCTGCAAAGTGATAACCAAGGTGACCTATATCCATATATGTGAATGAATATGAAATTCTTAGGTTCTATACCTTATTCCCCTCATCGGTTTCATACCATAATCTATTATATGATGGGGTCATAGGTTCCATTCCTTGATCCACTACTCAGTGTCATGCCATTTTCCAATAGGTTTCATACCTTCACCAAAAGTATGTGCCATACCGAGATATGAAACCTCAAGAATTTAATATAAAATTTAAAAGGGATATGTTAGTTCCCATACCAAATTACAATTATCAATTTAATGCACAAGATAAGAGACTACAGATCACATTCCACATTTTCATTTATGACCATCCATTTAATCACATTAATAATATTTAATATCAGGGAAAAGGGGGAATTTCCATTTCCAATTATATCATTTAACATAAAAAGTATTCCAAAACATGACAAGCTCACGCACTCAAAGGGGTGGTTATATCATAGATATATTAAATAAATCACATCATGCATAGCTTAAAATGATGTTGAACCCCTTGGACCATGTTAAGGTGTCAAAATTGAATTACATTAAGGTTATAGAATATTAATTAGTACATTTAATTAATTTAGGAGAAATGTTTAGAATGTCTATCATGCTGATAAATAGGGATAAATTAATAGGAAAAAAACTTTAAGGAAAAGGTTTGGACATCATACCTTATTCCTATGGTATAAAACTTGTCATATATCTTCCCATTATTTAGCATAAATTAGAATAAAATGGATGAATAGGAAAATTCAAAGAAAATAGGAAATATTAGCTCTCATAAAAATAACTCCATTGAAAATAAGATTAATTTTAAAATGTGCAGGTGGAATGGATAGATTATTGGTGGTTATCCAATGTAATTTATAGTGAGCGATTTGGAGTCCAGATAGAAGAGATACCACAATACCATGGCTGGATGTACATAGAACTCTCAAAGGATGAGGAATCACTGATGTGCATGAGACAATAAATAAATGAGTTGAGGAGATAAGAATATAAGTGGCGTAAGCTGGCCTTTTGACCATTTTTAAAGGTTTTCATGCTTTGATAGCACATTTTTCTAAATCATGTGCTAGATGTGAGATAACCACTCCATAAAGATACTAATATCTTGGGCTAGGTTCATGATTTGACTACCCTTGTGCATCAAATTCAAAACACAAATTTAAAAAGTTCTATAAAACTGATACAACCATTCGGTATGGGATTAATTGTTAGAACAAGACTTATAGTCCTAGAAATATCACCGGACCACCCTATATGCTTTATTAAAACCATATGGATTGGCCTACATGGTCTAGAATAACTGTTTGGCTCATATTGTTTCTCCAAAAGGTGGGGATCCTAGCTACAAAAAATCCTCAGACACCCATATAACCTCATTTACCTAATTAAGTAGTTTAGTTATCACAAAACTAAAAAATATAAGAAAATAAAATGTTTTATAGATGAAATTTTTTAGATATTACAATATTTCTCCATTAAGGAATCATTCCCCTGGGATTCCCTTAAAAGGGTGGTAAAACATTGTTTGAGAATAAATATAGAAACTGATAAACTATATCAGCATTATGTTCCTAGTTATTTTGCTGTACATGATCGTGATTCCAAATCATACTAATGGAGTTGACTTTCCATATAGATCCTTCATGATCTAGTCCACGATACAAACAGAGTGCTCCACAAAAGAAAAATCAACATTCAATTCCACATCATTAGAATGGAAAACAGGAGATGGGTTTTAATGATATCAGGTAATCATTGATACATCGAAGATGTCATGCATGACCTATTACCTTTGAGGTAACTGACATTGATAGTCTATCATCCCAAATCTCTCAAAAATCTCAAGGGTCCTGAATTAACAAGGTTATATATTACTTTTTATCCAAATATTTTTATGTCATAGTCAAAGTGAAAACATATGAATATAGAACTCCCCACCGTTTACTCTAGTGGTCAATGATGGTGATCAACATATGACTTCAAACTAGATTGATCTATATAAATATTTTTCCAAATAATATGAACCTTATCTATTGGTTTTTATTAATATGGGGACCTAATTGCACGTCCTATATTAACCCTAACTAGTAGAGGGGTGAATTGCAGGAATAACCTTATAAATCCTCATAAGAGTCCATCTATATAATATCCTGAAATATGTTATTTTATGAAAAATTGACTAAGGGTATATTTGTTTATCAAGAACCTACAAAACCATTGACACATTATAAAATATAGTTTTATAATACTTGTATCATCCATTACGATTGACCATCAGTCTAAGAGTGAAAGGATGATCTCACAAGTAACTGTGTACCCAAAAAGTTATGTAACCCATGTCAGAAACTCAACATGAAGAATGTAACCCTATCATAAATGGTAGTATGAGGACCCTATGTGGGAATAAAATCTCATGGACAATCAACCTCTCGAGATCATCCAATGAGATGGACTCTCTAACAGATAATAAGTGAGTGTCCTTTATGACCATATCCATGATCTCCCATAATTAATCACTACCCTGAGGGGATCATGGTAATCTAGTCACAAAATCCAAATTTAAATCATCCAGTTTCAACATAAAAATAACCAATGGATACTGAATCAATGTTGGTTTTCGGTATTCTACCTTCCCATATTTACAAGACGAACACGGAATAACAAAACTAGTTATCTCCTCTTTCATATCAAGCCTCCAATGTTGCCGATGTAGATCATGATACATCTTTTTAATCCTAGGATGAACCATTCAAGTACATCATAATAACATCCCAAAAATTCCACCCAGATGTCAGTAAGAACACAAAATAATCCTTAAATATGAAACTTCTCATTCTTATAAATAAAAAAACTAGGTTGTAGTTCCTCCCTTGAAACACTATCCCATATGACTAGGCATTTATGATTTTATAGTTTCTTCATATTCCATCTCTCATGTGTAAAGAGGAAACTAATAAAGCTATTAATTAAGAATATCCATTAAGGTCCTACACCAAATAATTCATATCAAATAATAGATACATCAACTTACACACACTAAAAGACCCTTTTAATTCATATGTCTTAGTCTGGTGGCTTAAATAATCCACTACAACATTAACTTTCTTAGGAATATAAGAAGAACCAAAATAAAATTACCGTAGGTATTAAAACCACCTTCTCTACATAATGTTCATTTAAAACTATGTGAAAATATAAATGGGGTTTTATTAGGGTTTTTATACACCACAAACCACTCTCATATCCTGTAAATCTTGAAAACAAATCGTGAACTATATCCACCAAGTCGAGATCATGCTTGAGATAATTCTGTTCATAAGGCATCAGCTTCTATGACCCATGAGAAAAACATGGATTTCCTACATATGAACAACTCCCATCATGATACCTAATGAATCACAGTATCCTTTATATCATCTTCTCTACTCTAGAATAATTATAATCGATGTCATTTTCAGTGTCACTTTTAGCTCATGAAAGGATGTATCGTGGGATTCTGATAATATAAACTTTACAACCTTCTAAGTAAAACATGTGTTAGGGTCTCCAAAGAGTGAAAAGTGATTTATCACTTTCTCTAGGTCAATTAAAACTCTATCCTATGAGATAATGTGACCTAATAAGTACACTTTATTGATCTAATAGTGACATTTAGGGAGCTTAATAGAGGAACAATGTTATCTCTATGTATAAAGAATGGACCCAAGATTTTTGGAATGGTCCTATACGGTTTTATAAATTACGATGATTCCACACATGAACATTTCCACAAATGAATCCAAATACTGTAAAAAACATGATTCATTAAATCTATAAGGAATGTTGGTACATTAATGAAACTGAACGACATTACTAAAAACTCATAAATATTGTAACTGCTATGAAACATTATATGAGGGATGTTTGATGAAATAACTCATACCTAATGATATACTGACCACAAATAAATCTTATAGGAAACCCACTCTCCTCTGTGTTGGTCAAACAAGTCATCTATATAAGGTAGTCGATAATGGCTCTTAATATTAAGCTATGTCAACTGATGGTAATCCATGAATGATTGAGGGTACCACACACCTTCATGGAATACAAGTTGTGTTAACTCCATAGTGAAGTAATTTGAAATATAAATCCCTTATATTATAATTCCTCTAGAAATCTATTTATCTCTTTGAACATAGCAGTATCCATCCTATAATGAGGAATGGATATGGGTGCTACTCATAGTACTAGATCGATAGAGAAACCATCTTCCATCTATGTTGGTAATATGGAAATGACATCATGAAAGAAATCAATGAAATGATCTAGTACTCTAGTGAAATTAGTTTTATGTATTCCATGATCATTCAAATATAGGATAGCAATATAGTATGTCACTCCACCCAGCCCTTGAAGATTTGGTTTGGTAGTACTTTCATGGAAATCCCATTCAACCTTATAAATATAACTATCTCCATCCAGTGATGTAAAATATTCATTTATAGTGATACTAATACACATATGCATGATAGGGGACTAATTGGTATATCCGAATAATATCATCGATGCCATTAATCTTGAAGATAAATAGGTCATATAAGAAAAAATTATTGCATATCTTAAGGGAGAATTCCTTACACCCACACACACTCTCTGATTGAACTATTAATGGGAGGAAAAGTGTCATCACATAATAGAAATAAAGAATATCAAGCCCATGTATTTCCACAATATCCATTGAAATAAAAGAGAAAAAATAAAATTTTATAAACTTAACATATACTAATTTATATTCTACTAAAAATATACATAAAAAATTAGAATGTCTAAGACTATACTCCCCCAAAAAATACTGCAATGCATAATCCTAGACAATTCCATGGCCGTGAGATGAAACATAACATCCATGAGTAGAACAACGTATATGAGGCTATGAAAATGGCATCTGCATCTTCCATCCATGAACACCTCCTCAGCCTCACCGGTTGGTACCACTTCATCTCCCTACCTAAGGTAGATATGCTAATTTAACTCCAAGAGTCGCATTCATTGATGATCCTATTTTATTGGCCACTGGTGGGAAGACAATAAAAAACCATAGTAAATGGAAAATCCTTTTGTAGGATCGACACACAATTTTGTCCCTCTGAGACTTATATTTCATGTTCCCCTTCCTCTTTTTCTATTTAAATTCTATAAGGCTTCTAGTTTGAGTAAACTGAATATACTACACTCATGAAAGGTCTCTACGCGATGCTTTATACCTCCAAAAACTACACTATTAGGTTAAGAAGAGACCCCACTCTGATCTAAACCTCCAACTTCCCTTAGGATACATTCAGTAATAAAATTTGACGTACAATAATTCATATGGTAGTTAATAAGAAAATGTTCACCTGAGATAAATACTTATGTTTGAGACCATCCTCAAAACCTGTTTTCCTCTCTATCTTGTTTACTCATAATTGGTAAAGAATGTGAAGAGAACATAATTAATGTAAAACAAGATGAATAAAAAATTATAGAAATATAACCCTAATTAGTTTCATGAACTACATGGAACAATCTCCCCTCAACATCTTAGAAAAAAAATAGTCATATAAAAATTGTTAGAAGTCCTTCTGAATAATTTCCTAGTATTGATATTCTAGGATCAGAATATCTCACCAAAATTTGGATAATCCCCAACGTATATATATATATATCATTTTCCTAAATCTAATCTCAATAGGAGTCTCTAGGTTCTCAAGGATTGATAGAACATTATCAAGCCACAACTATGCAACCTTGGGATACGATGACATGGATAATTTTGGTTGATACTTATACTGAAACTATAATGTCAACTCTACCATATACGTGTAAGGTCAGGGAGCTCCATTTATAGTCTATAAGATCCATATGAATCATTTTTGAAACCATTCGTCATCCCCCATTCTAGGAATAGCATGAGGATCCCTAGGTCACACTACTAGAGGTGCACTAGTGGCTTATAGATCACCACGTATAGATCATGGGCATCACCACCCTCCTAAAACATGACTCAAGGATTTCATGCTGACATAGATCTAAAAATTCAAGGCATATTCCTCAGAGATAGATTTAGAATTAAATACTGAAGTTATAAAATTAGAACAGGTAAAATCCTCTTTATACCAGGGTTGTACCTCTCTGAATACTCTTAATGTCAGGTCTGGGTGACAAGAATAAAAAAGTAAGAGACTCTTCCTACTACCAACTACTAAGGTGGGGTCTGAGTCAAGGTCTGTGTTTTACTGTTAGGGTCCCGATATATGGAAATTCAATTGAAGTTTATTGAGGAAAACAATATTTATGTTGCAATTGGCATCCCCATTTAATGGGGACCATATTTATAAAATATATTTATCCATTCTTGAATTCATGTTATAGACTAGTTAAATTTGTACTATTCCCAATTTATAAAAGTATCTTATTTATAAATAAGATTTGGTAGTTCATTTAATGGGATCCAAACCTTTATATTTGATAGAAGAATGTCAAATGTTGTATAAAATTATCTGACTAAATTAATATTCATTTCAAATTTATAGAGTTACATGAACCATTTAGATAAAAAATGAAAATTTTCTATTTGAAATGAATGTTTCAGTCTATGTACAATAAGTTACATCACCCAAATATTTTTAATTTGTTATTTAAGGTTTCATCATCAAACTATATAGGAAAAAAGTATTTATGTTGACTGTGACACATTAATAACTATTTATTTAATTACCAATTTCACTACAGATATGTTAGTTTCATAACATGAACATCAATCTCGGAATACACCACATGTATCTTACAATCGTGAAATGAAAACTACATGGCATAACATTCTACATGTCATATTAATAAAATATGATTACTTAAATTATTCATGATCTATTTATCCTTTTTATACATGGACACATATAAAATGTTATCCAATATCATAATAATTATTAAATCACATATAATTTGTGTCATCCAGTAGTGAAATCAAAAACACTATTATAGGTTTAATCCAAAATATCGAATTACATCCTAGGAAGTTTATATTTTTTCCCATATGTGGGTTAGGTACTCCCAGTAATAGGCTCATTACCAAATTATGACATATCCTAGTCTCATTTATACCATCCTAAAATAGTATGTGAATAAAAAGAATCTTATAATACAAATTTTTATCTTACCAACCATGAAGCTACTAAATGATTCCCTGAGCTTTTTGGTCATAAGGCCTCAAGCACAACATCCCAAATTCCAAATTCCGATGACTAGAAACAAGAGGACATGGTAGTATAGTGGTGGGACTATACCCTCATTATAAAAAGATCACATCAATTGAATAAAATAATAATTAGAGGAAGAATAAAAATGAAAACATAAATGAAGGACTAAATCATAAAAACATGAATAATATCTTAATCTAAAGAGGTTTTATATACAAAATTATGAGTATTACATGGAATATACAAAAAAAATCTACATGGAAATAGAAACTCAATATCGTAAAAGTTTCTCAAATGAACAAAAGAGACAAAAATTTATATATAATAGAATACAAAATAGGATTCCGCTTATTCTCCCACACACTTATTCTATAATCAATCACGAATTCATGAATGGGTTCTTTGTCGTGTACCTACCTAAATCTGTGGAATATGTTTGGGTACCATAGGTTGCCCAATAAGTGTTTGAGACATTCTCAATAGGTCACCACGAAAGTTGTTTTTCAAAACTCTATCTAGTTCATATAAACTATAAATATATAGAGGTATAATAAGTAAATTTGAAAATTTAATGAAATATATTGAAGTTCATGTGGAAAATATGTAATAAGAAAATAAGGCCATAATGGATGAGAATATATATATATATATATAAATTAATTTTCAACAATAGAAAACTATTTTCTTGGCATACACCACATGTTAAAAGAGTGTCATAACTACATGGTCTAGGTCCTAGGGCCTGTAATCAGGGTTTCCTCTTTGAGACAAAGGATCTCATCCAATGGTATGATCAAAATTGTATCTAACCTATATAGGATATGATCTATGGGGATAACTAGGGATACATGTATTGAAATATATGTATGTATACAGAAGTCATAGGTCCCATACATTGATCTCCCTCATCGTTCCCATATGATAAGTAATCATACATAAGTGCCATGTTTTAAATACCTTGACCCCCTAATCTGTGTTATATTGTTTTTAAATGGGTATTATACCTCCACAAGAAGTTGATTCTATACTTAGATGTCCAACATCAAGAAAATAATAAGAAAAATAAAGGGTCTAAGATAGTTTCCATACACAATTTATCTTAATAATATAAAATCACAACCAAAGATAATATCTGAATCATTACACATTTTAAATTTCAAAATGGACATTTAATCACTCAAATAACATTTAATACTAGTGAAAAATGTGGCATTTAATTCTAAATTTACCTAATTTAACATAAAGGTATCCCACTACAATATAGAATGATTGAACATAAAGTGTGGTTATATCATGATCAAATTAAGGAACTCAAATCAAAGGTGGACTAGGTTGAGGTTGACAACCTCAAACCATGTCAAGGTGATAAAATAGAAACACATTAAGGTTATAAAAATTTAATTAATACATTAAATTAAATTTATAACAATTTTTTAAAGGTACGGTATGTGGAACAATGTTGATAATTTAATAGAAAAAATATACTTTGGGAAAATATAAAGATCACATATTTTATTTTTTTGGTAGAATACTCATCTAATAATGATACTTTGTTTAGTCAAAATCAGAATAAAAAGGAAGAATATACAAATTTCCTAGAAATATGGCATATTATCTCACACCAAAATAATTCTATTTTATTAGAAAATTAAATGATGAATGGTTCAAGTGGAATACAGAGATTACTAGGGGATATTCGATGCATCTAACGGTGAAGAATTCAATGTCTGGATAGAAACGATACCTCAATGCCTAGATTAGAAATTCATGGGAATCCCAATAGAGGAAGTGGTGGTGTTGTAAATGAGAGGAGAAAATGTTGAGAGAAGTTAAAAATAAAGGTAGAAAACAATATTTTCACACATTTTTAATGGTAATCACAGTTTTTCTACATGGTTTTCCAAATAAAGCACCAACCATGTGACAACCACTTCTACAAAAACCCCTTACATGGTCTAGGTGAATTACTTGAATAACCATTCACAACCCATGAAAATCCCATCTATAAAAAGGTTTTCATCACATGCACGACCATGAAACCAAGGTTGTACAATTATAATAAAGCAAGATTCCCTAGACAAAGCCTTAGGCCACCCCGCATGATTTTATTAAACCCTGTAAACTAGGCCCCAAGATTTATACTAATAGTAAATCCCACCTAGTTTCTCCAAAATATAGGGTCTGGGCTAAAAAAAAGCTTTGGGAACTATCATATAATTTGAAAAATCAATAGACACATTCATTAGGATATAAATAGATGAAAAAACATTAAATAAAAGGTTCAAAAATTCAAAAAATATATATCTAACATTAATTTCTTCATGTAAATGATGATAATAATTTTTTTCTTTAAAAATGTCCATTTATTTTTGGGTAATTTTTAATTTTCATACAAATCATTCTTAAACAAATTATACATTTCTTCTTTGATTAATTTAATTTTTGATATAATATTTAATTTATCTTCTTCATTAATTTCTATATCTATTCTTTTCATATATCTTCATTCATAGTCTTATCATAGCCTAGTTTAATAATTTAATATATTATAATTTCTTTTTAATTTGTATTTAAATATTCTGAAATTCTTGAAAACAAGATACATATTTTATTCAATACGTTCATATTTTTACTCCTCTTCAAAATTAATAGAAACCCATTCCTCCTTCACTTTAATGTTTTTATTTTTCATTATTTTGAATGTGATTTATTTATCTCATTTCATTTTTTTATAATGAATTAGGTCTTCATCATATCATAGTAAGTGAGTATGATGTGTAAATCATCTAGGAGAAACCTATAAAAATATATATTTTCATAATATGAGTCTTCTGAATCAGACATATGAGGTATAATTTTAATATGTTCTTTATAATAATATATAAATTTAATGTTTCACTATATCGTCTAATAGTTCCAACACCTTGATTAATCCCAATAATTTAATAATAAAAAATTCATTTATATTTATTGTTTTATCTTCAAATTTATCCTTTAGAGTTGTATTTTTTATTAAGAGTTCTTCAATTTCTTATTTTTATAATTTATAAATATTGTTTCATATGTTTTTATTGAGATTATTATATTTGAAGGAAACAGTTATCATATAAAATATATATTTCTTATATTAAATTTTTAGTGATGTTTTTATATTAATTTATTTTGGTGACCATAGAAAATGTCATCGAAAGTGGTGTTATAATAAATATGTTTCTATAATATAGTTTCTGAATTTTCTTAACAGTCATAGTTAACCATGCAGTTCAACTAATTTTTTAAAAAATAATTATATAATATTAAGAAACATAGATAATGTTTCCAAAAAGATATGATAAGGTGTTTATAAAAAAACTTATCATGTTATTATAGAATAAATATTACTTTTTAGATGTTTTGAAGAGTCCGTAATGGTTATTATAATATATTACAAATATTTTAAATGAAAAACATGTCTATTCAATTGAAGAATTGTATTGTAAAGGTTGTCATGAAATCTACCATTAATGATACCATAATAGCTATCATGGAGGTCAGTGTACTATTTATATTAAGAAGTGATCATGTTTAATATATGTATGAATTTGAATTTATTACAACCAATATTCACTAGAAACATATTAAACGATATAAACAATTATTATTTTAGTAAAAGATCATTATAATTTCTATTTCTATCTAAATTAGAATATTGTTTTTATTATTTCAAAAGTCATTTATTATACAAGATGATATAAATATATAGGTAAATTTAAAGAGCATTGGATATTGTCTATTCTGATATTTTTCATGAGTATTTACATTTGAAAACTATTTATTTTAAATTCAAATCCCATAACATAGGTTTCAATTTTCTTTTTATGATTTATTACTGATTTAATAAAATCATGGATAATCCAGGAAGATATTCCTCATAGAAATTAATTTCCTCCACATTTAATATTAAAATACAATTATTTTAATTTTTCAATTTTTCAATTACTTTCATTTAATTATTTTCAGATTTCATTATATCTTTTCACATTGATGGTCATCTCTATGATATATAATCTAGGTTATTTATACTCATTAAAATCTACTAATTTTTATATATTCTTCCTCATGAACTATTTTTGAAGCAGAACCTTGTATAAAAATAGTATCTAATCAATTAATAATAAACTTTTCTAGGTTTTAGACTCATATAAATGGTATAAAATGAACTATTTCAAATTATATATTCTTTATAGTGTTATTCATTCTAGTGGATAGGTATAGGATCACCCTAAAACATGACCATTTTGTTTTTTCATTATTCACATTATTTATATTTACATCTTTAGTATAATTGATATTTTTCCCTTAAATATATTATCATAATATATTTATTATTTTTTAAAAGGTACACTTAAATTATTAAATATTAATTTTTTAAGTGTTTTTATACTATATCTATAAATTAATAATTGGTATAATCAAGATTTCTATTATGGATTTAGTGTGAGTAAATATGTTTTTAAAGTTAATATTTTCTTTATTTATTAACTGAATATTATTTTATAATATTAATAATAATAATAAGATTAATGTGTTTTAAATTTTTAATTCTATATGATAAACTTGTTGAGATCAATTCACCACCTTATTAATCAATCACATAATAGTTTGAATCATATATTTTTGAGATATTTTGTATTAATTAATTTTTAGACATCGATCAATCCAATAAAGGAAAGATACATTTCATTGTAAAATATATCCCTCAAGATAGAAATATCACATATCCATTATAATTTCTTACTTCAATAATAGTAACATTTTCATCTGGAAAATCATAATGACAATCCACTTATAAAACATAGTTTTTCATATTTTGGGTACCATTAAATATACTATAATGAATTAAAAAATTTATCCTAAAATAGAATATATTATAAATGAATTATACTATGATTTATTTATAAAATTTTTTGATTAATATAATTCATGTATAGTCTACTTCTTGTAAAATCATATAAACTCTTTAATTTTATGAAGGAATTTATAATGGAAATGATGTTATCAAAAAAAATATACCACACATTATGATAATTTAAAGATGAAATATTATGTATATGTATTAAATATATATTTCAAATATCCAATGATATAATCAAAACCATGATTTATCTTATATAAATTACGATAAAAAATTAAATTATTATGAGATCGCTAAAAATAGTAGATAAAAATTAATTTCTGATGATATTTCAATCCATGAATCATATAAAATTGAAAACATAAATTTGAATGATCTATTTAGAGATATCATGATAAATGAAAAGTATATTAAATCCAAAAGGGAATATTTTTATGAACATAAAATAAAAACTGTCACATTCAAGACATTTCAAAAAAGAATAAACATATCGATGAATCAAGTTTATTGAAACTAATACATAAAATGATGAACAGATGGAATATTTTTATAGAAAATTAAATAAGTTTCGTATGATTAAAATTAATTTATAGAGATCATCCAAATTTGAATGAAATTATTAAAATAAAGGTGACTGTAAGAAGAATAGATCCGCAGGTGAATAATCCTGTAATGACTGTTAGAGAACTGTTTAAATTAATTTTTAGCTATATTGGGTTGAAATATAAGAAGGTATAAGGGAAAGAAAAGTTTTATAATATAGAAATAAATAAAAATTCATATAATTATGTAAAGGATAATTAAATTGAAACACATAATAGTATAAATGAGTATAAAAATAAAAGAGGCAATTCATTTTTTATAATTTCTATTAATTAAGAAGGTTTTATTCATACTTCATTTTATAATGATGTGTGTGATGATTCCGTTATATAAAGTGATGAGTTAGAATAATATTTTTCTATTCTTGAGGAATCTATCAATGAAGTTAAGTATTAGTATAAAATTATAAATTATCATCATGTTTTACATATTAGTGAAAATTATGTTCTTTTCGATAAAGGTTTCACTAAAATATATCTCGAAAAATTAAATGGTTGTCATTATAGATGATTGATTGAGTAAAATATATTTTGAGGAAATGAAATAAAATTTACAATTATAAGAATTATATTATTAAAATGAACCTATAGAAAATTATAAGATGTAGAGATACGTTGAACAAAATAAATGTTTCCCAAGACCTTCCAAATCCATGAATGGATTAGGTTATAACCATGGGAATAATTTTTTTTGTGGCAATTATCTTTTTTTCTAAAATATAATTCTAAAAATAGATCTATATTTTATAATTTTCTAGTAATTTTATATAGGACCCAAGATACTATTTAAGAATCATCACTCACTTTTATTGGTTAAACAAAACACTCTTCCTAAATACTTTTGTACTTCATATATGATAAAACTTTTCAGAAAGTATGCTTGGATAAATAATATATTATTAAATATTATAGACCAAAGAATATATGGAAACCAAAATAATCATTATTTTAATCTTTTATATACTAACTATTCAGAGATAACGATTAAATTTATTATGACTGAAACAAAATTTTAATAGAATTTGTTACCTTAAGGTATGTTTGTTTTATAAATCTAGAGATTATTAATTAAATATAATGTTTATGTGATTATAGTTTTTATGTTAATTTTTTTAGAACGTTAATCATATTAAAACATAGATCACGTTAAATGATTTAGATTATATGAATTTCATTTTACAATTTAGAGGTTTTTAGAATGGTTTGAAATTTTAATTTTTATGTTTGTATATTTTTTAGAGAATTGAATTAAACACATATCATGGTATAGTAAAAATAAATCATGGGTTTATAATTTGGGAAAAATTAGTGAAGATCAATAAGGTGGGCCTTAATTTTTCCTGGTTTCAAGTTATTTTAATCCATGTTATCCTTGGTAAAGTCACATGATGTCATAGGTTGTATCATGATTGTCATTGTGTGAAGATGAAAATACCCATGTAACATTTACATGTAGATAATAAATGGGGACTAGTCATGGCCTTTGACTGGGATGAAAAATAGATAAAGCACTATGTCACGGTTTGTTCAACATTTTCATGGATAGAAATAATATAGTTAGTGGGGTTTTAGGACACATGGAAGTTTTAATAATGGTTCTTTATAGAAGAAATAAACTAGGAAGAAAAAATATTGTTGCATTTTTATATTTTTCTTGGTTTATAGAATATAAAAAATGAAGTTGATAGAAAATATTCATTGGGCATACCTCACCATGCATTTCTTTTCCTAAAAATTGAAATTGAAAGTTTTTTTTACGACGAGGCCTTATAATTGACTCTTTTAGTACCCCAAATCAATCCTTTATGACCTTATAATATATCTAGGTTAATTTAAAGGATTATAATGATCTATTGATATAAATTGTTATAGATGAAGATGTATGTTGAAGCATGTTATTGAATTGTGAATTTGTATAATTTTACTGAAATAAAAAAGTTTTATTGATTTGTATTTTCAAAGAACAAATTTATTTATAGGAAAGAGATATAAGAATAATTGATAACGAAATGAGTAATATAAGAATTATATTTATTTATTATCATTGGTTAATACAGTATTACTCATGGAATTGTGAACATGGAAGGTTTTATTTTAAGAAGATGGACCACTCTGACTGTGAAGTATGTTTTTGATATTTTTATTATTGTTTAATGATTAAGGGAATAACTATAATTAATTATATCTATGTTAAGGAATAATAATTATTTTATTCTAGTTTGATCTCACTTTGTGGTGGGGTTATATTTATCATTAATAAGTATCAAAAATCTTGAATTTGCCAAAGATAATTTCAATATGTGAAGAAGAATAAGAACATCGATGTTTATTGGATTTCCCAACCATAGTAATGGAAGTAATATTATTTGGGTTTCCAAGAAAAGGATTAATTTTGTGTTGAGGTATTATTATTTCATATGGATTAATGAATCACTTTATATCATGGAATTCAATTTTTTCTACTATCCATGTTAAAAAACTAGTAACAAGGTGTTTTAGTTTAAATTATTTTTATAGAGAATGTTCTAAATAATGTAAATAGGTTTCTAAAAAAATAAAATAATAAAATAATGTAATATAAATAAATTGGATATTTGTAGATCTATACATATGGAAAATATTAAAGAAGTGGTTTGATGTTTAATACATAGATTTTGTTCAAGAAGATTTGAAAATGTGGAATATAAAGTAGAGTTCTATGCAGTGTATATCATGAGGGATGTATTATCATAGTAAAGACTTTGAGGATATTTGATGGGAAAATCTATCAATGTCAAGAACCAACTTGATATTTCTCTAACCTAGTTCCCGAGCCCATCTATGGAAGGGCTTGATAGTAATTCATGATACACATAAGCTAGAACCTATTACCTACGAATGATGAATAACATTTTCGAAAGGTTTCTCCTAATATGTATAACATGTTTTCTTATCTATGTACCCAAAATTACTTTTCTATAAATTGGTGGGTCTAGTATATGACTAAAATTCAATAGAAATCATAGCCACTATCATAACATCATATAGTAACAAAGGAAACTCATGAGAAGAGAAAACAATAACAATGTAAAACCAAATTAAAATATATAACTAAAGAATAAAAAATAAAAAATAAATGGTATGTGGGGATAATATTTTGATACACCACTATGAGAATATAAAACCAGCTTAAAAATAAACAAAATAAACAGAAAAAATCATAATGTCAAATGATATCTCATCCCACCATGTCTCCACCATTAACATAGAAAATGATATCAAGAATATCCACCACCTCTATGAGGATTATTTCCCTAACTGATATCCATATTAAAATGGTCTATATACACTCTTCAATGTATATAGGGTGTGAGAAACAATCCTAGTAGGATCATATACTATGTAAAATTTCTGTCAGTTTTTCAAAAACAAAGAATTCCAATTTCAAAAAAATAAATAAAAATATCTTTTGAAATATCTACTAAAATAAATCATATGGTACACTACTACTATTAGAGTATTTAAGTCATAAATAAACTTTAAATTTATTTTTTTATATAATTCCTTCATCATAGGATTATACTATATGGTCTTAAGGATAATAAACCTAGTAATACATTGTCACTAATTAGGTAAATTCACTTAATTAGTTTGATGTATATATAAATAAATTAGATTCTAGTGAGAGAACCATAAAATCTACATCTGTATCATAACTCATGGTGGTGTTCCTCATCACATCTAGGTTAACCTAAAAAAATACTTAGGTTTTACCATGAGGTTTATTTTTCACCAAATTAATCCAAAAACATTTCTTCTTCCTTAAAAAATTTTTATGTAGTTCATGTTTCTATATAAAACACACATTTTACATATTCGAATCATGAAGGATAATTTAAATTATAGGGGGATATATAATTCAGTTCAAAAACTAGAATATAATATCTTATAGTTCATTTTAATGAACAATTAAAAACAATAATCATAAATAGTTAATCTAAAAATAAAATGGATACAAAACCACCCACCCTCAGTGATGGAATCACAAGTAACATGGTTGAATCCACTTGAAAATGTGAGAAAATGCATTTAGAAGGAAAGAAAAAACCATACACATCAACACCAACACCTATAAATATTATCAACATGAGATATAGGTCTTTATGACCTTTTGGTATAATAAAGTCAATGAGATGGAGGTAGAGAAAATAAAAAGAGATAATAGTTGGAATAATATTGGATTTTCTTATTGAAATCTTCTATAAAGATCATAAAATTGATCAGAGAGGATGTAAGGATGGAGTTTCATTTGTGGGACGAAACATCAGTTGAATTTTTAAAAACATACAAGGTTTTAGTTTTTAATTTAGAAGAGTATAAACATGTAATTTTAATATTTTCTAAAAAAATGGGATGACCTGATGATTTAGGAACATATTTTTCCAAAATAGGTTCCATCCATTTGTCTTATAACTAGATCACCTGGGAACACTTTTGTTCGGGATTTATGGTTTGAAAAAACATATTCCACCCATCTAAAATGAATCTATGAGAAATAATGATTTGATTTTTGGTTTTTGTTCTGTTTTCCCTAATCATATGCCAACTGTGAAAGAAGTCAAAATTTAGAAATTCTAAAATTTTCTAAGAAAATGGTCTAAGGGGATAAAATTGGAAAAAATGGTAATAAAAAAATAAAACCTGAAACGATATCATGGGTGTGAAAATTCTCCCATCCATATCACTTCCCCCCCCCCAAGAATTCAACCCAATGCTTAATCACTGAATAGATGAGGCCACTACATCCTAATTATAGATTCCCACACCCACATTGTATGGGAGTAACTTTTGTATATACATATGACTTGAATTTACAGAATCAATTTCCCTTGAAGTACCTTAACGAGAGAATAACCCATTTGAAATAGGTGTTTAGTTATTGAAATGTTATGTTTTAATTAGATTTATTTATAAATAGTAATGTGAGTGGGATCATGTTGATATGAATTTAATTGGGAATTCATAATGTAAAACTGATAAACAATATTCCTTTATCATCCCATGATCTAGAATAGAACCATGAATCTCAGGGAGGGATCCATTACTTTCCAAAATTTTGGTGACCTGGTCAGCGTGATACTCTTATAAATACTTAGTCAACAAATAAGAAGATAAAGACATTAATATGATCATCATTATCATATTTTTAACATCATTGATCCATTTCCATACTCTTTTGGACAACTTTAGTCTTCTCAGTTGTCCCCTGGATGAGGTTTGGTCCTATTGGGGAAGCTTCACCTACCCTATTCTAACATAAGGGAGAGAGGTATGACCTTATATACTATGTCTTAAAAGGTCCCATTTGAATATATGAATTATATCTAAGGTTATTAGATAATTTAACCTATGCTATATGGTTTTCCCAAGATCCATAGATATCCAGAACACATAGCCTGCTAATTTCTTCCCAAATCTGATTTAAATTTCCAATTTGGAAATTTTTTTGGGGATAGTTGCATGTGACTAGCTTAATGTGAAATACCGTAAATGCCTAGAGGCCCTTAAAACTGTAATAAAACCAACGATCCCTATAATAAATAATAGTGAAGGGAATTCTATAAAGCCTCATAATCATATGATCATAAATCTTTCTGAGATCGTCTACCTTTATTATTTTCTTAATCTGTATAAAGTTCATAAACATCATTATTCAATTAATAGTGACCCAGATAGAATCATTTCCTTGTGCTATATGATGTAGTACAATAATGAAATACATAGAAACTTCATCCCACTTTGAAGTAGGGTTGGGAAGGGAATGAAGTAAAAATGAATGTCCTTGATTCTCATTGTTTACCTATTGGATGGTAAAGTGTCAGGATAATAAAATAAGTTATATCTTAGCTCTAACCTATCTATAAAATCTACTACCTCATATAATATTAAATTTCTTGTCATATGTATAAAAAATACACTCATGCGGATGTATTTCTTCCATGTCCAACTTCCTCATAGATGGATGAACTACACCCCTATTCCTAAACCAGAGTGTGCCTTATAAGGATGTAGAATAGTTAGGGGTGGTAACACCACAATGTTTATTTATACTAATTTTATAATACTTTTCATCCATTAATTTTTTCTAAGGATATGATCTGGGGGATAAACAGTCATTAACATTATATGAAGGAATAGAATAATATATTCCTTATTTACTTCTATATTTAATCTATCCAAGAGACACATAAGGTCCAATTCCTCACTAGTCTCCTTCAAGGACTGAAATTGAAGATTATTTATAAATGTGTTGAAAAAAATCTCCATTCCACGTTCGTAAGATATATAGAATTTTGAAATTTGAAGGTACTCAACCCACCATATTTTCTAAAGGATTATTTTTTTTGAGGGAATAAGTAGGTCAAGAATTGGTGGTCATTATAAACTGTTAATTTCTCACCAAAGGGATAGTGCCTCCAAAATTTATGTGCATTAACCACAACATAAAAATCTAACTCATTAACAAAAAAATTAATCTCATGGGTTCAATGATACCATGAGATATATGCTACCAAATGTTCAATTTTTTGTCATAAAAACCCATAAAATCACACCTGAAACACCACTTAGCCTTGATTTGTTTTATGAAATATCATGATAGTGGATGATGCCAGATGGTAATTTAATACTTTTAAGGATTATTGAAGCTATATGATCCACATATATATAACTCCCTTCAGAGTGATCATGACAAAAGTATATGAAACATTTTATAATTCTATGATGCAATGCTAGTAGTAACTTACTAATATTAAGAAATTTCATATCTCGATGAAATTTTGTGGATCCTCCCAAGACATAAAAACAATCATCTCGGAATGAAAAATTCTGATTCCCTATTTTGACACAACATATCCTATAAATTTAACTTCCCAGATCCAAAAAACATTTTCAGATATATTTTCATAGATATAATTCTCTTGAGGAGTCACATGGATTATTCTCATATGTCATGCATACTCCTCATTGGTCATATAATAAACTATGATGTCATCCAAAAACACCTTGAAAAATGTGTATAGGTCTTCATGATATATAAAATTCAGTAAATCTATAAGAACCATATGATAAATGGTCAATAACAAATCCACCATTGGATACTTTTAATACCAATAATTTCTTCAAAAAACTATTTTGGGAACATTAGATTACTTCATACATAGGTGGTGGTAACTTGATTAGAGAAAAAAAGTTGAGTACATGCATTCCCTACTTAAATGATCAAACAATTCATCAATATAGGGAAATATTTACTTATTTATTATAATAACCCAATTTAGAATTTGATAATTGATACATAACCAGATAATACAATTAGCCTTTTTAGTGAAGATCACTAGATCATCCCACACAGTAACATAGGGGTAAATAAATCCCATATAATATAGATCATAAAGTCATATATTTAATTTTTTTTATCAAAAGGATACATTAAAAATAATTTAATGATATTAGTTTAATTTTCAAAATCATTTAGAAAGAAAACTCAACATCACCCTATATGGGTAACTGTGAGAACTTATTAGGGAATACATCAAGAAACTCTTAACCATTGGATCTAACTAACTCACTATTAATTTTTAATAATAATCCAAGAAAATAAAATATATTTTTAATATACAAGAACCATTTTGAAGTGGAGGCATTTATCGACTCAAAAGAGTATACCGCTTCCCTTCAAATGAATACCTAC
The DNA here is from genome assembly GCA_963277665.1 of Viscum album. NCBI lineage: Eukaryota > Viridiplantae > Streptophyta > Magnoliopsida > Santalales > Viscaceae > Viscum > Viscum album. The sequence goes on along the minus strand of OY728131.1, from coordinate 1,784,778,141 downwards.
CCCAATAAAGGGTAATAAAAGTTAACCTATGGTGACATATAATAATATGATCTCTATAATATTTCATCTAGTATGTCATTAAAATTACATAAATTATATATATTTATAAATTATAAAATACTAGGATATCTACACATTAGATAGAGTGAAATCATAAAAAGGGAACCAAAGTCCTAGATCCTTTTTCCCCAATTGAATTCAATATCTATATCACATAAGGAATTGGTTCAGAAGATTGATTTGATAAAGTGAGAACACGAGTAGAGATAAAAAAGTGAGATACCCCAATATAAAATAATGAAAAAAATCATATATGATTCAATAAGAATTATTCTTTTAACAATCATTGGACTCATCTTAGATTCCATGGGAGATGGATCCATAGTCTGTAGTTGTTTTCTCTCAACCTGAGTATGGGGACCTTCACTAGCTTAGGGCACAATCCCTGACACTCATTTCCAATCATATGATATTTTTCGTTCTATTTATCCTCATGGATGTTACTGTGTAGCTGTTTAAGAATTTAAAAGTGTATAGAATCCTCTAGAGTATAATAATAAGCACAAATACTGACAAAATTTTCTTTCATGAAAACAATCATGAGGTGTCCCAATTTTTTGTAAGAATGAAACACATTAATAATATCTAGAAATGAAGGATTAACATGAACAACCTTTCTAATTTTTTTAATTGGGAGCCTTACATCCTATAGGGAAAGAAAATTCGTTCTAATGATGTAGTCATGAACCACTTCCACTACATCTCTTAGGCTCTTCTAACTTCCTCTATCCCTTGAAAACCCTACCATCAGAACCACTAAACATGGAATAGGGTTCATGTAAACTATAATTTCTATATTCTTAAATATCTAACATCATACCATGGTCTACCAGCTCTTCACAAGTCTTATGATTAATTACATAAACATGAGACCAATGTATACACAAATACCCATTTGAAAAAAAAAATCCTTTAGACCTTTATTAGATATTAGCTCTATATAAAATGGGATGGGCTTTGTGAATTTATTAACCTCATCTATCATGGTTTGGTTACATTTATACAGGGTCACAAAATACCTATACATATCATGAACCATCATAAATATGAAAAATTTTGACAGAAAATCACTTTAAAGACCATCTAATAAATATTCACTTATTTTATTACCTAGACCATGGATTCCAACAACATTCAGGTGGAAACCTCCGACATGCAAGTTGGGCCCCAAAATTTAACCCCCTTTAGTTTCCTATGAAATTCGACGATTCTATCTATTTTACAAAGTAAGCATATTCTTGTTTAGGGTATTCTATAATACGAATCACTAGTGGCTTATTTAAAAAAACCTCTGAGATTATTATTTTTCTGGATTTGGACATGAACTCTTTCTATAAGGTTGGTATTGACATAAAAAAGATCTATTCTCTATGGGATAGGTTGTTCTTATTGTATCATTAATAATATTATGAAAAATAGATGGGAAATTCATGATAAACTGTCCATTTCACCATCCCGAGAATTTGTTTGGGGTCATCATAGAGTTATGGTAATATAGAAATAAAACAAATTAAAGAAAAATTTCAAATACATGGTAAATTTAACAATTATAAATTCTCATGAATCATTATTATAAATTATAGATAAAAAATAAATCAATTTATATCCTTTCATAGTATAGAGTATTTATGAATAGTTTAAATCATGAACACCCATTCTATAGAGGACATAATAATAATTCGAACTAAAAAAACCAAAGACCCCAACATCACTGGTAACTTGTTTATTGGAACAAATAATATCTTAAATATATTCTTTCACACACACCCCTTATACCCCAAAATTTATATATCCTATATATTAAAATAACCTACATATCAAAAACCAAAAACCTAGGACTCTAATATAATATTTTCATGAGCCATTCAGAGTTTCTACTGAACTGATAAATGATCTTTCCCATGGATACTCCCATAATTAATTGTTGATCCCACAGGATGGATAATAGGGATTATGAATATAGAATAATATTTTTAAATGTTTTTCCAACTAATTATAATAAATGAACATATTTGAGAACCCCGCACAACATCACAGTACATTGGTGAGTCATATATCAGTATAAAATTCCATAGAAACAATAACTGTTATCATGAAATCACATAATGTCAAGTAAAAATCATTAAGAGCAAAAAAAATAAAAATGTACAACTTAAAGAAATGATTCCAATGAAGTTACTGAAACACAAAAAGGTATGGGATGTATAATCGATAATTTGATATACCATTAGAAGAATATTCATCCATTTTGAAGAAATAATGAAAAGAAATAGTTACCCAACACCAAGTCCCATAAGGGAAAATCCCTCCATGTCACCTATTTAAGATCAAAAAATATTTTATAATCATCCACCACCTCTAAGCGATGACTTTCCTTTACTCACATCCATTTAATTCGGTTCTTTATATTACCGTGGGTGTGAACAGTGTGTGAGAGTCAAGCCTAGTAGAATACCACCAGGTGTCCTATATTTTTCATCTATTTTAAAAGATTAAAATTCTAGTTTTAACATAATAAATAAAAATAACTTGTAAACATTTTAATGAATATAATTACAAATTACCTTAATACTACTATAAAAATGAATGTATAAATAATTTTTAAATTTCTTATTTAATTCATTCGCTATTGTATTACACCCTATGATTACAGAGACATCAGATAGTAGTGATACTATTTCACTAATTATGAAAATTACCTAAATTATAGGAATAAATATAGTACTACATCATTGTAATGTGGGTATTCCATATAAATAACTTCAATTGAGAAAAAATTGTTAGGTTACCTCATCCCTTATTGGTTAACAAAACAATGTTCTCAATGTTTCCCATGAGGTCTAGTTAACTCCATCTTGATCACTAAAAATTTCACTTTATTTAAAAAAATTAAATGTTGTTCCAATTTGAAACTAAAACACGCACTTTCCAAATCCAAATCATTTAGGTGAATTCTAATCATATGGGAAAATGTAAATTATTTCAAAAATTATAATATAATATATCATATATAATTTTACATTTCCACTAAAAATATTAATCATAAATAGTTAATCTATCATTGGGAATTTTTAAAAACCACCTACCTTTTGTGATGTGATCACAAGTAACCAGGTTACATACACTTTAAAATTTGAGCAAAAATTATTTAGTTTGAAATAACATTCCCTATACATTAAGAACCAAACATATGAATTTTATAATTCTGAGCCTTAGGTCACCATAACCTTAGGTTAGATTAAACACCATGAAATTGGGAAAGATAAATGCAAAAGATGGTAGAGTAGGGACTTGCTTAATGATTTTGTTTGAGAAACCGTGAAAAAAACTACTACATTGATCTTAGAAGAGGGGTGATGTTTCCTAAAAGGGAAAGGAAGATGGGTTGAATATGGATGAAAAAAAGGGTTATGGATTTTAAATTTTAAGGGTTTAAACTTATAATTTCAATATTTATTTATAAAATGAGTAGAACACATGATTTGAAGAAACATTTTTCTATAATTTTTGTGAACTATGTCATTTTTAACGAGATCAATAGGGTAATCATATAATTGGGCCCACCATTTAAAAAGAATGCACCAACTGTGTTAAATGAATCTTTTATAACTATTCACACGATGCACAGCTTCTCAGTTATTTTCCCTAACTGTGTAACAACTATTCCACACCTCCATTTTTATGAAATGTTATATTCTTTGACAAGAAATATCCATGGGAGGTAGAATATTGAATGAAACTATTAAATAAAAAAATTATACCTAAAATAATATCATGGGTAGAACAATACATTTTTTTATTATAAATGCTAAAATTTATTTGGGTAAATATAATCCTTGATGATGTTATTGAATTTAAATTGAATATGGAAAAGATTACTAAAATAATATATGGAATAATTATGTGCTATTAAATTTTTGGAATACATTTTTCTATTGATTGAATATAACTTAGGTAGGTTTTAGTGGTATTATTATAGTTTTAGAGGGTTTTAAAATGTGTTTAAATTGAACTAATTTTTTATGTTATTCATTTTTCAGAATATTACAATGTTCTGAACAGTAAATAACTTCATAAGTCTAATTCTAGAAGAATTATAAAAGCATTAATGTGAATTTTATAATACACATCACATAATCCGTAAGGTCCATGAGTTTTTTAGAATAATTTACTATTATATTTTTGGGGATTAAAATTGAAAATGGGGAGAGACTCAAGAATATATATAGTAATGAATTAAATTTCCATAAAGTTGTATTAGAATTACTACAAGTGAAATTTAATAATACATTAAGAATCATTGAGCTGTATAAGATTCATTTTGAATATTAGTATAGATTAGTGGAATCTATGAGATTCATTTTTCCAACCTTTAAGAGTCATTTTTGAAATTCCTTAAGGATTATTTTCAATTCCACAAGATTTATATGTCATCGCAATGATAGAGATAATATATTATTGGAAAGTGGAAGAGATCATTGTGTTTCTCATATGGGTTATTGAGATTTTTATATTAGTTATTACACTATTATAGAGTATTACATCTTGTGAAAATATGAAAAAATATATATGTATATATGAATATCAAAATAGTTATATTTACTCTTGTGATAAATGTTTTATAAAAAGGAATAATTTTTCAAAGAAGATAATATTTTAAAAATGCTTGTTGTACTTTGTTGTGACTAAAAAAATGATTACAAATATAATCATGATTGTTTCTATGGTATTTATTGATTATGGGTGAATAATTAAAAATTATTTTCTATTCCATGGATATTATCTCACTATAAATATCTTAAAAAATAATGAATAAACATTGGTTTGAGATATAATATGATAAGGCATTCACCCCATAAATTATTGAACACCAATGACTGTCCTTTGTTAATAATATGCTAAAGGAAATATTTTTACCATAACAGGTGATGGAAAATTCATGAATAAGTCACCACAAAATACCATGTATATTTGGATTATATAAATGTTTATTTTGTTGAAAATGTAAAAAGTAAATTAAAGGTGTTGTGATAATAGAGTTAGACTAGAAAAAATATAAAAACCATGTCTCATGGAGAATTAAATGGGATATTTTAATAATAAAAATATTTTAATTATGAAGGTGATACACTGCCACAAATCAAGGATGATATCCATATCTTGATTCGGAAATAATATTGCATAATCCAAGAAATAAAATATACAAAATAAGAATTAACGATTATATTGTTGATTCTAAAATAATTTTTACATTCATTCAAGTTAAAGAGAAACCTACAAAAATTCCATAATAAAGACTCTATGTGTTAAATACGATAATGAGATCTAATGTTTTTATAAAACATTGATCTTGTTTATTTTATAAGAATAATAAGAGGTAAATTGGTATTATAGATGTTACTTATCATTCAAGATAAATTATAGGAATGTTTGGAAGAGAAACCTGTGATTTATTTATATCATATAGTCTAAATAAGATATGAGCTAGAATGTTTTTATTTTAATAGGTTTTAAAAGAATATTAAATCTATATCATAACCCATTACTACTAATATACTCCATGGTGTCATAAGAAATATTGTGTAATCAAAGGGCTATAATATGTTTATTTCATTGTACATGTTTGGTTTTAGGAATATTTGTCCAATTATCTACCCTTCCATGGTATTGTTTTGATAATAAGAATCAGATTGTGTGTGAGTGGGATAAAAACTACATACACTTGGGACATATTAATCTATCTTGGAGGTAATATTCATTAAAAAACCTGATGTCCTTGTTGAATTACTTTATTTTTTAGTACATGTATTTAAAATAATGGTGAGAGGGAATATAAAGAGAGATCCATTCCTTGAATTTTTTTTGAGGTAAATAAGGGATAAATTTTTGAATTAGTATTGAGTCATCCAACACTGATCTAACCCCCCCCCCACACCTCTCTGTGTATTTCATATCCTATGTGATATTAATAATTTTTTTAAGTTGATCATGTTAGTCATTTTATTAGATTCTAAAAAATAATAAATATTTACTTTTTTTATAAAATATTTGAGTTTATTTTTCTGCATGTGAAATGGAGTTCATAGTTATAGAAGATACATTAATTTCAAATTATTAATTTATTTAATTAAATATCTAAATAAAATTAATAATAATGATGTGATAAACATAATAATGGAATACATACCATTAATGTGAAGAAGAACTAGCATCCCTATACTATAAATCTAATGAAAAATACACTATGATGGAGGAATATTCGGTCATTGAATCAACTTACAAGGATATGAATAAACAATTATACATAATAAAATTGAAATTCCTTACATAATCAAAAGGTAATAGAGGTTTCTATGAAATAGTTTCCTTTTTAATATCCAATAATTGTTCCCAGTAGAGGTGCAACACCTTTTACTTTTCTAATATAATGTTGGTAGGAACAGTAGGATTGTGGGTCTTCTTTCATTTGAACTAACTAGATGATGAGTTCATACAAGCTAACCAGTGTCACACAATAAGCTCCAAATTTATTGGTTGATTATGTTAACTTTTTGACACCAATTTACCTAAATTTTATATATATAAACATGCCAAAAACACTATAAACTTTGATTTAATATAACCTAGATATGATTATTATTATTAATAATCATGTACCTTGATTTGGGGAAATCCTAAATCCCCCCTAATGGCTTATCATCCTTGAAAAGTTTCTCTAATAGTCATACTTGAACAAATAATTACATTGAGCCTGAACATAATATTGTCATTAAAATGTCTCCTCTTGATTTAATCCATGGTATTATTAGACATTAATATGTTATATCACATTTCCCAAAAACACCTTTCCATTCCAATTCGTAATCTACTCCAAGCACTCCAGAAATGATTCATATTGTCCTAACAGAACAACATCACAGTCGATGACATGTGTATGAATTGTCTTATAACTATATTGTTGGGAGTCGAGGAATACATTATAAATACCTCAATATCATGGGGGAATACACAATCATTAATATTCTACATAGATATATTTGATGATCTTAATTGGTCCCACAAACTGTTGTCCCTTCTTCCCATTCCTATGAAAATAATAATACCCAAACTAAAGTGTAACCCATGCGAAAACTAAATCACCAATATAAAACCTCAATATTTTTCATCTGCAATTGAAATATAATCAATACATACTATTAGTTGTAACAAACCACTTCTTGATCAATTTCACCATCTCGGATGTCTCTTGCACCATACTCATCCCAACGATAGCTCCCTTGACCACCTCATTCAAACACAGCTGTGAGATACAATAATAAACATAAAGATCATCAAATAGTGTAATCTGAATAGAATCATATAAACTATTATTATAGTAAAACTCCACTAATATATTATCATCTCATTCTCTAATAAAATTATCAATGCATTCCCTAAACATGTCTTACAATATATGTATCTCCCTCTTTGACTGCCCATCAGTCTAAGGATGAGATTCCATAGTCATCATTAATGGAGTTCCCAAAACATTTTTTAAGACTCTATCAAACCAAAATAACAAATTTATGTATATTAACCATAATAAATTATAAGGAACTTAGTACAGTCATAAAAACTCTCAAAAAATATATCTTTCCCCGATCATATAGTGTGTGGGCCCCTTGGATCAACAAGAAATGTTCCACCATTTTCAACTAATCAAGCATCACCCATACTGGGTCTAGACCTCCTAAGTAACTTATAAACCCCATCATGGAGTCCATAATCACATTATCTCAATTCCACATAGGCACTAGAAGTGGTAGAATCAATAATCATGTTCATTGATGATTATCCTTGATCCTATTATAATACACAATATAAAAGACAAAAAACATAATGTATTTCTTTATTCTAGACCATAAATAGTATCATCTAATATCTTGATATATCTTCGTCAAACCTATTTGACCTTCCTAATAATATTCATTCAAGTCCCACATCCACTCTATCCTCAAGGAAGATGGAATCACTACTCCTCGTGAATATAGATCATGTCATCTCAATCAATCAACCATCTAGGAACTGGGTTACTTCCCATCAAACATTAATTTATCAATGTGATATTGAAATATGATTCCAAGCTATCCATATCCTTTTCTACCAATACCAACCAAATAATCAATGGGAGAATATTCCATTACCCCTTAATTATCAGATGCACCCACCAATAATTCAGCCAACAATCTCATAAATTATCATTCCGTCAATGGAGGTCTCTCTCCATGATTTGGTTTTTTATTTTTGAGAGAATCTATAACAACAATATCATTCTCTATAGCACAAAACATTACAAAATAAAATTACTATAGATACTCAACCCAATGAATCTACTTAATACTTATGTCTCCGTAAGAAAATATGTGATACAAAATTTTTTGGTCTTTGCATACCAAAAATCCCTCACCAATGAGATAATGGTGTCAACACTCTAGATAATTGACCATATATGGTAGATCAATATCATGCATCCAGAAATTTTAGTCATGGGGTTTTATCTGATGAATCCCATAAGTTATCTCATAATCCATCTTCATTAAAAACACATAATCTATCACCTATGTCATAAAAATAAACCACATATCTAATCTCAGGACCATTTAAGATTATAATTGGAGCAGTCATAAATTTATTATTTGGCTCCAAGGTGGAATCTTCAAATTAATCTATTCACTAAAACATTACCAATTATTGGTATGTATGTTCATTAGGGTGACTAAATTAGTGACGTCCTAAATGAACCATCTACAATACCCATTTAAATTAAGGAAACTCCTTATATCAAACAAATTTTTTAGAAATTCCCAAGATGTCAATGCTTCTACCTTATATGGGTCCATATAAATTCCCACATCAGTTATTATATCCCTAATAAAATATTCTTCATAGATCCAAAAGTGACACTATTAAATTTTGGAATAGGGCCAAAATGATAGAAGTGTACTGAACACAATTTTGAGGTGTCTAGAATACTTCCCTTTGATCTATGATTATATGTGGATATATTCAACAAAAACCACAATGATGGAGTCAATATATAGATAAAACAAACTATATATGAGAACCATTAAAATCATGGGTTCATTTATCACCAAAATGGCATAATAAGATACTCATACGGTCTATATATACTCCTAAATAATGTATTAGGAATATCCTTCTTGTCTACCTAGAGGTGTTGGTAGCTTTATTATAGATCAATCCAAGATAACCACCATGCTTCCTATAATTGATCAAACACATAATTGATCTTCGATAATGGGTATCTATTCATCATATTAATTGTATTATTCTTTATGTAGTATAATCACAACTAAATAATACCATCATCCTTCTTTGAAAATAACACTGGGAAACCCCATGGGGGATGTCCATGGTTAAATAATGTCCTCACCCTCATAATCCTTAAGATGATACTACATATCATTAAGTATATTAAATAATATATGATATTCTATAACCGTTATAAGTTTCACCCATGACATTTGTTTAATATTAAAGTCTATTATAGGACTAGGAGGAATCATTGAGCTATCATTAGAGAAGAGATCATGATATATGTACACTATATGAGGAAAATAGAAGGGATCTAACATTTGATCTACCACATGAACTATGCCAACTACCTGTGTCATGATATTACCAATTTTAGTGAGTTCTAGACCCATTTTTTCTATAATAACACATTCTCTAGACATAATGAACTTTTGTCCCTTATGGGAGGAAAATGATACAAATCTCCTATATCAATAAACATGATCCCAATAACTTGTTAACCAGTCAATTCCAACTATCACATTGATGTTGATCATCTAAATATTCATGAAATTACATAGATATCTATATGTCGTAACTATTATTGGACATTCTAAATAACACTATAGATGAGTAATTTTTATCTTCAAGTGCGTGTTAAGAGATAAAAACTCAGAACATATGTTAACCAACCAATTGATTAAAACAAAAACATGAGAATATATAAATGAGTGGAAATATGTAACATCACGTTATGTTTCCAGGTACTTTTGATGTTTCTAAGCACCTCTGTTTTGGAGTAGTGACTTGGGGGTGCATTTGGGTGAACTTTTTTGTAAAATGAAAGGGAAATGGCTTGTGCACAGTTTGCACACAGTTTGAAAAACCGTGCGACCAAACCATGCAAACCAAGAAGCACTGGACAGAGAGGCATGCACGGTGTGCGCACGGTTTGACAAACTGTGCGCCTCTGACCTGGTAAACTATGCAAGTAGTTTTTTATTCCACAAATTTCTTTTAAAACCAACTGAACCCCCGGGTCTTCTATATTTTCGACCTTGGCTCTGGCTTATCTATTTTTAGGTCTTTACAAAGCCTCATAGAGAGATTTCAAGGAGATCCGAACATCTTTCTTCGAGATTGAACGCTTGGATTGAAGATCTGCTCTCCTCCCGGTAAGTGGATTTCATCCCGTTTCATATCTCATATATTCCTCTATCATTCCTTGATCTTTTCATGGAAGTTGTCCTTTTTTCCATGGATATATACCTATGAGTTGAAGAATAGATCTAAGATTTTGAATCTATATCTAGTTTTTCAAGATCTTGATCCCTTTGATCTTAATTTTGGTTTCAAGGATTTAGATCCATATTTTGATCGACATCATTGTGCCGCTCGGTGGTTGGGGTTTCTCGTTTGGATAACTCCCATCAATAAATTGAGGTAGGTCATTCTGTTCCGATTATCCAAATAGATAAACATTGTATTTCCTTGACATATTTTAATTGTTGATTTAAATTAAATTTATCATGTTTTATTTCCATTTAATTGATAAAAACTCGATTCCAATGAGTTGAGGTATTTGAAATGGTTTTGGAATGGTAATTTGGAAACCCCCAATTCCATTGAGTTGTGTGTGGTTAGGGAAATTGGCTGATTTAAATTGTTGCATTTAAATTATGGATTTTATGGAGATGATTTAAATTAAAATTTTGAAATTAATTTTGGAAATCAGTTGTGCAATGATGGAATTGGTTTTTAATGGATTTCAAACATATGAAAATAGCTTAAAACGATTTGATAGATTCTCGTTGGATTTATCTTGTAGAAATGCATGTTTTGAATAAAACCTATTTTGGTTTTAAATTGAATAAAATTGGAACATTTGAAATGGAATAATGAGATTGATTGTATATAAAGCATTCCTAAAATAGTTATCCCATAATGTAAGATCACATGCAAGCCTTAAGTAGTTAGTGAGTTATTTGGATACACTCTATGCTATGACAACGTTCTAAAACATACTTGCGGCGGGTCACATCCCTGACAGGTTGGTGACTAGTCTCCTTTGGCCGGTGTCATAGGGACGTGTGTATACACTTTTTTTTGAGTTCACATAGAGAGTTTGGAATCCTATAACTGGTTAATACTGTCATACCTTTTAAAGGATGACCATGTTTCTCCTATATTTATTTATATTTGAGATATAAATGTATTCCAATTCTTTTGAACTGCCTTACTTGCCTGCTGAATTTATATAAACCATTTTATATAATTATTTTACTTAAGCCATTGTTTTAGAAATATTACATCATTTGTAAAACATTTTTTTAAATTTTTTTTATTTCCATCATTTGAAAATGTATAGCATGTTTTGTTAAAATATTCTTTTGAAATGAAAAACCTGTTTATTGGAAAATGGAAAGCTTTTATCTGGATAATCTATATTTGGAATTTGTTACAGAATATTTGGTGTTATCCTACCGGGCTTAGGCTCACACCATACTTTTGCCTTTTAGTGTTTGTATATTTTCTTCTTCTTCTAGGATCAAGAAAACGGAAGGGACCTCTTTGAGGTGGATCCAGTTATTGATCTCTGGCCTTGGTGAGTTGTGTCCTTAGAGACTTTAGGACTATTTTTACCTTTTCAGTACTTGGGTTGTAGTACTTTGGCATTTCATGACTCTTTGTATTCTGGGACATCACTCCTAATGGAGTTTTTTTTTGTTATGCATACTGTTTATTTTACTCTTCCTTCCACATTATTGTGGAAAAATCGTTCCCACATGTATTTTGTACGATGCCAGGTGCTAGTAGCTAACCCGTGGGGATCGGAAACGCCCTTCGGGCTATGTCAGGGCTAGCTTGGTTATCAGGATACTAGGGTACCAGGGCTGGTTTGTGACAAAGTTGTATTAGAAAGAGGTTAAGCATCATTCCTTGATGACAGTATACATTGAGTATTCTTGTCAGAACATAGGAGGTAGTTGTGATTGAGGGCTTGGCCAGCTCTCACCCCAATGAACCTTAAATCAGCAGGGTTGGTTATAGAAATATGACTTGTGAATTAGTTCTAGTATTTTCCCTGTTTTGATTTGGATATAGTTGAATCCAAATCCTGTTATCCCTTCTTTTAATAATAGTTTTCTTTGTTGGTCGGTTTGGGTGTTAATCTATGTCTTTTTATGCTATATATCATCATGCCTCCGAGAATACATGGAGCTCAGATCCAAAAATTGGTTGCTACTGATCCTCAGCAAGCGAGTCCTATTGTGGATCCGAGTATGGTTGAGGTGATTGTTCACACTGTCCAAGCTCTGGGACATGCACCACCTCTAGTTCTTATTCAGACTCCAGCTACAGATCCTCATAGTGATATTCTCCGAAGTCATTCTCAATAATTCTTACACCATAAGACACCAATTTTCAAAAGCTCAACTGATCCTCAACATACTGAGGAATGGTCGAGTAAGATTGAACGTCTGTTTGGGTTCATGGAGACATCGGATGTGATCAAGGTGAAGTGTGCCACCTTCGTACTTGAGGGAGCTAGTATGAGATTGTGGGACATGATGGCGATAGTTTGGAAACATGAGGGTCTAGAGTGGAAAGACTTTAGGGTTCTTTTCACTAACCAGTTCTATCAAGAACCAATGGTGTTGGCCAAGGCTGTGGAGTTTTTCAAGCATGAGTAGGCCAACAAAATAGTTACTGAGTACTCAAATCTCTATTGGGAGTTGGTATAGTTTTCTCTTGATATTGTATCTAATTAGAGGATGACGGCAAAATGATTCGAGTTGGGACTTCAATCACATATTTATTGATAGGTTTTCTTAAAGAAATTACCTACTTATGTTGATGTGCTGGATAGGGCCATGATGGTTGACATGGACCTGGCAGGAAAGTCAGGGTTGAAGGAGGTTCTTTTTCCTCCTAGTGGCAGTGTTGATTCCATTAAAGGAAAAAAGTAGAGAGACATTTCTTATGGTAGTTCATGACAATAGAGTCATTCTAGACCTCCAGAAACAAAGGGAGGGGATTCTTTGACTTGCTATTAGTGTGGAATTCCAAGACATTCTAAGAGGGTTTGCATTGAGGCACCCAAGAACTGTGGCTCCTACAGACATTTAGGGCACTTACAGAGATTCTTCCATCACTTCTCTACTCCGTGTGGTGGAATAGGATCATCATCACCTCCATAAACTATAGGTCAATCAAATCCTTCACGTACAAAGGGTTCTAGCCACAAGCATCTGGAACGAAGATTCATCATGCAGTGGATCAGTCGCCAGAGGTAGCTGATACAGGTGATGCAACTGTGAGAGGTACCACTACTATAGCTTCATCTGTAGTGACAGATCTTTTTTGATACTGGGGATTCTCACTCTCTTATTTCAACCCATCTTGTAAATCTGCTTAATCTACCTATGTAACTTTTATCCTATGCGATGGATATTACTATACCCCATGGTACAATGAGAGGGAAGGGTCTTTGTAGTCATGCTTGTGTCTTATCTCTATAAAATCTTGATCATTCTTTGAATTTCTTAGTTCCCAACATGAAATATTTTGACGTCATTTTTTGGGTGGATTGGATCATTTCCAATAAATCCTGGACCAATTTTTATCTTCGATGGGTCTATCTTACTACGCCTAGTGGTGTGCCCCTTGTTTTTTAAGGACAACGGGACCCAAGGTCTAGTAGAGCGGGACCCTCATATCCAGAGTTGGGGAAAGTCATATAAGAATTTTCTTTTGATCTAGAGAGATATTCAATATGTAGTGATCTTTCTCCAGTCATCGCTGAGTTTCTAGACTTGTTTCCTTCTGACTTCTCTTGTTTTCCACCAGTAATAGAGGTTGACTTTTTTATCAACATAATGCCTGGTTCTAAACTGGTTTCTATTCCCTCTTACCGAAGAGCTCTAGATAAACTAAAAGAACCTAATTCTCAGTTAGAAGATACTCTTGAGAAAGGATTTATACGCCCGAGTGTGTCACCTTCGGTAGCACTAGTTCTCTTCGCCAAGAAGGCTGATGGTTCTCTTTTCATATGTTTTGGTTATCGAAAGCTCAATAACGTTATGATAAAGAAAAAATATCAGTCACCACGAATTGATGATTTGTTTGATCAATTGAATGGATAAAAGTGGTTTTCAAAAATATATCTTCGATCTGGTTACCATCAGTGGAGGATAAAAGAATATAACCTTCTTAAGACCACTTTTTGGGGTAGGTATGTCCATTATGAGTACCTTGTTATGCCCTTCGACCTAACAAATCCTCCTACAGTTTTCATGGATTTGATGAACATGGTTTTCCGTGAGTACCTAGATAGTTTCATGGTAGTATTTGGGGATGAAATTATTGTCTACTCCAAGTCTGAGGAGGATCATGTGCATCGTATGAGAACAATTCTGAGACTTCTAAAGAATCACCACCTTTATTCCAAGCTTTTGAAGTGCGATTTTTGGATTTGGGAAGTGAAATTATTTGGACATGTGGTGTCAGAACAAGGAATATCAGTCGATCCTGAGAAGGTGAGGGTTGTTATGACTTGGGAAAAAACATGAAATGTTTTTTAGATTCGGAGCTTCTTGGGATTAGCAAGATATTATTTCCGGTTTGATAAAGAATTCTCAAAGTTAGATTCTCCAATGACTACTCTAACTCAAAAGGGAGTGAAGTTTTCCTGGAATGAAAAATGTGAGAGTTATTTTGTTGAGCTAAAGAGTATTTTGACTACTACACTGGTGTTAACTCTTCCTGAGGTTGGGATAGATTATGTGTTCTTCTGTGATGCATCGGGTTCAGGTTTGGGATGTGTCCTCATGTAAGGTAATCATGTTGTTTCCTATGGATCTCATCAGCCTAAGCCTCATGAGAATAACTATCCTACCCTTGACCTTGAACATGTAGCTGTAATTCATGCACTTAAGTGTTAGATACATTACCTTTATGGGGAAAGGTTTACTGTGTATTCAGACTACAAGAGCTTGAGTTATATCTTCCCTCAAAATGATTTGAATCTTCACCAAAGGCATTGGGTGGAGTACCTGTAATCTCTCGACATTGACATTGCCTATACCCTGGGGAAAGGGAATGTCATTGTAGATGAATTAAGCAGGAAACTTCCAACTCTAGCTGTGAAAGAATCTTTAGAAGAGTGGAGTTTGAAGGCTCTTTTTGCTCAGTTGCATATTGGTGTTCAGTGGAAGGGGATTGAAGTTTCTTTAGCCAGTGTTCAGTTGACTTCTTCTCTCCTCGAATTGATTCTTCAGGAACAACAATGGATGATTAATTCCATAGCATTAAGGAATCTTTTTATGGTGGGGAGACCGACACCCAGTGGTCATTCTCTAAAGAGGATGTTCTATGTCATCAAAACCATTACATTGTGCTATTATCGGCAAGGAAGGATGTGATGGGGGATTTCCATTACTCTCAGTGGGTTGTGCACCCATGAACCACGAAAATGTTCTATGACATACAGCGGTAGTTTTTATGGCCAGGTATGAGATGATACATTGCTAAGTTTGTATCTCGTTGCTATACATGCCAGCAGGTGAAAGCTGAGCACCAGAAACCTTCGGGTTTGCTTCAACCACATCCAGTCCCAGCATGAAAGTGGGATAAAATCTTGATGGACTTTGTGGTTGGGTTACTGAAAACCCAGAGGAAGAAGAACACGATATGGGTTGTGATCAACAAGCTGACCAAGTCGGCTCACTTTATACCTATTCAGGATACAACCAAAGGTGAATATTTGGGAAATATCTATGTGAAATAAGTTGTTCATTTGCATGGAGTTACATCTTCTATAGTCTTTGATAGGGATCCATGGTTTACTTCTCGCTTTTGGAGAGGCCTCCAGGAGGCACTAGGATCTCAGGTCCATTTGAGCACGGCCTACCATTCACAGTCAGATGGATAGATAGAGAGAGCTATTAAGATCCTTGAGGATATGCTCTGTGCTTGTGTTCTTGATTTTGATGGCTCTTGGGATGATCATCTAAGGCTTGTTTAGTTGTTTTTTAATAACAGTTATCAGTTTGCGATAAAAAAAGGATATTTTTAAGGCTTCGTATGGTCGTCCTTGTAAATCTATTTTATGTTGGTTGAAGATCGGTGAATGTTCTTGGGTAGGACCGATTTTGGCCCAAGAGATGACATCGAAGGTGAAGTTGATTCATCAGGGAATGATGATAGCATAGAGTCGGTACAGGTCTTATGTTGATCATCGCCGTTTACCTTTAGAGTTCTTAGTTGGTGACTATGTGTTCTTGAAAGTTTCACCCCGATTAGGTCATTGAAGACTTGGGAGGCAGGGGAAGCTTGCTCGTCATTTTGTGGGACCTTTTGTGGTTATTGGTCTTATTGGGAAAGCTGCTTACCGTTTAGCTCTACCACCACAACTGACGTCGATACATAACATGATCCATGTATCGTAGCAATGAAAGTATCTATCTAATCCATCCCATGTTTTGAGGTGGAGTGATTCTGAGATTGAACCAGATTATCTATTACTGAATGACCAGTTAGGCTTGTTGATTCAGAGACCAAGGGACTTTGTGGGGGAACAATACCTCTGGTTCCTGTGCTATGGTAGCATGGTTCTGATTCTCATGAGACATGGGAAAGGGAGGCACTAATGAGAGATCATTGGCCTCATCTTTTTGATGTGGAGGTTTCTTCATAGGCTTTCTGAGGACAGAAAGATCATATGGTGGGGAGGTTGAAACATCATGTTACGTTTCCAGGTACTTTTTATGTTTCTAAGAACCTCTATTTTGGAGTATTGACTTGGGAGTGTGTTTGGGTTAACTTTTAATTAAAACAAAAGGGCAATGGCTTGTGCACGGTTTACGCACAGTTTGACAAACCGTGCGACCAAACCTTTCCAACCAAGTAGCACTAGACAGAGAGGTACACACGGTGTGAGAATGGTTTGAAAAACCGTGCGACTAAACCATGCAGACCATGTATCTCTGGACAGTGAGTTCTACATGGTGTGCGCACGGTTTGACAAACTGTTTGCCTCTTCCCAGGTAAACTGTGTGCGCGATTTTTTATTCTGAAAATTTATTTTAAAACCACCCGAAACCTCGGGTCTTCCATATTTTCGACCTTGGCTCGGGCGTATCTCTTTTTAGGTCTTTTCAAAGCCTCCTAGAGAGATTCCAAGGCGATTTGAAAATCATTCTTTGAGATTGATGGCTTGGATTAAAGATCTGCTCTCCTCCCAGTAAGTGGATTTCATCCCATTGTGTATCTTGTTTATTCCTCTATCATCCCTTGATATTTTCATGGAAGTTTTCTTTTGTTTCCATGGATCTATACCTATGAGTTGTTGTATAGATCTAGGATTTTGAATCTAGATCTATTTTTGCAAGATCTTGATCGCTTTGATCTTAATTTTGGTTTTAAGGATTTAGATCCAGATTTTGATCGACGTCGTTGTGACACTCAGTGGTTGGGGTTTCTCATTGGGTTAACTCCCATCAATAAATCGAGGTAGGTTGTTCCATCCCGATTTTCCAAATTTATTAACATTTTATTCCCTTGATTTATTTCAATTGTTGATTTAAATTCAATTTCTCAAGTTTTCCTTCAATTTAATTGATAAAAACCCGATTCCAATGAGTCGAGGTATTTGAAATAGCTTTGGCATGGGAATTTGGAAAACCCCAATTCTATTGAATTGGGTGTTTTTATGGAAATTGGACGATTTGAACTGTTGGATATAAATTGTGGATTTGATGGAGATGTTTTCAATTAAATATTTGAAATTAATTGTGGAAATTAATTGTGTAATGATGGAATTGTTTTTGAATGGATTTCAAACTGATAAAAATGGCTTAAAATGATTTGATAGAAACACGTTGGTTTTATCTTGTGGAAAGGCATGTTTTGAATTAAACCTATTTTGGTTTTAAATGGAATGAAATTGGCACTTTTGAAATGGAAGAATGGGATTGATCATATTTTAAAAATTCTTAAAATAGTTTTCCCATCATGTAGGTGCACCTGCAAGCCTTGGGTAGTTGGTGAGTTATTTGGATACACTCTATGCTACGACAACATTCTAAAAAATACTTGCGGTGGGTCACATCCCCAACAGGATGGTTACTAGTCTCCTTTGGCAAGTTTCCTAGGGACATATGTATTCACATTTTGTTGATTTCACATAGAGAGTGCGGAATCCTATAATTTGTTAATACTATCATACCTTTTGGCAGACGATCATGTTGCTCGATTATTTATTTATATTTGAGATATTAATGTATGCCAATGCTTTTGAACTTCCTTACATGCCTGTTAAATTTATGTAAACTATTTTATATAAATTTTTTACTTAATCCATTGTTTTAGAAATATTCCATCATTTGTAAAACCTTTGTTTAAATTGTTTTTATTTCCATCATTTGAAAATGTATAGCATGTTTTGTTAAAATATGCTTTTGAAATACAAAAACTATTTATTGAAAAATATATACCTTTTATTTAGATAATCTATATTTGGAATTTGTTATGAAATCTTTGGTGGTATCCTATTTTCCTTAGGCTCACACCCTACTTTTTTCCTTTTGGTGTTTGTAGATTTTCTTCTTCTTCAAGGATCGAGAAAAGGGAAGGGACCTCTTGGAGGTGGATCCAGTTTTTGATCTATGGTCTTGGTAAGTTGTGTCCTTAAGGAATTTAGGAATGTTTTTCCCCTTTAATTACTTGGGTTGTAGTACTTTGCCATTTCATGCCTCTTGGTATTCTGGTACATGACTCCCAGTGGAGTTTCTTTTGTTATGCATACTGTTTGGTTTACTCTTGCTTCTGCATTCTTGTGGAAAAATCATTCCCACTTGTATGTTGTACGATACTAGGTGATAGCAGTCAACCCGTCGGGATCAGGAACGTCCCTCGGGCTATGTTAGGGTCGGCTCAGTTATCGGGTTACCGGGGTACCCGGGCTGGTTCGTGACAAAATCTCTCGAATAAAAAAAGATACAATATATTATAGATGTGGTCATTACCATACCTCGAACAATAAATAGCCCCTCAAAATGTCCAATTCGGACCTAGTTCACTATATAAACTCTTTCTTCCAACAATCCACAACCTTGCACCGATAGAAAATAACTCACATGGTTTTCCAAAGTTTTAATTATATGAACATACTACTAAGGACCACAACTAGACCCCTCAGTCAGAGTCCTTATATATGAATTTCCCTTGTTGCAACCTATCCATGATCCCATTGAAAAAAACTATTGAAGATACCTCATCATTCTACACTAAAAATGGTGGTTCTATATTCCTGGAAAATATTTGCGATAGTTTTGTTTATGTGCATAAATGAAACATTAGGGGCATCCTCCTCCGACATTGGGGGATAGAAAAGTCTTTATTCGCTCTCATTTCCTACTACTTTCTTACTATATATCCTTATCCTTCCTATTTAAAATACTAAAAAATGCACCCACAACAGCATTGAGAAGACTTCTAGTTGATCTGATAAGAGTTGAAAGAAGTAATAAATCTTTTTTCTACTCTAAATCTTCCTCTACATTCAACAACTTTTGAGAATCCTTTGGATGTGGTATCAGGTTGAAACTCTTTTCCTAGTGCATCCTATTTGGAAAGGATCCAATCTCAAATTTCAAGTAATTATGAACCTTGTTCCAAACCTAGAGGGTAATCAAGTTAATCCACTCCATGAGACTAGTTCATTAATAATAAATCAATATTGATTAATTATGAATCATTATAAAATTTTATACAAGATCCATATTTATAATATTGGGGTGGAACTCCTTAATGAAGAGGTCCTCGATGGTATCACATGTAAAACCCTTTCCCACAAGATTCAAGTTAATAATAGCCCACAACTTCTTGAAAGGTCCCCAAAGTATGAAAGAATTTATATTTACTCCCTGATCCATTGGGGCCTCCGTGAGATCAATTTTACCCATGATAATGTCAATCCATTCCTTAGAATCCTAGGGGATTTAGTTTTGAAAAGGATTGTGGATAAAGAATATGGATTTACTAGGTGTAATAAACTTGTTTCCTATTTTATATTACACCCTAATACAACACTATGTCAAAGAGTAATTTTTTAGTAGTTCCACACCCTAAACTAATATATCAGGTAGATGATCTTGTGTAGATTTATCCTTATATCATTCTAGTGGTGGTATAGGATTTTCCTCTTAGAATGGTTCATTATAACCTACTTCCATTAGTGGTCCCACTATACATCTTATATGGGGAATTATTAATAATTATAAATGAACACCTAGAATACTTATAGTAGTTTACATAATATATCAACTCAAGATGTTTATAAAAATACATAATGATTTTTTATAGGAATACCTATCCAAGTAGAATACCCAAAATGATAAGTCCTAACCTTGGTTGTATAACCCAAGGATTTTTCCTCACATTCCACACGTTCACATTAGTTAAGGTTATATATATATAATAACAAAATAGGAATTTTAACGTTCCATAAATCTAAATGGCATCATTGATATATCATAAAAGAATAAATCAAGACATTTATTGAAATAAAATACCATACATAGAAACAAACAAGTATATATGAAATTTAACCATATATCTGAATTATGATGCATTAATTAAACCAAATCTGATAAATCATAACAACACAACATACTTTGGATCATCATGAAATAATAATAAAAACAGAAGTCCCATCATTATTAACTCCAAGGTATGTTACAGAAGTGTTTTCCATCAAATTACATGACTCCCCAACCCATGTCCTACATATTATCTCTCCCTTTTACCTTTACCCAAAAACTATCTAGAATAAATTAAATAATATACCATTTAATACAATTTGGTAATTCCCCAACATAAACATGCAATCTTGGTAGGTGAGTTATGTGACCTCATGCATGCCCCCATTTATGTATGAGTATTACAACTAGAAGTGGGGTTTTTAATGGTGTAGTGGGGACACTATACTGAAAATATCAATAATGATACACAAGAATCATGACCTTAACGAAAAAATGGAACAAAAAGTCACAAAATATCTAAATAATAAAAGTTCTATGATATATAGAATGCATGGTACAATAGATTCATACAATGTAATAAACTAAGGACCTGTAATGTGGAAGGTTAATCAAGTGTAATAAAAAAAGGAAATAAAAGATTAAAAACTATATAAATTATCTAGAGTCTATCCTAGTGTTTCCCTAGTCACCAAACTCCATCTCCTCAACTACCTTCTCTAGTCCCCTTCCCCATTCTTGGATCCATGATCATGATGTCTTCATGAACATTGAGATGCCTATGTTTTCTGTGAGTATAACTATATATGACACAAAAAATGAACCCTTTACATAAGTGAACATTATTAATTTGTGTATTCCATGATGAAAAAATAAATGCAAAAAAAAAAATCAATCATGCACCGAGCGATCATGCACTACTATGTTAGCAAAAAACTAGACTATACCAACTTCAACTCCATATGGGAAAAAAATAATAAAATAAGTAGTGATCATGGTTCAACCATAAAGACGCTATATATCTTGGATAAAATAAGAGGTAAATAAACATTGGGTTTGGAAACGAGTCTTTCATTCCCCATATCATTCACAGGTTAGTCCATAAGGTCGTCCTACCCCATACCTTCCATGGGTCATTCCATAAGGTCAGAATATCCCATCACAACCATGAGTCATGTTTCTATGTCATCATAAACCATTCATATTTAATGTTATGTAATTATCATAATCACTTTCCATAAATGTTCCCCCTTAAAGGTCTAACCAAGATGATATGATCCACATGTAGCACGCTACTAAAAGAAAAACCTCTAAGAACCATGAATTAATACATAATAGGGCATAAAACATATTAGCAGTAACATAGTATATCAAGCATGAGACTTGGTAACCACACACATACATAGATATATATATATATTCATTATAAAAAAATGGTCATCAAAGGCTACACATGAAATCACATGTGAACAATGTAAAAGAAACAAATTTATATAAGGACCTATATGGAAAGTAACATTCTACCTTAAGTATGATGTTTCCAAATTCTAATATCCACTGAATTATTTCACCCAAACCACACATGTGAACCATTAAAATCAAGCTCAAATAAAAATGATTCATCTAAATGGTCGTAATATATCACAAAATGGAATCTAGGATGAGATTCAAGTAGGATATGGTGACATTAGCATAAAATTAATTAATCATACCAAAATTAATCTAATGTAATCAACATGTATAGAGCTAGTCAACGAAATATCCAGACACTCTCTACATCTAATGTTAATATATCAATAATAAAATAATTCGTTGTTATATAAATATTACATACACAAATATAGTCAAAATATCTATGATCTATTTTCGATTATAGAAAATGTAAATTATTTTTTCTAGAAAAAAAGTATGACCTCATGGAAGCTAAAATATCAGTCTTGAATTTTAGTGTTAAAGGGATATGATAGAGAAGAATTAATTCACCAAAATATATCACATGCAGTCTTACAAGTCATATTAGATTCATGAAAAATGTGGGGGATATAAATTAATTGATTCCTGGGGGAGATATGATGTTTTCCATAGTAACATGTCTATTTATGCACCACCGGGTAGATGGTGTTGGGACTTCAAATGGATGTTGTAACAAAAATATGATAAACACATCTGACTAGGATATTTGGTATCCTATTGAAATTAAAAGATTTTAGGTCATGTACCATCACCACATGATAGACGGTGGCAAACTTACTACTCTCAAGTTGTTGAAAGATTTCACCACCTCAATTACTTATTTTTCCATAACTTCTAAATCGTAAAAAAACTACAAAAAACCTTAAACATAGAGTGAAAACAACCAATACATATTGAATCATAAACATCATGTACATTTAATTGTGGAGGTCACAAAAACTATTAATAAAATTGTAATAAAACTATTAAATCGGGAGTAGAAAAGGAATGAAAAATCTAGTTTGGAAGAAACTCTCATCATTATTTATCTCACCATAAGAAAGTTAATTTCTAACTTATTCCTTTTTATTTTAATTTTTATTATTGTTCTTTATTTGGTGTTAATTAAAGATTATGCTATTTTTCAGGGGTATAACAAAAGAAAATCAATATTTATTCAAACTAGATAGATGTTATTAAAATCATCAAATTTGATGGATAATAACAATTAGTATTGAAAACAAAATATGAAGAAAAAATACACATTAATAGATAAAATATAGATTTTATACTATAAAGGGGATAAATTTGAGTAGCTACCAAAAAATTATAAAAAATAAAAATATTGAATTTTTAGAAATCACACCAAAAATTCATTTATAAGGTATGTTTGAATATTATATCATCACTTTTTATGGATGGATAAAGTATAGTATTAAGGGGGATAATATTAAAGAACCAATGAAATGAAGATAATGAATTTTAGAAGTGTTATAGGGTTTATTTCTAAAGGTTATCCTAACAATTATCTTTGAATGTTTTTAGTATTTGTGTTGAGATGGGTGTAGAAACATGTTGTTGAAATATTACATAACATTTTTTTAACTATTGGTATCATGTAAATATATTCAATGATTTGGTAATGTCATGGAAATATTATAAAAAAATCAGAGCAAGGAAACAAGTGGTTTTGAGTTAGTATCATAATATATTGATTTATAAATAACATCTTGGTCTAGATTGTACCATCTTTTTATCTACATTGAGTAGGTATCATGTAGAATAATAATGAAATAATCTATATAAAATTTCATTACAGTGAAAAGATACCATACTATCTCAATTAATTAGTATTTATTATAAATAAGATCATTAAAATAAAATAATTTAATTTAATTAGAGAGGGGGATATACCAAAAAATATATGTTAAAGAGAGAATAAAATAAAAGAATATATTGACATGATTTTTTAAACAATTGGTATTGACAAAAAATAAAATGGAAGATATTTTTGAACCCATATTGTGTTTGTGTTGTATTTTTTTCAATAAGTATAATTGATATTGTTATCTTATTAGATAATGTAAACTTGTAAATAAGAAGAAAAATAGAGAAGTTTATTGGAGTTCCCTAGAATAGTTAGGAAAGAAGGTTTGAGTTCCTAAAAATGTGTCATTATGTATTAAGGTATGAATATTTTAGGAGGATTAATGAAAAATCATACGTCTTGGAAGTTAGTTATGACTACTATTTATGTGGAATTTTTTTAAAAGGTTTGATGTTTGACATTATGTAAAGTGGTAATGATCTAAATAAAATGAAGTGGTTTATACCATTATTAATGTGAAAATTAAATGTGAGATGATACCATCGGATAGTTTAAGATCAAGTCACATAGAGAAGAATTGTGAAACTCTTTGATGATTCATATACATACTAGGTTTTATAATATTTGAATATTTTGAATTTTCAGAAGAGTTACATGGAGGGTAAATAATTTTAGATCTATTATCTCAGTGAATAGGTTGGAGAAATCAGCTCTTAAGTTCCATCCTTATAATTATTATAAATTATAATAGTAAAATGGATAAAATTAAACATTGATGAAGTCAACGAAATTTAATTAAGATAGTAGATGGCTACAAAAATACTCTAAGGAATACATATATGTGGTATAATATATCAAATTCGTTTATGATCTGAATGCAGATGATTTGAATAGATTTTGTGTCATTAAAAGTTTTAGATAATGTTTTGAAATGAGTTTGAGATGAATCTATTTTGGAAGTTAAGTATATTGTGAATGGGAAAATTCCTAAGAAATTATAAACCATTTAGGGTTCACTATTGAGGAATTTTAAGGTTAAATTGGAATTTCATTTGAGTAATAATAGACTCTATGTGGGTCATGAGTTTTTGTAAGAGTCGTTTACTCTTATGTTGTGGGGGAAATTTTTTTAAAAAAAGTAAAGGGACTTACAATTTTCTATAATTACAACCTAAATTTCCATAATCATAAAATGTAATGTCTATAATATTGAACTAATAAATCTATATGATTTTTTGATTTCTTCTAGATTCCTTTTTTAATTTTATAATGATAATTATACTCTTTAGGAATAAGTTAGTAATCTTGTAAGATCCAGTGTTAAACTCTATAAAGATGACTATACATTTTATAAGAGTCATTTTTCTTTATGGTGAGAGTGATATTTTATAAGTGGAAAAGGCAATATTCCCAAATGATTTATATAAGTGTCATTGAGATTTTTGTATATTTTATTCCAATTTTATGATGTATTACTTGAAGTGAATAAATTGTAAAGGTAGTAATGTATATGGAAATATCATAAGAGTCATTTTCATTCTCATGATTAATATCTTTTGACAAGAGAGAATGATTCATAGGATATAAGATTTTGGCGATGATTAATTTTTTACTTAGGGATTTAAACATTATAATTAAAGATAAAAGATTTATTCTTTATGTGGGATTTAATGATTATGGGTGAAGAAGGAAAAAATAAGTTTATATGCCTTGAATATTTTCTCACAACGATGTAATTTGAGAATGAAAAATGAATTGTAGATTGAGATTTCATATGATAATGTATTCATTTTTTGAATAAGGGAACCTATCCACAAGTGTATGATGATGATAATATTGAAAGAAGGATTTGATATTTAATAGGTTTTTCCATAATAACCACTAGTCCAATTGTATGATTCCATGAACAGATGGATTATGAAGGAGAATATTTTGTGAGGAATTAAAAGCAGGAATGGAATGATGTTGTGATGGTTGAGAATGATATGCGTAAAGATAAATCTAAAGTCTTATAAGTATTCAAATGAGTCACTTTTGTAGGAAAATTATGTTATATAGGAAGAATATATGCTATTATTTATTATTTAATATTTCCTATTAAAATATGGACATAATCTCACATGAATCGTAATAAGAGAATAAGAAATAAATATTATAGATTTGATGCTGAAATCATCTATATATTATAGACAGTCAAATAGAATCCCAAAATTGGATCCATATTTTAGATTCTATGTTTGTAATATATAAAGTAACCAATGTTGTTCTCAATTATTAATATTACACATTGAAAAAGGAGAAAATGAAAATCCAAACACCAATGTTGTTTTTACTACATATCATTCAAGTTGAGGAAGAATATGATTGTGATTAATTACCTACATTTTACCTATATCATAATGTCTAATGAAAAGAGTAGGTACACCGTTGTGTTTTTTTAGGTTTAGCAAGAATAACATATATATATTATCCATTTCAGATAAGAGATATTTCGATCGATCTACTATAAGGTGTGACATGAGTAATATTATAATCAATGAGTTGGACATTATTTTGTGAATTACACTTGGTTGGTACCAGGAATATAATTCCAAGGATATACCCTTGGAAAATAATTTCTTGATAATGTGAGAGGATCTATGTGTGAGTGTTATTATAACCACTATACATCAAGGATAGAAACATCTATCTTAAAGGTGAACATTGTTATCAAATCCTAGTTTACTTGTTTCATTACATTATTTTTGTTGCAAAATAATTCAAACAAATGTTGAGAGAAAAGTGAAATACAGATCCATTCACTAAAAAATTAAAATGTTATAAAAGGGATAAAAATAGAGTCTTACAACACCTATTCACTCAATCCTCTTAGTTTTGATCTTATCCAATGTGATCCAAATAGTTTATAAGAATTTTTTTGGTTACTGGTTTTTAGAGATTCAGTGATGGAAGTGAAGAAGATATGGTGATAATATATTGATATCATATTAAGATATTCTTATTGATGTCAGAAGATATGTTTGGTTTTTTCATTTATGTTTCTTCTTGATTCCATATGGGAAAATATTTTATTCTTAAAGATATATTTACACACATATGTTTTTCAAGGGTAAATACTTCATATTGAATTATATTTAGTGATCCTAGTGGATTTTGTAGAAATGGATTATACCATACTATATTGAGGATTTAGCCATTTGTTTTGAATGGTGAACTTTGTAAATAATTTTGTTCTACTTTTTTATGGATTTGAAAATGAAATCATTGAAATAAATTGATTAATCATAAAGGGATTAGTGACTAAAAATAAATTTGGTGATAAATTGTTCATTCTCATATAAATTAATGATAATGGATGATTTTTTATGGAGAATAAAATTTTTTATTCACTAATTCAGCCCCATTATTAGTGGATATTAATATGGGGGCACAATAATTTTGGTGGTTATACCTTCTTCCATAATTCAGTGGTACCCAAAAATGGGTTGTCTAACAAATATGAATGGTTACTATTTAATTATCAAAAACCTAATGAATTGTGAGAATTTTCATTTAATTTTTGAATAATAAATAATAAAAAATTTACATTCCCTACAAAAGTTAAATATTTTTTTATATTTTGTTATTTTTATGTTTTCTTTACTAATAGGATTAATTATAATTTTCCTATCATTACAAAAATTTGAGATGATGATGATCATTTTATGTTTGAGTATAATACACATAATATTCACACCAATAATAATTAATTAATTTTTTTCAATTTCAAATGATAATATATATAATATATATTAATATATTTACTTTCCCTACACATTTCAAATTTCATTTATTTTCATAAATATTATAGTCTTTTTTACTAGATATATTGACAATATAGTGTTTAATAACTAAATATGTCTATTATGAATTTATTGTTTAAATATATTTCAAATATATAATCCTAAAAAAAGTATGCAAATCAACAAAAACATTTACAAATAATATTTTTTATTTTTAAAACAAAGTAAGATGTTTCAAACCATCAATTGTGGGGTTGGTTCAAAAGAACTAGTTTTATAACACCCAGAATTTGAGGAATATACCTAAATTTTTTCTTCTCATTTTTTTATTTTCTTAAATATAGGATTTAATTGAATTATGATCATTACATAGTTTTTAGTGATGATTTATGAACCACGTTACAAGGATCTAATAATAAGAAATGGTACCATAACAGTGGAATAAAGGATACAAAGTTGGGTTCACCATTTGTAAACCATTGAAAATAGTTTCGAAACATTCAGTAATATATGAATATTTTCCCATTTTTATTAAAAAATAATCCCAATTCCCTCATTCCAAACCACCTATTTAGTGGAACTTCCCTAAGGCGATTCTTAGGGATTTTCCCCTACTATAAGCATTATCATTTTTATTTTGATGGATTGAATATAACATTAAAAGTAGGTTATTATTAATTCATTCTTATATTGTTTCTTTTTCTTATTATATTTATATTATTCACTATTTACGTCCATCATAAGGGAGACTTTGACTTGTTGGAATATAATATTTCTTTATAAATTGATAATTTTTTATTTAGTCATTAAAGCATTGCTAAACTGTAATGATAGAATCATTTTTAAATGGAATTTAATTTCTTAATATATATAACCCATATTTAATATAGTATAAAATACAATTATTAGAAAGTAAAAATAAACACTACATTATTTCTTTGATATATAATATTACCCATGATTTAAATATACACTCTAAAAAATAAAAATATTTCAATGAGATTATAAAAATAATTAAATAACATATGTGAAATTTGAAAATCCACAGTGTTTTAGTCACCAATAAATTTGATACTCATGAAAAACACCCAATAAATATAAAAAAACAATATAAATTAGATCTAAATTTTGTAAATGATGCATAAAAATATGAAAAAAAAACTAAGTGGGCAGTTAATAAAATAAAATAAAAGGTCAATATAGGAAGAATAAAGGAAATATGATCATTTTAATAAAAACTTATCCCTTAAAATAGTAACATATACATTGTAATTGTAGCATAATCATTAAAATAGTAAGAAGGTCATTAGAATGGTAACTTAACTAATGGAATTCTAAAATAACATGAAAATAATTTATAATTGAAAACATAATTATAGATAAATAGTAAAATTTTTTAAAATAAAGATTCAAATTAGTTAACTAAAATAATAATAAGTGTATATTATCAATAAGTAATGTTTTAAAATATTTTTAATAAAACCTTAATTATGATATTAATTATTAAATATTAAATATAGTGGATTTGGATATTATTTATGATAAATGAATATCTTTTTTGTTATATAATGTTAAAATTTCCAAAGTGTATTCTTTTTGAAATTTATGAAAAATATGAATTTTAGGTAAATAATATAAATATATATTTTTAAATAATATTGGTTTTATAACATCATATTGATGTAATTATTAATAAATGAAATATGGAATAATTTTATTCTCCCAATTTGATTTTAATAAGACAAATAATTCAATTTAAATAATTTAATTCAATTTCAAACTAAAAAAGTAATTTATAAAGTTTTGAAAAATAATTATTCCCTTGAAAACTATTTCTCATATTTTCTCCACATATTTTTTATAATCTAATCAATTTTTTTTGGAATAACTTTTATGTCATGAAAATATCTATTTTCAGTCGAACATTATATATAGTCTGATGTAAGACCAATATTACAAGTCTAGGTCTTGAAATAATATTTTATTCATTATTTTAACAAAATGTACACCCAAAAATTATATATTCCCCTTTCTACCCCATGAGTGTCCTATTATATATTTCTTTTTTATTTCACAATATTTGTTCAAATGCCACATCATAGTCCTCCAAGGATCCTTAGGGATATTCTGTTCGGACCACCCATAAATTATTAAGGGCATTAAGGGCCTTATAAAATGATAAACATCAATGATAAATATAGTCACTAAATACTACCTTGATAAATTTTTATTTTTTATTATTGATGATATTATAATATACATCAAGAAAAATAATAATAATAATATCATATGAGGATTGTGCTAATGAAATTTGGAAAAATAGAAATTACATAGAATGTTCATAATGTGTGACTTTTTATACAGCAAGAATCAATTTTGTGGTATATGATCAAATGTGAATAAATTTCCAATGATCATTTAATGAAAAAGGAAATTGTGGAATGCTCCAGGACTAGAGATATTTATTTTTCATAGATTTTCTAGGAACTATGAATGTGTTGTGATAAAATTATAATAATTTTCATGCCCATTAACTATGTTAACAATAAATAAATTAGCATAGGTCCAGATCAAAAGAATATGATGTGGGATTTCTAAATCTCAATAAGAGGCTCAAAACAACAAATATACTCACTCTACCCTCTAGTGGAGAAGGTTTTGTGATATACAATGATACTTAAAAAATGTGCTTGGGTTGCGTACTCTAGAAAAATGACAAAGTGATAGATTATGCCTCATAAGATTCATGAATAATATTAAACAACACATAATCTACATACAACAGTTGTAACCCCTTACCCTAGTTACCTAGAGTTGGTGAATTATTAAATAACATTGGCTTGATCACAAGGAAAACATGTCTCAAAATAACGATCGGTTTAGTATTATTGGAAACAAGATTCATACATAAGTTCAACTCTACAACTTGAAAAGAAATACAACACGAATTTATTCCATTAGAAATATCAAAGACTCCAAGATTATGCCTGCAAGTTAGTCATAACTAATTTCTTCATATCCGGAAAAAATGATACAAAAGAAAGGGGTGTGATCAAATTCTTAGTAATGGTAAGCAATACAGTGAAAGATAACATAAATATTACGCATGGTGAATAATTGAAACAACATGCGTTTACCAATAATAAACATAAATACTTTTATGGAAGGAATATGAGATGAGTAAATAATGCCATAATAAAACATAATCATTGGTATTCTACTAGTCGAATGACCACATGAACTATCAATATTATTTTCATAATGACTGAATGTATAATGATTGAAATTCTTAAACATTTAGTTAAGGCCGCAACCAAGATATCTAAAAATGATTAAGGCCTCAACCGAAACCATATATCAAATTGGGAGAGGCCTATGTCCATTTTACATCAAATTTTTTCATGAGACCTTTCTAGGAATTGAGGAGCTATAGAAGGCTCCACCTATTACTTACTAGGTCCAATACATTCCTCCTATGAAAATGTTGAAATATAATATAAACATTTTTATTAAAACTAGCATACGAAATGTCAATACTTTAACCATAAACCATGAATGGTATAAAAATAACACATCCACAGTCAAACATATCAAAAAACCATCAATAAAATATGGAATATTTGTATCATAATGAATCAACTTTAAACAAGTATAAAATCCATCAAAGAATGTTGACAATGGCGAAATCCAAACTATTTGGGAGAAATTTATCTTTCTTTTTTAGAAATCATTTAAAGTTACATAATTATAAAAGAAAAAAATTATTCTGAAAACATTATTATAAGCTTTTAATGGAATCTTTGATGATGTTATAATGGCGGAGAATAACCGTACCCGCCGTATAATTTAAAAGAAACATTCTTACCTTAATTTTGTTGAAAAGGTCGTAATGTACCTTGTTTGGAAACGTCTGAAAGATTCCTTTGGAAACATATAATTTCAAATAATGGAATAAGTTACTTTAACTCATTTTATAGTAAATAGTAAAAATGATTTGAAATACATTTTTAAGAAATATTGATGTGGATGGTAAAGATGTCCCAGTACATACTTACGTAAAAACAACCTCTGATAATAAAGAGATTGTAGAATTAACACTTAACTTGTAATTTTTCTTGGTCGAGGGTAGATTAACCTCCAATATAATGGCGAAATAATGGTTATTAAATTATACTAGAATCATATACATTAATATTATATCATATATGAACTTTTAATATTTCTTTGTTAATAATATCTTAGTATTATCATCATTTCGGGTGTTAACTGATTTGTTTTCCATTATATTATTTTTACGTATGTAATGTTTGATATGGGTAGGATGTATCTTATTCATATAAAGAATGATATTTAGTCTTTAAATATTATTTTTAATCATCTAATGAAAATTATTCTTGACTGGATACGATGGGGAAAAAATCTCATCGTGTTCGTGGAGACGGTAATCCGTACATACGCACGAGCGACAATATCATTATTTTGATATTAAAATAATATATAATTGGATGATATATCACATATAAAGAATCATTATCATGTAATATTTGTTCTTTACATAAATTACACATCATTATTAAACCCATTCAAATAATAATGTATTGAAAAACAATTACACCACGACATGGAGACGGTAAGCCGTACGTACGCACATATAGTGACATGTCATTAAAAGGATGGATTGAATAATGAATATAGTTTTACCATATTTATAATAACATAATAGTATATTTATGATACTGGAGTTATTATTTCATAATTAAACAACAAATAAATAGGATGTGGAAGAATAAAGGAACTTTAAAGAGGTGATGAAATATTTAACTCTTCATCGGGTTATTTTTTTTGATTTGATCAAAAGGGATCCATTTATTGGCTTTATAACTAATGGAAAGCATATAGGATTAATTGAGGATAGTTTAGAGGGTATTTTGGTTGGGTTTGGATAAGAAATATGGCTTTGAAGGTGTGAATTAGAGAGAAGGGGGAGTGCCCTTTTATAAGAGGGTTGAGGGGCACATTTGGAAAAGCTAGAAATATTAAATTATAATAAAATCATTTTCGGTTTCTAATGGCTCCAAAATAAATTATTTAAAGGCTAATGTGGGGATGTGTTGAAAACAACTCAACCAATAGGTTTTATACAGGTTTGTGTCACTATATTAACTTTATCTTTTAGATTTAACTCTTAGTTAAATAGTTTGACATTTACCATCTCTCTTTGTATTTTTATATTATATGGTTAATAAACATACTATAAACATCCAAAAGAACCCCAAGTGGTTCATTAAGGATACACCAATCATTATATAAGTATTTCAGTCGAAACATATATTTTTAATAATATAATATCAATTAATAATATAATATTTGTTTTAAAAACTCTTTTATGTCAATTTTTACACTATTTGGTATTTTGTTTTTTCAAAATTCATAACAACATTATTACTTCAAAAAAAATTCATCTAACCAACACTAAAATGTACAATTAATCTATAAAATTAGTGTAATTCATAAAAAGTCTCAAATTACATTTATTTGTATATTTATAATATCAATTATTTTAATA
Source organism: Viscum album (assembly GCA_963277665.1). Taxonomy (NCBI): domain Eukaryota; kingdom Viridiplantae; phylum Streptophyta; class Magnoliopsida; order Santalales; family Viscaceae; genus Viscum; species Viscum album. Next base: position 1,784,744,616 of record OY728131.1, on the reverse strand, counting down.
TTTCATTAATTAGGTAATTACTGCATCATCATTGTTTCATAAATAAATTTAATTATTTAATTTCTAAAAATTATAAATAAAATATCATTACATAGGAAATAATTTTATCTTACTAATTAATATTTATAGTCGAGTTTATCTTATGTATAACACTATATTAAAAATGGTTTAGTTATTAAACTTTGAATTTAACACTTTTAACTCTTCATTGAATTAAATAATAATAAATGTCCTAATCTAATACAAGTAGATATAAAGTGTCATATTTTAATACAAAGGTTTTTTTGTTCTAATTAAACTTATCTAATAGAATTAAGAAATGTGTTAGGGTAATAATAATATCATTTTTACCCTTAATTACACTATTTACTTTTAACCGTGGTAAATAAAAATAAAAAGTTAATATTCACCTAAAATTATTTTCATCTCATTGAACCAAAATGTAGTTACTGATATCAACTATGTCTCCCTGATTTTTGAAATTCAATTCATAGAAGTGGTAAAATTATGTGTTATTCTAATTTTCAAATGCTCCTAGCAGATGGTTAAAAGACGGTAAATAGTTCGATAAAATTTTATACATCTAAACATATTATAATATGACTCTAATGAATTAAGTTGAACATATATATTTATTATGAAACTATTTTAACCTATAATAAATTAAAATAAAATAACTAATTATTTAAATAAAAAGTCATTTTTAACTAATAACACAGTGTTTTTCATTATTCATCAAAAAATGAATGTTTTAAAAAACGCACCAAAATTTTACCCTATGCTTATTTTGATATTCTTAATTATAAAATCAAGTATATTTTTCCAAATTAAAAAAATATAAATTATATTTATTAATTTAATATTAATTCCTGTTGTCAAAACCAAAAAGGTGTATTTTTAAGAAATAATAACTACCAAAAGATTGACACTTGTTTATGTTAAATTTCAAAGTGAAATTACTTCCAATGACAAAAATTGGATTAAATGGTAAAAATATAATTTAATTATAATTTCAAACCATTCAAATGTATAGTTGAACAATATAAATTATATTTATTAAAAAAAAATTCAGTTAAAATTTAGTATTTTTCACTCTTCAGCCAAATATGAAAGTTATTAGAAAAACACCAAAATTTTATTAAAACTAAACTATTATGTCCCTATTCTAAACAAGATGTTTATTTTGTAAAATTTAATATATAAAAGTTTTAAATATTGTATTTAAAAAGGGTTTTCCATTAAAAGGTGGTAAAATTGTGTGTTAAAAATACTTCTTTTATCTGAAAAAATGAATTTTTTTATATTATGTATTAGAAACTCATAATATAGATTCTAAAATTATAAGGATTATATAAAATTAAATATTCAGTTAATATGATTCATAACCGCTTTTGAACGGATAGTTTGGTATGTCGTGGTGCGCTTGAACTCTGTGTTGCGTGTAGTGAAAGTTATTAAATTACATTAAAGAAATCACGTACTATGAAATATTGGGGTGTTACATTCTCTCCTCCGTAAATAAATTGAGTCCTCGCAATTTGAAATTTTTCATTGAAAATAGAAGGTTAAAAATTGAAAAATACCTTTGTGGAGAACCCACATAGAAAATTGCGTTAATAAAATATAGTCTTAATAAGAGGGAAAGGGAAATGAAAAAGTCACCACCAAATTATGATCTCAATTAGAAGAACATTGGTGGGAATTAGAGACACAAAATTAGAAAAAATATGTAAATGTTTATTGCGAGTGATTGATTTCATCAATCCCAGACAAGTGTAAAATTGAGGGCCTCAATTCCATCAATCTATGATGATTTAAAATATCATCGGTTCAAAAAAACATAAGGTATTAGGTTAACACATTTTTTGTTTTCAGATCCCTTAACTAAAGTTTAAGAATTAATTTTTTCATAGAATAAGTGAAAAAAATATACTTTACAAGTAGAGTTCAATCCTTTAAGTAATTTCTACCAAAAACTCATCATTCACTATGAAAGGTAATAGAACATAAAAATAATCTATTTATCCAAGTCGTATATGGTTAAAAAAATGAATTTATAATTAATCTATCAGACCTTAAAAAAAACTACATTATACAATCCAGGAAATCACGTAGGCCAGTGGTAGTTGATGCACCCTTATCGACCATCGGTTGTGGGTTCAAGTCTCGGGGCCTTGACAGACGCGACTGGTTTTCTCCTGAACTTTGGGTTGTCCTTTTATAAAAAATCCAAAAAATATTATTAATAAATTCTTTCACCTTAACAATAGAATCCAATGTTAATCTTAATCCATTACAACCATTATACTTATCCAAAATACCTCTTTCTAAACTCACAGTCCAAAATTTATAATGATGTAAAACACAATGAAGATCCTTTTTTCCGCGTAATTACATGAGAATACCATCATCATGTATTCTTTTAAAAGATGACAACACCCTGAATTACCATAAAACCTCATTGATTACATTAATGATCCCTTATTCCTTATAGAATTCTATATATATTTTTTATATCCAAAAAAATTTAATACTACAACAATGATGAAATAGAAAAACCCTTAAATCAGTTCTAAGGTAGTCAATATTATCCAATAGAATTTATCCAAATAAATCATCTCTTATTCCAAAATCAATACCTCAGTATCAGGAACATATCAATGTTTTTTCTTTCAATCAACCATATATTTTCTAAGAAGTTTAACATGCCATTGAGTCATTTTCATGTTTCTACTAATCTCACATAATGAAATAGAACTGTAGTACAATCCTTATATACTCTATAATTCTTATAACATGTAAATCATTAATACAATACATAAATGAAATAATACTTTAGTAACAACATAATACTCTTAATCATTCCTATTCATCTTCGGTAGTATCAGAACATGATTATTATCCAATAGTAGCATTTGGGGTATACTCTGATGATTTGGAGATTGATTCGTATAGTGTCCAAACTCCTTACAGGTGAAAAATTGTATATTTGAAACATTTTACTCACCCTTGCAGTCACATACTTGGTGTCCTTTTCTTCCTCATTTATAACAAACTCCCATTCCCTTTATGCATTTACCAAGGTGATTCTTTTGAAAGTTTTCACATATGGGAAAATCCTTCTTTCCTTTATTCCTTGTATCTATCTTTCTCTATACCATATTTTACTTCTCTGGATTCCATTCAAATCCATAGGACTCAAAAAATTATGTTCATATCTTATTAACTCATGATTCTATTTCTTCATATAATAATAATATGAGGAAGAATATTTATTTTCTAAATGTTGTCTTAACACCATGAAAGATATGATCCTTCTTACTCTCTAGATCATGTGTATTGCTGGAGGTCTCATTCCATCTATTGGGTTCCATTTCTAAATAATGGCATAAACTAGATTAGTTTATGAATCAAAATACATAATTCCAAACATCTAAAATACTTATCATAAATTGAGTAGTTTATAGATATAATCCATAATCATAAAAATGTTTTCTTTAAGGATGTATATACTCATAAACCATTCATAATGGGTTGTAAAGAAAATGAGAATTAACCTAAGCATATCCCTTGGGAGTTTTGTAACCAAGAGTGCCGCAAGGCCCGTTTTTGTGCACCAATTCACGTTCGAGTCTAGCTCAAAGCAGTGTTTTTGGTTTTTATCCCTAGGTACATCTATGCCAGAGCTGCCTTTACCTGCTTGTATCCAAACAGGGATGTAATGCTTGGAAAACTATCAAAATCTCTAAAATACAAAAATTTTGGGAAGTTCTTCTATACTAATCCTCATAGTCTATTTTAGGGATATGTGCTCTAATCAGGGTTTACCTAAATCTAGTCTCCATTGTTTATAATAAACTTTCTATGATACCAACTTTAATACCCTGACCCTAGTTACCGAGAGTCGGTGCATTATTACATAATATTTCCATGATCACAAGGGAATCATGTCTCTAAAGACCGATCTGTTTAGTATTATTGCAAACAAGATTCATACATTAGTTCAACTTTACAACTTGAAAAGAAATACAATACAATTTATTCCATTAAAAACATCCAAGACTCCAAGATTATGCATGCAAGTCACTAATAACTAACTTCTTCATATCCTGGTAAAATTATACATAAGAAAGGGTGAGATCAAGTGCTCAATAAGGTTAATAAATATAGAGAAAGATAACTTAAATATTAAGCATGGTGAATAATTGAAACCACATGCCTTTACCAATAATAAACATGAATAATTTTATGGAAGGAATATGAGATGAGTAAATAATTCCATAATAAGGCATAATCATGAGTATTAGACTAGTTGAATGAGATAACCAAACATCAATATTATTTTCATAATGAGGGAATGTATAATGCCATACATTCTGAAACATTTTTTCAAGGCCTCATCCAAGACATCTAAAAATGATTAAGGCTTCATCCAAAACCATATATCAAATTGGGAAAGGCCTCATCCAATTCCACATCTAGCTATCTCATGAGACCTACCGATGCATCAAGGAGCTGTAGCAGGCTCCACCAGTCACTTACTAAGTCCAATACATTCTTCATATGAAAAGGTTTAAATATAACATAAAAAATCATATTAAAACTAGCATACGAAATGTCAATACTTTAACCAAAAACCATGAATGGTATAGAAATAACACATCCATATTCAAACACATTGCAAAACCATCAATACAATATGGAATATTTTTATCATAATGAATCAACTTCAAACAAGTATAAAATCCATCAAAGGATGTTGACATAGATGAAATCAAAAAAAATTGAGTGAAATATCTCTTTCTTTTTTTGAAATCATTTAAAGTTAAATAATTATAAAGAAAACAAGTATTTGGAAAGCATTCTTATAATCTTTTAAGGGAATATTTTTCTATGTTATAACGGTGGAGAATAAACACACCCGCCTTATAAGTTAAAAAAATATTTTACCTTAATTTTGTCGAAATGGTCGTAAAGTACATTATTTTGAATACAACTGAAAGATTCCTTTGAAAAATATAAGTTAAAATAAGGGTATAAATGAATTTAACTCATTGGATAGTAAATATTAAAAATGTTTTGAAATACATTTTTATGATACATGGATGTAGATGATAAAGGGGTCCTAGTAGATCCTTACGTAAAAACAACTTCAGATAATAAAGTGATTGTAGAATTAACCCTTACCTTGTAATTTTCATTGGTTTAGGGTAGGTTAACCTAATATATAATGGTGAAATAATTGTTATTAAATTATACAATAATCATATACATTAATATGATATCAAATATGATATTTTAATATAGACTTGTTAATAATATCTTAGAATTATCGCCATTTTGGGTGTAAACTAATTCACTTTCCATTATATTCTTTGTTAAGTAAGTAATGATTGATATGAATAGGATGTATCTTATTAATATTCGGAATGATATTATGTCTTTAAACATTATTTTTAATCATTTAATTGAAATTATTCTTGAATGGATATAATGGGGAATGAATCAAATCGCGTTCGTGGAGACGGTAATCCGTACGTACGCACGAGGGACAATATCATTATTTTGATATTAAAATAATATATAATTGAATGGTATATCATATATACAAAATAATTACCATGTTATATTTATTATTTAGATCAATTACAACTCATTATTATACCCATCTAAATAATAATGTATTGAATAATAATTACACCATGACGTGGAGACGGTATGCCATACGTACGCACGTATGGTGACATGTCATTCAAATGATGGATAGAATAATGAATATGGTTGTAAAAAGTTTATAATAACATCATAGTATATAAAAGATACTGGATATATTATTTTAGAATGGAAACAACAAAGAAAGAGGAAGTGGAAGAAGAAAGGAACTTGAAAGTGGTGATGAAATATTTACCTCTTCTTCGTGTTTTTCCATTGGATTTGATAAAAAGGGTTCCATGGGTTGGTTTTCTGACTGAATTAAGGCCTATAGGATTAATGGAGGACATTTTATAGGGTATTTTGGTTGGTTTTGGCTGAGCCAAATGGCTTTGGAGGTGTGAATTTCAGAGACGGGGGAGTGCCCTTTTATAAGAGGGGTGAGGGGCACCTTAGGAAAAGCTAGAAATATTATTTTATAATAAAATCGTTTTCGGTCTCTAATGGCTCAAAAATGAATTATTTAAATTATAAGGTGGGGATTGGTAGAAAACCACTCAAAAAATAGGTTATAGATAGGTTTGGGTCACTATATTAACTTTATCATTTATATTTAACACTTAGTTAAATAGTTTGACATTTAGTATGTCTCATTGTATTTTTATATTACATTATTAATAAACATACTATAAACATACAAGAGAACACCAAGTGGTTAATTAATGACACAACTATCATTAAATAAGTCTTTTGGCCGATTCTTAGATTTTTAATAATAGAATATCAATTAATAATATAATATTTGTTTTAAAAACTCTTTTATGTCAATTTTGACACTATTTGGTATTTTTTTTCTAAATTCATAACAGCATTATTACTTCGCAAAAAATTAATCTAAACAACACTAAAATGTACTATTAATCTATAAAATTAATTTCCTTCTTAAAAAGTCTCAAATAACATTTATTTGGATATTTATAATATCAATTATTTTAATATTTTATTAATTATGTAATTACTACATCATAATTGTGTCATAAATAAATTTAATTATTTAATGACTAAAAATTATAAATAAAATACCATTATGTAGGAAATCATTTTATATTTCCAATTAATATTTATAGTCGAATATATCTTATGTATAACCCTATATTAAAAATGGTTTAGTTATTAAGATTTGATTTTTACACTTTTAACTCTTCGTTGAATTAAATAATAATATATGTCCTAATCTAATACAAGTGGATCAAAAGTATCATATTTAGTTCCAATGGTTTTTTTGGTCGAATTAAACATATCAAATAGAATTAGAACATGTGTTAGGGTAATAATAATATCATTTTTACCTTTAATTACACTATTTTCTTTTAATCGTGGTAAATAAAAGTAAAAAAAGTTACTATTCATCAAAATGTATTTTATTCTCATTAAACAACATTTTACTTACTGATATCAACCGTGTCTCTCTGATTTTGGAAATTCAATTCATAGAAGTGGTAAAATAATTTTTTATTGAAATTTGCAAATGCTCCTAGGAGGTGGGTAAAAGACGGTAAATAATTCGATAAAATTTTATATATCTAAAATTATTAAAAAATTACTACAATAAATTAAGTTGAACATATATATGTATTATTAATATATTTTGACATATAATAAATTAAAATAAAATAACTAATTATTGAAATAAAAATTCAGTTTTAACCAACAACGCAGTGTTTTTCACTATTCAAAAAAATTGAATGTTTTCAGAAACATACAAAATATTTACCCAAGCATATTTTGATTTTCTGAATTCAAAAAATGAAGTCTATTTTACCAAATTAAAAATATAAAAATTACATTTATAAATATAAAATTATTTCCTTGTCAAAACCAAAAGGCGTATTTTTATGAAATAATAACTAACAAAAGATTGACACATGTTTATGTCCTATTTCAATGTGAAATTACTTCCAAAGACCAATATTGGGTTAAATGGTAAAATTATAAGTTAATTATACTTCTAAACCATTAAAATGTATAGTTTAACACTATAAATTATTTTTATTAAACAAGTTTTTTTCAGTTAAAATGTAGTATTTTTCAGTATTCACACAAATATAAAAGTTATCAGAAAAACACCAAAAATTTATCAAAACTAAATTTTTTGTGTCCTTATTCTAAAGAAGAAGTTTATTTTGTCTAATTTAATATATAAAAGTTTCAAATATTGGATTTAAAATGGTTTTTCCATTAAATGGAGGTAAAATTTTATTTTTTTTAAAAAATTACATCTATTATTGGAAAAAAATGAATTTGTTCTTATATTATGTCTATGAAACTCATAATATGGATTCTAAAATAATAAATATTATACAAAATACAAAATTAAGTTAATACTATTCATAACCGCTTTTGAATGGCTAATTTGGTATGTCGTGGTGCGCTTGAACTCAGTGTTTCGTGTAGTGCACGTTATTGAATTACATTGAAGAAATAATGTACTATGAAATATTGGGGTGTTATAGTGGTTGTGAATTTTTCATTGATGATTTAGAGAAATTACATATAAAGATAAATATATGACATGTATACGATCATAATAATTTATGTTTTTTTATTATTGTAAATGGAGATGAAAATGCATCAATAGTGATGGTTGGAGTAAATAAAGGACTATGACTAGTCAATACACTACCGCCATAGGAAATAAAAAAGGTTACTAGTTCTATTAATAAAAAGTAACATTCTACTATATACATGATTATGATTCAAAATGACCCAATCTTCATGGATAAAAAATGGTTTGATATTGGAATCATAAATACTAAAAATACATCCAACCTTACCCAAATGATTTCGTAAGCATTTATCCTAGAGGAAATAAAAGATGCATAAAAGGATTTTTTTTGAAGTATCAAAATAATGTTATAGTAACAAAGGAATGTATTTCCAATGAATTCAACATCAACATATATGGAGTTGTTTGGTTTGGAAATAGACTCTATAAACCAAAGACACAGAAGTAGATTTTGTATGATAAACATAACTAAACTTTATCTATCAAACCTGTAAGGGAAAATATTCATTAAGATAATTTAGAATAACTCTTTTTTTATAACATTAAAGAGGATATTTCTATATACATTTGAAAGTACACAATATACATTAAAATTAAGTTATATTGGTCAAAATGCAACATGAAGATGAATCCAATACCCATACAATCATGAAAAAAGTAGATCATAACCTTTTATTTTGTCATAGTTCTTCTAAAGATAATTAAATGGAATAATACCATATGGTTTATAGTGTATTAGTTTACCAGTAATATTAATTTCATCTCTATTTGAGAAGATATGTCACTGTATCAACACACTATATATGTATATATGTATATTTTACTGTAAGTGATAAGGATACTTGGGAACCAATCTTAATCATATTTGATTGAGGACATAGGTTCACTTTTAAGCTATAGGGGAGTCATAAAATTTCCTTATATACAACGTTGAACATAAATACAACCAAAGATCTTGATAACTCCTCTAATTTTATATTTATTTTATTTCTAACTTTTACCTACTTGTAACAAGGTTGAGATGGAACCATTTACATGAATATAAGACCCATCAATGTATTTTAGTTATAATTACCTAGAATAAATGACTAGTAGAACAAGGTCTAAACAACAATAACTAATCCAATAAGTATATCATCCACTCCCATTTTATATATGCATCTACAAACCCATCACTCCCTATGTTAACTTTTTGGGTTCTATTTTTTAGTTATTAAATACTATCAGTGATAAGCCACACCACATCTAGTCTCTACATGTTCATTCTACCTAGTCCACTACTACTTACTCTCCAGTCGAACTACTCCACGGATTAGAGGACCAGTGAACCAATTCCCCAATTATGTGGTCAAAAATCCCATTCAAGATATGTAATATTTCTACTATATTTCCTTTCTAAATTACTACTATAGTACCAATGGAAATTTAATCCCAACTTATTTTGAACATGGGTTTCTATATGATTATAGGGTATCATTACATCTTAGGTAATCCCTCCAATTCAATACCTAGAACAATTATCAGTTTTTAATATATATTTATACACATGGGGATATGTTACGGTCTATCAAGATGGAATTAAAAGGATTTGTGGATTAGCGTCTTCCTCTGGTTGAGTTATTTTAAAAAAAATTCCACTAAAGTATTATAATTGCACAAAATAATCCTTTATATTGGATGACATGTGAAACTCCAATGTGTTGGGAAAGTGTTACTAATGAAAAGATATCAGAAACATATCATATTAGAGAGGTGAAATGGAATGTTTGAACCATTTAACAACACATTAAATCAATAAAAATTCATGGGAAATACTAAACAGACAATCATTAGAGAGACATTAAGATATTTGTTTGAGAAAATTTATTCCTTCACATTTTTATACAGAATAAATTTTGGAATACTAGAAATATGTGGAATCTCATCCATGAGTACATTAATCCTTTTGAGGTCCTGGATTATATAGTAGCTATGACTTATCAAAACAAGACGCCCACCAAAACTAAATCAAGTGTATAATGTGTTCCAAATATATCTTTAGCTAAAGATCAATATAAATCCCTTATCTATTCTGAGTACGAAGGTGGTATGACTATATGAAAAAAAATTATGAAGAGGAACCAGTGAGTATATTTGACTGTAGAGACAAATTTATAGGCAATAAAACTACCAAACTTATAATCTTATATTTAAAATTCCATTTGTATAAAGAAGAAACATGTAAACCCAAGGATTAAATAAAGTCAAAGTATCTCAATTCTCAACCGAGGATATGAGTTGAAATTTCAATGATGAAATATCTAAATGGGGGAATAATGCATTGACAAAAAATAATTATAATAAATTAACATTCCTAATATATGTATTTAATATTTATTATAATATAAAATACATTTTCCATAGCATAAAAACAAGGTAAACTTTATTTAATCAATATATAACATTTTATATAGATAATAAATACACTATAAAAATAAAAAAATCAATAGGATGAATAAAATATAGAAGTAGAATTTCATAATCCATAGGTATGTGGTAACCTAAAAATATCACACTTATGAACAATATTATAAGAAAATTTATATATTTTATTGAATTTTATAAAATATATTTATAATATTTGGAGAATACAAATTGTATAATGAATTAAGGAAATAATATATTTTTATACATAATGTATAGGAAATATGACTTTTGGAATAGTTTCATGACCTTTGAAATGGTTACATGAAAGGTAGAATAATGACCTGACATTGAAATGGTAACCTACCAATTAAAATAGTAACTTGACTGATTAAATTAAAAAACTAATAACCATTAACCCTGAATAACATAAGTAAATATAAATATTTTAATTTCAGGACTTTTATAAATAGGTTAATCAAAAAATTATTATTGTGTATTCTTAATAATATATGTTTTAATATAATTTAAAAAAACCAAAATCCATTTACTAATAATTAAATATTTGAATCCCAAAATTTATCTATTTATTTAGAAAAATTATTTTTTTAGAAACTAAATACGGAAATTACCCACTAGTGAATCTTCGTTAATTTTTTTAAAAAATAAATGATTAATATAAATATAAAAAATATTTTTTTTCAAATATATTATATTATACATATATTATTGATGTAATAATTACCTAATGAAATATTTAACAAATTTATTAACAGAAATTAAATTTAATAAGATAAATAGTCTATTTAATGAAAATAAATTTAGTTTCCATACCTGAAAGTTTACATCCAATGTATATAAAGATGAACTAATAAGAATATATATTTTTAATTAAATATTATTAATAGTCTTATTAAAGACACATATTTTATTTATTGATCTTGAAATAATGTTTAATTCATTATTTTAAGGGAAAATACCCATCTATCTCAATTATAAATACACCCTTTTTGTTTCCATGGTAAATAACTTTAAGAATACTTATTATTTCACATTATGTTCTAAAATATATCTTATTAAACCTCCCTGGATACCTATAAATGTTCTGGTATCACCATAATCTAATCTTCATGTGCATTAAGGGACAATGGAAATGAGAACATTTAAGGACAATGTATATTTTCTTGATTATTCCCAATCCAATTTTCTGATATTGTTTTATTATTATCATACTATCTTCTAAATAAATCACCCATAAAATAATTAATGAGTATATAAATAAGAATGAAATTATATTATACTATTAGTTATTTTCTATAAACTATTTATACAATTTATATATTTTCTCCCCCCCCCTTACATTCCTCATTGACGATTAGCTTAACTTCATAATAAGAAATTACTAATTAATTAATTAACTCCATATTTATTAATAGTTACTATATATTTTATAAGAAATAATAAAATAGGGTTTGCAAACATTAAAAATTCCCAAACCCAAGTACCATATTTGATCAGGCGTCACCCCTTCCCATAATGATATGAAAACACCCACTAGACCTATTTGTTTTTCATAATATTGGATTAATATGTGAGTTCATGAATTCAAAATGGAATAGATGAATGTCGTAAAAAGGCCCTAAAATTACATAGATCCGGACATAAATTAGAATCCAAGAATCAAATTGAGTCACTAGTCTTTTTAAACCATCTCAGCCCATATAACAGCACAATCACACATTGTTTCTCGATCGTTCCATGGAAGGTCACCCCTCAATCCCACACCAGAAATCCATATATGTAAGATCCCATCATATATATATACATCTCCCTTTGAATTTTTAGTTTTATCCTTTTTCTATATGCCTTGTTATGATATGAAGAGAATTATTGGGGAAAATGACTGAATATTCTAGGATAATTTTGTGAATTAATAGAGTTTTAATAAATGGGATGCAAGTTACCATGAGTTCCTGGAATGTTGAGAAACATTAAAGGGGGTTAAAGTTGTTTTATAAGTAAATTGGATGAAAATAATTTTAAAATCATTTATACATCATGTAAATGGATTACATGTTTTTTAATGTTTATGAGATTTTAAATTATAATTTATAGTGATGGTTTTTTTAGTGTATCAAATTACAAATAATTACAATGTGTGTAACTAGATTACATGAAATGTAATTCCCTAATCTGTAATTAGAAAATATTATGTACGAAGTATTTTTCATTCACCCACATGCATATTTTCTCTAATTAACCTTGGGAAACACTCTATGAAATTTTGGTTTTCAAACCTTGCTTCTAGACACCCCGATAATTATCAGATCCAAGGTATGTATGTTTGCTCCACTTTTCTATTCTCTCCCTTATTTTTCCAAATGTTGTAGTGTGATATATTGACCTTCTACATTGAGGGTTATTATATTTATAATTTTTATCTAGGACCATTTGGGTGATCATATAAACATTCATTATCGTGATCTCTTGTAGTTGGAAGAGTTTTTTGATCGAAAATGAATGGTAGGAGGAATAAACCTTTGTACTATGGTTTGATAATTGAAAATTATGTGAAATATTTCAATTGTGACAAAATTTCATGTACCAAATAAATAGAAATAATTAATTGAATTATTCCTTCTAGTCCCATTCGATCTAATTGGATATTGACAAGGCATGTGGCTAACATTCCGATGAGAGAACCCTTGAATATAAATGAATTGTTTAATGGATTATTGTGTATTTAGAATGAAATGGTTTGTGAATGATTTCGTGATATATGTTGTAACACCCCAATATGTCATGGTACATTATCTTTTTAAAGAAATTAAATTTATTATAATGCACACAACACTAACTTAGCTTTCATTACACACGATATTGTATTTATGTCAAACAATAATTTATCATTGTAATTATTTAAACGATATATTTATAACATATTTGTTAAATACTGTAATATTAATTGTAATAAATAAATTTTAAATGTTATTTATAATGTTTTCACATAAATAAAACATATTTATAATGATATTTATAAGTTTTGTTAAAATTGTTTTAATTTTAGAAATACTATTTTCATAAAGGAACTATTTTTTATAGCCATTGGTGAGAAATAATAAAATTAATTTTTGAAACTCATAAAAATTGAATTTTGTAAAAGATATAATTTTTGAATTCTGAAAATAAATATTATATTAGTGTGAATTTTGGGTATTTTTCTAAAAACATTTAATTTTTGATGAATAATGAAAAAACTACATTATTTTTAAGAACCCAGATTCTTGAATTAAATAATTATGTTACATTAAATCGATTTTAAAGTCTAAATAGATAAATAATACATATATTAACCCAATCAAGTTCATTGGAATAATTTTATGATAGAATTAGATTTAAAAATTCCTTGATGTTTTTAAACATCTATTTACCTGCCTTCTTTCCACATATGAAGATTTGCGTTAAATGTAATTTTACCTCATCTGTGAATAGAATTTTTAAAACTAGAAATTTATTATGGTAATGATTATGAATAATGTTGTCTAATACGATAAAAATAATTTTTGGTGAATAGTAAATTTATAATTTTATTTAGCATCATTAACGGTAGATAGGGTAATAAATGTTAAAAATATATTATAATAATATAAAATTACCCTAAAACATGTCCTAATTTCATTGGATATGTATTATTTGATGAGAATAAAACTTACAAAAAAATATGATACTTTTTAAGCCACTTGTGATAGATTAAAAAATGTATATTATAATATTTAAAAAAGAGTTAAAAATTTCACATTTAGATTTTAGTATCTATTTTTTTAATATAATGTTATATAAGTGATATTGTAACATCCTGTCTTTTTTGCAAAGTCATATCGGGGTCGGTTTCATGTACTTTTTCTTTCTTCTATGTTCGTTGTATTGGATAAGTGGCTTGGGCTGTGCTTGGGTGAGTTTTTAAGAAAAATTAATGGAGAGAGGGAAGTGTATAGTTGCACAATATTTCAAAAACAGTGCGCTTAAACCCAGGTAACCGTACAAAACGTGAATACCTAGACCAAGAAGTCTACATGGTTGGACATGGTTTACCCTAACTATACACCCCTACCTAGGAAACCATGCGTGTGGGTTTTAATTATCAAAAAATAGTTTTTAAATCACAATAACCCCTAAAACTCTTATATTCTGACCTAGTATCAGGCTTTAAAAATTCTAGGTGATTCCATAGACATTCGAAGGGATTCCAAGGTGAATTGAACATAGCTCTTCTAGATCTAAATCCTGGATTGAAGATCTACTCTTTTATCGTTATATTGATTTCATCCCATTACTTCTTCCATTATTTTATCTATCTTTCTTTGATCATTCATGGAATCTCTCTACTATTTCCATGGATCTAAACCAATGAGTTAAGATTTAGATCATGGATTTTGGATCTAGATAGAGATTTTCATGATCTTGATTATTTTAATTCTAGTTTTGGGTTTATGGATTTAGATCTGGATCTTGATCGACATCATTGTTCCTGTTGGATTTTAGTGATTTATGTTGGGATTCCATCTCCATCAACGAACTAAGTTATATTGTCTAAATTGAACTCTTATAGTCAGGGATTCGATATGTGTATCTGAGATTAATGATTTTCTAGCATCCCATTACTATTTACTTCTTGAATTTGAGTTATTAGGAATGTTAATTTGAATTGTTGATGATATGGAGATATTGATGATTAATTGATGATTTAACCATGGAATAATGGGGGCTACCCAATTAGATATTTGATTTGGAGATTTTTTTATTGGTTAAGATTTTATAAATAAAATATTTAATTGGTTGTGTTAAGATAAATATTATGTGAAATTAATTATGTGATGATTTTTGGATATGTAAGATAATTAATGGTGAATTAATTATGTGATATGATGTTTAATAAAGATAATTAATTGTGATAATTAATTATTATATGTTGATAATTGATTTGGAAAATTAATTCTGAAGAATCAACTATGAAATAAGATTTGGGTTGGTTGAATAATTAACTGATAAATTAATTAATGGGTTACGATCTTTGTTATTTATTGGGTTTTCTAATGGGTTTTGATATGTTTATCTAATCATTGGATTAGTAATTGAATGATGTTGTTAATTCTTGTGAATTAATTAATGATTTAAATGATATAGTATGTGGGTTCTAGACATGGCATTCTAGACAAATTTAGAAGCTGGGACTTGGAGATGGTGTCCCTCCCCAATAGTTATCCAAGCTTGTGATGTGAGGTGTTAGATATGGAGATCTTCACCGAATGAGATTTGGGGTGATTAACATGGAATTCAAAAAAATGAATGACATTAATAAATTATGATTTAAATGGGAGACGTGAATTGAAAATGAGACTAATGTGATTTTTAAATAATGAATGACAATGTGATAACTGGTTATTTATGAATTGTAATTATCCATTCATAAAATTTCATATACTACCTTTTGACTAGACTTTTTTGAGACCCATTTGGTGGTGGCCAACTGATTTATACTCACACCCTACTGGGACCGCCTAATCGGCAATTGAGAAGACTTTGTTGTTGAAGTAGATGATATGGGATAGACTCTCGGATAGGTTGATGTTTGGGAATTGTGCATGGGTGATTGAACCGAATGTGGTTTGAGACCCTCTTTGGAGTATTTGTGTATTTTATTTTAGTTGTGTTATATACACTTGATACTTGAATTGACAAAGAATGTTTTAGCTTTCAGTCAATTATTCTATTTCATGCTTTGATTATCATGTGACATGGTATTATATTGATTATATATATACTCCTACACTTGTTTTTTTCTACTATTGGTGTCTTATTCTGACAAAATAGGGTATAGTCTCTCCGTGGATAACATACCAGACCCTCACTGCTAGTTAGCACCCTCGCTACTAGTCAACATCATCTAGAGTATGGGGAGGCATGCTTGAGGGTATATGACTGACCATCTCAGGGAACCATTTTTTGGTGCCCCTGTCGGGATTTCACATAGTGCTATTAGAGGAGTTTTCTTTTATTTCTTATTATATTGACTAACTAGATTGTGAAAGGTAGACACAAGACTAGGAGGAGTCGGGGGTTAGTAATGAGCTCTTGCCAGGGAGTTAAAACCCCATGTATGGGGAGAAATCTGGGTACACGGGGTGGGATTATCGTTATAGTTGTTTGCTGTTATAGTTTGATATTATTTCACCATGGGTGATGTACTTGTCTTGTGATGTGATATTTGTTTTGATCAATATTTATCGTATATTTGTGGACTAAATAGGCATGAGAGTTTATTTTTCATCATTATTCTAGGAACATAGGGTTATTGTGACATGCATCATTTTAGGAACTCGTGGGAAAATGGGTTGTGGGTAAGTTGTTGAACCTAACCTATTTTCCCTTATTGTGATATTGCAATAATGATGAAAAATGAGAATAAATGGGTGTCTAATGAGAATATAGATTGATGAAATGAGTATGAATAATTAATTATTGAATTTATTAATTTGAGATAATTTTATTAAATAATGAGAATTTATTAATGATATTGTGATTACCCATATCAAGAAAGAACTAGGATAAGGATGGTTAAGGGTAGTGAAATTACCTCAGTGTTGACTGGGTTGAAAAAAAAGGGGGAAGTACATGTTTAAAATTATTGTGTATCTCTATCCTTCTATATAAATGTTATAATCTTCCATTATGTGACATGAGATATGTTCTTAAGTTTCTATAGATATGCCTCCATGACTCTTGTTGAGAAGGAAACCAAGATGTATGACCCAGAACAAACTTCCTTACATGGATCTTGAAAAACCATTAGTGCCAACTATAGAGGAGGGGGATCAGTTCTAAGATAACCTTCATCCTTTCATGCAATTCATAAAGAGAGGCCTAGGGTGGGTTCTAAAGGGCATGTTGAAGATTAAAAGGGAGTTTCAGCTACAACACCCTCTGACTTTTACTAGAGAGGGTGGACCTAGGGGATATGAATTCTAGAATGAATCCATAGAGACGATACTTAATGAAATGGAAAGTCCGAATGAGAGGAGGGTAAAGTTGGATACTTATATGATATTTGGGTCAATGAATCGCTGGTGGGACATTCATGTATGATCTCGATAGACTGGTGATATTGTTATGGAAGAAAATTATATTGAAGTTATTAGAACACTTCTATATGGAAACAATAAGGCAAGAGAAGGCTTCAGCGATTTTGAATCTGACCTAGGGGAGCATGTCAATAGTGGATTATGCTAAATGTTTCATATATTTAAAGAATTTTTTTGTATCTTTGGTGGTAGATGATGTTTCGTTGGAAAAATGATTTTAGGACGGACTAAAGGGTAAGATTAAGTCCTAGTTGAATATCTTATGGCTGAAAAGGTTTTCAGAAGTGCTGAATAAGGATCTCATTTAAGAGGAGAACATTAAGGTGGATTCGAGTACGAGATATGTAGTTATCACTGGAAAATCAGAGAGTGAACCTTCTGAGAGTAGGAAGCTATGTTATGAGAACCTTATTCAGGATTGTGGAATGAATTTTTGAAAATCAAGAGGTGCAGTTTCACCGGATCTTACTCATGTGTTTGTTTCCAATGAGATAGGTCATGACACTATCACACATATTTTTCTCGACCACCTATAAAGTTTTGGTTTAATGGCAGGATGGGGCACCTAAAAAAGTTCTGTGTGAAGCAGTGGCAGGATAGTGCGGAGGGAGTAGCTGTGTTGAGTAAGATTGTGGGAAGGGGGTATTCTACAACTTATAGGTCTCGCATCTAGAGTTCTACTGGAAGATGCAGTAGAGGTATTGGACATTGTGCATCAGGGTATGAGCATCTATTTTAGCAGAGTGGTGCTACTCAGGGTAGTCATATAACAACACCAGGAAGAGGGGCAAGATATTTACATGCATTACAACCTACACTTGTGTAAAGAAATGATGTTCCATCGACAGTGAGAGTTACTATTATAGTAGATTCTATTTTAGCTAGTTCATTGTATTACACTAGTTCCTCTTATTACTTTACATAATAAAATCTTTTTAAAAGATTGAGTTTATAGGTTGAGTCCGTAAGTGGAATAATGAATATCAATATACCGTTGGGAACACAGTTTAGAGATATCTATTTATGCAAGGGATGTTTATTAGAGACCGGAGTGTATTGTTTATTTTTGGATCTCTATGTCCTTGATAAGATGGGCTTTGACCTGATTATGGGTATGGATAGTCTAGTCACAAACTGAGACCACAATGATTGTTACCAGAGAAGGGCGACCTTTGTGTCTCTTAAAGGTGACCAATATATTTATCATGGATAATGGGATATCCATGAATGCCTAACTAGGCCACTTACATAGAAACTGGGAGATCTCACATCCAAAGTTCCTAGTATTTTTCTCAATGATGGGAGTGGTAGGAAATACTTCCTTCAACTAGTAGTAGAACTATTTCAAGATGTTTTCTTAAGACTTCTCTGGGTTTACACATAATAGAGATATAGAATTCACTATTGATCTCATGTCAGGGGCTGATCCAATATCTGTTCCACCTTATAGAATGTAACTGACTAAGCTTCAAGGGCTCAAGACTCAGTTGTAGGAATTGAAGGATAATGGGTTTATCCATCCCAGTATGTCACCATGGGGATCACCTGTGTAGTATGAAAATAGGGTAGAAGGGAGTTTACATTTGTGTTTTGATTACAAGAAGCTGATAAAAAATGACTATAAAGAACCGATATCTACTTAAACGTATCGATGAACTATTTCACCAGCTAAATGGGTATTTTGGGTTCTCAAATATTGATATGAGATCAAGGTATCATTACGTGAGATTTTGGACCTCTGATATATAGATAATCTCTTTCAAAAGAAGGTATGGCCTTTATAAGTTTTTCATAATTCCATCTGTGTTGAAAAACTCTCCAGTATTGTTAATGGCCTTGATGAACAAAATCTTTCATTCATACCTGGATTAGTTTGTTGTGGTGTTTGTGGATGACATCTTGGGGTACTCCAAGTCTCATGACAGTAATTCACAATATACTGAAATCATATTGAGTACACTAAGAGTGCTACTATTATAAGCCATGAAATCTAAGTGTCAGTTTTGGATTGACAGGGTACACGTTTTGGGGAACATCATAATGGAAGAAGGTGTGGCAGTTGACCCAGAAAATGTACAGGAAGTTGTTTCATGGGAAGAGTTCAAGAATGTTTTTAATATGAAAATATTTTTGGGATTAGCTAGATATTATAGCAGGTTCATACATGCCTTTTCTCGATTGTAAGAGTCGGTTTTATGTTTGAAAATTAAAGTGTTAATGTATGAGTGGACAGAAACATGTGAGAATTATTTATCGGAGTTGATGAAGCGCTTGAAATCTACACCCATTTTGATACCATTTGAGCCTGGTGGGGAGTATATTCTGTATTGTGCAGCTTCTGGGATTGGACTCATAGTTGTGTTGATGCTAGTGGATCGAGTGGTAGCTTATGGGTCTCGGTAGTTGAGGCCACATGAACGGAATTACCATAAACATGTCCTCGAGTTGGAAGTATTGGTTTATTCTCTTATGTGTTCATGAAACCATCTTTTGGGTGAAAATGTTACAGTTTTTACAGATCACAAAAGCTTGAAGTTCATCTTTTCACAGTGTGACTTGAATCTTAGGCAGCGAATATGGGTAGAGTATATGCATCACTTTTATTTTAAACTAGCATATACACCAGGACTGAGGAATTGTGTGGATGATTCCTTGAGCAAGAAAAACTCAGACACATTTGGTACATGAATCAATTTTCGAGTGTAAGATGATGACTTTACTGGCCGAAATGATTGTGGTGGTTCAGAAGAGTCAGGAGAAGATGACTCTGGTCTCGTTAGTAGTGGAGTCTACACACTTGAGATAGATAAAGGATATACAGTACGAGGATCTAGAGTGTTTATCCTATAGGAAAGTTGTGAAGGTGTAGAGACACCTTCAGACTGGTTTATAGATTATGATGAGGTCATCTATGTGAAAATTAGGTTGTTGTGCCTACAATTTTTCGAGAGGAACTCAAGCAAGAATTTCATGCCTTAAAGTGGGCGGTATATCCTGGGGTGACAAAAATGTGTCATGACATATGATGATAGTTTTTCTGTCCAGACATGAGAAATGAGATAGTAGGGTATGTAACAAGGTGTTTCACTTGTCAGCAAGTGAAATAAAAACATCAATGACCTATAGGCCTATTACATCCATTTCTTATTTCGAAATATAAGTGGGACATCGTAGTTATGGATTTTCTGTTAGGTATTCCAAATATTCTTATGGAAAATGGTTCTATTTGGGACATTATGGATCGACTGATGAAGGTAGAACATTTCTGATCTATAAGGGAAACCATTCTAGTAGAACACATGGGAGAACGATATGTACGAGAGATAGTTCTTTTGCATGGGGTCCCATGGACTATAGTTTCATATCACAACTCGTGCTTTAGTTGACGCTTCTAAAATAGATTATAAAAGGATCTTGTCACATAGGTTTTGTTATGTAAGTCTTTCTACCCTCAAAATGATGGGAAGTCAGAGCATACCATATAGGCGTTAGACGATATGTTGTAGGCATGTGTTCTTAACATTGGTGGTTCTTGGGAGAAGCACTTGGATTTACTGAAGTTATCTTATAACAACAGTTATCATAAAACTATAAAAATAGAACCATACGACGAACATTATGGTAGACCATCTAGATCACTACTATGTTGGATAGAGGTGGGTGAGTCATAGTTGTTGGGACAGAGTCTCGCATAGGATACACCAGAGATGGTTGAGTTAATTTGAAAACATATGGGAATGACTCGCTGTAAGTTGAAATCATATGATGATAGGTAGAGATGACCCCTATAGTTTTTATATTGTGATCATGTATTCTATAAAGTGTCTCCAAGGTTGGTTCACCACAGGATATGGAGGCAGGGCATGTTGGTGCCCAGGTTTGTAAGACTTTTTGAGGTAGTGGCATGAATCGGGCCGATGGCGTACCGATTGGCCCATCCATAGAATTTCATCTCTATGTATGATGTTTTCCATGTGTCACAACTATGAAGGTATCACCCAAAAACTTCTCATGTGATCGATGTGTATGTGGTTGACCTCAAGAGAGATGATTCCTTTGGGTAGAATGTGATACGTGTGCTAGATCATAGTGAGAAAGTGATGTGGGGAAAGACAATGTCGCTAGTTCGTTTGTTATGGAAACATGGAAGTGTTCAAGAGGATGCAAGGGAATGGGAAGCAGGCATGAGGGCTTAATGAACCAAAAAATTTATCCCAAAATAATAGTGAATTTCGAGAGTGCATCTAAATATTAAGCTATTATAAGTTGGGGAGATTGTAATATCTTTGCCTTTTTACAAAGTTATCATGGGCTCGTTTTTAGGTACTTTTCACTTCTTCTAAGTACCCTTGATTGGTGTTGTGAGTTGGGGTGTATTTGGGTGAGTTTTTAAGATAAATTAATTGATAAAGGGTAGTACAATGCTTTCCGGCCATTCGAATAACCTTGCGCCTAATCCAAGGTTACTGTGTGAATTGTGAAAAACTAGACAGAGAGGTCTACAGTGTTGGAAAAAGGTTTACACTATCTGTATTCCCCATCCTAGGAAACTGTGCACGTTGGTTATAAATATCCAAAAATTAGTTTTTAAATCACATGAACTCCTAAAAATAATCTATTTCAACCTAGTAATGGGATTTTCATATTCTAGGATATCCTAAATCCATCTAGAGGGATTGAAAGGTTATTTGAACACTATTATTTGAGATCTAAAGCCTGGATTGAAGATCCTCCCTCTTATCAGTAAGTGGATTTCATCTCATTTCTTATTCCATTCTTTCCTCTATTTTTTTGATCTTTTCATGGGAGATCTCCAATGCTTCCATGGATCTAAACCTTTGATTTTAGATCTATCTCTATGATTGAGTATTTTGATCAAGAGTTGCAAGATCCTTCTAATTTTGATCTTAATTTTATGTTTCTGGTTTTAGATCTATATCTTGAACAATGTCATTGTGCAAATTAGATTTTGGGGATTTTCATTGGTCTTACATCTGTCAATGAACTGAGTTAGGTTATGTAATTCAAACTCCCATATTTTTGGATTTGATAGGTGTATATTATATTATTGATATTCTAGCTTCCCATGATAATTAATTTCCTAAATTAGAGTAATTAGGAATGATAATTTTACATGTTGATGATTTAGAGATATAGATGATTAATTGATTATTTAATCATGGAAAAGGGGACTTCCCTATTATAAATTTTATTTAGGTATTTTATCATGCATTGAGATAGTGTAATTCACATATTTAATGGGTTTTGTTTAGATAATTAATTTTGGGAATTAATTATGAGATGATGTTTGGCTGTGTAGGATAATTAATGTTGAATTAGTTAATTTCCCTGATGATAATTAAAGATAATTAACTGTGATAATTAATTATGATAAGTTGATATTTTATTTGGATAATAAATTTTGAAGTATTAACTATTGAATAATATTTGTGTTTATTGATTAATTAATTGAATAATTAATTAATGGGTTATGTTATTAATTAGTTGTTGTGTTAACTAATGGGATTTTTTTAACTAATAATTTGATTACTAGGAGAATTATGTCATTAATGATTGTTAATTAATGAATTATTTAATTGATTGATAATTTTGGAGCAGGACATGGCAGTGTAGACTGATTTAGAAGTTGGGACTTGGACATGGCATTCCTCCCCAATAGTTATCCAAGAATGTGATGCAGGGTGATAGAAATTATCTTATACAGTAAATGAAATTTGGGGTGTTAGATATGGTGATCTACACCGAATGTGATTTAGGGTTATTAACATGGTGTTCAACACCAAATTAACGACACTAATGAATTATGATTTAAATGGAAGACATGAATTGAAACCGAGTCTAATGTGATGATTAAATAATGAATGTCAATGTGGTAACTAGATTTTTATGCATTGTATGTATTTATTCATAGAATTATATACATTTATTTTAACTAGACTTGTATTAGACACCGTTGGTGGGGCCCTACTGAGTTGTACTCACATCCTACTCGAGATTCCTGATCGGTACTTGAGCATAGTTTGTTGTTGTAGGGCAGGATAAGGGAAATGCCCTATGATAGGATTTTATTTTGGGAATAGAGCATGGGTGAGGGAACCATATGTGTTTTGGGACCCGATTTGGAGTCGTTGTGTCTTTTATTTTTGTTTCATTGTAGAGAGATGACACTTACATTGACATATCATGTTTTCCATTTCAATTGAGTATTGTATTTCCAGCTTTGGCTATCAAGTGACATGGTATTTTTGTGGTTATATATATGATTATGCACTTTTTTATTGATTTTTTCTCCAATTGATGTATTATTCTGATAAAATAGGGCATATTATCCCCATGACTAACTTAGCATACCCTCGCTGCTAGTCGACACCCACTAGTGTACGGGGAGGCACGCTTGGGGCATGTGACCGACCAACTTGGGGCACCGTTTTGTGGAACCCGATTCGGGGCGTCAAAAATATGTTCAACTATAAATAGAAATTAGATATAAAATAAATTTATATACATCATGATTATATATTTATAATTTTTAGACCTTAAATAATTAAATTAAATGGTGAAACAATGATGATGTAGTAATTGTTTAATTAATTTAGATATCAAATAAATGATATTAAAAATATTAAAATAAATATAATTTGAAATAATTAATAACATAAACTAATTTTACATAAAAAATATAATTTTTATTTTTATATTTTAAGTATTGGTTAGAATTTATCATTTTTGTTTGATATTTTTTAAATTGAAAATATTGAATAGTATTATAATTAACATAAATGATATTTTAAAATAAATACTATTGTATTAAATGATATAACAATCATAAAAATCTATGGTTCAGAAAAATGACTTGTGAAATGTAAAATATTATATTAATGATCCAATTAGGGATATTTTTTCATTTTAATGTAAATCTATTAACCATATAGTGTAAAAATAAACGAAGACACAGTAAGAGTTAAACTGTTTATCTATGAGTTAAATTCAAAGGGTAATGTTAATTTTATGATATAAAAAAGTAAAAAATTAATTAGATAAGGTTATTTCAACCCATCTACATCCTAGCCTCTATATTAAACACTTTAGATATCTTTGAAAACAAAAATAAATTTATAATAAATTAACATTTTAATATATTCCTAAAGGTTCTCCCACATCTCTTGTAAAAGTAATATTATCATTCTCTCAATTCACACCTCTAATACCAATTTTATTAGCCAATACCTAACCATTTCCTCTCCCAAATTCCTTTATAACATCCTTGAGGCCAAAAATTGCGTAAATATTAATCCTGTGGAGTCATTTTGTGCAAATCAAAAGGACATTACCGAAAAATGGGTAATTATTTTATCACCTCATTCAAAGTTCTGTTCCTCTTCTACTTCATCTTAATTAGTAGTTTCTACAATAAATTAATAACTAAAAAATATAATTTATTCTTACATTTTTTATTATTATGGTACAACCATATTTTTCTTTTTACAAATCCTTTGAAAAATAATATCACCATACATGTGTGTGTATGTCTTACCACCTCTACATCGTGGTTGAAACTATTTTTTGTTACACTTTTTTGTCTATGGGAATAAAGATGAATATAAATAATTTAAATAATAAATATAACATGATATTGATTCATTACAATTCATATTACATACAATTATTTTCTATTTGACCATTAAGGGAATGATATTGTCACCCATGCGTATGTACAACATACTGTCTCTACGACACGATGTGATTCATCTTCCACATTCACCCATCAAGGATATATATATATAAATATTATTATTAATTAAGATATTTATGACATAATAATAATATCATAATAATATATATATATATATATATATATATTTGTTCATATATTTCATTCACTTACATTCATTCAATATGATAAGAAAACTGAAACAACGTTCATGCGTACATATGGTCTATCGTCCCCATGAACAATGTATTCCATTTCATATATCTATCTATTATATATATTTATATTATTAATATATATTATACTATAAATATTATTAATATTATTTTAAAAGTTAATAATATGTTTAAAATAACTATACATGATCTTCAGACTCGTACGGAGTGAATCAGACCTATGGTAAAGGAATTTGGTCAAAAATCTAATTTTTGTGACATATAGGCAATATTCAAAACCTATTCATTGTGTGGGGTATAGGTATTGACCATATTATATTTAATATCATGAAATCATTTTCATCATGGTATTGAATCATTCAATTGATGATATCAGGCTTATAATTTAACTGTTCAAGGTGGTATGGGATGCTTTGAATGGTTAAAGACTTATTCCTTTCCCAATTTCAATATTTACAATATAAGTTTATCTAACTATTTATATGGATATAATGGGATTATAAAAGACATTTTATTTCTATTTTTATTATCTTTCAAATGTTTTCAAAAAATTATTCTTTTAATGTTTTCATGTAAGGGTTAATTTTAAAATCTAATTATTATCTGAGGTTGTTTATACGTAAGTATATACTATGTTTTATTTATCATCCATGTCCATGTTTCATAAAATTTATTTCAAAAAATTAATTATAATTATTTGATTCATTTTTTCCCATGTTTGAATTTTTTTTAAATTTTTTTCAAATGGAATATTTCAGCCTTTTTACCAACAAATTTTTTTTATGTTTTTGAAAAATGAAGGAAGGAATGTTTTTTTAACTTATATGGTGTAAGAATATATTATATACTGTTATGATGCCCTAAGTTTTTGAATCTTCCCTTACAAGCTTACAAGGTTATTTTTAAAATTATTTTTTTATAATTGAACATGCTTTTAAATTATTTCAATGTAAAAAAAGTGATATTTCATTCAAATATTATTAATCATTTGGTTATATTTCTTTCATCTATGTGAGCATCCTTTGTTGGATTTTATGCTTAATTGCGGTGGATTTATATGATACAAACAACCATATTGTAAGGAAGAGTTTATGTTTTGTTTGACTATGGATGTGTTAATTTGAGACCATTTATATCTTATGGATAAAGTATTAACATATCATCTTATAGTTTTAATATTAATATTTATATTGCTTATGTTTCACCCTTTCCATATAAGGGATGAATTGGAATTAGAAGGAAATGGGTTGGGAACAGTTAATGAAATCCCAATGTGTTGGGGACCGGTTAATAAAATCTATTGGGGTTGGGGACCAGTTAATGGAATCCCTACGGGTTGGAAACCATTTAATTAAGTCCCATAGATGCATTAATAGTTCTCATGAAACAAACTTATATAGGTTTTGACTAACAACTTACCTGTTTGGTCTTCGAAAGAGGCCTTGATGGTATTCCAAACATTATGCATTCCCTTGTTATATGTTTAGTTATTGATATTCCATGTAATTATTCAAATAGTATAATATCCATGTGAATGTTTAAATGCCATTATTTGAATTTTTTCCATATTATACTGATGGTATTGTTAAAAAGGCTTGTGTTTTTTGTTTATACCTTGACATAAATGTTTGAGATTTTTTATGAATGATTTTTCTCTATTGATTAACCCTACTAGGCATCTAAACTCACCCATTTCTTATGTTTTATTTTTCCAGTATTCCAAGTAGTGTATTATGATTTATATGTTGTGTAAATCTAGTAGAATAATGGAATTATCAAAGGATTATCAATTTTTTATTTTACCTTCTGAATTGTAATGTTATGTTCATGTATCTAATCAATTTTCCAATACTACTAAAATGATCAGTCCATTGAGATGTGATTCCCAGTGATCTTATCCATGTATTAAAATAACACTCCAGCTCCAGGATTCAAGTTATTGGGCATTAAATTTGGTATCAGAAGAATTTTAACAACAACTATGGAAATTATATTTAGAAAACATTGAATATAAAACACTACCCTATGAATTAATTTGAGGATAAGTATATGCATAAGATATCATCAATTAGTTTTCGAAATGGGTAACCTTGGTTAGTCCTATGGAAAATTTCATTGAGAATAATATTTAATGAGTTAGAGATCCTACAAATGATTCTTCATGAATGCATCAGTATGATTATTGTTTCTCCCATTATGCTTTGTGTTTTGGTCAATGGTTTTAATCATCATGGTTATACATGAAATGGTTATAATGATGATAATGATGTAGAGAAAACAGAAAAATTAGATGAAGGATGTATTAATGAATAAGATGATGAAGCCTAGTTAATGTTTTAATAGTGAATTAGAATGATTAAGGTTATTTTTAACATGGATTCATGAATTAGTACATCAATGGTTATATGGTTATAAGATTAATGAGAAATGTATATAAGGATTGTACTAAAATATTAATTCTTTAATGATTTTGAAGCATTAGATTTTTCATTAATGATTTAAAGGCGATCAAATATTTTGTATGTGACAATAAGAGATACATTATGTTGTTTGGTGAATATGATGTTAAGATTTATTTAAAAAACATAGAGACCTTTTGGATATTGAATTTAGATGGAAGTATTTTCTTAAAGTCCTAAAAGAGGAATGGATTATGTTGAACATTATATATTATGGTTTGTGTTTAATATATGATTTATTGGATATTTTGGGATAATCATTTTTTTAGTAAACATTTAATGGACGAATGAAATACTTATGGATCATAAAATTAAATAACAGTGCTTTATGCTTAATTAATCCTCTTGAATATACTTCTCCAAGTGAATGAATCGACGTTAAAATAGATCAAAGATCATCCAAAGGATAACATTGATACATGGAATGAATTCACGTAATTTCTTAGGAGTTCTTACCTGAATAGTAAAATAATTCCCCAACTCAAAGAAGAAGTATCTAAAAAAGTTTCATCGTAATACATTAATTTCTATTGAACTAATGATATTTAAAATAATAATAGATTTATGACTTTGAGGCCCTCAATTTTCTATTTACTGTTCACTTGTATGTCATTGAATACCTTAATCACTTCATATAAATATATATATTTCCCTCCAATTGTGAATCACTAATTTCCACTATTTTCACCTTTTTGAAAGCCTAATTTTTTGGTGACCTTCAAATTTCGTGTTCCCCTTATTAATAGTAAATTTTTGTAACCATATTTCTGATGCATGATTTCCAAAATGGTATTTTCTACTATCAATATTTTATTTTATAGACCAATTTCAAATTAAAAGGATAAATTTATTGAAGGATGGGATAATGTAACACCCCCAAGATATCAGGGTAAATTATCTTTTTATTGAAATTAAATAGCATATATTATAAGAAAAACTGATTTGTCTTATGTTACAAACAATATTCAGATTATGAAAACAATAATTTAGCATTGTAATTATTTAAATGATATATTTATAACTTATCCATTAAATTTAGAAATATAAATAGAAAAAAAGTTAAAATGTTATTTATAATGTTTTCACATTAATTAAACTTATTTATAATGAAATGTATATGTTTCGGTAAAATAGTAAAATGTTTAGAAATACAATTTTCATAAAGGAAATATTTTTATATCCTTTTTGAACAATAATAAAATTATTTTTAAATATTCCTAGAAATTTAATTTTGTAAAATATACATAATTTTTTTATTCAAAATATAAAAATTATCTTAAGGTGAGTTTTTTTTAAAAACAATCAATTTTTGATGAATAGTGAAAAACACTACATTATTTTTAAAGAACCGAATTTTTCATTTAAAATTTAATATCAAATTTAATTTAATTTTAAGTAAAAATATATTAAAAATAAATATATTATCCCAATTTACATCATTAGAGTAATTTTTATAATAGAATTAGATATAAAAATTCATTATAATTTTTAAGGTCTTTTTACCCACTTTCTAGACACATTTGTAGATTGTAATTAAACATAAATTTACCGCTTATGTGAATTAAATTTGAAAAAATATACATATATGGTTGTAATCAGTTTTTAAAATGTGGAACAATTACATCAAAATATTTTTTTTGAATATTAAATTTCGAATTTTATTTTCCACAGTTAACGATAAATATGGTAACTAATGGTAGAAATAATATTATAATAATATGAAATTACCTTAAAACATGTCTTAATTTCATTGGATAAGTATTTTTAGACCAAAAAAGTTTTTATTTTGAAATTATGATTCTTTTTAAGCCACATGTGTTAGTTTATGAAATTTATTATATTTTATTTAAAGGAGTGTTAAAAAGATCATATTAAAATTTTAAAAAATATATTATTTTTATTATAATGTTATATAAGTTATATGAATGATTATAATTTTTATTTAAGAATATAACAAATTTATGTATATAAAGATTATTTATTTATAATTTTAAGAGAGTATATAATTTAATTAAAGTTTTAATCAATGATGATGCATTAATTGTTTTATTAATGGAGATATCAAATAAATGATATTAAAAATATTAAAATAAATATTATTTGACTTAATTAATGAAATAAAATAATTTTATACATACATTAGTCATGTTAGTAACATATTTATTGTATTGGTTCTATGTTATCATGTTGGTTTGATATTTTTAAAAATGAAAGTATTGAATATTATTAAAATTGACATAAAAGATATTTTAAAATGAATACACTTTATTAAATTATTTAAAATTCATAAAAATATACGTTCCGGAAAACTAACTTGAAAAATGTCAAATCTGTCATAATGTATCCAATTGGGGTTATTTTGGAATTTTATAGAAACAATATGAACCATATAGAATAAAAATACAAGAATATGCAGTAATTGATAAACTATTTAACTAAGGGTTCTATCCAAAAGATAAGGTTAATTTTTTAATCTAAACATGTCAAAAATATTATTTATTATTTAATTTAGACTCATGAAAATATTATACTTTAAATAAATCACTTTTGAGAATTTGAAACTGAAAATTAATTTATAATAAATTATTATTTTAAGATCTTACAAGAGTTCCCCTCACCTCTCTTATAAAAGGGTACATCTCATTATCTTTATTCACACCTCCAAATCCCTCTATCTCATCCAAACCCTACCAATTTTATCTCCAAACACAACTTAGTACATCCTAGAGTCCATATATTATGAATAATTCCATTCTACGGAGCCCCTTTGTTCAAATAAAAACGAGATAACTAAAAAATAGGTAATTGTTTTATCACCAAATTCAATGTTATTTTCTTCTGCTACATCCTATTTATATGTTATTTTCATAATAAAGTTATAATCACAAAATTTACTATATTATGAGACATTGTTTTTATGGTATAACCATATTCCTCATTTTACTCATCTTATAGAAAATAATATCACCATGGGTTCATACATATGGTTTACCGTCTCCACTCCATGTTGTAAACTCTTTTACATTACACATTATTAATACGTGTATTAAGATGAATATAATGAATTTAGATAATAAATATAACATGATATTGTTTATGTAAAATTCATATTCTATTCAATCCCTTTCTGTTTAACCATTAAGGAAATGATAAGGTTTCTCATGCGTACGTATGGCTTACCGTTTCCACGATAGGATGAGATTAATCTTCCATATTCATCATTCAAGGATGATTACAAAAATATTTATTATTATTAATAATTAAATCTATGAAATAATAATTCTACTGGAATAATGTATATATATATATATATTTCATTCACTTAAATCTATTCAATACAATTAGAAAATGGAAACAATGCTCATGTGTACGTATGACTTATCGTCTCTAAGAACATCATATTTCATTTAATATATCTATCTATTGTATATATTTATATTCTGAATATATATGATATCATTAATATTATTATGATTCCCTTAAAAGATAATAATTTGTTAAAATCAACTATATAGGAGCTTCAGACACTTATGTAGTGAATCAAACCTAGGGTAAGGGAATTCTATCTCACTTTTAATTTTTGTGATATACAAGCCATATTGAAACCTATTTATTATGAGGGGTTTATGTATTTCCTCGATTATATTTAATATCATGAATTCATTTTATTCAGGGTATTTATATATTTATTTGATGATATCAGTCTTATGATTTAAATTTTTAGAGTTGTATGGGACGCTTTGAATGTTTAAAGAATTAATCCTTTCTCAATTTACATATTCTTGATATTATTTAAAATAACTATTTATAAGATTATAAATGAAATATAATGACAATTTTATGGTTATTTTTATGTTAATTAAAATGTTCTCAAAAGAAAATATTTTAATCGTTTCATGTAAGGTTTAATTTCACAATATCATTATTATCCAAGGTTGTTTATACATATGTATCAATTGCGTCATATTTATCATCAATGTCTATGTTTCTTAAAATGATTTCAAATAATTATCGATAAATATTTAAAGTAATTATTACCCATGTTTTAATTTTTATAAAATGTACGGAATAGAATCTTTATGTGAATTTCAAAATAATGTACATTATTATGTTTTTGAAAAATTATGGAAATCATTTTATTATATTATACAACATTAGTGAGTATTTACCACCATTTTTACTCATTATCATTTTGAAGCTTACCTTACAATATTAAATGGTTAATTTTAAAAGAAATTATTTCTTTTATAATTTCACATGATTTTAAATAATTTAAATATAAATAATAGATATTTATTTCAAATATTAATAATGATTTTGTTAGATTTATTTCATCTATATAAACATAATTTGTTTGATTTTATTTTTAATTGAGTATGATTTATTATGATACAATCATCCGTATTGTATTGAAGATTTTATGTTATATTTGACTGTGGATGTGCTATGTTGATACCATTCATGGATTATAGTTAAATTAATAACATTTCATATGATAGTTTTAATATGAATATTTTTGTTGGTTATGTTTCACCCATTTCATATGATGAATGAATTGGACATAGAAAAAAATGGGTACGGGAACATTTAATGAAATCTAAACGGGTTAAAGACTCATTAATGAATTCCCTAGGAGTTGGGGACAGGTTAATGAAAGCCCTAAGAGTTGGGGACGGGTTAATAAAATCCCCTCAATGCATCAATTGTACTCATGAGACAAACTAATTTGGGTTTTGACTATCTTCTTACTCATACGGTCTTGGTATGAGGCTTTTATGGTTTGCCTGACATTATACATTCACTTATTATAAGTTTAGTTATTGAAATTCCATGTGAATTTTCAACTATTAGAATATCCATGTGAATGTTTAAATGGAATTATTTGATTTATTCATTCGATATTTTACTGAAGCTAATGTTTAAAAGTCTTTTGTTTAATTTTATACCTTTCTTTAAAATTTTATGACTTTTTTGAAAGATTATTTTTTATTGTTTAACCTTATTGATCATCTGCGTTCACTACTTTCTCATGTTTGATTTTCCCAAGATTCTAGGAAGGATATTATGATTTATATATATGGTTAAGATAGGATTATAGTGTCATTCTTAATGGAATTTTCACTCTTTATTTTATGTTTTGAATTGTAATGTAAATTTCATGTATGTAATCAAATTTACAAGATTTATAAACACATAGATCCTTTAGGATATGGTTCTTTGTAATCATGCCATTGTATTAAAGTAATGCACCTGATCCAGGCTTCTGGGGTCAGGTCATTATTGTTGATATCATAGGAAGTTTAAGAACAACCTTAAAAATTATATTTAGAAAACATATATTAGAAAACACGGACCTGTGAATGAACATGAGGATAAGTCTATGTATAATATATCATCAATTATATTTGGTAATTGATAACCTAGGTTAATCCTATGGAAAAAGTCATTGAGAAGAAGATTCCACAATTTAGATATCCTATAAATGATTCTTCATGAATACATTATAATGATTAGTGTTTCTCCAATAATGATTTCTATATTGGTCAATGGTTTGAATCACCATGGTTATGCATGTAATGGTTATACTGTTGATAATGAAGAAGTGAAAAAAGAAAAGGAGATCAAATGATGTATTAAAGTATAAGATGATAAATCATTGTTAATGGTTTAATAGTGAAATGAAACTATTAAGGTTATTTTTTACTTGGATTCAAGAATTATTACAACAAAGGTTCTATTGTTATAATATATATGAGACATATATAATGATTGTACTATAATATTTCTTCTTTAGTGATTTTGGAGAATAAGAGTTTTCATTTATGTTTTAAAGGTGATAATATATTTTGTATGTGACAATATGTGCTACATTACATTGTTTAGGGAATTTGTGGTGAAAATTGATTTTAAAATTTCAAATACCTTTTTAGGTAGTGACATTGGATGGAATTTTTTTTTTTCCGATCATAAAATTGGAGAGGATTACAATGAACATTATATAATATTGTTTTAGGTTAAAATATAATTTATTGGATTCTTTTGGATAATAATTTTGGATTTTATAAAAAATTTAATGGATGTTTAAAATAATTATGGACCATAAAATTTGTTAAAAGTACATCATTCGTAATGAATAATCGTTAACATCCCTCTCTAGGTGAATGAACCAATGTGAAATAGACCAAAGAACATCCAAAGGTTGACATTGACAATGGAATTAAATAAAGTAATTTTTCTTGAGTTCATACCTAAATAGTACAATAATTCCCGAACTCTAGGAATAATAATATAAAAAAGTATTATCCTAATACATTAATTTTTTTGAACCGATGGTATTTAAAATCATCATAGATTTATGTCTTTAAGGCCCCCAATTTTCTATATATTGTTCAATTGTTTATGATTTATGACCTCAATAACTCCCTATAAATAATAATGTTTTCCCTCCATGTATGTATCAGTACATTTCAATAATGTTCCCCTTTTCAAAATCCAAATTTGGTGTTTTCAATCACATTTCCTTTTCCCTCTTGTTAGGTGTATATATTAGTAACCCTATTTATGATGTGAGTTTTCTGCAAAGGATTTTTTTTAGTATCATCCTTTTATTTTTGAAGTCCAATTTCAAATTTCATGGATGAAACATAATGAAGGAGGGTAGTATGTGACACTACTATATTTTAGGGTACATTATCTTTTTAAACAAATTCAATAGCTTATATATCACACAATACTGACTCAGTTTGCATTACATGCTAGACTGAGTTTAAGAAAAGAAACACTTTAGCATTTTATGTATTTAAACAATATAGTAATAACATATCCATTAAATATAGTAATATAAATAGTAATAAATAACTTTTAAATGTTATTTATAATTTTCTCACATAAATAAAGCATATTTATAGTGAAATTTATATGTTTCAGTACTATAGGAATATGTATAGAAATGCTATTTTCTTAATGGAAATAAATTTTATATCCTTTTATGAACCGAAATTAAAATAAATTTAAACATTAATAGAAATTGAATTTTGTAAAATAGACATCATTTTTGAATTCAAAATATCAATATTAGCTTAGGGGGAATTTTTTATATTTTTCTGAAAGAATTCAATCTTTGATGAATAGTGAGAAACACTACATTACTATTAAAAAATAGACATTTTAATTTACATAATTATTATACTTCATCATGATTATAAAGTTAATATAGTTAAATAATTCATATATTAACCTAATTTATGTCATTTTAATCATTTTTTTAAAATAATTAGATATAAAAATTCATTGAACTTTGTTAATGTCTTTTTACTCGCCTTCAAGCCACAGTTGTAGATTAGCATTAAATGTAATTTTCAAACCCTGTGAATTTAATTTTAAAAATATAAAGACATATTTGTTATCAGTATGAAAAATATGGTCTAATAAGATAAAAATATTTTCTGGTAAATAGTAACTTTTGAATTTTATTTACAAGAGTTGAAGATAAATATGGTAATTGAATGTAAAAATAATATTATAATAATATAAAATCACTATAACACTTGTACTAATTTTATTGGACATGTATGTTTTGACCAAAATCATATTTAGGTCTCAAATATGTTCCCTTTAAGACACTTTTGACAGATTAGGTCATTTATTATTTTTTATTTAAAGAAGGGTTAAAAATATCATATTAAAATTTAAATAATTGTTTTTTTAAAATAAGGTCATATAAGTGAAATGGTTGACTATAAATATTATATAGAAATCATATAAATTTATTTAAATTATGATAAATTTTTATGGTTTTTATACATTAAATAATTAAATTAAATGATTACATAATAATGATGGAATAATTGTTGATCTTATTGAGATGTCCAATAAATGATTTTCAAAATATGAGAATAAATATAATTTTTCATAATAAATGACGTACACTAATTTTATAGATATCCTAGACATGTTATTGACTTATTTTAAGTATTTTTTTGATGTTATAAAGTTGGTTTTATATTTTGAAAAATAAAAATCTTGAATAGTATTAAAATTGATAGAAATGATATTTTAAAATGAATAGTATTTTATTAAATGATATATAAGTCATAAAAATATAAGTTTCAAAAATATAACTTTATGAATGAAAAATATGTCATAAATTGTTAAATTTGGGTTCATTTGAAATTCTGTAGTAACTATATTAACCATATTGTACAAAAAATACACGATAAGAGTTAAACTGTTTAACTAAGGGTTAAATCCAAAATATAAGGTTAATATCATGACATAAACATGTAAAAATTTAATTTATTAATGGGATGTAGACCTATGATAATATTATAATCTAAATAAATCTCTTTAGAGATAGTTAATCTGAAAATAAATTTATAATAAATTACTATTTTTAGATATTCCAAAAGTGCCCCTCACCTCTTTTATAAAAGGGAACTTATCTATCTCTTACATCACTCCTCCAAAAACATTTCGATCAGACAAACCCTACCAATTTCCTCTCCCAACATCCTTCACTAAATCATAGATTCCACACATAGGTATCAAAACTGTCATAATGAGTCCTTTTGTGCAAACCAAAAGGAGATCATGAAAACGAGGTAATTGTTTTATCACCTCATTTAATGTTTTTTCTTATTCTACTTCCTATTCCTTTGTTGTTTCCACACTAAAATAATAACTTAAGAATATAAAATATTATTATTATTTTATTATTTTTATGGGAAAACCATATTCATCCTTTTAACCATCCTAAAAAATATAACATGAGCATGTATGTGTACATACGACTTACCGTCTCCATGTCGTGGTGTAGATTGTTTTTCATTACACATTATTTTAATTGGTATAAGGATGAATAAGAATAATGTAAACAACAAATATAAAATTATATTATATTTATACAATTCATATTCCATCCAATTCCAGTCCATTTATCCATTAATAAAATGATATTGTCACTCGTGTGTACGTACAACATACCGTCTCCACAACACGATGCGATTCATCTTACACATTAACCATTGAAAGATGATTATAAAAATATATATTATTAATAAGTATTAAATATATTAAATTATAATTCACATGTAATAATATATATATATATATATATATATGTTTTTACATATATTTCACTCACTTACATCCATTCAATATGATAAGAAAATGAAAATAGTGATCTTATCTATGTACGGTCTACGGTCTCCATGAACGGTGTATTGAATTTCATAAATATATATCTGATATATATATATATATATTATGAATATATATGATATCATATATATTATTATAAGTCTAGTAAAAGTTAAAATATGTTTTAAACGACTATACAGGAGCTTCAGACACGTACAAAGTGAATCGGACCTACGGTAAGGGAATATTGTCTTACTTTTATTTTTTGTGAGATATAATTCTTCGTACCCACATATTTTTTATGTCTCGTGTATGTCATTCCCATATTATATTTCATATCATGAATATATTTTCATCATGGAATTTAATGATTCATTTTAAGATATCAGGTTGATGATTTAAATGTTCAATGTGGTATGGGATACATTAAATGTTAAATTAATTAATCCTTTCCTCAATTCAATATTATTGATATCAATTTTCATATATATTTATATGGATATAAAATAAAAATAAAAATCATTTTATGTCATTTTTAGTATCATTCTAATGTTTTCAAAAATTAATTCTTTAATGGTTCTATGTGAGGGTTAATTTCACAATCTCATTATTTTCTGAGGCACTTTATATGTAAGAATCTACTGGGTCATCTTTATCATCCATGTCCATGTTTATTAAAATGTCTTGAAAAACACAATGAATTTTTTTTAATTCATATTTACCCACGTTTTAATTTTTATAATTTTTTTTGAAAATAATCTTTATATATTATTCCAAAAGAGGTATTTTATGATGTTTTTTACAAATTAAGGAATGAATATTTTTTTAAATTATACGACGTGAGCGAATATTTTCCATCGTAATGATGCATTAATTATTTTAAACTTCCATTACAATCATACAAAGGTATTTTAAAATAAAATACTTTTATTTATAATTTCACATAATTTTAAATGATTTCAAAGTAAAACATATATATTTATTTCAATGAGTATTAATGATTTTGTTAGAGTACTTTCATCCATATCAGTATCCATTGTTTGATTTTATGATTAATTGAGGTTGATTTATTATGATACAATCTACCATATTGTATTGGAGACATTATGTTATGTTCTAAAATCGATGTGATATTTTGATACCATTTATGGAATATTGTTAATTTAATAACATTAAGTATTCTATTTTTAATAGGAATACTTATGTTGGTTATGTTTCACCATTTTTATATGAGGAATTCATTGGAAATAGAAATAAATGGGTTGGGTACTTGTTAATAAATTCCCCATGTGTTGGGGATTAGTTAATAAAATCCCCTCAATGTATCAATAGTTCTCATGAGACAAAATAATTTTGTTTTTGACTGATATCTTACCATTCTGGTCTTGGAAAAAAATTTTGACAATAGGTCCAACATTTTTCATTCCATCATTATGAGTTTATTTATTAATATTACATGTGATTATTTTACTATTAGAATACCCATGTGAATGTTTAAATGGAATTATTTGATTTATTCTGTCTATATATTAATAAATGTAATGTTTAAAAGGATTTTGTTTTAATTTTATACCTTTACTTATAATATTATGAGTATTTATGAAATTTTATTCTATATTGGTTAAATTCATTGAGCATTTGAGCTCACCCCTATCTCATGTTTTATTTTCACAGGATTCTAAGAAGTGTATTATGGTTTATATGCAGAGTTAATTGAGGAGAATAATGGTGATCTCAAAGGATTATCAATTTTGTATTTTAGGTTTTGAATTATAATGTAATGTTCATGTATGTAATATATTTTTGAATACTGATAAAATGATTGGTTATTAGATATTTTATTCCTTGTAATCATGCCAATGTATTGAAATAATGCATCGGCTCTAGGCTCTTGGGGTCAGGGCGTTACATATAGTTACCATTGATTTTCATGTTTATTGAGATAGCTGAAATATTATTAGTTTTGAAGAGATGATTTATGAAATGTGTAAATAAAAGTTAATTGGTAATTTTAATAATTAACTGTTTATCCAGATGTTGTGATATATTGATATTCAAGTTTTTATGACTTGTGTTGTGATTAAATGAAGTAATTATTGTATTGGTTGTCAAATAAATGATACATGTGGAAATGATTATATATTGGGTTATACCCAGTTGACATAGTAAAATGCATATAGAGTGGGATTGGCCTAGTGACACATGATGAAATTCTTATATAGAGGGATTTCCTAGATGACATGGTAAAATTATTACATAGTAGGCTAGGCCTAGTGACACATGATAAATTGCTGATATAGCTGGATCAACCATGATTAAATAAAAAAATGATTATATAATATGTTTCATCTAGATTAGTTTGAGTTATACCTTGGTTATAAGGTTGTGGATGTAATGGTTTTAAGAAATGGTTAGAGACATTTGGTCATGCCATTGAGGAATGTTATGATATTCTTAGTCAAATGTTTATAGTTTTTATGCTCGTCATACATGCCTATTGATATATCGAAATGGTACCTGATCATATTAATTTGGTATTATGTTCATAGGTAAATTAATTAATAGAATTTTTATTACATTATTGCATAAAATTATTATGAGACTGGTTTTGTTTAATCATGGTTGTGTTGACCTAATAAGTTACACTCACACCTTATTAGGGACTCTATTTGGAAACTTAGAAGATTATATGGATTTAGGGCTAGATATGGGAATAGAATCTTGTTGTTGATTTTTTTCATACTAGAAGGGTAGGAATTTGAATATGTGAATGAAATGGTGATCAAGACCCTATAATTTTGAGTCCTTATTTGGGTCTTCTACTCCTTCATTTGAATTAATTCTAGTAGTAAATTTAGTTATATTCTTGTAGGTCATTATATTATTCCATTATTAGTCATTGGAGAATTTAGTTCGGTTTATAGTTGGTTTTACCTTTATTATTTTGATTCAATTACTTTCTCTCTAAGATATTTATTTATTATTCCTTATTATTGGATTCTTACACTATGTTGTAACTCTGTAACTGGGGATTATAGTCTCTCGACTATGAAAATAACTCCCCATCTACTAGTCAGTACCCTTTAGTTTATGGGGTTGTGTGCTTGAGGTATCAAAACAAACCCATTTTGGTCACAAGTGATAGTTCCAGACTAGGGAAGTTTCAAATGGTATCACATCACACAAATTTTATTTTCAATTTCATTATTATTTTGAAAATATTGAAAGGAAACAAGGATGTGTTAGGTTTTGTTAATGATATTTTGAATGGGAGTAACTAACCCAGTTATGGGGGGAAATCCAAGTGCCTGAGGATGGATTTATATTTATATTGTGGATTGTTACAGTTGGTGTTATTTCACGTTGGATAATTTGCATGCATTATTATGTTATTTTTATAAGATGTTATTGGTTTTTAATAATTACACTTGTGGCCTAGTATAGTTCAAGATTAGTACAAATTCATTATAATATGATCATAGGGATATATATTGACATGAATGGTTCATGATAGGGACATATTTATTTCACATGAGATATATACATTCCTATTGAAATGCTATATGAGAAATATATTATATCATAGAAATAAGATAAATAAACATTTATGCCATGATAAAACACTTATAATCCATGTCTATATAGAATAAGAGTCAATGGTTCCCTTTTGTTGTCACCTTTTGAGGTTTACCTTATTATAGATAGAATTTTAAGAAGTGTGTTTTTATTATAGGGAAAATACCTACTCTTCATATTTTATTTGAGCTTTATGAAATCAATACACTCCTGAAAAAGATTAATTATAAGATCATGTCGATCTTAAGGATTAGATTGATGTTCATCTTCACGGTATCGTGTTGAGGTTCATGAGATCAATTGAAAACAGAGACTATTCAGACCATGACTTCGATGTCTAATATGAAGAGAGAGTTTCAGATATGGAATCTACATATGTATAATATTGAGGGATGACCCCATATATCAATTTTATTGATCATATTAGTCCAGATAATCTTGAAGTATTTTTAGATACCTGCATATTGGAGGGTGAAACCAGCTATGTATGTGCTTCATAGACTGTCTAAGCATTAGTGGCACATTTTGGAGAAGTCAGTGAACCAAGAAGAGTTTTCCTGTAAAGAATCCAAGATTAATACCATTATCCATTTTTATCTTGAAAAATTGAGGGATGATAAGACTCACGAGTTCATACACCCGATGAAGGAGGGATGTCTAGGATAGACTATGATGAACATTTCACCAACCTACAAAACATTCCAACACCATTGAAATATGATGAGATATCTAGGGAATGAAATTTTTAGGATGATCTTCACTATGAGATTATTTCATAAGTGAATGTATTCCATCAGAGTAGTTTTGTAGAAGTGAAAAATTAGGGAATCATTAGAGAAGGAAACCTGAGATAGGCTGTAACCAGTGGTCATGAAATTTTATTAGGGGGAATTTTTAGCTTTTATTATAGTAAAAAAGTTTCATCATAATATTTTTCTCTAGGGAAACAATAGGTACAGGAGTCAGGATAGTGGGAAGATATCACAAGATTGTGTTCCATTACAGTGCTATCGGTTTGGAATAATCAGTAACAAAAAGTATATGTGTCCATACCCGGTTATATAGTGTTAGGATTGTTGAAAATTGGGACACCTAATTAGGTTTTTTAGGGGAATGCATAAGCAGAGTAGTGGAAGATGAATTGAATAGGACCCCATTTTTGGGAAAGACTCAATTATGCTTTAGTATA
The DNA here is from genome assembly GCA_963277665.1 of Viscum album. NCBI lineage: Eukaryota > Viridiplantae > Streptophyta > Magnoliopsida > Santalales > Viscaceae > Viscum > Viscum album. The sequence continues at coordinate 1,784,702,586 of OY728131.1, read as the reverse complement.
ATGGTATCTAGAGTTATATTAAACGTTCTAGTCAAGGTATGGGAAATTTTTCCTCATATAGAAACAACAGTTCTAGGAATGGTTTATAACTCAAGGTAGTTAGGTTATAGCCTAGGTAATCTGGGCTGATAAGTTTCATGTTATACACACTACTCTGGATATTGTGGATGTAGGATTGTCCTACCAAAGGTAATATTCATTTATCAAATATATTAGATGGTGCTTTATTTGATTCAATATAATGTAATTACTTTTTATCTAATAATTTTTGTAAATGGTTTGGGACTAGATGTGGAAAGCATGGATGTTATTCTGACAATTGAGACACCATTTTGAGTTCGGTCAGAGAATATCAATCTTTGCAAGGTTTTTTCTCTAGAGATATATGGTTCCCATTACCTTCGAGAATTTTTTAGGCTAGAAATGATAAGATTAATATTATTTTCATTATATAGATTATTAACATCTATGCCATAGTATTATTCACTATTTCATAAAGAGAGTAACCATTTTACATCAAGAATGATGGAGGTATTGTCACTAAGGAAACTGGGATCTTTAGGCTGGTCATGCATGGAAAATTAAATATATATTGAATCGTATCTAGACTTATCTAGAAGGTATTTTTTTATATTATAGTGTGATACATTTGAATTATTTTCCTTTAGTATTAATAATTTTTCATGAAATTTTTCTTGATATGTTCTACGACATTCCACCTGAGAAAGAGATCGAGTTTATGATTAAGTTGGTGTTGGTAGTAGAACTAGTTTCTATCAATCCAAATAAAAGGGAACCAATAGAGCTTCAATAGTTGAATGTGCAGTTGGATGATCTAGAATCAAAGGGTTTCATAAAGCATAATACATATCCTTAGGGTTCTCTATTTCTCTTCACCAAGAAGTTTGATGGGTCATTGTGATTATGTGTGGATTATTATAGATTGACACATATAACATTCATGTATCGGTGTCCTCCTGCATGCATCAGTGATCTCTTCAATTAGCTAAGAAGGTGATATTATTTTCTACAAGATTTATTCAAGATCGTGATACCATCATTTGAGGGTTATACCATCAGAGATATCTCAAGATGAATTGAAGTATTGGTATGGATTGTAGGAGTTTATAGTGATGCTGATTGGTTTGACTAATCCAATGGATGTATTCATAAAACTTGGGGAATATGATATTTAATATTTTTCTTGCAGATTTTTTGTGCGGTTTTGTCGACAAAATCACAGTGTTCTCCCAATCAGTAGATGATCATTCCAAACATCTTGAAATAATCTTGATTACATTTAGAGAACATTGAATGTAAATTAGGATAATAAAATTGAGTTTCTAGTTTAATAATGTTCACTTCTTGGGCCATGTCATCTTAGATACAAGAGTATAATTAGACCTAGAAAAAGTTTAAATAGTCATTAATTGAGAAAAAACCAATAATTAGTTTTATATTAATATTGTTCTGGGTTTAGAAAGATATTATCAGTAATTTATCTAGGATTTCTACCATTTGGTTGAACTGATATCTGGGATGAACAAGAATGTGGTGAAGTTTGTTTGGTCTGATTCCTACGAGAGAGAACTTTAGAAGCTAAGGGAAGGTTAAAATCATCATATATCTTCACTTTACCAATGCTGGGTAATGCATATATATTATACTACGATGCATCCAGAGCTAGACTCAGTGTAGGTCTGATGTAGGAGTATTGGGTGGTAGCTTATTTATCGGGAGAGTTAAGGTTGCATGAGATGAATTATCATACTCATTACTTGGTGTTTGCAATAGTGATACATTACTTGTAATTTTTTCTGGTATAGTTAGACAACTAGATCCTGGATAATATATTTTCTCAGCAAGATATGAACTATCAGTAGAGGACGTGGGTTGAGTATCTACAGTATTACGACATCATGTTGGCTCATACACTGGGAAAGGTAGACATTGTTTTTGATGTATTGAGAAAATAGTTGTAGGTATTGGTAGTATATGAGTCTTTCTATGAGTGAATTATAATAGATCTCTTTTGAATATATGAATCTAGATGCTCAGGATTATCACGGATGAGTAGTGCTACCTTCGACATCTTTTATACCCATGATTTTGGACCGAATCAAGACTGAGAAATTATCTAATCCAAATGGATTAGTTCTAAAAATAGTTTATATGGTGTGGATAAACCATATGTATGGTCTTATTATAGCATAAATTTTCTTATTTTATGTAACTGAGTATGGGTTCCTATGGGCTTTCCTGAAGATCTAATGAGGTTGTTTCATGATTCTAGATGGGTGGTACATCCTGTTTTGACAAAGATGTATTGTGTCCTCCATAGATAGTACCGGTGATCTGGAATGATGAAAGGTAGTATAAGGCCCCAACCTTAAACATTATTAATCATGAAATATTTCAAGAATACACGTTGAGGATCTTTTCAGGTTTAGAGTTTTATAAAATTAGATCATAAAACATGAATTATATTCCACATTTGAACAAAGTGGTTACATAAAATATAGTATTCATTTTTCCTATCAATAGAAACATATTTAAAATAAAACATGGATTCTTTCTTGAAACTTACGTGACACTATCATCATATCATGTACCTTTCCCTTGACCTGTGAAAAAACATTTCAAAAACTTGGGATGAGCATAAAAAGCTCAGTAAGGGATATAAAAATATAGAAAGGAAACATGAGTACTTGTATACATAAGAATCAATGAAATCATACTTTACCCAGAAGACATGAGCACTTTAACATAACTCATCAAATCATGAATAAGTCCAAGAAATGATAAGACATAAAGGTAACTTGAGGCATTCATAACATTATTATGTAGGGAGTAACCCTCATGGTTACTTTTGGAATACCCATCACAGTATATTCCATACATCTCTTCGGAAAATCCTTAACATTTAACCCTTCGCGTTATCCAATGCATTGGAGAGCTATATCGGACTCACCTGCCCTTATTTCATCACGGAACCACCCATCTTCATAAATAATGCCCAAGAACCATAACACAATCATAGCACATATCTTAAGCATAAAGGAAAGACACCATTCCCAAATTTCAATAACAATATAACATTTTATGATATTGAAATAATGAATCCATTCTAAAACCCCATTTCCAAAACCTTTTAATAAAGAGATTTTTGAATCAAAGTTTCCCATACCACTTCGAAGCTTTTAACATTTTAAACCATTAATATCCATATAAATAAACTCTTGGAACCATTTTAAAAACATGGATATTAATTATAAATATTTATAAGAATAAATCATTAAAACATTTAAAATGATATTTTAGTTAAAGTGTTTTTAACAAAATGAGAGACACTCGAATACAATAATTGAGGAATAAAATTTAATTAGAACTTTATAATAAAATTAGAATAAAGGGATTCATGATATAATTTTCCAAAGGACAGTATATAAACCATATAAGATTGAATTGTTGTATAACAACAATGAAGTCTCAATAGAAATGTAAAATGGGATAAAATCCCTTATAAATGAGGTATCCTTAAATTATGGATAAATCAATCTCATAATTATGTGTGAAAAATATAAATACACAAAATATAAGTGGATATTAAGTGTAAAACAATCAAAGTACATTAACACATATTCATAGGACGACATATTCAATAACTACATGCTGAACCCAAAGAAATCCAAATTGGGTTAAGAAGTTCCCTTGTAAAATTCGACAGCCTAACGGCGTCATTTTAAAATTCATAAAATTAGTTGATGAGAGAGAAAATGGTATCTCATCACTTGTACATAAAATTTACATCAATAAGGATATAGGAGAGCATATCCCAACATAAAAATTTGTAAATTAAAAGTCAGAACAAAACAAGTCTTTTAAAAAGAGGAGTGTAAAAGGTTCCCTTACCAATTTGGCCACCTTTCGAAATGTACACCCTCTGAAAGAAGGGTCATACAATGAAGATGTAAATACCCATAAATGAGATTATATTATAGAAATAGCATAATAATGGTCATTACATACACCACACAAAAGGAAATAGTGGCAAATGTAGCATGAATCTCACAGGAATAAAAAGTGAGATGAAAATCCCCTTATGAAAATTCGGCAGCCTAACGGCGCCACATAAAACATACAAAAATGGATTGATGAGATAAAATAGGGTCTCTTATCACATGAAAATAAAAATTACAGAAATATTATTATAAAATAACATCCTACAACATAATAACATGGAGCATAAATGAAATGACATAAAAGAGAGTACTTCAATAGAAATAGAGATAGGTAGGATCCCTTACCTCGTGTCCGACTTGACTTGATCATTCTTTAATCTCTTGTATAATAAAATTGAGTTAATTTATACTTTCTGAAGAACATTTTTAAAGTTCATTATTACTTTTATATCACTTATTACCATTTTATGCACATTATGTAATCAGTTAAGTTAATAACGGTCGTTTTGTCGATACATGGTACTTGAGTCAAAAGTGAACTTCTTATATTTACTAGTTGTTCATGTAGTCAAATATGCATTATCTCAAGAATTATATTCATGATGTATATATTATATATACCATATATATATAGTATATACATACATTTATAATATTACATAATCATTTAGAGGTATGAAATGAAATGCACCGTTCATAGAGACGGTAAGCCGTACGTATGCATGAACGCTATATTCATTTCTATTTCATACTTTAATGGAATGAAATATTTATTATATAAAGGTATATTATAATTACAATATAGTATCATATATAATATCATTAACTTTATCTTTCATATTTCCCACATATGGAATTAACGAATCAAATCACTTTGAGGGGGCAGTAGTCCGCACTTCCTAAAATGAAGATATCGCATTTATCCATAATGGAAACCATAAGGTTATGCCATAAATGTAAAATACATTATCTTAAGGAAAACATAAAAATATAATATATCATATATAAATATAGCGACATCATAATGGCCACCTTTTAAGGTGCTAAAATAATATTGAACAATCATCGTTTCGTGAGGTAGAAATTCGCCATCCATAGAAACAGTATGTTCTTTAACCATTAGATGGAGGTGTGTGGAAGTGTATCTCGAATCTGTATTATAACAACATCTTAGTATATTTAAGATACTGGTGTTGTTACAAAAGAAATTAATAAAAATATTTTAGGGGTTTGGAGAAGGAAAATAAATCAAAAGAACACATGTGAAGACATTACCTTTAAATCAGGTAACTCCTCTTGGTTTGAACCAAAAGGGTTTCTTGAAGAGAATTATTCCAAAAGTGAGGCTTCAATGATGAATACATGTATGTGGAAAGATGAAATGGGCAATGGATGGCCGAGCCAAAGGCTTGACAGGTGTGGGTAAGGTGGTAGAGGTGGGTGCCTTTTATAAGAGAAGAGGAGGGGCACTCTTGGAAAGTTATAAACTATTACATTATTATAAAATGATTTTCTGATTTTAAAGGACCCACATTGATGTATTTCTAGGATAAGTTGATAAGAGTTCGAAATCAGCTCATACAATAGGTTTCTGACATGTTTAGGTCTTATAATTTACATTATCTTTACATTTTATTTAAATCGTTAAATAATGAGGTAATCGATGCATCATCATGATGTCATAAATAATTTAATTTATTTAATGTCTAAAAATTATTAAAAAAATACTATGATGTAGGAAATCGTTTTATCCTTCCAATTAATATTGATAGTAAAAAATATGACTTGTATAACCGCATGTAAAAATTGTTTTAGTAAAACAATACATGTTTGTGTCATTTTTTCTTTTACTTTAAATAAAAGGCATTAATGTCATTATCTTACCCAAGTGGCTACATGGGGTCCCAAAAATCGACCCATGGGTTATCTTGGTCGTCCATGACTCATCCAATAGGGTTAAGACAAGTTTCAATATATTTTCATTTTATTATAATATCATTTTTACCTTAAATCACACTAATTACCTTTAATCACGAATAATAAAACTTAAAAGTTATTTTTCATCAAAAAATATTTTCATCACATTGAACCAAATTTTACTTAATAATGAAAATAATTTATTTTTTATTTTTGAAATTCAAATCATAGAAGTGGTAAAGTTCCGTTTAAACGAAAAATCAGTTTTTGTAACTACCACTTTGTGGTTTCACTATTCATCAAAAATTAAGGTTTTTCAGAAAAATTCCAAAAATTTACCCTAATCTATATTTGATATTCCGAATTCAAAAATGATTTATATTTTAACAAATTCATAACATATAAGTTTCATTAATTACTTTTATAATTAAATTCCGCTGTCAAATTAAATAGCGTGTTTTTAAGAAACAATTTCTATCAAAAGATTGACAGTGGTTTATGTCCAATATCAAAGTGATATTAATTCAAATGACCAACATTGGATTAAATGGTAAAAATATATTCTAATTTCACTTGAAAACCAATTAAAAAGACAATCTAACTTTATAAATAAATTATAATAAAAATTGGTTTTGAATTAAAATACAACACTTTTCACTATTCATTAAAAAATGCACATTATCAGAAAAATACCAGAAATTTATCCAAAGTAAATTTAAATGTCCCAATCATAATGAATAAGTTTATTTTGGAAAATATAGCTTATAAAATTGTCAAAAGATAGAATTAAAAATGGTTCTCCATCAAAATGTGGTAAAACAATCTTTTAAAAATATTAGAGTATTTATTCTTAAAATTGGATTCATTTGGATTTTAAGACTATAAAATTTATTGGATAAATGTAAAAATATTTAACAAACATATGTAATCATTTTGTAGTTATTTCTGTTAATTCCCTCCATTACAACAGCTAGGCATTAACTATTATAATATTATTATATTATTAGTGTGCAACGTAAGATTTAAAAGAGACTCGTTGTTGCGTATTGGGTACGCCATTGAGCATAGCACTCCCTTTAAAGTAGAATTACAATTTTATTCACAAATATTGATAAACATTAGAATTTAATATTATTTATTTACCTGGGATGTTACATCTTTCCCCCTTTTTGGAATTGCATCCTTGTAATTTCAAAATTGGGCTTGGAAACTCCATTGAAAGTCCCACATTGGAAGAAGAGTCAGTAAAACTATCACTTAAAAAGAATGGGAGAGAAGTATAATGGTCAACCGAGTTAACCCATACTAGGATTCAAAGTATGAAAATATGGATATGGAGGAAAATAGAAAGGGTCATGTTCTGATGGAGAGTGATAGTAAACATGTCTAGGAGAATGTTAACCACAAGAAAATCACAAACTTGTGATGGGTTAAACGGTATTCGATTACCCAGTAGGAAAAGATAACAGATAACATTTTTGTTTTAAGTTAATCTTAATTGAGGAATTTATTTTTTATCTTAACTTAATCATAATGAAACATACATACTTGTCATGTAGACTTTCATCTTTTACTAGATTCCTTAATCAAACTCATATTTTCTCCAAAAGACGAGTATTTGGGAAGACTTGTTCGCATTAAGAGTACTATAATCAACTTCTCGAGAATCACCTAATCCAAAAAAGAGAACTATATACTTCCCATGCCTTTAGACCTTAACAAAAACCAAAACCAAAAAGGTTAGTAAAAGATCAGATAATACCCAAAAAGGATATTTTTTTACAAAAATAAAAACTACTCCTAATCTCCAAAATTTGTCAAAAAAAACCCAAAGATCAACAAAGACCATTCAATAAACATCTATACATAAAATTCATCAATGTAATCCAAACTAAGATTGAAACCAAAATCTCTAAAGGATTTAATCACAGTCTCCTAAGATAAATCTTAACAATTTTCTCCAAAATAACATCAGTTACTCTTACAATCTCATACTGAAAATTAATTAACCTAATCACATATCCTCCATGATAGGCTAATAATTTCCATTGATAACCCAACATCAACTTACTCTTAATTCATAAAATCATCTAACTAAAAAGAATTATTCAAACTAACTAGGGACTTCACGTAGTCCATTGGTAGGCGATAAATACTAGTTGCACTTTAGTTGTGGGTTCGATTCCCATAGCTTCGTCCGACGCGACAGGTTATCACAGGGTCTGCATGTTGTCCTTTTTCCAAAACTATATAATTATTAAAGCATTCTCCAAAATGAGAAAAAATCATAAAAAATAATCATAACATATTTTAACCTCAAGTTTATCTTATTCCATTCATTTTCCATCATAACATATAGTAACCCATAATTACCTCAAAAGTAAGGATCATATAAACCATAATGGTTACCTTTATAATTATCACATGAACATCCGCATTGAGTTGGTTCTCTCATACAAGAGGCATTAGATAACTCACCAAGTTTCAAGTGGTTGATCATGGCTTCTGATATTTTTTTAAGAATAACCATGAGATTTCTCATTAAATCCCACATTTCCTCCAGTCTCTTAATCAGAGAACCACCAAAGTTTCCTTCAAACCCATTGTCACTTTGGTGCCTGCTAGATCCATCCATTTACTAAAACTAAAAAGGTTAGTGTGAGTATATTTGAAAATCATCATATAATAAAGAGTAAGATAAACACCAAGATATACTTATCCAAGTTATCTCCAACTCATTCTAACTTTCAAAAAAAAAATTACTCCATCTAATATACTAACCATTGTGGTTATACAGAACTTGTCACTCTTTCATAAACAACACTCTAACCTCCAAAGTTATCTAAACCAACATCTGATACCAACTATAAGGACCCAGCCTTAAACATTACTTATTATTGAATTAAATGAATAATTCACATTGAGGATCTTTTCAGGTTTAGAGTTTTAGAGAATTAGATAATAAAACATGCATTACATTCCACTTTTAAACAAAGTGGTTACATAAAAGATAGTATTCATTTTTCCCATCAACAGAAACATATTTAAAATAAAACATGGATTCTTTCTTGACACTTCCTTGACACTATCATCATATCATGTACTTTTACCTTGACCTGTGAAAAATCATTACAAAAACTTGGGATGAGCATAAAAAGCTCAGTAAGGGATATAAAAATATAGAAAGGAGACATGAGTACATGTATTCCAAAGAATCAATGAAATCATACTTTACCCATAAGATATAAAAACTTTAGCATACCTCATCAAACCATGGATAAATCATAGAAACCATAAGACATAAAGGTAACTTGAGGAATTCATAAAATTCTTACATAGGGAGTAACCCTCATGGTTACATTTGGAATAAACATCATAGTATATTCCCTAAATCTCTTCGGAGAAACCTTAATGTTTAACCCCTTCCCGTTACCCAATGCATTAGAGAGTTATATCGGGATCACCTGCCCTTAGTTTATCACGGAACCACCCATCTTCATAAAAAATGCCAAAGAACTATAACATAATCATAACACATAACATAAGCATAAAATAAAGATAACATTCCAACATTGGAATAACAATATAACATTTTAAGATAATGAAATAATGAATCCATTCTAAAAACCCATTTTCAAAACCATTTAATAAAGAGATTTTTGAATCAAATTGTCCCATACCACTTTGAAGCTTTTAACATTTTAAACCATTAATATACATATAAATAAATCTTTTGAACCATTTTTAAAACATGGATAATAATGAGAAATATTTATAAGAATAAATCATTAAAACATTTAAAACGATATTTATGTTAAAGGGTTTTTAAAAAAATGAGAGACACTTGAATAGAATAATTGAATAATAACATTTAATCAGGAATTTATAATAACATGAGAATAAAGGGATTCATGATATAATGTTCCAAAGGTTATTATATACACCATATAAGAGTGAGTTCATGCATAACAACAATGAATTCTCAATAGAAATGTAAAATGAGATAAAATCCCATATAAAGAAGGTATCCTTAAATTATGGATAAATCAATCTCATAATTATGTGTGACAAATATAAATACACCAAATATAAGTGGATATTAAGTTTAAAACAATCAATGTTCATTCAAACATATTCATAGGATGACATATTCAATAACTATATGTTGAACCCAAATAAATCGAAATTAGGTAAAGAAGTTCCCTTGGTAAAATTTGACAGACTAATGGCGTCACTTTAAAATTCATAAAATTATTTGATGAGAGATAAAATGGTATCTCATCACTTGGACATAAAATTTAAATCGATAAGGATATAGTATAACATATCCCAACATAAAAAGATGTAAATTAAAAGACATAACAAAATAAGTCTTTTAAATAGGGGAGTGTGAAAGGTTCCCTTACCGATTTGGCCAACTTTCAAAACGTACACACCATGAAAGAAGGGTCATACAATGAAGATGTAAATACCCATAAATTAGAGTATATTATAAAAATAGTATAATAATGGTCAGTACATACACCAAACAAGAGGAAATAGTGGAAAATGTATCATGAATCTCACGGGAATAAAAAGTGAGATGAAAATCCCCTTATGAAAATTCGGCAGCCTAATGGCGCCACATAAAACTTTCAAAAATGGATTGATGAGATCAAATAGGGTCTCTTATCAAATGAACATAAAAATTACAGAAATAATATTATAAAAGAACATCCTCCAACATAAGAACATGGAGCATAAAAGAAATGACATAAAAGAGAGTACTTGAAAAAGAAAGAGAGATGGGTAGGATCCCTTACCTCATGTCTGACTTGACTTGATCGTTCTTTAAACTCCGGAATAATAAACATGAGTTAATTTATACTTTCTTAAGAACATTTTTCATGTTCATTATTCCTTTTATATCACTTATTACCATGTTATTCACATTATGTAATCATTTATGTTAATAACGGTCATTTGGTCGATAACATGGAAACATTTTCTGCGTATAGAGATACATATCAGCTTTATGAGAAGGATGAAATTAGTGATGAAGTTGCAGATTGGCTAGAGGAGTAGGATGAAATTGTACACAACAAATATCTTCCTAATCAGATTTTCCCTGTCACATATCTTGATATTAGAAAACAGATGTTCATAAGAATGGTTGATGAATACAAAAATAATCCCAACTTTATATTTAGGGATATTCCTTGGGCTTAATCCTTATGAATTTTCTTTCTTCTACAATGATCCTCATTCTGAGATATGTTAATATTGGATTTTTTGTCTGGATAATCATGTCACAGGCCTGTGTGGTCGACCTCTTTACATCAGTGAAACAGTATGGGCTTTCTGCTGGTTGTTGGAGATTTTTATCTCGAGTACTTGTGATGCTGATACATGACTCTTCTCTCACCTGATTGACGCATGTATAGACCTAATTTAACTGGACATAGGTGCACATTGGTGATATCTGACTGTAGCTTCATTTTCATCAAGCCAATGCTCAAATGGAGGATCCGTGATTGAAGGTTCTACACTCTGGGAATCTCTTGCTGGCTGTTTGCATTGGTAGCTTGGACACTCATTGGTCCATTTCTTTGTATCCTGGATACTTCCCTGCTGGTGCAAGGTCATTGCACCTCATAATTGAATTTAAACTCTTTGTATTTTAATAAATTCCTCTTGGGGAATAAACTGGGAAACTAGTTCATGTCACCACTTTTCTAAAAAAACGGTTGTTTTGTCGATACTTGGTACTTGAGTCAAAAGTGAACTTCTTATATTAACTAGTTGTTCTTGTAGTCAAATATCCATTATCTCAAGAATGATATTCATGGTGTATCTATCATATATACCATATATATATTCCATATATACATGCATTTATAATATTACATAATCATTTTGAGGTAAGAAATGAAATGCACAGTTCCTGGAGATGGTAAGCCGTACGTATGCATGAACGCTACTTTCATTTTTATTTCATACTTTAATGGAATTAAATAATAATTATATAAAGGTATATTATAATTACAGTATAGTATCATATATAATATCATTAACTTTATCCTTAATACGTCCCACATATGGCATTAACCAATCAAATCACTTTGAGGGGGCGGTAGTCCGCACTTCCTAAAATGAAGATATCATGTTTACCCATAATGGAAACCATAATGTTATGCCATAAATGAAAAATACAGAAGATTATGGAAAACATACACATATTATATATCATATATAAATATAGTGACATCATAATGTCCACCTTTTATGGTGTTAAAAGAATATTGAACCATCATCGTTTCGTGAGGCAAAAATTCTCCATCCATAGAAACAGTATGTTCTTTAACCATTAAACGGAGGTGTGTGAAGTGTAGCTAGAAACCTTCTTATAACAACATCCTAGTATATTTAAGATACTGGTTTTGTTACAAAATAAATGAATAAAACGATTTTAGGGGTTTGGAGAAGCAAAAAAAAACAAAAGAACAGCAGTGAAGACATTGCCTTTAAATCGGGTAACTTCTCTTGGATTAAACCAAAAGGGTTTCTTTATGAGAATTCTTCAAAAGGTGATGATTAAATGATGAAGAGAGGTATTTGGAGAGATGAAATGGGCAGGGGTTGTCCAAGCAAAAGGCTTGAGAGGTGTGGGTAAGGTGGTAGAGGTGGGGGCCTTTTATAAGAGAAGAGGAGGGGCACTCTTAGAATGTTATAAAATATTACTTTATTATAAAATGATTTTAGGATTTTAAAGGTCCAAAATTGATTTATTTCGAGGATAAGGTGATAATAGTTCTAAATCCATCCATTCAATAGGTTTTTGACATGTTTAGGTCTTGTATTTTACATTATCTTTTCATTTTATTTAAATCCTTAAATAATGAGGTAATCACTGCATCATCATGATGTCATAAATAATTTAATTTATTTAATGTCTAAAAATTATAAAAAAAATACTATGATGTATGAAATATTTTTATCTTTCCAATGAATATTTATAGTCAAAAAATATGACTTGCATAAATCCGTGTAAATTTTTTTTAGTAAAATAATACATGTTTGTGTCATTTTTACTTTTACTTGAAATAAAAGGCATTAAAGTCATTATCTTACCCAAGTGGCTCCATGGGGTCCCAAAAATCGACCCATGGGTTTTTTTGGTCGGCAATTACTCATCCAATAGGGTTATGACAAGTGTTAAGATATTGTCATTTTATCATAATATCATTTTTACCTTAAATCACACTAATTACCTTTAATCGTGATTAATAAAACTTAAAAGTTACTTTTCATCAAATATTATTTTCATCCCATTGAACCAAATTTTACTTAATAATGAAAATAATTTATATTGGATTTTTTAAATTCAAATCACAGAAGTGGTAAAGTTCCATTTAAACAAAAAATCAGTGTTTGTAACTACCACTTTGTGTTTTCACTATTAATCAAAAATTAAGGATTCTCAAAAAAATACCAAAAATTAACCCTAAGCTATATTTGATATTCTGAATTCAAAAATGATTTCTATTTTCCCAAATTCATAACATAGATGTTGCATTAATTAATTTTATAATTAAATCCCACTGTCAAATCAAATAGTGTGTTTTTAAGAAACAATATCTATCAAAAGATTGGCACTCGTCTATGTCCAATATCAAAGTGATATTAATTCCAATGACCACCATTGGATTAAATGGTAAAAATATATTCTAATTTCACTTTAAAACCAATTAAAAAGATAATAAAACTATATAAATATATTATATTAAAAAGAGGGTTTGAATTAAAACATAACACTTTTCACTTTTCATTAAAAAATGAAATTTATCATAAAAATACCAGAAATTTATCCAAAGTAAATTTCAATGTCTCAAAAATAAATAATAAGTTTATTTTGAGAAATATAGCTTATAATATTGTCAAAAGATAGATTTAAAAATGGTTCTCCATCAAAAGGCGGTAAAATAATCTTTTAAAAATATTAGAGTATTTATTCTTAAAATTTTATTCATTTGGATTTTAATCCTCTAACATTTATTGGATAAATGTAAAAATATTTAACAAACATATGTAATCATTTTGTAGTTATTTCTATTCATTCCCTCTATTACAACGGCTAGGCGTTAACTATTTTAATATTATTATATTATTAGTGTGCAATGTAAGATTTCAAAGAAACTCGTTGTTGCGTATTGGGTACGCCATCGAGCATAGCATTCCCTTTAAAGTAGTATTATCCTTTTTTCACAAATATTGATAAACATTATAATGTAATATTATTTATTTACCTGGGATGTTACAGGTTGAATCCGGAATTGTGGAGATATGTTTCACTTTTCATGACTTGAAATCTGAGAATCAGAGGCCTACTAAGATTTTCCAGCCTTTTCCCATTCTTGAGAGGAAATGATATGATGTCACTATGGTAATTGTGGCATGAGTACCCAAGAGAACCTATAATAATGATGATTTATGGGTGATTATAGATTTAATAATTATTTTATCCCACTTATTACCTATCATGGGACCATAAATGTTAATTATATTTGTAGTATCTGTATGTGTGAAGAAGCTAAGATGTATGGTGTTATGAGAGAAAGATTATATGATGGGGAGTCACCATCAGGATGATCCCTTTATAGTGGAAAATGTCTTCTTTTATGTTTCTGGTTATGAGTTTATATAGGCTTTCACAAGGATATGATGAAAGAATTTCATACATCTATATAGAAGGTACATATTGGTTTGAAAAAGATGTATCATGATCTCTATATACAATACTTGTGATCAGTAATGAAGAGGGAATTGGTAGGATTTGTGGAAATATATTCCATTTGTCAATATATGAAATGTGAGCATCAGAGGCCAGCTATGATTTCACAGCAATTTCTCATTCCTGGGTGGAATTGGAATGATGTTATTATGGAATTTATGATAGGACTACCCTAAACCAACAATAAGAATGATGTTGTATCAGAGATTGTGGATCGACTAACAAAGGTAGAAAAATTCTTTACCTATCAAGGAGATATTCAGAACTGATGATATGGGTAGTCTCTTTGATCACAAGGTAGTTTGGTTACATGGTGATCCGAGGAGTATCATTGTAGATAGAGATATTCATTTCACATCACATTTCTTGCACGGTCTTCAGAAGGATATTGGATCATAGGGGTTTTTAGTACAATCTATCTTCCTCATGTTGATGATCAATCTAAAAAGAAAATTCAGGTCTTGAAGGATATGTTTTGAGCCTGTGTTTCGGATATTGGTGTTTTGTGGGAGTAGTAAACTTACCTCATGGAGTTGTCATATAATAATGAATTCCATGCATCTATCTAGATGAAAATTTTTGAGTATTTGTATGGAAGTTCATTCAGTTCAACTATTTCATGGCTTGATGTATGAGAGTCGATGGTTTTTGGACTTAGTCTCATGTTGGAAATTTCTGAGAATATTTATTTGATCATATAATAGTGGGTGACCTCGATTAGTAGACTGAAATCATATACTGAACATTGGAGAAAACATCTTGAGTTAGAGGTTGGTCATCATTTTTTCATTTGGAAATTGACTAGGTTTAAGAAACACTATATGATGAAACTTTGAAAGGTAAAACCTAGGTATTTTGGCCATATGACATCGCAGATAAGTTTGGTCCAATGTTGTACAATTTATCCATTACATAGCACTAAAGTTTGATATTTTTTGTGTTCCACGTGATTTAGCTTCAAAGAAATCATCTAGAACCTTATCACATGATTGACATACCATAAATTGAGTTTAGTGTTGATTAATCCTTTAGAGAGAATCCAATATGAATTGTGGACCATAATTAGAAGTATCTCAGAAACATGGTGATTCCTTTTGTTTGGGTGCATCGGTATCATGGGGAACATTAAGAGGAGACCCGATAGAGGGAGTCTGATATGCAGGCATAGTGGGAATACTTTTTTACTCAGACCCCATAGTTATTCTTAGAGTTTCTCAGGGGAGAGCTATTATATGGTCGGAGGTAGTAAGATCCCATTTTCTAGGAACACCCTTCTTTGAGTTCTTTGATTGAGCCTTAAATGACGAGTCTTATATTAAGATGTAATGCCTTATGAGAGGAATTTATTTAATTTTTAGGGATACTTGTTTGAGTTAATGTAGTTTGAATATAATTTTCAATTATCACCACTGGTTATTGGTAAGTAGATAATCTTTAAAGGGGGTTTGGGTTGTTTTATATGAAAAATGTGCTAAAACCCAATCCGTAGAACATTTAAACATTGTGTAAATGTATTACACATTATATAATTTATTGGATATTTTAAATAATAATTCATGAGATGGTGTTTTCAAGGTATCCAATAAAATACGATTACATGATGTGTAACTCTATTATATGATGTGTAATTCTTCAACCTACAGTTTTAAAACATTTCATGAAACTCATTTTTTAATTCAACTATGTGTAGATTTTCTCCTCTTGACTTAGGGAGACACTCCAAATGATTTTGGAGTGCCAAACTTCCATCCGAACAACCCTATAATGCATTTCATCCCTATTAAGTTGTTTTTATCTAGTTTTACTTTCTCTCCCTTGGTTATATTGATCATATAGGTTAGTATCTTGACCTTGTCCATTATTGGTTTTGATCATGATCAATTTTGATCTTGGACACTTCATGTGATCATGCACACATTCTTTATCATGGGTGTTTTCCATTGGAAGCATTGTTCGATAAACACTTAAATTTTGGGGGTTTAAAACATAACCATATGGTTTGATAATTTTAATGTATGTGAAACATTGAAATTTATCAAACATATCATGCATCGAATAAATTAATAGAATGAATTTAATTTTTTCTTGGAGTCCATTGGATTCAATTGATTATTAACCTAGGTCATGGATATCGTTTGGGTGAGAATGTTGTTGAATATAAATGAATTTTTTTACTAAATTAATGTGTGTTTATCATGGAATAATTTGTGGGTGATTTATTGATATGGGTTCACTATGAATTATCTTGTTCATTGAGATAACTAGAATGTTATTGGTTGTGAAAAATATATATATGAAATGTCCAATTGAATGTTAAACGGTAATTTTTATAATTAACCATTGATCCATATGTTGTTATATTGTGTGAACCTTGTTGTTATGGCATGTGTTGCGATTAAATGTTATATTTATTATATAGTGAATTTTCCTAATGACATATGATGAAATGATTATATAGTAGGATATTCCCATATAGAATGTGGAAATTCTTATATTGTAGTCTTGGAACTATGACACATGTGGAAATTATTATATAGTAGACTTGGCTTAGTTGACATGTTGAAATGGTTATATATCAGGCTAGGCCTATTGACACATAGTGAATTGTTGATATAGTGGTATTGACTGTGATTAATTGCTTAAATCATCATATAGCATGTTTGTATCAAATTTTTTTGACTTATACCTTTGTTATAAGGCTATGTTTTGAATGGTTGTAAAACCTACTTAGAGACATTCCAGTACAATTCCAATGAATGTTATGTTATATTTTTGGTTATAAGTTTGTGGTTTTATTGATTGTAATATAGGCTTTGTGATACATTGACAAGGTGTTGAAGTCGGTTGATGTGAAATTAAGTTAATTATTTTGATAATTAATAATATTGATTATTAAATTATTGAAA
The DNA here is from genome assembly GCA_963277665.1 of Viscum album. Classification (NCBI taxonomy): domain Eukaryota; kingdom Viridiplantae; phylum Streptophyta; class Magnoliopsida; order Santalales; family Viscaceae; genus Viscum; species Viscum album. Next base: position 1,784,685,031 of record OY728131.1, on the reverse strand, counting down.
ACACTTACAAAAAAATGGTTATATTTTGAAACTATGGTTTTGACCTACTGAGTTATATTCACACCCTATTTTGGATGCTATTTGTATGAAATAATATTATATAGATAAATTATTGTAGAAGGTAAAAAGATATTTTTGATGATTATATTCAAGCTAGATGGGCTGAAGTTTAGGGATGGGACCGACATGGGGTTCGAGATTGGTGACTTTTGAGTATTTATTTCAGTATACAATTCATTAATTTCTATAACTTCTATGATAACATTTATATATGCTCCCTCTTGTCATTAAATTATTCTATTATTAGTCATTAGATTATTCTTTTGTCTATATAATTAGTTTTCACTAAATTATATTATTTCAATTATTTCCACTTTTATATTTATATACTACTAATTATTATTGGATTAATCCATTATGTTGAAAGAATTTAACAAGGGGTATAGTCTCTCCACTATATATATCACACCCCGCAACAAGACAACTTCTCTAGAGTACGGAGAGGCATCCATGAGTCATGTAACCAATCTTTTTTATCCACGTAAGTGAAAACCAGATCATAGGACATTACAAAATTGGTAATGGATTGGTTGATGGGTTACAAATAACCCAACTATCTTTTACTCTAACCCCTAAGAAACACATATTTCTATTCACGTTTTCTCCCTTTGAGTCATGTATCATTGTGTTCCTTGTCAAATATGTATTAGTTTCACCATTGAAAATTCCACATCTCCCCTACCAAGAACCATTATGCCATGCTTCCCACCATCACATAAATTCATGGATCCTCTCCTATCATATTGTAAACCCAAATGCAAAGAGGGTCATATAATAACATTCAACACACTCATCCCTCTTTCAAGATGCCCATCCAATAAAACATGTGGGTTGTCATATTGTTCCACCCACCTAGTTATTACACACTATATTAACAAAATGTTATTACGATATAATAAAATGATTATAAACTATTTATAACATATACATGTCTCTCTTGTCTTTCAATAGTTCCAATTAATCATTATTGTTTATATGTATTGAGATAAGAGTTCGGGTGGTTGGTTCAGGTTCAATTGTTCTTGGATGGACATCTTCAAACCTTGGAAGTGTTATTATCCAATGGAAATAAATTAGAAAATATTTAATTGAGGTTTTTTCCTAATATACACACCCTATAGGTAATTATTTTAATTATATATCATGTGGAATGTGTTCTAGACATTATTAAGTGATTGATCCCTAAATTAAATAAGTTATAAAATTATTTTCGTAATTTGTAAAATTGATAATTTAATTAATTGAAATGATTTTTTATGGAGTGAACAAGGTCTCCTAGGATTATTTGGGCCTTTGTTATTGGCCAGTTACATCAACCAGTGATGAAAACACACTTAAATGACATAATAATTATTCCCAATTATATTTAAAACCATTAAGTGGTGGTACTAAGATCATTAGGAACTATTTTTTTCCTAACTGGGAGGATGTGATCACCTCCGTGTAGAGTTGTGGACTGACTTGATATTGGAGGCCCAAGTAGGTTATGTGAGGACCCTTGAAACTTTATTTTACTAGGTGTACTGACCATATATAGAGTGTAATTGGGGTGGGTAAGTGGACCGACCTAATGATACCTTAAGAATGGATATGGGTCATTATAAATCCTTTTTACACTTTCATGTGTGTTGACCCTCATAGGACCATTGATGTTTTTCTACCCTGTTGATGATATCAGAGATTATGACGTCCTATGAGCATCATGTTTTAGACCGAGACTTATATTAGGACTAGGGACCCTCATAAGGGTTATTATGGTCTACTATATGTGAGGGACCCTAAGTGGGTGCCCCCTTGATATAATGACCCAGATCATATTTATGTGGATATAGGTAGATATGGTTTAGTGTTTCACCTTATAATTTGAACCTACATGCTATCCAAATAGGGTAATGATATTGGTGATGATTGTGGATATTTGTTGAACCTTGGATATATTTTATTTTTATAATTTTTTATGATATGTGATTTCCCAGGATTCATATGAACCAGTGGTTAGTCCTAGAATTGATGTGGATACCCTATATTCCATAGAATCACATGTTAAGAAGGTTGAGACCCTAAGATTCCTGATATAATTCTGATATAATCCCATGATATATTGGGTGTGGATTTCAAGCCTATCTAGATTATACTAATACAGTTGGTCCATTATTGGATGTTTAGTTGTGGTAACAAGGATAAAACATTAGAGATTATGTTGTATTCATACTGAAATTAGTGGGATAATGGGGGTTCCATTGATATAGGGGCACCATTGTGAATGCTCACGAGGATTGGTGTTTTAATAGAATAACCATGATACTATTGTAATTTCTTAAGATCTAAGGGATTTGAGGGTCGGTATGAGGTTTCAAGATGTAATATATCCCTAAGAAGTACGCAATAAATATAGAGGGTCTAATTTTTATCTGCTTTATTGATGACTAGGATAACCCCTAGGATTAGGTGGACACACCATTGATGGATTGGCTAAAGATATTCCATTTGTTTAATTCCCATGTATAGACCATGGGGTCCATGATGTAATTCTATTAGATTTATTGGGTTTCCTTATAATTAGAAATACATGAATGAATATGATTTTTTAGGGCATCCCCTTTTAAGGAATCAAATGTTATCCTAACAAAAAGAACACCCAGGTATTACCATGGGGTTTCGTTAGAGGACTTGGGGATGAGTGATTCTTGGTGACACTATAGGATCCACTACTCATTGTGGTATAGTTTTCATCACGTGATCCCCAGTGAGAGAAAAAAGTCACCCCTACGGAGATTCTCATGATCAGAAATACTCTCACACTATCCAGAGTAGGTATGCTTGATCAATGTTGTATACCTGAGAATCAAAAAAGTTTATTGGTCTTGGCCCTATGATATATCAGTATTCCCATTAAGTGGTGCTGATTATATGTTTGGAACTATCATTGTGAAATGTTTAGACAAATTCCAACATCAGACTCGAGGTAGGTATTGTTATTGTTTTATTTATATTTTTGAGTTATATAGTTATTTATTAATTAGATTAGAGAATGTCACATGCATAACTCAATGAATATTATAGGTTGTATGGGACATTTTTTGTGGTTCCCTAATCCGTAATGTACTCACACCCTACTGGAGCCACCACTGTATAAGGATAATTGAGCATCCCTAACATGGATATCATAGGACCAAGTAGGTGGGAGGCCTAGGATCTAGATAAAAATGGTCGAGCATGATAACATAGATAAGACCTAGTGATCAGGATGAGGTAAATCCCATTGATAGAGTAGAGTCTCATGTCTTTTATAATTATTTCTCATGTATTAATGATTATCCAAGTGGTTGGTTGGTGCCTAAATTTTATGTTTTGATAATGACCATTCAATTTGTATATTTTTTCATTCATTTTTATACCATGTCTCAGGTTTATTTATTTTAATATATATTTATTTTATATTTTGGATGAAACTTGCTTTCAGCATTGTTATTTATTACTCTGATACAAGGGTTATAACCAAACCAAAGTACCTCCTTAAACCCCTGGTCATAGTTGATACTTTCGAATTCAAGGAGATACACATATGCTGATAATGTAGTCCATTCTAGAAACTGTTTAACGTGAGCTAGGTCAAATATTTTCATTAACTAATGGATATATAACAATGTATAAAAATCATAAGAAATTGAAAAATAAGTTAATACAAAAAAACCTCTCACAAAATGATAATATCTTCATCAAAAAATTTCAAATATTTTCCAATGATTATTAATGATCAAAAATTATATAAATTAATGTAATAAAATTATACATTAATGTTTTGATTATCATATTTGTTTCATAAAAGAGGATAAAACATGGAAAAAAATGACATAGGGTAAGATGGCACTAAAACTTGTCATATACTTTTGGGACTATCCACTCTCAATTTGTTAATCCTTAATAAATACCTTCTAATTATGTTTTATTTATTTTTTCTTTTTTTATTCAGTTTTTTGGATATTCATTTTTTATATCTTTGGGATATATTATTATCTACATATAATGATTATATAAAGTCATTATTTTCCAAACATATCATTGTTTCTTCATATTTTATTCGTATTCAAACCATGACCTGCACTATATTATAACATAGTTTAATGTAAAAAATTGTTTTCACTTATTATTTTTAGAGACTACAGAATTTTTCATTGAAATAATTATAATTTAAATATTATTAAAAATATTGTTTTCCCATTTATTTATTTCTTCTTTACACTTGATTTATATTTCCATTATATGAGTAATCCATGATTATGGGCTTAAAATGATGTGATGGGTGTGTCCAAAATTATACTATCCTCAAATTAATTATGTAAAGTACTACATATCATGAGATCATTATTCATAGGTATGATTCAAATAGATTTGTCAATAATTATTCAAATAAATATTTCAAGGTAATTTTGAAGAGTTCTTAGTGACCTTTTTGTTGAAAAAGCATGATGAAAATGATCTAGAAATATGACGGTCTTGAAAAATTCATGAATCATGGGTTTCATCTGTGTTATAAGGTGTTCAGTTAGTTTAATATAAAATTAAATCCATTGAATTAATCTAAATTTTTTTGAGTTGTGAAAAATAAAAGGCACAATTGTGTAGCATTTTTTATAAAAAGAAATGATTATTTTAGTTGTATTATTTCAAAAAATTATTGTGAAAATTTATTTACACACAATTAGAGTGAAGGTAGTATATTTATTTTGTGATCATAAAGAATTTTCACAATGTACTTCTCCTTCCTATAATAGGACACTAATTGATCATTAATTCTTGTAGAGTGACTTTGAAATATTGAAAATAATATAACTCTTTATTCCTGTAGGAATTATATAAATATATTTCATACATGAAGATATTTTATATGACCATTAGTTTCATGGATAAAGTAGGTTTTTTTTCATGAATACGTGGTTGTGTGAAGTAGAATTTTATGAAAATCATGTGTTCCCAAAATATAGTTGCTTGAAAGTGAATTTTTGGACCCTGAAGTGGATTTCCTTGAATTTATTTGTTAAATTAGTATTTATCATTTGGAAGAATGAAGAACTGTATAAAAAAAGAGATTAATAGTGAACCATGATAGATAATAAGTTGATTATATTCCTTAAAAAGGAAATGAACTTGATCGAGAGAGTCGTGAGTTCTCAAAACATGATTTTTAACAAAACAGGAGAGATAGTGAGTTCACCCGTAATTTTATACATCTTAATGAATAGAGTTTTTTGGGTAGTTTGACATTTCATATTTTTATTCTCATTGGTATTTCAAAGTTTGGGTGAATCATGAAAAATGAATTTGGATCTCTTTTATTTTCACTATAAATTCATATGTGTTATAAGGGAGAGAGGCATTCTTAATAATAGTTGAATAATATCATTTCTAATGGTAATTTAAATAAATCAACATATCCTAATTTACCCTCTCAAGGTATTGACTATTTCTATGTCCTAAAAGTGGTATTACAGATAAATATTAAAATTATTGGAACTCTCTATTATGTTGATGTAACATAATATGAAAATCTAAATTTACTTCTCATATTTGATGGAAATAACATTAAATTATATAAGAGTCAAATGGAACACTATTTCTGATCCATATGGATGAATGTGTACAGAAATACTATTATCAGTATTTAAGTTAGTATGGATAAAAGGGATTTTTGAAAAGGAGACCACAAATAAATTGAGTTTTATTTGAGATAAATAAATTCTTTTTGGTGGTCCTTATCTAGTACAATCTATATGAAGGTAATGTTGTGTAAATATTAACATTCCATGTGTGAAAGAGTTCTTAATATCTAAAAAAGCGACTCATAAGAATGAGAAAAAATTGCATGTCTTGTGGATATAGTAAGAAGAATTAATAATGATCACAAATGAATCTATTTATTTATTATTTTATTGGGTAAATGTTACTATAGGGGATATGCATTGTTTTAGAGAAACCCTCAATGAATTGAATACTTTCAGGTGTATCTTGAGAAAATTTACACCCTAGTTTATTCCAATAGTGCATGTGCCTTAGGATAAAGTTCCAAAATCAATAACATTGGATAATAATAATACTACTCATGTATCATACAAGATAAGAAATAATGATAATGGGATGTTGAAAAGGGGAAGTCTAAGGAGGTGAGATTCAAGGAATTGATAAATATCATTGTGTAAGATGTCTAGGTTGAAGAATAAGATGACGATGTCTTTCAATTTGTGTTATCAAATATAAAATGGTAAAAGTAATGTTCAATGGGAAACATACACTGTTATTCTTTCAATGTGGAAATTTTATACACGAAGAAAAAAATTGTTCCAATATGTTTCAAGATGATAATGAGTATGGTGATTCTCCCGTAAAAAATTCTTTAGTTAATGTGAAAGGGAGGAAAATTAGAAAGAATTATTTCTAAAAGAAGAAAAAATTACATTCACGTGATGATAATAGATTCCAATAAATATAGGTATAAGAGAATTAGGACATCAAAAAACTCTAGGAATATTCATTAATATCTATTGTTGAAAATTAAAAAAAAATAAGGAAGAGAATGATGATGTCTATATTGGGGAACAAGAGAGATTTTATCTCTAAGAAGAGTTGGAAGATGTACATGAAAAATTTGAATTTTGGAGTTCCATTATCATTTAATCCATTATATTTGTTTATAAAGAAAAGCTATATATGTAATAGTGTGAAACAATAAGTGAGGGTTGAAGTAAGAGATTGAAAATCTTAAATAAGAAAAACTAGAGAGCTTAGATTTCATGAACATTCCCATTGGGGCCCACTTAGTTGGTGGAGGTTCGATATGTAACTACCCAAAGCACACCTCCATAGGCTATGGGATATCAAAAAGTTGAAAAAATGAATAACTAAAATGGTATTACTTTTTCTAATGTACCTTTACACATGCACCCGACCATCTCTATAAATAAGTGAAGAGGAATAATAAATATAAGACAATAAAATCTAAGGTTAAAACCATGTAAATAATAACCTCTGGGGAATACAAGGTGTTCGATAGTGAAAATAAAAAATAACGGGTCAAATAAACACCAACAAAGAAAAGATTTCCCAAACACAACACCACTAGAAAATAAATAATGTGAGATCATGGCTCCATATTTCTAATCCTTCATCACCATACATGGTCAAATGCACTTCGGTACCCATATTTTCAAATGAAATCTTGTCTAGCCTATCATTTTTCTTTATAAGATATAAAAAGTGTGAAAAAATACCATATAGAGGTGAGTATATACATACTTATTTGACCAACCAAAAAATTGTATGTGATAAAAATTGATGAAATTATGGAAGAATTCACCTCAACCCAAAGTAGGTGGTAAATGAAACCCAAAAACCATAGTTATATATATAATCACATTGGAAAATATGATGATAGAGAAAGGGAATATCCATATAATAGACCTTACTATGATGTTGAGTCTTCCTATTGTTTCAAGAGGTTCATCAATGATACCAAATATCTTGCATTTCTATGAAATGAAATAAACATGTGGAGGACACATACCTCGCCATTGTCCCTCACATTCGTGGGGGGAAAATATCGAAGAATATGACCTATTCCATAGAGTTCCAATGGGGTTCCATTGATTGGTTATAGAATTCATTCCCTAGTATAATATGAGGATTCCACTCAATGTATGGGAGTCCCTCCCCTATTATATACAGGGGTACCTCTCAACAGATAGTGGACACACACCCTAGTATAATAGTGGTAGGTGGGGTATCACATAGTAGATAGAGGACGCACACCCTATTCTGCATGGGGGACACCACTAAATAGCTCAATAGAGAAACCAAATCCTAGTTAGTTAGGGGTAACACTCAGTAGATAGATGGAGGACTCCCAATCTAGTCGATCACGGGGTACCACTAAGTAGATTGATAGAGGACCCATACTCTAGTCCATCATGGGGTATCACATAGTAGATATATGGAGGACCCCCGCACTAGTCTGTTTGGGGATACCACTTAGTAGATAGATCTAGGACCCATAGCATAGTTAGTTAGGGGGTATCAAACCATAAATAGGGGACCATGACCTAGTCTGTTAGGGGGTACCACTAAATAGGTAGTGATGAATAGGGGACCCTCTCCCTAGTATAATATGAGGATTTCTAACTCCGACCTCTCTCTAATTATACTTCTTAATTACTTCTCTTATCAATGTAACGACCCTTAACTTTTTAATAATATTTTTTTCCTAAATTTGTGTGTTATTTCATTTTATACCTGACAAAACTATATCCTTTAATTAATGATGTGATAACGTTGGGTTTTTACTATTATATGACAGTTGGTAAATATTAATGTTTGAAATAAAATTCTAACATTGCAATTATTGTTTATAAATGCAAGTGATCTTGGTAAATTAATATATAAAGAAGATTTGATGGCCTCATCTAGTAGACTAAGGCCATACGAATCCCATCAGTCAGATCTGGGGAAGGAGGTATCATCTCTGGGCTTTTCTCTAGACCAATCTCAAGATGATCTTCAACACATTGAGCATCAATGGAATAACCTAAATAAGATGTTCAAGCTATTATAAATCACCACTCAGGTAATGTTGTTTGATCCGCCCTAAGATTCTATCACCATAGCACACCTTACAAATAGGTCCTATAAAGGTGTTATAAGGGGCGATATAATAAGGCCTAGGATACTTTTTGTAATCCCTTTGTATAAATAAAATTTGTATGTCTTATAATGAAAAAATTTTTATTTTCAAATGTTTGGATTAATATAGGATGAATATTACTGCTGAATTTTGAAAAAAGTGTATCATAAAATATATATGTAAACATTAAATAATTAATAATGTGAAAGCATTTTGAAAAAATTTTATTCTACAGTTGTGATCAGTATGAAATTTAGAGTCTAATAAGATCAGCTTGTTTTTTAGTAAATAGTAAAGTATGAATAGAAACATACCCTTATGAATAGTAATGAATAGTAAATCATCCAAAAAAATAGATACTTCACCCATGAATGTATAAATACAATTTAGACATCTTATAATTGAAAAAACAATCTTAGTATAAGTTTTGATATTTTGGTAGGTCATAAAAATTTTATTTACAATTTTATAATTAATTTAGTAATTTAAAATTTAAATTTATTTTCATAAAATTTAATCATAAATTTTTACTTTATTGACTTATGGTTATACCATAATTTAATGGGATTTTGATTACTCATTCAAGGTATTAAAAAATAATTTTTTGTTTTAGAGTGGTTTTTTTGTATAAATAATCATTTTATTTAAAAATTAAATTAAAGATATTTTGAAAATTATTTTCATAAAATGGAGTTTATTTTTGAATTTAGAGCATCTATATATTTTTTAGGATGAATTAATGATATTTTTATAAAATGTTTTGTTTTTCGGTCAATAGTGAAAATACAGTTATCAGTTTCAGGTGTTTAATGACATCATTAATGATGTAATTGTGATTTAATAATGATGTAATTATTCTGGTTGACTTATTAATAGTTATTTATTCTATGATGTGTACCTAGTGGCCAATACCATGGTAAAATAACATGGGAAATACAATGGTTTGGCAAATACCACCGATGAGGTGTCCCTTGAAAATTAATTAAACATTCCCTCACTTTTCCTATAAATACCAAGGCATTACCTCATTCATTTCATTACAAAATCTTCCTAAACAATGTTTGATTCTATATAACTACCAAATATTCCTCCCAATTTTCCCTAAACCTCTCAAAGGACCCATCCTTCATGATTTCGAAGTTACTTTGAAAGGTAAGGGAACCATCCACCCTTTTCTTTTAGTCATGATTTCATCAATGTTATGTCTTCCAGTTTCCATCTTCTTATGTGGGTGTGTGTTATTATATATTCTTATTACTATCCATTTCATGTATAAATTATTAGATACTATTTATTCTCTCATTAATTTATTTTCTTAATTTTTAAGTGATGGCATTAAGCTACTGAATTTTCGTAAAATCAATCACATTTTCTCATTTTTTTCAATTTTCCTTTTCATGTGTTGTGTCATTACACAAAATGATATTATTATTTTTCCCATGCCTATAATATAAATGATTTATTTATCTATGTGATACCCTTATCCAATATCATTTTATTGTTTTCTAAACACATGTTATATAACCGTTATGGTGCAGAAATATTGTCTCAAAATATCTCTCTCTTTTTGTCAAGAAAATATCCTATTTTATTTATCCGTATACCCAAATATATTTTCATTTGCATAGGTTTCATCAATAAATAATCTTTAGCTACTTGATTATATAATTTAAAAATAATAACCCCACTTTCCCTTTTCAAGAGTTATAAAAGACATAACGATCTGGTTTCTATGCACTTTAAAAACGTCTCGATTTTGAAGTGAAATCCATTAGATTTACTCCGTATAGAGTTATTAATGAAATGTTTGATTATAATATATGTGGATCTCATGAAAATAAATACATATTAAGGGTTCTCCTTGATAGAATTTAAATCCATTGGGTAAGGAATTTAATCTCTAGAGATGTCAAGTTTCACAATACCTTAGTGAATAACCTTGGGAATTTTTATGACACCTTGGGAATGAACCTTGGTGATATATTCATGAATGTATAAATTAAATAATATAGCCAAAATTTCATGTTATTTTTGATGTTTTATTCATTGTGAAATGACTATACTTATATTGCTAATGTCTTTGTGTTTTTCATCGAGTTCTTAATGATATCACAAGTAAACGGATTCCCCTTGCTTTCCTTACTAGGCCTTCTGCTCACCCTTTACTTTGATGTATGTCTCCAAGTTATGAGATGCAATAGTTGTAAATGGGATGAACTTTTCAAGAGGATTTTTAAGGGGATTTAAATGTCTGTTTTATGATTTCATGTATTTTTTTCCTAATTTCCAAGAAACTAAACTTTAAAGGTCCTCTATTTGTAATATGTAATGAAAATTTATGTTAAAAACGGATGATGTAGTTAGTATAAAAGTAATGTTTAGTTATTTATGGAAATTAGGGTATGAACACTTAATGAAGATCCCCATATAAAAGATTAAATTTAGGAATACTTCAAGTATTTTGGTGAGTATTGAGTATGTGGTTTATCAAGAAAATACTTCCTTGTCTGGATACGAGTAAGTAGAGGAGGCTCTAGCACAGATATACCTTGAAGTAAAAAAATCTAAGAAGGAGTTTTGGGAATGACTCGAGGATCCTAGTACATGAAAATGAGCCTAGATTCACTCTTGGTTAGGACACTCCCTGGGGATATGTTTGGTTAATCATACGATTTTTAATAATCGTTATGAAGGATTTATAAATAAATTTAATTGTTTAAAGCATGAAATTTTAATACATAAGATCCTTTATAGTTAAAAGTTTTCTAAAAAAATAATCATCTCACTATGGTTTTATTATTTTTGAAAATGACAGACAATATGGGAACTGTGCAAATGGTAACTGCAATGGACCATGCACTGACGACCCTTCGATGGAAGTTGGAATGGAAACTTTCATGCGATTAATGAACCAAATAACAAAAGTTATAGGAAATAACATGAATCAAGCTAAGAGACTGATCTCAAACTGAATGGAACAACATTATACTGAATCCTTTATGTCTTAATGACCACCAACCAATAGTGGATCTACAAACCCATTGATTGTTGTATGGTGGATCAGCTCTGTCGAGAAGATCTTTTCTATTCTCTGGTGTTCTAAACAAGAGAATGTTACCATGGCTATTTATCACTTAGAGGGAGAAGCTGGTCAGTGGTGTACACAAGGCCAAGAGTGCAAGTTGAAACTATGGACTGGTAAGAGTTCATAGGGATATTATTAAACATTTATTTCCCTCAATCCTTGAGAAAAATAATGGATAAGATGTTTCTCAAGATGAAGAAGAATGAGAATGAATATGTGGGTATCTATGAGATGAACTTTACAAGGCTTTCACATTACCCCTCTATCATTTCCATGGATCTAAAAGGTAAGGTTGATAGATTCTTTGGTGGGCTGAGACCTCATCTTCAGAATAATCTAGCTAATTGAGATTATGATAGCTATTAAGAGATCGTGTGAAGTATGATGAAAGTTGAACTGGAGTTTGGTGAGATGCAATGGTCTCATAAATACAATGAAAAGAAAAGATAGATGTATCCAAGAATAGGGAGGTGTTTGATCCAAGAAGAGGAAGCAAGCAAGTACAACACACCACATGTAATAAATATGGTAAGAAAAATTCAAGGAACTGCCTGCTCAGAAGCGTGAAATGCTACAAGTGTGGTAGAGATGGCCACATTATGTGGAATTGGTGTAGTGAGGTGAAGCCACAATTTCCCAACACTAATGAAAAAGGGAAGATAGCGCAGTCCCTACCAGATTTCCAATGCTATAAGTGTGGACATCTTGGGAAATTTTCCAATCACTATCCAAATCCTTGGGTAGTGGAGAGGAATCACAATTAGCCTCAACAAGGGCCAGGGGAACATGGTCATACTTTTTAAATCACTATGGCTTAAGACAAAGCACCAAATGATGTGGTGGTAGGTACTATTGTTGTTCTCCCAATGCTAGCATATACATTGTCTGATTCTGGTTCTACGAATTCCTTTATTTCCTCCATGTTTTAAAAGAATTTAGTATCATCCCTCGATTTTTTAAAAGTATAGTTATCAATAAAGAATCATGGTGGTATTATCCAAGAATTATCAATTATTAGAAACTCTAGTATTTACTTTAGTGAGCACAATCATATCAAAAATCTAGTAGTCATTCCCATGCTGGGATTCAACATTATACAAAAGATGGACTGGCTCCCAAAGTATAATTCTTTGAATTAGATGCCGAATCTGGGAAATCTCAGTAGTATTTAATGGAAAACCTATAGTTATCTTCCATGGAGATATATATCAACTTGATAATTATCTAGAATAAACTCTTATATCATTATTTATAGAGTTTATCGGTGAAGAAGAAGAAGGAAATCAGAGTTTGAGGATAGAAAATATCCCAATCATCCAAGAACATGTTGATGTATTTCTTGAAGAGTTACTCAGACCTCCCCTAAAAAGAGAGGTAGAGTTCTCCATTGAACTTATACCTAGATCCCATCTGATATCAAAGACCCCATATAGGATGGAAAATGTGGATCTGGAAGAGTTAAAGAAACAACTCCAAGATCATTTGGAGAAGGGTTTTATCTGACGAAGTGTGTCTTCATGGGGGGAACCAGTTCTCTTTGTAAAGAAGAAGGATGGATCGATGTGGCTATTAATTGATTATAGAGAACTGAATGGGATCACAGTGAAGAACAAATAACCTCTTCCAAAAATTGATGACTTATTTGAACAACATCATGGGGCTCAATTCTTCTCTAAGATATATCTTTGACCTGGTTATCATCAATTGAGGGTGAATAATGAAGATATTCTGAAAACTACATTCTGATCAAGATATGGGCATTATTATTTTGTTTTTATGCCCTTCAGAATAACTAAATCACCTGATATTCTTATGGATTTGATGAATAATTTATTTAAGGACTACCTTGATAACTTTGTTTTAGATTTTATTGTTGATATTTGGATACATTCCAAAATTTGTGAGGTTCATGATGATCATATAAGGGTTATTTTGCAAACTCTATGGAAGGAGAGGCTTTTTGGGAAGTTTAGGAAATGTGAATTCTGGTTACAAGAAGTTTCTTTCTTGGGGAATATTGTTACCAATGATGGAATAATAGTTTACCCTGCAAAGAAGAATGTTGTAGGGGATGGGCCTCAACCTAAAAAAATAACATAGATTCATAGTTTCCTTGGATTATTGATATATTATAAATGGTTTTTGAAAATATTTTCATAACTTTCTAATCCATTAACCATATAAACTTGAAATGGGGTCAAGTTCATCTGGAAAAAGGAGTGTGAGGAAAGTTTCCAAGAGCTGAAGAAGATATTGGTTACTGCACCCATGTTAACTCTTCCCTCAATTGGATAAGGATTCTTTATTTTTAGTGATGCATCTCTGAAAGGGCACGGGTGCGTCCTCATGAAAAATACCGATGTCATTTCTTATGCATCTCGACAGTTGACGAATCCTGAGAAGAACTATCCTAAACATGATCTGAAGCAGGCTGTTGTCTTTTTTTCACTGAATATAAGGAGACACTATCTTTATGGGGATAATTGTGATATATACATAGAACATCAAAGATTGAAGTATACTTTCACACAAAAAAAAAATTTAACATGACACAGAGGGGATGGTTGGGACTTCTCAAAGATTATGATTGTTCAATTCATTATCATCATGGAAGAGAAAACAAAGTCGCTGATGCATTAAGTGGGAAATACCTAGTTGTAATTTCCAGGATGTGGATTAAAATAGATCCTTTGATAAATAACCTTTTAAAATTGGACATGAGAATTATAACGGAAGGGAAATCATCAAACCTAACCCAAATGATTTCTGAACCTTCATTACTAGAGAAGGTCAAGAATGGTAAGAAAGAAGATCCTTTGTTATAGAAGAAGTTCGAGGCTGTGATGGATTTGAAGTTTCCTAAGGTCAATATTTACTAATAAGGTGTACTAAATTTTTTACAAGACTATGTCTTCCATATGTTTTGGAAATAAAGAAGGATGTAATGGATGAAACTCATAGCTCTAATTTCAAGATACATCATAGAAGCACAAAAATGTATAGGGACCTTCATGGTCATTATTGGTGGGACAATATGAAAAGGGAGATTGTTGAATACACTTCATGGTGCCTGGTATTTTAGTAGTTGAAGACAGAGTGACTACATTTTAAAGGGGTATTGCAACCACTACCCATACCATCATGAAAGTGGGACAATATCACTATAAACATTGTCACTGGACTCCCAAGAACATCCAAAGAAAACTATGTGATATGGGTTATTGTGGACCATCTCACCAA
Source organism: Viscum album (assembly GCA_963277665.1). Classification (NCBI taxonomy): domain Eukaryota; kingdom Viridiplantae; phylum Streptophyta; class Magnoliopsida; order Santalales; family Viscaceae; genus Viscum; species Viscum album. Next base: position 1,784,669,975 of record OY728131.1, on the reverse strand, counting down.
GACTACCCATTTTATCTCCATTTGGGAAGACTTCTCTCTTGATAAACATTCCATGATTTATGTGAATAAATTGGTAAGGCTGCCTGGATTTCCACTTTTATTGTATTTGATCATGATCTAAGGTTCACATCAAAATTCTGGAGAATTATTCAACATGCTCTGATCACTGAATTGAATTTCAGTATGGCCTATCACCCCCAAACTAATTTCCAATCTAAAAGGACTATTCACACACTCAAGGATAAGACAAGAACATGCTTAATGGAATTTAAAGGTGGATATTATCAATATCTCCCTTTAGTTGAGTTCTCTTACAAAAACAAAATCCAATTGAGCATTCAAATGTCACCCTATGAAGATCAATATGGTAAGTGATGTATAACTCCTACTTGTTGGCATGAAGCTGGTGAAATAAAACTTCTTGGGCCTGATCTTGTTCACGAGAGGACAAAAAAATTCCAGGCCATCAAACAATACATTAAGGTTTCTCAGAGTCAGCAAAAGTGTTATGCCAACAACTGTCGAAGGGACTTGGAGTTTGATTTTGGTGAAAAAATATTTCTTTGAATTTATCCTTAGAAGAGATTCATGAGGTTTGGAAAGAAAGGGAAGCTCAGCCCTAGGTACATTGGCTCCTATGAAATCCTTGATCGCATAAGAGCAGTGGCCTATCGGCTTTCACTTTCTCCAAATCTAGCACAAGTTCATGATGTCATCCATGTATCCCTCTGGATTATGTACATACCTGAATCTTCACATGTACTAAATACAAAGGTGGTACAACTGGAATATGGCCTCTCTTATGAGGAGCAGCCGGTTGAGATCTTGGATCGTAGAGACAAGGTTCCACGCAACAAGACAACCCACCTTGTGAAGGTGGTGTAGAGGAACCACAAACGAAAGAAGACACATGGGAACTAGAGGAGTCTATGAGGTAGAAGTACCAACACATTTTCTCTTCTTAGGGTACAAGTTAAAAATTTTAGGGTGAAATTTTTTATGGGGAAAATAATGTAATGAAACAAACTTTTGAATAATATTTGTTTAAAAAATTTGTTTGTTATTTGATTTTATAATCCACAAATCTATATCCTTTAATTAATGAAATGATACTATTGGGTTTCGACTGTTATATGACTATTGGTCAATATGACCATTAAAAACAAAACCCTTATCATTAAAATTAATTTTTATAAATACATGTGATCTTGGTTAATTAAAACAGAATGAAGAGTCGATAGACTCATCCAATAGACTCAGGCCGTTCGAAGCCCATCAGTCAGAGCTTGGGAAGGAGGTGGCGTCTTTGAGCTTTTCTTTGGACCAAGCCCAAGTTGAGCTTCCACATGTGAATCATGAACCGAATCTCCTAAGAGAGAATTTCAATTTGACAAAAATCACCACTCAGGCAATGTTGTTCGAGCTTCCCTAATATTATATCACCATAGAACACCTTACCCTTATGTCATATGCAGGTGTTATAAGGGGCCATGTAATGAGGCCATAGATACTTTTTGTAATCCCTTGGTATAAATAAAATTTTTATTTCTTATTATGGAAAAAAATTGGATTTTCAAATGTCCGGATAAATATAGGATGAATATTATTGATGAGTTTTGGGAAAAAGGTATTTATAAATATTCATGTAAACATAAAATAATTAATAATTTGAAATGAATTTCAAAAAATGATCTTCAATAGTTGTGATCTGTATGAAATTTAGAGTCTAATAAGATCAACATGATTTTTAGTAAATATTAATGTATAAGTAGTAACTTACCCTTATGAATAGTTATGAATAGTAAATTGTCCTAAAAATATAAACTTCACCGATGAAATTATAAATACAATTTAGAAAACATAAAAGTGAAAACAATATCATAGTATAAGTTTTGTTATTTTTCTAGGTCATAAATATTTTATTTTCTATTTTACAATTAATTTAATAATAGAAATTGAATTTTTTTTCATAAAATGTAATCATAAATTGTTACTTTATTGTCTTATGGTTATACAATAATGTTATTGTACCCTGATTACTTTTTCAAGGTACTACAAAATAAGTTATTATTTTAGAGTTGTTTTTTTAATAAATAATGATTTTATATAATAATTAAATTAAAAATATTTAGAAATTTATTTTTATAAAATTGAGTTTATTTTTTAATTCATATCATCAATATTAGGTTAGGGTGAATATATTAGATTATTATAAAATGTTTTGTTTTTATGTGAATAGTGAAAATATAGTTTGAGTTTCATGTTTTTAAACACATAATTAATGATGTAATAATGATGTAATAAATATGGTCAACATTGGAATATTAAGATATGATATGATATGTCCCAAGTGTCCAATACCATGGAAAAAATACTATGGGCAAGCCCAGGGATTTTCAAATACCACTGATGAGGTGTCCCTTGAAAATTATTTAAATATTCCCTCACTTTTCCTACAAATACCAAGAAATTCCCACATTAATTTCATTCCCAAATCCTACTAAATCATGTTCTAGTCTTTTTACCTCCAAATTAGTCCTCCCAAAGTTCCCTCAAGCCCCCCAATGTCCCAGACATCAAGATTTTGATGTTACTCTTCACGGTAAGGGAACCATCCACCCTCCTCTATTAGTCATGATTTCCTTTAAGTTGTGTCTTCCAATTTACATCTTCTTATGTGGTGGTTTGTTCATATATATTTTTATTACTTTAAATTTCATGTCTAAATTATTATAGACCCTTTATCCTCTCATCAATTTATTTTCTTAATTTTTATGTGACTTCGTTAGGTTACCAAATTTTCTTAAAAGAAATCATATTTTCTCTTTTATTTCAAGTTTCCTTTTCATGTGCCATGTCATTACACCCATGATATTATTTTTTTATGTACCTATACTATAAATGATTCTTTTATTGATTTTAGACCCTTATCCCCTCTCATTTTATTGTTTTCTAAAACCAAGTTATATAGTTGTTATGCTGCAAGAAATTTTGTCTCAAAATATCTCTCTCTTTTTCTCAAGAAATTATCTAATTTTATTTATATGAATACCTAAATATATTTTCATTTCAATAGGTATTCATAAAGACATAAAATTGATCTATTTTATTCTGGAATTTACATATAAGAAACCCTCATTCCTTTTTCATGATTTATAAAAGACATAATGATCATGTTTATAAGCACTTTTAAAACGTCACAATTTTGAAGTGAAACCCATTAAATTTAATATCTGTGGGAAATTTATGAAATTCTTGATTATGATATATGTGGCTCAAATAAACATAAATAAATATTGAGGGTGTGGCCTAATAGCGCATCAAAGCATTGGGTAAAGAATTTAATCTATAGAGATGTCAAGTTTCACGATATATTGGTGAATAACTTTGGTAATTTTTTGACCCCTTAGGGATAAAACATGGGGATATGTTCATAAATTTATAAATTAAATGTTGTAGACACATATTCATGTCATGGTTCATGTTCTTTCTATTATGAAATGCCTATACTTCCATTTCTCATGTCTTTATGTTTTTTCAGCAAGTTCATAATGATATCACAAATAAATGGATTCCCTTGATTTCCTTACTGGGCCTTCTTCTAACCCTTTCCTTTGATTTATATCTATAAGTAATGAGATGCAGTAGTTTTACATATGATGAAATTTTCAAGAAGACTTTAAAGGGTATTTAAAAGTGTTTTTTAATTATTTTTTTATTTTTTTTCCAATTTCCAAGACACTAGATTTTAAAGGTCCTCTGTTTGTAAAATGTTTTGAAAAGTTATGTTAAAAAGGAAAGATTCCATAATCAAGTTATATATAAAGAATAATCACAATTGGAAAATCATTCATCGTATCTCAAAAAAGACTATGAACGCCACCATCACACTCTATTTTAAAAAAATAGCTTGGATATGATACACAATGAAAAACATTTGTGTAATAACCAAGGAGATATGTAGGTAAAATATTCATAAATTGAACACCCTCAGATATTATGGTATGTATATTTTTCAATTTAATTACTTCAACAACATACATTTCATGTACAACAAGATTAAATGAACAATTAAAATCAATTTAATATCATCATTTTATAATTACTATTATAATATAGTCATTAAATTGGTGGGAGTGAATAATATTTAAAAATTACAAAATTTATATGTTATATATTTTATCAAATTATTTTACATACATAAAAATTATTTCATATTAATAAGAAAAGAATAAATACAATTTTATTCATTAAGAGACATATTTTTATAAAGATAGTTTTACCGTATTTTAAAGGTGGACGTGTTTTAAATATAAAATTTGACACTTATAAATTATATTAACCCAAAGAAACTACATTTTTAAACTTGAAATAACAAAAATATCTTAGGGTGAAATTTTTGTTTTTTATGAAAATATTTATTTCCCATTGAATAGTAAACAATAACGATTTTTGAGTCTATTTTGTTATATTAAAATTATATTTATGATTTGAATTAGATATAAAAAATTAAATTATAAATAATATTTAGGTATCTCAGAAATGGAAATATAATATATTTACATCATTTAATAGGTAAATTAAATTTTTAAAAAGATAAATTAAATATTGGTATTTTTGTGAATGTAAATGATTATTTAAAATTATATATATAATTCAATTATTTAAAAAAAAATTAAAAAAAAATCCTAAATTAATAATTTTTTATCTTATGAATATATGATAATATTATAGGACCTTAATTCTGTTTCATTGTTTCATAATATCTGTTATAATTTTAAAATCGGAATTTTTCAAATAAATGATGATTTCAGTTAAAAATTTAATTTCTTTTAATTAAAAATAATTTTTATAAAAATTTAGTCCATTTCTTAATTCTAATTTTTTTTAAAAATTAGGGTTATTTTTTATAATATTTTTATTATAGTTTAATTTTTGGGGAATTGTGAAATACGATAATTTACGGTATTTAAAATTATAAGTAATTAAATAAAATATTGAGTCATGCTTTTGTAATGGATTATGTATGTGACCATTATACAAAAATATCATGTTATAGTTAATTTATTTATTCATATGAATAAAAACTATTTCTTTTTTTTGAGAAAAAGACAACAAACTAATTATAATGGCTTAGACCTCTCTGATCCATTCCTCGACAGATATCTTGTGTTTGAAGTGTTCTGGTGGTCAAGGTGACATATCCCCAACACTTTTGAAAATTTCTAATTTGGTGAATTGTTCCAATGGTGGGCTTGTGAATAGTTCCACAATATACCACTGTGAACAATTCCAAGAGTAGCCTTATGAACAGTTCCAACGGTAACCTTATTTGAACAGTGCTACGATAACCTTATGTTAACAGTGCAACGATAACCATATGTGAATAGTGCAATGGTAACTTTATGTGAACAGTTCAGTGGTAGCCTTATGTGAACAGTTCCAATGATGGCCTTATGTGAATAGGGCAATGGTACCCTTATGTGAATAATACAGTGGTATCCTTATGTGAATAGTGCACTAATAGCTTTATGTGAATAGTGAAATGGTTGCCTTATGTGAACAGTGAAACGATAACCATATGTGAAAAGTTCAATGGCAGCCTTATATGAATATTTCCAATGGTAACCTTATGTGAACAGTGCAATGTTAACCTTATCTCAAAATGCAACGGTAGCCTTATGTGAATAGTGCAATGATACCCTTAGGTGAACATAGAAATGATAACCTTATGTGAACAATGCAACGAAAGCTATATGTGAAAAGTTCCATTGGTAACCTTAGGTGAAGAGTACAATGGTAACCCTATGTGAATAGTGCAATGGTATCCTTTTTTGAACAGTTCCAACGGTAACCTTATGTTAATAGTCCAACGGTAACTTTATGTGAATAGTGCAGCCGTAGCCTCATGTGAACAGTTCTAACGGTAGCCTTATGTGAACAGTACAAAGGTACCCTTAGGTGAATAGTGAAATAGTAACCTTTTATGAACAGTGAAATAGTAGCCTTATGTTTACAGTTCCAACAGTAGCATTATGTGAACAATGCAATGGTAACCTTATGTGAACTGTGCAATAGTTGCCTTTTGTGAACAGTGTTTCTAGAAAAGTGAGATTCTAACAGTAGACACCATTTCCTTTTCCAAATTTTTCCTTCATTAATAGTCTTTCCAGAATATTGAGGTCCAACGGTAGCCTTTATTTCCGTTTCCAAATTTTGAGTTCATGAATAGTGTTTCTAGAATGGTGAGGTCCAACGATAGCCTCTATTTCCTTTTCCAAATTTTGATTTCATGAGCGGTTTTCTAGAATGGTGAGGTCCAACGGTAGCCCCTATTTTCTTTCCCAAATTTTGAGTTCATGAATAGAGTTTCCAGAATGGTGAGGTCCAACGGTAGCATCTATTTTTTGTTTTCTAAATTTCATGTTCATAAATAATGTTTCCAGGTTCCTATAGTTTCACCCCTTTAACGTTTCATTGACGTAAAATGCATTTAAAGCTGCATTTTAAGGACTCTAATATCGACTCCAAGGCCATAACCTCTATATTAATTTTTTCTAAGGATCATGATTCTTTTACTTGGTCAAACCATGTGGTTTAATGCGATCCACTTTTAATGCCAAATCCAGCGTGTCTTAAACTACTACTCCATTAAATCATTTAAAGGGGAGCGATATCTTCCTCCCATGTTCTTAATCCTTGTTCTCAGTTGTGAGACACTTGAACCTTCTGTTCCTTCCTGTAGAATTTTTTGTGCCCAATCTTTCCACATTATATTGGTCCCCATCTATTTTTGATGCATCCAAGCAGTATCGATCAATCTATGATATAAGGTACAATCTATCGTCATTCTTTTTGGTTCATCTCTTTCTGTTTCTCCTTGAACTTTTATGGAATGATAACTCCATGTTCCTAATGGGATTTTCTTGAGTGTTGACTGGTGTGGTGGTCTCTATACGTCTACAGGTGGATACAATTATCACAGGGGGAGGATATCGTAACCCGTTGTGTGTCTCGTTCTCATATAAAAAAATTCAAGTACCGTTTGAGGTATGGTATTCATTTCTTCTCTTTTATTTTATGTGAAACCGTATAGTTAGCATGTTTTATCCCACTAGATCACAATGGAATTGACATAATAAATATTTGAACCAGATAAATAAATTGATATTGATTGTATGTTATTGCCTCTTGTTTTTCTAGATATTGTGATATATATGCTTTATTTATTTAGCATTTCATTCGTGATGGGAATTAGTAAAGAACATAATGCATTGATTAGTTGATAATTGTTTGGTTAATGATAAAGTGGAATGTGAATGAATCCAATTTTTGTTGTTGTAATTTTATATTAATCAAATTGATGGAGTAAGCATGTTCAATCAATTTTTGATAGCTTACTATTTAGGTTTTCCATAGTTAGAATCTGCGAATAATAAAACGGTCAATTCAAGATGGATTAATGAACTGGTTTTTTGAAAAAATATAATTCCTTGTAGGGTTCAAAGTTACTCTTTTTCTTGTTTATGGGCCAAGATCCCAATTGATATGATGTTTTTTTCCTACTGCTTGTGTTTTGATGTGATCCTGTATGGCTGTTGTGATATGTGGTGGCATGGAAGCCTATTGGTTGTAGGAGCAGTTGATGCGCAGAGTGGCAAGATGCATCAGTTTATGTATGTGGGTGTCGGGGAGGACACCGAGGATAATGAAATAGGATGGATGTGAATGTTTGGATGCTTGCTGATTCTTGTTGGTTGTTTACCCTCTTTACTTTCCCCATTTCTCAAGGTAGTTGGTTTGCTTAAAATCTTTCCAAAAGGGGTGATGACATGCTGGGTAAGCCACGTGCTTTTCGTATTTAGCTTCTCGAGAGAGGATATGCATATTCTCTTCCTATTTTTGAAAAAGACTTGATGGGTAGTTCATATACTCACCGAGTTGATCCCCCTTGTGTTTAGTAGCATACAATGTATTTCTAGAATTCCAGGGAATAAGGGAATGTAACAATTTTGTTAATAAATTATTGAATAAATGATGTTAACCCAAGGGGTTAGATCATACTGGGATGCAATGATGAGGTTGCAATTTATTGGGATAGTGGAATTTGGGTGTGATGCTAATGAAATATATTGCGGAATTGTTAATTTTTTATTAATGTTAAAAAAATTTATTAACATAAAGTGAAACTGATAAAAAAGGAATGAATTAATGTAATAAATCTCTTTAAATGGTTGTGTGCATATAGGATACTTAGTCTTAGAATTTGCAGTTGGGACTCCGAGAGTCATTTGCTGCAGTTGAGTATATGACTATGTTATACCCATAGTGTGGTTTTGAGATATATTATATTCTGTAATTTTTGTGTTTCTATTTGCTAGTCCACCCCATTAGTTAGGGAAACTGACACCCCGAGGATTCTGAACCCTGAGGGGTGCTTTCACCAACATTCTATGGGAGGATGGATGGATGACTACCCGCTTTTTCCCCACTATCTTATCTTGGTAGTTACTTGTGCGGGTAGGAACAATGGTTAGTTTTCCCCATATATGTGTGTAGAGGGATATAATGTCTTATGGTTATTCACACACATATATTCTGGATATAGTTCCCAATGGACTACTATAGGTGTAATGTGTGTAGGCTATGATGGCTTGAGGATCCTAACATGGTGTATGGTCTATAATGGATAGAGGTTTAATACCCGATGTATGGTACACGTTATGCGAGCAATGATGGCTCCAAGAAACTATCGGGTTACTTTGCTTATGTTGATGTGGTGGTTTTTTTGAACGAGGTGCATATTGTGGTGATTCTCCTAGGTGACTGTTCGCATTCCTTTTTGGAAAGAGATGCTAAGAATGTGCGACGTTGGGGGAAAACAGAAAACCCATGGGGAAGTAGTAGCGAGGTACCCTTGATATTCTTTATTATATTATATACTCTTTTATGAAACACATGGTGTGAGTATCTATAGTGAGGCAGGGAACATAGTATACCTATATTGGCAATGAGTTAGTTTCATTTGTTATTTACAATGATTTAGCGTGATTTATTTACATTTTCATGAGAGGATCTGGGGAGGATCCAACTAAGTATACTATTATACTCACCCTATGCATATATAGACTATTTTTCAGGGCACTTGGAGCAGGTTTGAGATCTAGATGGTTTCTACTATCTTGGGGTTACATGAGTTATTTGGTCTTGTGGTTGCTACATGAAGTAGCGACGCAGTGGTGGTACTTCTTCATTGGGGACAGTGAGGAGTCAGCGATCTCATGGGAGGAGTTTCAAAACATGTTTAGAGTCTCGTTTCATTCTTCAACTACAAAGGAATCCAGTCTCCACGAGATTCTTACCCATCGATAGGGAAGCTCTAGTATGTGAGAGTTTTGAATCAATTTAAAGAAACTTTTATGATATGATTCAGACGTGTTGCCTGATGAGGAGGCCAAGGTGAGGCATTTTGGGGAGGCTTTACATCCAGAGATCCAGCACAAGGTCACCCCATTTGTGCTGATGACATATCATGAAGTATTAGCCAAAGAAAAATTCATTGAGATTATATTGGATTGAATAGAATCATCACTAGAGCGGAGTCGACATGATTCCTTACAAAGTAGAGGTGTGGTCCGAGGTTCCCAGTTTTCATGACAGAAGAGTTTTCGTTCAGCTAGTGGTAGTTACCAGCCCCCAACATCTTTTTTCTCTAGGGAAAATTGCTCTCAGTCCTATAAAAAGGGATCCAACACTTGTTTTACCTATATTGGTCGAGGTCATCATAAATGAGAGTGCCCAACCATTCAGAATAGTTGTCGTGCACCAGGTGTTCTTCTCCAGGTTCCTTTATTGAGGTAGTTTCAGCTGAGGTAGCAATAGAAGGTTTCACCAGCTTTGGATCAGCAGAGGGTAGATGGGTCAGAAGGAAGGTATCCCTGTGATACTCCTTGTTCCCAGGGACTATAATACAACTGTGCTGGTGGTCATCATCAGGGTCAGAGAGGCTATAGAGGAGGTTATTTTCAGATTCATCCTTTAGCGCTGCTAGTGCCATGAGAGCCAGATGTCGTTCGAGGTACCATTTTCTTGTTTTCTACTGAGTGTATGCCTTTTTTGATTCAGGAATGACACACTCCTTCATATCACCTACCCTTGTCCATGAATTGTGACTTCAGGTAGAGAGGCTTCCAATTCCCTTGGTGTTGACTAAACTAGTTGGAGGCCGAGCTGACTTGTTAGAAGTATGTAGAGACTATGAGCTAGTGTTGGGGCATCAACTCTCTTAGGGATATTTCATAAGTTTACAAATACAACCATATGATTTCATCCTCAAAATTGATTATTTGTATTCAGTACAGGATATCGTAGACTGCTTCAGGAGGCAGGTTTCGTTCATTGATGTGGATGGAGAGCTAGTGGTGTTCGTTGGTGAGTTAGACCCTGGGATGGGTCATAGTCATATTCTATCCTTAACATCTAGTATGGCTAAGCTGATGCAAAGATCTTTAGATGTTCAGTAGTTACCATTTCATAGGGTTCCTAGAAGAGTACCCTGATGTCTTTTTAGAAGAGGTTGTAGCATTACCCCCTCAATTAGAGATCGAGTTTGGGATCAAGATATAACTAGGATATTTTCCTATCTCTATGTCTCCATATAATATGGACCTTTTAGAGTTATGAGAGCTACGTTTATAGCATGATGGTATGTTACAATGTGGTTTTATTAGGCCGAGATTGTCACCGTGGTGTGCACCAATTTTGTTCGTGAAGAAGGATGATGGTATTTTGCGGTTGTGTGTTTATTATTATCACATAAAAAACACGACAGAGAAGAATCACTATCCTCTTCAATGGATTAATGATTTATTCGATCAACGGAAGGGTTTAATTTGGTTCTCAAAGATCGACTTGTGCTCATGATATCATCATATGCATGTGAAGGATGAGGATATCCCAAGGACTGCTTTCTATTGTCATCATGTGCATTAGGAGTTCATTGTAATACTATTTGGAATGATGAATTCCCAACTTGTGTTCATGGGATTGATGAAAGATATGTTTCGATAGTTCATGGAAAAGTTCTTAGTGGTTTTCATCAATGAAATCCTTGTGTACTCCACATATGATGTGGAGCATGCAGAGCATCTACATGCCATTTTGGGAGTTCTTTGTCAGCATCAGCTGTTTGGGAAGTTGTCGAAGTGTGAGTTTTGGGCTCAAGATGTCTGTTTCATGGGGAATGTAGTTTCCCAATAGGGAATAGTTTTGGATCCTTCAAAGATAAAAGTAGTTGTGTCTTGGGAAGTCCCCAAGATAGTGTCAGAGGTGTGAAGATTCCCTGGTCTCACTGGCTATTATAAGAGATTCATAGCCAATTTCTTCTTAGTGATGACTCCTCTGAGAGCTTTGACCATGAAACATTAGGCATTCATATGGACTGATCAGTGTCAGGCAGCTTTGGAGTTCCTAGATGAGAATTTAGTAAGTGCTTCAGTACTTTGTCTTCTTGCAGAGGGAGTTCAGATTGATTTTCTATACAATGCTTCACATATGGGGCTAGGTTTTGTTTTGATGTAGTAGAGATCAATTATTTCATATGGGTTTTGATGGTTGCGTCCCACTAAACCTAACTATTCCACCCATGATCTTCAGTTGGAATCCTTGGTGTTTTCTCTGATGTTGTAGAGACATTACTTCAATGGTGAGAAATTTGTGTTTTTCACCGATAATAAAATCCTGAAGTATGTTTTCTCCCAGTGTGATTTAAAATTGCGACATCATCGGTGGATGGAGTTATTATAGTAATACAACTTCTAAATATCATATACCCCTAGAATGGGGAATGTTGTAGCTGATGCACTGATCAGGAAGTCACGTGGTGATGTAGTGCGTGAATCTGGTGATTCTTGGAGAGTCGTGGAAGAACTGTCAGTATTAAATCATGATATGGGAGAAGTTGGGGGCATGGGTAGTCTTTTATAGATGACATTGTAGTCATATATAGTGCAACATGTGTATGATTACTAGTTGGGGGATGTTTAGGTGGAGGTCTATAGAGACATAGTTGTTTATGGCGAGGGCCCTGATGTTTGGTCTGAAGATGAAACACACGGAGTGCTATATCACAGAAGGATATTTTTTCCTTTGGCCATACGCGAGATGGTTATCAGAGAGATCCATAGGTTTCCTGTAGTGGTGCATGCTGGTATAAAAAAGATGTACAGATCCTTGAGGATTCAGTTTTGGTGGCTTGACAAAAATCATTTGGTTGTAGAGTTTCTGTATTGATTTTTGGTATACCAGAAGATTAAGGTCGAACACCGTGTTCCTAATGGTCTGCTTCATCCATAAGATGTTTCTCTGTGGAAGTGGGATGACATATCAATGGAATTTTTTACTGGTTTACCTCAATCTTAAAAAGTACATGACGTTATTTGGGTGGTAGTGGATCATTTACCAAAATCACCCAACTTCATATCAATCAAGGAGTCAAAATTAGGGGATGTTTTTTGGAGAGAGTATCTGGAGGAGGTGGTGAGACTTCATGGAGTTACAAGGATGATCATTTCTGATTGAGATCCTTATTTCACCTCCAGGGTGTGTAGAGGTATTTAGCATGATTTCAGTTCTCAGTATCCATTAGCACTGCTTTTCATCCACAAACTGACTGTCAGACAGAGCAAACCATCCAAACTCTTGATAACATGTTGCGATATTGGGTTTTGGAATTTTGAGGCTTGTGGATGAGGCACTTACCATTTGTGGAGTTCGTTTACAATAGTAGTTTTCACTCCACCATCAGTATGGTTTTATTTAAAGACTTGTATGGCCGACCTTGCTGTTCTCTGTTATGCAATACTCTGGTTGGAGAGTCAGCAATTCTTGGAACAGAACTAGTGCAGAATATAAAAGATATGGTTCAGGAGATTCATGAGAGGATGAATACAATGACAAATCATTATAAATCTCATGTCAATCAAAGGAGGAGACCATTGGAGTTTTTGTTGGTGATCACATGTTTCTGAAGGTGACTTCTCATCATGGGCAGCGAAGGATTGGTCATAGGGGTATGATTTCCCCATGTCTTGTTGGGTCTTTCGATGTGTTAGCTCATGTTGGAGTTGTGGCATATTGAGTAGCACTACCCCGTAAATGAGTTGGATACATGATGTTTTTCATGTGTCACAACTTCTTCTATGTCTTCATGAGGTCTCTCACATCATCAATTGGGGAGAGATCGATGTTGAGGATGATGCAACCTTTGAGGAGTGACCTATGGGGATCGAAGATCAAAAAAATAAGGTGTTGCGTGAGCGTTATATCCCATTGGATCGTGTATTATGGTGACACAGTGGCACGGAGGAGAGTACATGGGACCGTAGGTCACAGATACATGCTCAGTACTCAGAGTTTTATGATGTTTAACTCTTTCATATAACTATCTCCACTTTGTAATTATAGACCTTTCATGTTTATAAGAAGTATTTATTTAGGTAACATATTGGGGCATGCTCTCTTTTGAGAGGTATCTCAATGGGTTGTTGTTCAGACCCCATTTCTGTTTCCTTTTAAGTGGGTTTTAAATTCTCAAGGATAAGAATTATTTGAGAGGTATATAATGTAATGTCTTGGACCTCTCCGGTCTATTCTTTGTTAGAAATCTAGATTTTGAGGTGGTCTAGTGGTCAAGGTGACTTAATCCCTACACTTCCAGAAGATCCAATTTGGGGAACAATTCAAAGAGTAGCCTTGTGAACAGTTCCAACGGTAGACTGCTATGAACAGTTACAATAGTAGCCTTATGTGAAAAGTGCAACAGTTAACTTATGTGAATAGTGGAATGATAACCTTATCTGAACAGTGCAATAGTAGCCTTATGATAACATTGCAACTATAACCTTAGTTGAACATTGTAATAGTAACCTTATGTGAACAGTGCAACGGTATCCTTATGTTATGAGTTCCAACGGTAACCTTAGGTGAATAGTACCATGGTATCCTTATGTGAATAATGAAATGGTAGCCTATTGTGAACAGTGAAATGGTGACCTTAGGTGAACAGTGCATCATTAACCCCATGTGAATAGTGAAACGATATCCTTATAGGAATAGTTCCAATGGTAACCTTTGGAGAATAGTGGAACTGTAACCTTATATGAACAATGCAGTGGTAGACTTATGTGAATAGTTTCAACGGTAACCTTATGTGAACAGTGAAAAGGTAACCTTATGTGAATAGTGTAACAATAGTCTTATCTGAACAGTTCCAAGGATATCCTTATGTGAACAGTGCAATGGTACCCTTAGGTGAACAGTGCAACGGTAGCCATATGTGAATAGTGATTCATGAACGATGAGGTTCTAATGGTAGCCTCTATTTCATTTTATAAATTTTGAGTTCTTGAATGGTGTTTCCATAATGGTGAGGCCCAAGGGTAGCCTCAATTTTCATTGCAAAATCTTGAGTTCCGGAAAAGTGTTTCCAGAACGGTGAGGTCGAACAGTAGCCTCTATTTCCATTTCCAAATATTGAGTTCATGAACAGTGTTTCTAGAACAGTGATGTCCAATGGAAGCCTCTATTTCATTTAACATGTTTTGAGTTCATGAAATGTGTTTCCGGAATGGTGATGTCCAATTGTAGCCTCTATTTTTCCTTATCCAAATTTCGTGTTCATGAATAGTATTTCTAGCATACTATAGTTTCGACCCTTTGACATTTCCTTTAACATAAAATGCATTTAAATCCTTATCTTCAGTACTCTAATGATGATTCAAAGGCCATGACTCCTTTATTAATTTTTACTTAGGCTCGGGATGCTTTTACATGGTCAAACCGTGTGGTTTAATGTGATCCACTTTTAATAGAAAACCCAACGTATCTTAAACCACTGCTCTGTTAAATCTTCAAAAGGGATGAGATAACTTCCTCCATAATTCTTCCGTCTTATTCTTCGGTGTGAGATGCTCGAACCTTACATTCCATCCCATATGATTTTTGTGATCAAAATTTCCTCTTTGGGTGGTCCCCCTTTTTTGATGCAACCAAGTAGTATAGATCAATCTTCGATATAAGGTATAATCTATCGTCATTCTTTTGGATTCATCTCCTTCTTTTTCTCCTTTCCCTTTTATGGAATGCTCTCTCCATGTTCGTAATGGAATTTTCTTGGGTTTTGACTAGTGTGGTGGTGTCTCTGTATCCTTGGGTGGATTCAATTTTCACAGAGGGAGGATATCGTAACCATTTTCTGGATCCTTCTGGTATAAAGAACATCAAGGACCGTTTGAGGTAGGTTATTCATTTCTTCTCTTTTATTTTACGTGAAACATTATAGTAAGCATATTTTATCAAACTAGATCACAATAGAATTTACATATTAAATACTTAAACTGGATAAACAAATTGATATCGATCGTATGTTATTTCCTCTTATTTTGCTAGATAGTGTGACATCTATGCTTGATTTCTTTAGATTTTCATTCTTGAGGTAAATTGGTAAAGAATGTTAAAAAAGAAATTAATTTATAATTGTTTGGATAAAGATAATGAGGCATGTGAATGAATATGATTGTTGTTGCTGAAATTTGATGCTAATCAAATTGATGTAGTAATCATGTTTAATAAATTTTTGATAGCATACTGTTTAGTTTCTTATAGTTGGTACCTTTGAATAATAAATTGTTTAATTCAAGATGGATTAAAGAAATGGTTTTTTGATAAAAGACAATTCATTGTATGGTTTTGACTTACCCTCTTGATTGTTTAAGGGCCAAGAGCCCAATTGATATGATGTTTTTTCCTGCTGCTTGTGTCATGATGTGAGCATGGATGGTTGTTGTAAAATGTGGGGGCATAGAGGCCTATTGGTTGAGGAAGCAGTTTATGAGTAGAGTGGTGAGATGCGTCGATTTATGCATGTGGGTGTGGGGGAGGACACCATGGATGATGAAATGGGTTGGATGTGAATGTTTGGATGCTATATGATTCTTTTTGGTTGTTTATCCTCTTTACTTTTCCCATAGCTCAAGGAAGCAAGTTTTCTTACTCTACTTCAAAAAGGGGTGAGGACACCTAGGGCATGCAACATGCTTTCTCTGTTTAGCTTCTCAAGGGAGTATGTGTATATTCTCTAGTTATAGGTGGAAACTACTAGATGGGTAGTTGATTTACTCATCTAGTTGAGACCCCTTGTGTTTAGTTTCATAAAAGGTTTTTCTATAATTCTTGGGAATATGGTAAATTAATATGTTTGTTAATAAATGATTGAATAAATGATGTTAACCCAAGTGGTTGGAGCTTTCTGAGATGCAATATGTAGGTTAAAATTTAAAGGGATAGTAGACTTTTGGTGTGATGCCAGTGAGATATAATGTGGAATTGTTAATAGTTAATTAATGTTTAAAGAACTAATTAACATAAAATGAAACTAATAAAAAGGGAATGAATTAATGTAATAAATCTCTTTAAATGGTTGTGTACTTATAGGATACGTAGTCTTATAAGTAGAATCCATGAGATTAAGAGACATTATATGCAGTTGATTCTAAGACTAGGTTATTCCCATAGTGTGGCTGTGAGATATAGTATATTCTGTAATTTTTGTGTTTCTATATGCTACTCCACCCTGTCAGTTAGAGAAACTGACACCCCAGAGATTCTGGGCCCTAGGGGGAATTTTCCCCTAAAATTCTGGTGGGAGGATAGATGGCTGAATACCCCCTTTGGCCTCGCTCTATTTTCATGGTAGTTACTTGTGAAGGTAGGAAAATCAATTAATATTCCACATATATGTTTGTATAGGGTTGTAATGGCTTGTGGTTATTTAGACACATATATTCTGGGTACATATTCTTGTGGTATACTATAGCTGTAATATGAATAGGCTATGATGGCTTGAGGTTCCTTACATGGTGCATGGGCTATGATGGATTGAGGTTTAATATATAACATATGATACATGTTGTGTTAGATATGGTGGTCCCTATATACTACTGGTTACTTTACTTACATGGATTTGGTGGTTTTTTTGCACGAGGTGCATGTCGTGGTGCTTCACCCCGGGGTCTACTGGAAAGAATTTTTGGAGAGATATGCATTAGACGTGCAATGTTGGGGTAAAGCGGAAAACCGGTGGGGAAGTAGTAGTGGGGTACCGTTGATATTATTTATCATATGATATACTCATGTATGCGATACATGGTGAGAGTAGCCATGGTGATGTTGGGAACATAATATATCTATTTTAGGTGACGAGTTAGTTTCAATTGTTGTTCATTGGTATTTTTCATGCTTTCTATACATTTTCACTAGAGGCTCCAGGTAGGATCCTACTAATTATACTATTATACTCACCCTATGTATATATAAACTGTTTTTCAGGTCACTTGGAACAGGTTGGAGACCAACTGGTTTCTACTAGCTTGGGGTTGCAGGAGTTGTTTGGGCCTGTGGTTGTTGTTGTTTTTACTTTCTGTTGGTACATTCAGTTTCACATTAAGTTGTAGTTGTTTTTCATGATATTACATCTGTGCACTTGTGTTTTCTTTTATATTATATTCTAATTTGGGGTTAGTTGGTTTATTTTTTATCTCTATCTTTCTCTTGAGTTCTCTTAGAGGGTAATTTATCTCATTTGTGTGTTTATTATACCCTCGATGCTAGTCGCCAAAATGGGGCCTAATAGAGGCGGAACTCGGGGGTCAATATCTCCCTTTACATATTACTGGCCTAGGAGGGGTACACCTAGTTGGGAGGGGGTTGTGACACTAATGTCTAAAATAATCTAAAAACACCCATCTCTTCTCTAGAAATACCATCCTAACCACTTATTCTCCTCACACCCCTAAATCTAGGAAGCTCCTACCATTTCTACCCAATCCCTCTCCCAAACCTCTACCCCAAGATCTTGTCTTGATGTTTTTACCCAAAATACCATGTCAAATTTATTTAATGAGATTATCAAGGAGAGGGATTCAAGAGTTAAAATCCCCTTTTATTATTATTTTTTGATTTATTTTCTCTTCTTATCATTCCCTTACATACCTATATAAAGTTAAATGTTAAATAATGAGCCTTTATATATATTTTAATTATATTTTTAATGGTATATCAACTACCAATTCTCTTATCTTTTCTTTTTTTATTATAAAAATGAAAATGTCATATGTGATGTGCCGATTTACTGCCTTTGTGGAAAACAAGTTTTCGTTTTTCAATCCTACTGCCATGTCTGGACATAAAACCATATTTATGATTAAAAAAAATACTAAAATGTTTTTAATAAATATTATTTAATGTTTTATAACCCATATATAAAAATAATGTTAATTCATAAGACAAAACTAGTTCACGATGATAGAAAAAATTCCAAAAACAATCTAAATGGATGTCATTAATGCTTTATCTAATGAATCCTCCTCATATTTGAAAAAATAAAATATAATACCTTTGAAATTGATATATGTTAATTAATAATATATTATTTCAATTATGGATAACTATTTACCTTTTACATGATATTTCATATATGTACACAAGTGAACCAATCAAGAAAACCTAAGAAACAAATAACCCCGAATGATGAAATTAAATCTTATAACTCAAAAAAAGTCCATAATTGAACCAATTAAAATTATAATAAATTAATTAAATTTTAAACTGTTTTAAATTAAATTATTAGTGAATCTTATTTCATTATCTAGTACATTAACTACAAGTACAAAACACTTTCAGAAACAAGGTATGGGATTCTCCCTAAACACCCATCTCCCATTCGAGTTACACTTTATCACTTTTTACCTATATTTAATTCATAGTTATTCTTATTTACTCCAAATATTTTATTTGTGTATGTTAAAAAAACATGTACTTAAATTAATAATTCGTTATTTTATGGGAAAATACAAGTTTTATAATATCCCTTCTCAATTCATCTTTTTATGCAATCCCGATTAATGGGAACTTCCCAATTTAATACCAATTTTCAAGTATCATTCACAATCTAGTTTATGCGAACCATATTTTCCTAAAATCATTATTTTTATAATTAAAAATTATATTTTATATTTTATGGTTTTATACAAATAATATTAACATTTCCATTTTAAAGACTCATTTTTATTATATTTTAAATTGCACTAAATTTTCCTATTTCTAAAGCTTCTTACAAACTCTTTGTACACGTTTTTACTTACGTTGGACATAATTTATTCCAAAAACATAATTTTATTGTAATTCCCTTTTCCTTTTTAGATAAAAAAATATTATAATCTGATTTTGTAACAAATATAAATTATGTATCCTAAGTAAGTCTTCTTTCCAATGTAAAATGGTATTTTTCTCAAGAATTTCTCGTTGATTTTATAAGAGTATTTTCATCTATATAAACACCCACTATTAAAAATTATGTATTAATTGTATTAATATTTTATAATATCATATACAAAATTTTATTAAATATTTTATAATGAGTTCACATAAGGATGTGCTATCTTGATAAAATTCACCATATTACTCTGAATGTTTAGTGTTTATATTTACTAATTTAGAAATGTTACATAAATTTCATATGTATATGTTGTTTAAGATTCAACAAATTTGTATGGTGAATGAATTAGGCTATGTAAGTGACATACTGGTCCCACTATAGCCCTTTGTTTCATTAGTAGAACTAATTAGACAAACCAAATATGGTCTTGGTTGATGACATTCCTATTTATTTTTATTTACTGATTTAGATAAGGCCTTATCCATTTATTTTCAAATATCTTTATCAAGGACATGATGCTAGGTTTATATTTCTATCATCATAAATTCAATTTTATTATATTAGTAATTGATAATACATGGGATTAATCGACAAGTAAAATAACTATGGATAAGTTTTATTCTAATGTGATTGTCTATATAGAATTTTTTTCATCATCTTTTATTCCCGCCATATTATGTCAACGATTATGTTTTAAAGATATGTAATGTTATACATTCTCGTTTACTTGTTTATTATTTTTATTTATGATAAATTCCACCATATTTATTATAATTACTAATTATTTTATATCACTCTTTTCTTATGTTTTATTTTTACATAGGATGAGAAGATATATATTATGAATGACTTGGAGTGATATTGTAGGAGTTTATGGTTGTTTACAATGGAGTTTCATTATTGGATTTAATTTCATGTTTTAATGTAAAAAACTTGATTTTATAGGGTTTTAAAAAGGTACTAATTATTTGTTCCTTTTGTATTTGATTGATTGTTTATAATGCCAATTTAATAAAGTAAGGCATTGGATTCGCACAACTAGGGAAGGGGTATTTATAGTTCATATCAGATCATGATTAATAGAATCATTGAAAACTATATTTCAAAAAAATATTAATGAACATAACCATAAGATATAATTTCTGAGTAAGCATTGATGAAAATCATACAATTTTGGTAAGGTTGAGATTATGCGGGTATTCCTAGAAATACATCCATGTATAAATACTATAAGTGGATGTAGTTCTAGAACATATGTATCTAGGGGTAATAACTCTAACAAGGGTTGTTAGGGCTTACTCAGCATAACATGGTACATAGCAATTAGCCTTAATTTACACATGGTATGACACTCCTTGGGGATATTCTTAGGATAATTAAAACTTTCATTACAACCCATTATGATGGATTCTAAAGTAAATATGTCCCCAACGAAACCACATTTAAAATTATGAGATTAACTATGCAAAAATTTTCAATTTGTGATATGTGTTTTTTCGAGTCCTAAATTATGAATTATTAATTATAACCTAATTTATTTTATTCCATTATTTATAAATCGTTCATATTATACGTAATTAAAATCATATTGACACATTTATTCCATGTAGATATTACCCTCCTATGCATGATAATGATGTCATAGCTAGAGTTGAAACTGGTGGTGAAAAACATATAATTATACCGACACAACTGAATTAGGATATATGCAATAATCATTACTGTATAGAGTATCAAGATCCCCAACATGGTATAACAATGTTACATCACATCATGTGAGATCATCCTCCATCATTCAATGGGACGACAAATCCATTTTTGGATAAGAAATGTATAAGTTCCTTAGAGAAGATATTTCTCTCTTTGGTAAGTAATGAAAGGGATAAGATCATCATGGATGTTTATAAACTATCCAAATATTCTTGTAAATGGTGATCATTAATTCCAAACACAAATAAGGATGAATAAATTTCAAATATGGAGTTGATTGATTTGAAATAAATTCTTTCATAAAAATGTTTCCCTTGTGAACGGTGAGTAGATTTGGATAGAAAATTATTTAGTCTAAGAAAAAAATAAGATTAAAAAGTTTTAAAGTATGAATCCAACATTACAAGGTTATAAAGGCATGTCACATTCTATATGCATAACCCAAAGAGGAATATTGACCATTTATTTGAGGGGATTATCCAATTCTTTAAAGAGCACTAGTCTGAAAAAATTTCCTATCATATGAGTATATAGTATATTGGGATATAAATAAAGTGAAATAATTATCCAATTATTTTTATTTTGAAGGTAAATAAGAGAATAAGAGGACAAGAGAACAAAATATTTTTAATGAGATTAAGGTGAATAAGGATTTTCCCACATGATAAATTTTTAGAAGGAAACACCCTATTGCTTTCCATAATGGAATTGAAGTTTGATACAAGTATGCAGCGAAAGGAAACTAGGATCATCATTAAAAAGTAAAGAAATATAATTTTTAATGGTTAAACTGTAAGGAGTTGAGCCACTATGCATATGAATATATAAATAATGAAGGAAATATGGATCATAAGAAATATTAGGATATAGGTCAAGATTATGTTCTCACTAAAATTGAAGTGGAATAATTAATGTATTTTGGTTTTTTAATTAACAAATTATGTTATGAAATTATAGATATAAAAAATCATGAGATATATAGGTATTTAACCCTTGTACTACATCTTTAAATTTTTGTAGCATGAATGTTTTCAATCTAGTTTCTCATGTGATCAAGGTATTCATATATTTGGTGTGTGGGATTAATAGATACATGTACAAGAGCCTCAGCCTAGTATGTGATGACTCTCCATGTGAATCCAAGAGACACGAGTTCATTCTGGATGGAGGAATACTTCTAGGTACTATAGTAGTAATATAGAATGTAGTGTTGTAGGTAATGTAGCATGTATAGTTGTAGTTATTGTTGTAGGTGTTGTTCAATACTCTAGCAGCCAGAACTATTCACCCATTTCATCTTTCGGGCCTCCAGTTAGGTACCCTGGTCTTGAAAAGCCTTCAGGCCACCCAAGACCTTCGGTCCAGTAAGGATTTCTGGCCACCACATGGACTCAGGGCCACCTCAAGGCCTTTGGACCACATAAAGGACTTCAGTACACATGTAACATAGATGAAACCATCCATACATCAATGAACAAAGCTTTAGATAAGTATTCAAGATTAGGCACACTCACTGGGGTAGAGATAACAGAAATTGGAAGAATACTAGGGTATTATATTTCCACCGGTACAGTGCATATACATCTTTATAGAGGACATATAGCTGACTAGCCTTGCGAAGGTGGAGAGCTTAGGTCATGATATTTCTTGGGGAGGGTCAGTTTCATGTATTTTGTTTAGGGTGAATTCATATAAGGCCTCCGGGTCATTTAATATGCGTCTAAACCTACATGACGTGTAAGAGTTCCCCCTCATCACTTAAAAGGGTGATTATCAAAAATAAATAAAAATTAAAGCCCTTAGGTCCATTCAGGATTTTGATATACATTATGAAGAATCTAATGTTAAGTTGATTTAAAGAATTTAGTGACCATTATTTAAATTTTTGGTCACTGAATATGGACATACATGTTTAGGATGTTTTTTAAGATTAAATACTCATGGAATTGATCGTGTTAATAATTGGTAATTATTGTTTTTTGGTAACATGTGATAATCTTATTAGTTTTAGGAAACACTTTAATATAGAAGTAATGACTAAATGAACATATTATTAGTTAAAAGTGATTCACATATGAAAAATTAATCATGTATATCAATCTCGTGGTGTATTAAATGAAGTGGAAATAAATCAATGAAACAACCAAAGGATGACATTATTCTTATGAAATCTAAATAAATCATGTAATTCTATTTTCTCAATTTTTTATCTGGATAGTAAAAAAATCCCTCAACTTTTGGAAAAGGAATTTTGAATAAAAATGTTATCCGTTGACTTTTATTTTCTAAAAATTTGTTGACTTTTAACCAATCAAATTATTTACTATTCTGTGATGATAATCTTCTGACTGACCATGTGCTCTATAAATCTCCATCAGAACTTGATTGTTATATTTTCATCTATGTCCGTATTTTCATATTGCACTTATTTTGTCCTATTTAGATTCATAATTTTTTGGTTCCCTTCTAATTCACCTTTCTCTCTTATTGATAGAATATTTTATAAAACCTATTTTGATGTGGGTTTCCCAAAAAGAAGTTTTTAATTATTAAATATTTATTTTATACGTATAATTTCAAATTGATAGGATGAAATTTTTTTAAGGAGAGGAGAATTTATCACCCCATATATTTTAGGGAATTCGTATTTTTAAATTTTATTTTATTTTCATCATATGTTTCACAAACACCAAACATAAACAATCAATGATATACTGCCATTATTTTAAAATTACCATTATAAATTAGCAATTATATTGGTATGAATGGATAATATTAACCAAATTATGAAATTTATATATTATGTATTGAATGAATTTTTTTCAATGTCATCCAAATGATTTTATAGGAATAAGATAAGAATAATTCTAATTTTATGCATTAAAAGGCTATATTGTTCTAATGGCAGTTTTACAGCCATTTACTAAAAGACTTGATTTAAAACTATATTTGAAACATTTGTGTATTATATTTAAGAAAATAAACTTCATTTTTAAAAGTTTAATATCAAAATAATCATAGGGTAAAATTTGCGTAATTTTTGATATTATTTTTTTCTAGTGAATATTGAAAAATATCGACTTCTATTAAACTTTAAATTATTTATATTAAAATTATATTTATGATTTTAATTAGATATTACCTTTGAATATATAAATAAAATATATATATCTCATAAATGAAAACACTATATATTTATATCATGGATTAAATAAATAAATGTTATAAAAATTAAAAATTATGTATGGGTATTTTTGTGACATGTAAATATTTATATAAAAATTTATAAAACTTTTAATCAATTAAGAGAAAATAAATTTTCCAAAAAAAATTATTTTTTTTCTTATGAATATAATAAATATTTTTAAGACTGTAATTATGTTTTCAAAGTGTTATAAAATTAGACATAATCTTAAAATTTGTATTGTTTTAATAAATGATTATTTTAGTTAAAAAATAAATTTATCATTTTTAGAAAATAATTTTCATAAAATTGGAACTATTTATGAATTATAAATTTATAAAATTGGTTCAGAAGATTTTTTGGTATTTTTCTAAAATAGCTTATTTTTTTATGAATTGTGAAATGTGGTAATTTACAGTATTTAACAATATATATAAATAAATGAAATATTGAGTCGTTTTTGACTAATGAATTATTGATGTGAGCATTATCTAGAACTCACATGCTATATTTACATTATTTATTCATAGGAATCAAATAATTTTCTTATCCTGATAAAAAATATTAAACTATTGTGTAAACTAATCAAAAAAACACCCCTCTCCTCCACTATAAATATCACCCTCCACCACCTCTTCTCCTTACATCTCTAAAGGCTGGAAGATTGTATAATTTATGCCCAATTGCTTTACCAAAACACTCCTTATGTATTCAACTTATTGGTCTCATCCAAAATACCATTTCACAGTTCCTTAAAAAGGATTTGTAGGACTGTAATTCAAGAGGTCTAATCCCCTTTGGTTCTTTTAATTTTCTTTCAATTTCTTTTATTTTATTATCCTTCCCTCAACTACTTGATAAAAAGTAACATGATAACTACCATATATTTTATATTATATTCTATTATTATGTTAATGGTATATCATCCTTAAATTCTATTCACCTTTTTATTCATTAAATAAAAACATTGTCCATGGGGTGTTGATTTACCACCTTCATGGATGATAAGTTTTTGTTTTCAAATTATTCAATTAAGTATAGTCATAAATAAATTTTTATGGTCAAATAAAACTTTAATATATATAACACTACTTAGTTATTTTTTTATCCAATAAATAATCATAATATAAATTCATAATACAAAACAAGTTTATGATGATCGAAAAATCACCTAAAAAATCTAGACTGTTATCGTTAACACTTTACCTAAAAAATACTCCTCATATCAGAGAAAAATGATATATAAGGGCATTAAATATATTATAATATCATTTTTAAGATATAATTTCAAATCAAGATAACTTTTTCCATTTTACATGATCATTCATACATGTATACAAGTGAACCAATCATGAAATCCAAGGAAAAGAACACTCTTGAATGATGAAATTAAATCATATTACTTCTCCAAAAGGCCATAAAATAATATATTTTAAGACACCAATATTTTTATAAAATAAATAGTTTTAACATGAAATACTATCATTTTCATTTATGGTTTTACACAATCAATTATGACATTTTCCTTTTTAAAAAATACTTTATATTATATTTTAAACTGCACTGAAGTGGCCCGTCTATAAAATTTATTAAATGGTTTTTTTATAGTTTTTCACCTTAGTTTGAAATTATTTATTCCAAAATCATAATTTAATTATCCTTAAATTTTATTTCAAGGGTATAATGGATTATAATATGAATTTTTGATATATATATAAATGATTTTTCAAAATGAACCGTTCTTTGCAATGAAAAAAGGGTATTTCTGTCAAGAATTTTCTGATGATTTTATTGGAGTGTTTTATCTATTTCAACGCACTATGTTAAATCTTATTATTAATTAAGATTAATGTTTTTAGATATCATATTCCATATATTATTATATGGTTTATGATCATTTTTACTATGGAGTTTTTATCTTGATACAATTCACCATATTACATAGAATGTTTTGTTATTATGCTTACGGATTTGGGAAATTTATTTAAATTTCAAGTGTATATTTTTAAATAAATTAATATGATGAATGAATTAGACTTATTAAGTGATGGTTAGAAAAATATAAATCACCTCGATGCATCAATAGGCCCCATGAGACAAACAAGATATGGAATTGGAATAGGCCTTGCCCAATTATTTTCATATATGGATTTGGATGAGGGCTTACACATTTATTTCCATATGACCTGGCTGAGGCCATAATGCTATGTTAAGATGTATATAATTATGAATTCCCTTTTTATATTATTAATTGATAATCTATGTGAATATTAAACTAGTATAATATCCATTGTAATGTTTTATTCTCGTATGATTATTAATATGGAATTGTTTTGATCGTATTCTTATCGTACCATAATATCTTCACATTTATGTTTTGATGAAATGAATTGTTAGAAAATAAAATTAACTAATTTTTTATATTTATTTATGATAGCTTCTAATTTATTTGTTATCCTTATTGAGCATCTGATGTTACCCCTTATTATGTTTTATCTTTTCCCAGGATGCAATGATGTATATTATGAATTACTAATTGGGATAATATGGGTGTATATGGGTGTTTACAATAGAGTTTTTTATTATTATTAATTTAAATATTCAATTAAAAATGTATGATTGTATCTATTTTTCCAATGCTATAAAATTATTTGGTCATTTGGGGTGTGATCAGTTGTTTACAGTACAAATATAATAATGTAAGGTGCCAAATTGTGGATAATGGGGTTGGGGTCGTCACAATAAATATGTACATTGCACGTGTCCTCTCTACTTTGCATAGTCACAATATCTCAAGAAAAGATATCATTATCCATGTAGTACTACACAATGTGTAAGGGTAAAAAATAATGTGTCACATCCACCTTCCCCTTTCTTATGTTCTCATGTCTCGAATCATATAAGCCGAACCCATGCCCATATACACTAGCTATGTGCCATTACCTAGTGTGTTTCAAGATGTTTCCTTGTCTGTGTACTCCTAGACAACACAGCGGTCCATCGAAACAGATTCAAATGGAATATGGGGGTCTCACACTATGTGTATATTCTACTCACCTATGAACCCTATCTGAAGTGACCAGATTAGTTTGAGTAACTGATAGGGGAAGGGGTGAATCAGTTATCACTTTAATATTTTTAAATTTTGATTATTTTTAATTAAACATCTATGGAGGGTTAAATCCTAGATCCACTCTTCTTGTGTCTCTTATCCTTACCTCGAATGATGATGTAAATTCAAAGGAACTGAACACAAGGATTTAAAATGTTCGTTAAAAAGAACTACTCTTTCATATCTTCATTATTCACCCCAAAATTCACTCTACACTATAATTTGATGAAAAACTACAATGGTTTATAGAGAGTTAATTTGTATCTATCTTATGTCCCATAAGAGGTTCCTTATACTACATCTCATAGTGTTACCAATGTCTCACTGGCATGATCCAGAGTCTCACTGGTGTATTTTTCTCTTGAGTATCATAGGATAGTCATTGTTCCAGAGTCACCCAAGAGTTTACCTCCATTTTAATATCCTGATTCACTGTAGATTGATCTTATTCTCCCCCCATGAGCTTGATGAATCAAACATGCTCGTGTATCTGGTCAAGAATTTCCAATACCCTTAGGTAAGGTCTTTTTGCATTTCTCAATGATATTGATCACTCGTTTTGTAACACCCCGAGCTTCCATGATACGCTTCTCATTCAATAATATAATATCTTGCATTGTACGCAACATCGAGTTCTAACACACTGCAACTAATCAAAGTAGCCGTTATGAATAGTAATAACCACTTTTTAAATTTATAGAAATTTTATATTTCAAAAAGGACTGTTTTTCTTGCCGTACTTATGCGGCGACAATGACTTCCCCACATCCGTGACCATTATTTCAGTTTCGGCTTCCTCTACAAGCCAAAACTGTTTTTAACGATTTAAAAAAAAGAGATATTTCTCTCAAATGTATGAAAATCCAGTGAAAATGTATACGTATTTAACGAAAGCTTAAAAATGTTGTTAGAAAACCTGACTCTCGAGTGTGGTAGACAGGAAGGGATTGGGCGTGGACCCGTCATGGCCTGCAATTAGTCGATCAGTCTCAGAATTAGTTATTTTGTTTTCAGAAGCTTGCATAATGTTTTCAGAAAAACACTGGAGTATATTTGAGCAATTTTAAATGTAAGTAACTTCTAAAAATTAAACTGGTATTTTGATGCCGCAATTAATTTCAAATGGTATTTAAAAAAAATGGTATTCCTAAATGTTTATATACCTTTTTTTATATAAGTAATGCATTGGACATAGTAAGTGACGGGTGGAGCCCGCTATAGCTCCTCGATGCATCGGTAGGTCTCATGAGACAACTAGACGTGGAATTGGCCGAGGCCCTTTCCCCATTTGATTTTTGATTTTGGTCATGGCCTTAATCATTTTAGACGTCTTGGCCGAGGCCTTGACAAAATCTTTCAGAATGTCTGGCATTATGCATTCCATCATTATGAAAATGGTTCTTGATATTGCATGTGATTATTCGACCAGTAGAATATCCATGTGAAGAAGTAAATGGCATTATCTCATTTTACATTTGCCATATTATGTTGATGTTCATGTTTAAAAGGCTTTTGTTTTAGTTATACATTGCCTTAAAAGTTTATGTTTATTTATGAAAGCTTTCGCAATATTGTTATCCTTACTGAGCATCTGAGCTCACCCCTTTCAATGTTTTAATATTTTCTAGGATGTGAAGAAGTATTTTATGAATTACCTACAGGGATAGTCAGAAGAGGATATGAGTGTGGACTATGAAGACTTTGTTATTAGTTTTTCACTTTATGATGTAATGTAAGACTTATGAATGTATCTAGTGTTTCCAAGGATACTAAACTAATCGGTCTTTCGAGACTTGATCTTTTGTGATCATGCCGATGTTACGAAGTAATGCACCGACTCTGGGTAGCTGGGGTTGGGGCGTTACAGTTGGTATCAGAGGCAGTTTAGTACTAACCTTGGAAGCTAGATTTAGATAAACTCTGATTAGAGCACATAAACCAAAGATAGACTTTGAGGATTAGTATAGAAGAACTTCCTATAATTTTGGTATTATAGAGATTTTGTGAGTTTTCCGAGCAATACGTCCCTGTCTGGATACGAGCAAGTAGAGGCGGCTCTGGCAGAGATGTACCTAGGGGTAAAACCTGAAAACACCACTTTGAGCTAGACTCGAACGGGAACTGGTGCACGACAACGGGCCTTGCTGCACTCTTGGTTACGACACTCCCATGGGATATTCTTTGGATAATTCTCATTTTCTTTATAAACCACTATGAAGGGTTATGAGTTTATACTTCCTCAAAGAAAACATTTTTATGGATTATATCCATAAATAGTTCAATTTATGTTAAGTATCTTACAATTATGGAATTATGTATTTTGATTTATAAACTAATATAGTTTATGCCATTGTTTAGAAATGGCGCCTAGTGGAAGGAATGGAAACCGTATCAATGCACGCACTCCGTGTAGGGAATTCCCTCCTGCTCAAGATAATTATTGTGGAGCTGGAGATACAACTGGTGCTGATCAACTTATTACCATACTGGGACAACATACTCAGGTTATGAATAATAACCTTACTCGTAGGGAGCACCCTGATCCGCAACGTGGAGGATCAATGATAGACCGCTTCATGAGGCAACAACCACCAACATTTAATGGGGGTAAAAATCCATTAGTAGCTGAGCAATGGATAAACTCCTTAGAGAAAATATTCCACGCCTTGGGGAGTAGGGAATGGGAAAAGGTTATCATGGCAGTTTACCGCCTCACTGGAGATTCTGATCAATGGTAGTCATTGATTCAAAACACAAAGGAAGATGATGACATATCGAATATGGAATGGAGGGAGTTCAAATATCTTTTCATAGAAAAATACTTTCCTCATGACCATAGAGCAGATATGGAAGGGCAATTTCTGAGTCTGAAACAAAAGGAGGATGAGAATGTCGCAAAGTATGAGGCCAACTTTACAAGGTTAGCGAGGTATGCTGCAGATTATATTCGTAACCCAAGAGGTAAGATTGATCGTTTCTTTGGTGGGTTAAAACCATTTCTCCTTCTAGATTTAGTATCACAATCGTTCTCAACATACGAAGATATTGTCTCATGTGCTATCAAGACAGAAAAGGAATTCTCTAAGTCTTATGACAACAAAGTAATGCAAGAGAAGAAGAGAACGGTGGAACAAGAGACAGATAAATGGAAAAAGGGAAAGAAGGATTTTCCATTATGTGATAATTGTGGGAAGAATCACCCTGGTACTTGTCTAAAAGGAATGGGAGTTTATTATAAATGTGGGGAAAAAGGTCACCAGGCGTGTGATTGCAAGGGAAAGAAAGAGGCTATCAATGTTGAATGCTACAATTGTAGGGAAATGGGGCATTATGAAAATGAATTCCCTAAGTGTCAGGGAAACATACCTTAGAAAAGGCCAAGGGATCAAGGACAATCTTATGCTGTTACTACAGTTGAAGCAAAATAATTAATGTATTGGGGCCTTTGGACTCATGGATTATATTCTGGTTATTAGAATAATGTGATATATATATATAAGGATTGTACTGCAGTACTTGTTGATTTCAGTAAGGTTTTAATATGATGAAGGTAATCATATTTTTAGTATGTGACAAAAAGAGAAACTTTAATTTGTTTGGGGAATCTGATAAATTGATTTTGGAATTAAGAGACCTTTTAGAGAAAGTCTGGATAGATGTATTTTGGATAACTATAAGGGTTGTAGTGGATTAAGTTGATCTTTGGATAGTATTGTTTAAGGTTAAAAAATTTATGAAGATTATTTTTGGAATATTATAATACTATAGTTTTAGGAAAAGGACAACCTGAAAGGGGGGGCATAACCCATCGCGTCGGACAATGTTGCAGGAATCGAACCCACAATCATAGTGAGACAGGCCTTTATTTCCTACCACTAGCCTACAGGAAGTCCCTGGTTATTACAAAATAATTTTACTAATCTATATGGTATGTGTTAACATTTGAAACCTTATACAATTAGGATAAGTATAATATTTTTGAGTTCTATTATCATTTTGAGTGAAAGATGAGTTGAAGGTTGAAACTCTAATTGTCAAGCATAAATATATATATACCTATCTCTTATTCAATGAATAAATTAATTATTAAACTTTAGTAAAGAGATATTAAAACAAAAAAATGTGTTATCCTAATACCTTATGTCTTGTTGAACTGATGATATTTTAAATCAACATAGATTGAAGTCTTTGAGGCCCTCAATTTGACAGTTGATTTTGATTGGTGACCTCAATCACTCCCTACAAATATTTACGTTTTTCCTCCAATTATATGTCTTTAATTGCCACCAATGTTCTCCTAATCGAGATCATAATTGGGTGGTGACTTTTTCATTTCCCTTTCCCTCTTATTAAGGCTAAATTTTATTAATCTTATTTCCGATGTGGGTTTTCCACAAAGGTATTTTCTCTTTTCAACCTTTTATTTACAAAGAAAAATTTCAAATTGCGAGGATGCAATTTATTGAAGGAGGGGAGAATGTAACACCCCGAGCATCCATGACACGCTTCTCATTCAATAATGTAATAGCTTGCATTGTACGCAACATCGAGTTCTAACACACTACAACTAATCAAAGTAGCAGTTATGAATAGTAATAACCACTTTTTAAATTTATAGAAATTTTATATTTCAAAAAGGACTGTTTTTCTTGCCGTACTTATGCGGTGACAACGACTTCCCCACGGCCGTGACCATTATTTGAGTTTCTGCTTCCTCTATAAGCCATAACTGTTTTTAATGATTTAAAAAAAAGAGATATTTCTCTCAAATGTATGAAAATCCAGTGAAAATGTATACATATTTAACGCAAGCTTAAAAATGTTGTTAGAAAACCTGACTCTCGAGTGTGGTAGACAGGAAGGGATTGGGCGTGGACCCATCATGGCCTGCAATTAGTCGAGCAGTCTCAGAATTAGTTATTTTGTTTTCAGAAGCTTGCAGAATGTTTTCAGAAAAACACTGGAGTATATTTCAGCAATTTTAGATGTAAGTAACTTCTAAAAATTAAACTGGTATTTTGATGCCGCAATTAATTTCAAAAGGTATTTAAAAAAATGGTATTCCTAAATGTTTATATACCTTTTTTTATATAAGGAATGCATTGGACTTAGTAAGTGATGGGTGGAGCCCGCTATAGCTCCTCGATGCATCGGTAGGTCTCATGAGACAACTAGACGTGGAATTGGCCGAGGCCCTTTCCCCATTTGATTTGTGATTTTGGCCAAGGCCTTAATCATTTTAGACGTCTTGGCCGAGGCCTTGAAAAAATGTTTCAGAATGTCTGGCATTATGCATTCCATCATTATGAAAATGGTTATTGATATTGCATGTGATTATTCGACCAGTAGAATATCCATGTGAAGAAGTAAATGGCATTATCTCATTTTACTTTTGCCATATTATGTTGATGTTCATGTTTAAAAGGCTTTTGTTTTAGTTATACATTGCCTTAAAAGTTTATGTTTATTTATGAAAGCTTCCGCAATATTGTTATCCTTACTGAGCATCTGAGCTCACCCCTTTCAATGTTTTAATATTTTCCAGGATGTGAAAAAGTATTTTATGAATGACCTGCAGGGATAGTCAGAAGAGGATATGAGTGTGGACTATGAAGACTTTTTTATTAGTTTTTCACTTTATGATGTAATGTAAGACTTATGAATGTATCTAGTGTTTCCAAGGATACTAAACTAATCGGTCTTTCGAGACTTGATCTTTTGTGATCATGCCAATGTTACGAAGTAATGCACCGACTCTGGGTAGCTGGTGTTGGGGCGTTACACGTTTTGACCAATTTCCTTAGTGAAACAATACTCAAAAAATTATTTCCTCTTTTGATGATGACCTAGCCTCACTCTTATATGTTCAAGTGGAACCCTAAATTTTCAATAACATTAATATGGATGAATTATCTTCGACAATATCATCTTTGGATTTTCTTTAATTCTCAAATACAGTCAACTCAGATATAATATCTTTTTTTAATTCTGACAGGCATCGGTCTTAATTAAAATCCACATCTTACAGGGATTACATGGCATCAAAACATCTTATTTTGGGTATCTCCAAAACTTATCACACAAGCATGTGTTTTTCCATGATTGCATAAATGTAAAATATTTCTTGTAAACTCATACACACACTATTATCATGCATATAATGGAAACTTGGTTTATTCACTCAAGAAATACACACACGCAATTACTTATTCATTGGTTCTTTTCACACATGGAATTATTTTTGAGTTTGGGTTATATATATGTTTGTTATTCATGTGAATTTACATTCTTCTTGGTGAATCTCACTTCATAATTTTAACTAAGAATTTTGGATTCTTCAAATAAGGCATATCAATGCATATGTGTATGACCCTTCTTCTCTTCATTAAAATCATTTAGGCATGTGTGTGCATGCAAGTTTTCATTCCTCTGCTCGTGTATACACACACACTGGTCAATTTATATGTGATCGTCTTTAGACCTGAATGGGTGTGTACCTTAAGATAGGTTCCCTTAATTTACCTCTTCTGCTTTCTTCACATGTACACACACTACCTCTAGATGGTCTTAAGTCATGCATATGAATGCATGTGATCAATGCATGAAACCTCCACCATTATATGCAATCACATGACCCCTAGGGTTTCATCAAAAAAAGAGAATTCGTTCTTGAATGTGTGTAGGTACCTTCACCATGAAAACTCTTATGTTCTTATTCTTCACCGACAACAACTCCATGCAAAAATTAGTGTTAGAGTATAAACAAGAGGTTACTTAACATTGTGTGAGACGAGTGGAACAAGTTTTCCTCTTCATGTAGGTAGTTCATGGATCTTTTTTACAATAATTCCTTGAGTATTTCTCAGTCAAAAACCCATGAACCATGATGGTTTTTGTGGTTTTGGATGTATCGTACAAACAGGGAAGGTGCAACACACTGTTCTTGCAAGGATTCAGGAATGTGTTTCTTCATGAAGAATAACGATTGTTTGTTAAACTAGTTATGTTTTTGAATTTTTATTTTGTATAGAGGGTGAGGACATCCCTTCTTCAATAAGACTCTTCAAGAGTTCTTGGAACTTATTGAAGGCTTGAGGGTCCTCTATTCGTCCTTCACAAACTAGAAGCATATATGCATTGTTTTTGAGAATCAAGATCTCTCAGGTGTATGAACAAAAACAACTTCTTCAATGCTTGGTGTGGCTCCATTTATAAGATAGGGTATCATATATTCCACATTCCAATCTCCACAGGAAAATCTACTCAAATCCTACTCTTAATAACCAAGATATTTGTTTCTTTATGATTTTCCAATCCGCTTAAAATATATGTCAATACTTGTAGGTGCTTCATTTTCAAACGAGTAGTCCTCATTATAAAGATCACATGAATGCAGTATGAATATCATGAAACATGTTTTATCAGGCTCTTAGAATTCCCTGACATGGGCTCACAACATTTTTTTCTCAGCCACATTTGATATTATTTATTTTATTTCATGAATGAAAATACAATTGCATGCACGTATATTTGGCATCCTTATGAACATAATGAAATAACTGAGACCTTCAATGATAGATGTAGTCATGTTCATGGAGGCTTGGTTTCATATCCATCATACTGCGACAACAGTTGGTTCATTATGCGATTATAGGTAGAATACAAAAACATAGGTGATCAACGATCATTGGATCGACTCAAATTGTATGGATACGTCATGTTCGCGTTTTGAAAATAGATCAATGGATCAGATCATACATGATCTATTCGGATGGATGGGATCTCTTCCGTATTTTTAAAATGTTGTCCCACATTGAATCACATCATGTATTATCCATGCTCTATAATACCTGACATAGCATCGGGGTTTTAGAATTATGTTACCCTCCTGGTACAGCCCCGTATTGTTATGCAGGTGTGCTTAGTTCCCAACCCTTGCCTCTATGCCACCCCACATGATGGAGCACTTTGTTGGCTCTCTAATTCACCCTTGTGGGTATGCTTCTATATTCTCTATGTGCTCCTCGACTATGGTCAGCCCATGGTGGCTGCCTAGTTGGGGTCCTGCTCAGCTACCCACATAATGGTGCGAGTCACATCCCTGGTTGGCTGGCTGGTTTCCAAGATAAGTTAACATTTTATTGTTTTATAATCCATTAATTTTTATTGTAAAAATACATCAACCAAATCTTCCATAAAATCTACCTTATGAAAACAAATAATTTTTTCATCTTCTTGTCATTCTTCAAATCAATGCTAAAACCATCTTACTCAAAACTCTTCATGAAAATTAAAGCACAATTTGATTGAATCATCAACTACATAAATTAATGTGTCAAACCCACATAACCAATGAAACTTGTTTTATGAAATAGAAAAAATTTCAACAATCATCTGATTGTATATTAAGAATTTATAATCATTACATTCAATTTATTTTCATGAGTCCATAATGATTCTCCAATTAACATTATATTTGGAACATCATCACAATATTGATAGCAATGTGATATTCATATCAAATTGATCACCATTTTCAAAAACCAATTATATATAGTGATTTCAATTCATAATAAATGTGGGATTCTCACTAGGAAAATATCCATGCTTGAATCACCAACACATAAATAAATTCTTATATATACACATATTGACAAATTATTGACAAACAATGAATCATTATGCCCAATAATCTACACCTTTTTATTTTGTAATCAATATATCCTAATCACACATTGTAAGATTTAATATGTGTGCCTATATTATGTACCCCTTATTTGAAACCATGTTCAATGGTTATGTGGGGACTGTTCAACAACATGTTCTCCTCCCTTTAAATAATGTCTTCTTGAATATTTCTAAGAGAGGGATGATGACACATGATACACTTAGAAAAGAGATTTTATTTAATCAACTCTAAGACTATTTGGTCTAACCCGATGTATAAAACAAGAGAGTTATGGCCAAGTTATTAAATGTCATCCATAAACAACCATGCATGTGAAACCATTCTCATAATGTTTCAATTTATATCTGAGGGGTTGGAAATAATGAAATATACCAATGAAATACTCAATCATATATATAAATCAAAAAAAGGAATTAAAAACATCAAATGCAATGATATGTCCCTCCTATCATCATATCATGTTATCAACCAATCACTCCACTTAATTGAAATGATAAATACTATTAAAAATAAGGGATAAAAGTGTGATTGGAATACCTCAAGTTTCAAATTATAGAGATGATATGAATTTGAGGATTTGTCCTGAAATAATCCTTGATATCCTATCCTTCATATTTTTCCCTCTCAAGGGGTGAAATCCCTTTGATAAATATGGTGAAAAATATCATCATGTAATCATCATGATACTCATGTTGATAATCTTACACTTTAGAACATTCCATGTAATTTTCAAATCATGAATAATCAGTCCAACGTGTTGTTCTCCACATTATTCATTAAAATCCTATTATGAGAATGACCTTTACATTAAATTCCTAGAAATGTAAGCACACATATACTACAAAAGTATAAGGGAATAATATGTAACACATTTGAGCATCTTAATAAGATAAATAGGGCTGAAAATTTCCTCTCAACCAGGGAATTCATTTCTTGGTAGCTCCGAAGTGTATGGTACTCTTCATGACAATGTATCCTCTCCATTTAACAATTTGATATTTCATTATTGGCATGGAAACGTTACTTCCATTCTCCTTTATCTTGTGTGGAATTTTTTTCTTACTTTTACTAGTAGTGATGTAGCTTCAACGGGTCAGTGTTTTTCAATTTTCAGTATCTCCATTTGAGTTGGTAAGATAGTTATACATTTTTCTGCATTATGACCATCATTCTTAAACCTTAAAAATAGTAAATGAAAGACAATTGTGTTGTCTTTTTTTTAAAACTCTCATGAAATTGGAATTATTATTCATGTGAAATTATCTATTTCCCTATTTCCTTGGATTTAGATATTACTTCATCTTCATCGTTTTCCAATTATCTAGTAACATGCTATTAATCAGTCCAGATAGCTAAAAACTAGTTCTTAGAATATTTTTGTTTGGAGATTCCACATGGATTCTTTAGTACTTTCAAGTTACCTTAATTAGGGAACTTATTAAAATAATATTCAGAAGTATATTCAATCAATCCATTTTCTCGTAGATTGATTATCCTTTTAATTTCACCTTACGTCTATTATTTTCCATGGAATGTTTTCAGTGATTCATTGTATGACTAATCCTTCAATAGTAGAAGCATATTTTCTTTGTTTAGATGACATTATTTTAATCTAGGTAAAAATTCTTCCTGTGAATAGTTTGTTTCAATGTTATCATTACTTCATTGTTTTTCATATTCCCAATAGAATAATTCTCAACTATTTTTAATTTATTCTAAATTTGTTGGGTCCCTTTCTTCTTATCAACTTATGAATGATGCATGGTTGGAATAAACCAGAACTCATCATAATTGTTACCAATTATTTTGTAATTATCACATTATTCTTCAATATATTCAAATATTTTATTGATAGATAAATTATTCTTCATCTATGTATTCTACTTTAGCTTTGTAGGATGATTAATTTCTTCATCTCTACTTTCATTGAATATAGTCCTTCCATAATTTTCATATGTTGATACATTATTCCAGTAACAATTGGAATGATGCCCACACTTCCAACAAAACCAAATATAACCAATAAATATCATTATTTTTCTTGTAGTATTAGTTTGGCTAGATTCAGTTCACTGTTGTTTATAGGGTTTCCTTTATTTCACAGGATAATACTTTTGATAGTATTTTTTATAAATTCTTACAGCATCCAACCCTGAATTTTTTATGAATGTATCAACATTTTTATCAATATAAATCTTCCTGTATTTCATATTTGAACCTATATTTTCATTTGAAACATCATTAGATGAAAAATAAATAACTAGGTTATGACAGACATTCTTATTAGAGTATAAATTTATTTTATTAAAAGATGATCTAAAAATTCTTTTAGAATCATTGTCCTCAATTCAAGTTTGTGTGGAACCATCTCTTCTTCTAGGTGTTTGGGACGTTCTAGTTTGGGGGGATTGATGATTCTTCAATTTCACCTCCAACTCTAAACACTTCAGGTTGAGAGAGTTCTTGTCATCCTAACCTAATCTCAACATACTTTCCCAAATTCCCATTCAGTCTTATCATTTGCTCTTCATGAAAATTTCTTAATTATTTCAAATAAATCTCATGCTCTTTTACCTGGGTAGCTTTGTCATCCAGTTTGACAACCACAAAATCTTTGTACATTTTTTAATGAACATGGAAAGATTATAAAAATACAATCTCGAAGAATTAATTGTCAAAAAGACATCATGTAAATTCTTTAATAAGTTTAGAGAATCTTTCATTGTAATGAAAAATTGTTTCATTGTTTTCTTCCACTAGTTTTATAGGAGTGTTGGACATACCAAACCTTTTTTCCAATTCCTCTTATATGGAATTAGGTTCTTCTTCTAGCTATAATTTTTCATCTAGAATAAAATTGATGTTTATAGAAAAATGTCTTGTCACTTCTCTTGTCATATTATTCAGATTTTATTTGATTGTAGACTAGAGATCATTGATTGATCTATCACCATCACAGCTTGACAAGGCTTCATCATAAGATTCATAATAAGAAAAATAATAATCAAATGTTTTATATTCTAGATTACCTCAATTAGATGGTGTCCCCCCATTAGCAGTATGATTAATTATTAGATTAATTGACTGTTTCTTCTTTATATTCTTTGGAGTCTTGGTATATATATCCATTTGAGGTTTCTCAATCATTTCCTAAAATCTGTTCTTCGTAAAGACTCTCCTAGATCTTTTATAGGTGACCTTCATTCTGATACCAATTGAAGTGCCCTAATCTTTGTGAATCATTGAGAGTGGGTGTTGTGAATGAGTGAACCCTTTAATATTTTTACAAATTGATTCATTTCAATTAATCCTCTATGGCTAGTTAATGCCTCGATTCTCTCTTCTTGTTTCTCTCAGCCTTACCTCAAATGATGATGTAAATTCAAAGGCACTGAACATAAGGATTTACAAGGATTAGTAAAAATACCCACTCCTTTTTGTGTTGATTATTATCCCCAACATAGATTGTCCACTATAATTATATGATCAATTAAAATGGTTGATAAAGAGTCATAATGTATTTGTCTTGAGTTTCATTGGAGTTTCATTATACTATATCTCACAGTGTTACCAGAGTCTCACTGGCCTACTCCATACTCTCACTGAAGTCTTCTACTCATGATTCTCATGTGATACTCTATTTTTTTTTGTCACATGAGAACCTACACCCTTTTGAAGCTCTTTATTGATTGTATATTGATATTTTTGTCTTGCTACAATAGATTGCATAATCAATATGGACTATGTATCTATTCAAGAATCTTCAATAGCCATTGTTAAGGCCTGTTGGCCTTGATCAATGATACTGATCACTTGTGCTGATTAGTTTCCTTAGTGCAACAAGGGACAAGAAATTATTTCCACTTTTGATGAAGATCTAGCCTCACTCATATGTGTGCCATTGGTGCACAAAAATTCTTCAAGAATATTAGTATGTAAGAATGATCTTTCACAATATCACCTTTGTCTCTTCATGAATTCTCAAATAGTTGCATCTTAGATATAATATCTTATTTAATTATACAAGGCTTTCGTATTAATTGAAATCCACTTTATGAATTGATTGCATGGAATCCAAAATTATTGTTTTGCATATCTCAAGGACATCTCACATTTTCATGGGTTTTTTCATGATTTCATTCATATATGATATTTCTAATAAAATCAAACACACACTGTTATCAGGCATGTATTGAAAACTTTGTTTCTTCACTCAATATGAACACTCAAAATTATGTCTTCTTTGTATATTTGCACACACACACTTGTTGTTTAGTTTGGATTCAATAAATGTGTGTTATGCATGTGCATTTACTTCCTTCTTGGTGAAACTCACTTTCAACATTATACTCACAATTTGGTCTTCATATAATCATACATATGTATGTATTTTAATAAGACCCTTATTATAATCTTTAAATGCATTCACAGATGCATGTGAATGCAAGAGTGAATTCCTCTACTCGTGTATACACACACTGTCCACTTTATATTTGATCATCTTAAAACCCAAAAGGGTGTGTACCTTTGGATAGGTTCGCCTTATTTCCTCCTTTTTTCACATGAACACACACTTCTTCCGGATGGTCTTAACTCATGAATATGAATGCATGTTCCCCTTGCATGTAACCTCCAACATTCTGTTAAAACACACAAACCCTCAGGTATCTTCAAGTAAGGTGAATTTATGATTTCATGTGCGTACTTCTGTTCAATATGAAAACTTTTATATTCTTCTTCTTCACCAATTAGAAGTCCCTATAAATAGTAGCTTTAGAGATTAAATAGTATGGTTTTTATCTTCTTGCAAGTAGAGGGGAACTTGTTTTCTTCTTCTTGTAGGCAGTGCATGGATCATCATTTTTCTCAACTATCTTGTGTATTTCTCAATAAAAAACCCCTGAAAAAATATGGTTTCATGGTTCTGGATGTATTGCACAAATATGGATGGTTCCACACATTGTTCCCATAAGGCTTCATGAACTCGTTTCATTACATAGTATGATGAGGATTTATTAAACCAGTCGCATGTCTATGGTCTTCCTTCACAGAGAGAGTGATGATTCCATTTATCTCAAGGATTCATCAATAGTATTTAGAACTTATTGAAGACCCGTGGGACCACTTCTCATCCTTTGTGGACTAAGAGTGAATATTCCTTGTTTTAGAGAAAAAATATCTCACTAATTTATGAACGATATCAGCTTCTTCTCAGCTCTGTGCATCTCCTTTTATTGAAGTGGGACTATTTTTTCCACATTCAAATATCCACAAGATATTCTCCTAAAATATTACCTTGAATAACTGAGGTCTTCGATTCTTTAAGATTTTCCGATCTGTGTAAATGATATGGAAATACTAATGGGTGTTTCCATTTCAAAAGAGTAGTACTAATTAAGAATATAACTTATATTGAATAGAAATAACATTAAACATGTTTTTTCAAGTGCTTTGAGCTCCCTGACATGGCCTCACAACTAACTTGCTTCCACCATGATAGATATTCTTGATTTCATTGCATTCACGAAAATACAATTTCATGCATGATTTTGTGGATTCTTTATGACCATAATCCAATAACTGAGACCTCAAAATATGGACAGAGAGAAGATCATAGAGGCTTGGGTTCATTATTAGTGTACAGCGACGCCAGGTGGTTCTTCATGTGATCATAGGTTAAAGAAGATGAGATGGAAAATCAGTGATCGTTGGATCGGCATAGATTTGGTGGATATGACAAGTTAACATTTTTAAAATAGATCAATGGCTTAAGTCATAGATGATCATTTTTGGATGGTTGAGACGGCTTCCATGTTTTTAAAATTTTTCCCCACATCAAATCACATAATGGATTCTCCACACTTTATTATACTTTCTCTAGCATCGGGGTAACAAAAATATCTTCCTCCTCCTAGTACCGCCCCATACAGTTCTGTGGGCATGCTCTTTGCCCATCCTTTGCCTCTACGTCACCCCGCACGATGGCACACTTTGATGGATCTCTCATGCACTACCATGGTCATGAACTTGTGTGACCCATGTGCTCCCCAACTATGGCCATCCCATGTTGGTGGATCATTGGGGTCAATCCCAACCACCCACTTAATGGTGTGAGCCACTTCCCTAGTTTTCTAGCTAGCTAGTTAGCTAAGTCGACAATTTTTTGGTTGTATAACACATTACAAAATGTTTTTCACAATTAATCTACAAAAGGCACACACAAAAACTCCCTTATGAAAATAACTCATTTTTTATCTTCTTCACATTCTTCAAATCAGTTATAAAACAAACTTATCCAAACCTCTTCATGAAAATTATATCACTTTTTCATTGAATCATAAACTACTTCAATTCATTTTTATAGAAAATGTTTCAACCCCAAATCACTAATGACACATGTTTTTTGAAATACAATCCAGTTCAACAACTATTTGATTTTATATGGGGAATATCCAAGATTGACATCCGTGCTCATTTCATGAGTCCATATTGACTCTTTAAGTAACATTAGCTTTGGAACAACTTCACCATATTTATATCAATGTGGAATCCCTGTATCCTTGATCCCCATTTACAACCATCAATTATTGATTGTGATTAAAATCCATAATCAAAGTGGGATTCTCACTTGTTCAATAATAATGATTAAATCACCACCACTTTAATAATTTCATTACCATTCGCATATTGACACAAAATTTACAACAAATGAAGCACTATGTCTAAAAAACTCCTCCATATCTAGGGGACTAAATTTCTTTTTTCATTAGACTACATGGTATGTAGTTAGTTTTTTCATCGAATCTATGGAATAGTCATGGAATTTCCATCCTTGACCTAATGATTCCCATAGATAGACAACCCAAAATCAGTGTAAAACTACACCGAACATCAGTTATGGACCTCTAGTGACTATAAATTGAAGTGTTGAACCTCTAATCGAAGCCACCACATGATTTGTGCCTCTCTCATTCCACAACCTTCTTTGTTTTAGATCTTGGATCCTTGAATCAATTACAACTACCCACAATACTCTACAATTCATACGAAAAACTCTATTCCAGTCATTGTCTGTACATCAACCGTGAATCAGGGGGTCCAATCGCACTCAGAACCACCTGAAAATAGTTTAATTTTGACCACGTTGTCAAATGAAGAAGAATGAGTAGAATCGGTGGGGGAAATGCATAAGAAAAAAATTTGATAATGTCATTGGACAAGAATTTTTGGCCAATATTAATAGAATCAGGTATTTGATGTGGCTATCTCAACACATAATAAAAAAATAAATTGAATAAACAATTCAATTTGATACATGGGATCATACAAATGATTTTTTTTAAACAGATCAAGGAATAAGATATCTGATCTTACCTAATTTTTTAATCAATGTTCAATTATAATTTTATGATTCCTACTGGACGAATGGATCATATTTTGTTGAAGAACACATTCACCAGTGATGGAGATGATTTTATACATTAACTTTCTATTAAAATATATTGATCTGGTTGCCTATTATCATTTGATATCGATCCACCAAAGAATAATGGTGGTAGATTTTATCAATTATCTCAAGGTTATGTGTGTAACCCTATAAATTCATCATATATGAATAATTTTAAGGGAAATTATGTCTTTAGGAAATTAATGAATTACATAAATAAAATAATTAATTAATTCACTTGACATAACTGGCAACGAATTCCTTATTCACACATATGAAGACGACTAACATTAGGTTTTAGCTAAATTAAATCATGTTATAAGGATTCAAATGTTGTTTATGAGTTTTTATCAGAGGAATGTTTTGGAGTAAATTCCATTTTTTTTTAAAAATATGTACGTGTGATATAAAATATATTTAATATTTTTACACAATTAATTATAGTCTCACATGGCCTTAAGATCTAACATCATGTAAGCGTTTGGATCTAAAAATATTCGTTAATATATTTCAATGCCCTAAAAGTAAAATATATAGTATCTATACTATTCCATCCTCTATTTTTTCGTCCATAAAATGAATACATTAAGCACAAAGGTGGGGACAGTGAGCCCATATCTTGCTCTCCCACTCGCATGAGTTCTCCTATAGGCTCCCAGGTTAGAAAATTACACGAATCAAGGGAATGGATCATACATATAGGATCCTCTTCCTTTGATCATTGATAATCAATGGGTTCTATGAAAAGGTGGATCCATCCTTGATGTCTAGATCACTCTAGTAAATACCATGCATAGGATCCTACATGTATATCATCTTCTACAACACATGGAGGATGTTAATAACCATCCAACATTGGGGGTAAGTGGAGGAGGTAACAAACAATATCAACCCTCTGCAAGAACTTGAATGACTTGATGAACCTTACAGATAACTTGCCTCCTGGGACAAATATTCACAATCCTCATGTTGGGGAGGCTCTCTGAAAGAACATGATCACCCTACTAAAAATAAATGGTCATATGATATCAATAAGTATAATATTTATTCTTACCTTGGGCTATCCTCTTCTAATAATAGATCATATAAACTTTATCCAATGTTTCCTTCACCATATCTAGTAGAAAAAGAGATGTAATGATAATCTTAGTCCATCATAAGGGTGACCGAAAAGGTATCCTGTATAGGACCTCGAAAGGTTTCATGATGACGGTGTACTAATAAGTAATATTATAAGAAAACT
Organism: Viscum album; assembly: GCA_963277665.1. Taxonomy (NCBI): domain Eukaryota; kingdom Viridiplantae; phylum Streptophyta; class Magnoliopsida; order Santalales; family Viscaceae; genus Viscum; species Viscum album. The sequence continues at coordinate 1,784,625,317 of OY728131.1, read as the reverse complement.
CTACCAAATGTAAGAGATCCTCCCACCACTGAAAAAATTATAACATGAAAGCCCTCAGGATATCCTATATCACCTGGATAGTGTGCTCGGTCTTCCCATGCCTCTTGAGGTGAAAATATGTACACATCCTCAACAGGGTCTCAAATTCCTCTTGCATGAATCCCTATTACCATGATGTAAACAAAATATTATGGTTGTACAAATTCATTAAGGGAACATCATTAAGGTTCATGATCTCCCACATATAAAACATCCCCAAAATATCCACCAAACTCTACTCCCTTACAAAAAAAAGTGTGACGAACTAGTAATTCAGTCAACTATCACTTGAAATAAATAATGGATTCACGATGTCCATATAATCCTCATCACAAATTCTATTGACATTCCATATCATCTTCACATTGGGATCTCAAGAGGATGAAACAAAACCACCAGAACATGGTGCTCAGCCTTCACCCACTGACCTAGGAGACACCACTAGTATAACAAAGAAATGGTTTGTCTCATGAAATCCCATAAAAAAACCATTGATGGTATCTGTAAATAATCCCTACATCGGGATGTATAGAAAATTAAAAGTTTAAAACTCCCCCATCACCAAATATTTCATTATATGTAAAATAATAACTCATCCTGAGAAAATGGTGATGTGATTCCATCATTCATAGAATCTATATGGTGAATCTCTTAAGGATATCAAGTTACGTAGGATCACATATTCAATTTCTCCCATCTGAGAAACCTTCACATGATGATTAAGAAAAAGATTAAACACCATCGAATGTAGATAAGAAGCTCCCATTTCCTCTCCCAAGGTCAGCAATAATAAATATTACTACTCAGATGCCCCATCCATCGGAATAGAATGTAACATTTTCTATGGGAATCTATCAAATAATTTTTCTTTCATAAGAGTATATAATTTACCATTGTCATAGAACTATAAGAACTATAACTTTCACATCTATCTCATGTTATGATCTCTCTACATGAAGGCACTACTGAGACATTTATGGTCATAGTAAAAAAAATGTGATCCTAGAAGATAATTTCTATACATCCTCATAGAAAATAATACCTCTCCCTACCCAATTTAATGGGTTGGGTTGTTTTACTCATGGTATATCAAATGTATCAACCCATATGAAATCACTTCCACCTATACATCAATACATAAAAGATACCATCTCTAGAGGAGTCACAATACACTACATACTCTACTCCCTCCTCTTGTAGTATCAAAACTGGAGTAAATTTTAGCCTCAGTCTCAAATCCTAAATGGATATATGGAATAACATAGTCTAGTTAAATAGTCTCCCTTTCCATGTTAGGGATGTAATAGGGTATAAAATCTTGTAGATTTCCATCGTGAACCTCTTCAATCCAGAGCTTACTCTACATGAGTTTCCCATGATACTAATAATCTCATATAATGTTAAGAATTAGTCTTAATGTATATCATGTGAACCTAATCATAGGCTGAGAAAACAAGGTTTACAATGAAAATGACTATTATAAACCAATCCATAACGGGTTTAAGGACATAGTTCATAAGTTTCTCAATACTATTAGGGCATCCAACGCACTGTAGGGTATCAAAGTCAACTCAATATGAAAAAATTATCCTTATTAAGCCAATTTTTTAATAATACCATATCAAACTAAGAGATGGTGATAACACGTACTGAGGTAGAACTTCAAGAACTACAATAACAAAATAATGTGGTCAAGGAAGTCATATATTCCTTGGGGTATATACTACTTCATGGTAGTCACCTACTTCAGGTGATGACAATCCACACCTCACCCTGAGATCTCATTCACCACCCAAGAGAAAAACATAAACTACCCAAGTGAACACACTTGGTCATACGAATCCCCACCAATGTTCCCTGAAACTAATGTCTGAGAATTACGAGCTGAAAATGTGGTAATCAAAGTTCTGGTGAATGAATATATTGACTGATGCACCAACATGAGTTGCCTGTCTCGAAATTTTAACATGATAAACATTAATACCATTTCCGTAAACTCACAACCAAATATCACGAGATGACGAAACTCCAAACACCATTATGAGATCGAACCGCATCTGATACCAATCTTTCATGGCCCATCCCACTGGGTCAAACCTAGCGCACCGAGGTCTGAGCCACAACTACCCCAAGACAACCTCCATAGGACCGAGGTTGATGATAATTATCGATGGGTTTATCTAAAGTGGGATGAAATTTCTTAAATTACCTATACACACACAACTAACCATCTCCTTGGGTAATTGAATATGAGTAATAAATAAAATAAAATAACATTTAGGGTAAAAACAATGCATGTAATAACCTATAGGTGATACTAATAGTGTGACAATGAAATCCAAAAATAAAAGAAAAATACATGCCCGCCCTGAAAAGAAGTCCCAACTTGAAAAAAATGGAAATGAAATTATAAGAGAGCATAGATCGAGATCTCCAATCCCTAAAACATATACATAGCTAAATGAGATTAGGTGTTTTTATGCTCCTCAAAATTATCACAAACATTCCAGTCATTTTAATATGACATGAAATGTGCTAGAAAATTCCATTCATGGGTGAGTATATAAATAAATGGTAGGATGACCCAAAAACTAGAGGGGGATAAATAAGAGACATGATAAATGAATTAAGATCAACCCCAATAAATTTGGAAATGAAACCCAACAATTATATATACTTATATGCTCATATAAGAAATCCAGAAGAGAGATAAATGGGTTTCCATCTCATAACCCAGCCTAGGATCATAAGTCCTCCTATAGTTCTAAGAGGTTAATAATTGAATCCCAACATATTGTCTACCTATCCAAAATAAATAAATTTTTTGTAGGACCCAAAACTCACCATTATGCCACAATATTGAGGGGGGAGATCTCCAAGTAGAGGGCCCACATCCTGGTTCATAAAGAGTTGAAAATCAGTGGTCATACATCCATTCCATTTTATTAGTGGGTTATTCCACTATGTGTATGGATAAACCACTCCCTAGTTCTTTTAAAGTAACTACTCAGTAGACAAAGGACCCAACCCTAGTACGATTAGGGGTACCACTCAATATATAGTTGACATGCACACAAGTTTGTAAGGGGGGGTAACACATAGTAGGTATATAGAGGAACAAATACCTAGTCTGTCAAGAGGTACCAATCAATATATAGATATATAATCCCTTACCTCATCCATAAAGGGGGCACTACTATTTAGATAATAGAGTCCCCACACACTATTCTGTCAGGGGGTACCACAAAGTTGTTATATATTTTATTTATAACCAAGTCTATCAAGGGGTACCACTAAGTATATAGATAGAGGACACACACCATAGTCTGTCATGGGTTACCACTTAGTATATAGAGGACCAACACCCTAGTTTATTATGGGGTACCACTCAGTAGGTGGAGGTATATGTGGGACCCTCACCATGGTATGATAGGGGGATTTCCAACCTTGGCCTCTCTCTGGTGATCCTTCATGATCACTGTTATCATTGAGAACCTCCAAAAAGGAATCATATATATAAAATCATGAATCAAATCTAAAAATAAACTATGAAAAACACCATCACCCACTATGTGAAAAGACACTAAGGATTGTCTACTCACATGCCAAAATCTGAGTCAAAATAAAGATGATATTAGAGGTATAATTTTGATAAAGAAGTATCCATCATTTAAGGGGTCCACATGACATGTGGACCCACTCCACTGCTTTTCCATGTCCTCTATATCCACGGCTCTCAAGCCATGTATTATTAAATGATGTTTAAGGGTACTTCATGGCATGTATTGACAACCAAGGGAATGCCCATGTGATCTTACCCATGTTCATGTAATCCAAACTTGTTCTCATGTATTCTATTCATGTGGTAGTACACAATGTGTTCTTGGAGATATCTATGCCCATGAACTGTTAGAGTACACACTGGGACTCTAAGACTGGGTCACATGGAATTTGGGGCTCCCACATAGCACGTGATATTTAACTCACTTGGAAATCCTAACTCTTCTGTCCAAGGGACTGCATGTTGTGTGTTCTTCAGTCGACATGGTGCATATTTGATTTTTTTTCATAGAATAAATGGAATCCTAAAATGGTTTCTGGATCTAGACTTGAATCCATTATTCCTACTATTTAACCACCCCAAATCGATAGAAAATTCCACCAACCATCAATTTTGAGATTCTGAGGGATGAAAAACTGTGTTTTTATCCCCCACTAGATGTCACCACATGCCTTACACACCTCTTGTGTTGTTTCCTTCTCCATTTTGAATTCCAAATCCATGAATCCATCAACAATACCCACAGTATTTTATTATTCATCATTATACCACATTCTAATCATTTTTCACACATCTACTATGATTTTAGGGGTCTGATCATGATTTGAACCAGCCAGAAATAGTTTTCTTCATGACCCCATGGTCCAAAGACAACGAATGAGAAGAGAGTGTAGGGTAAAGTCACAAGAAAAAGGTGATAATGTTGTTGTACAATATTTCATGGTGAATGATCACATCATTGGGGTTGGATGCGGTGATTTCATTGCATAAACAAAAAAATTAACAAATAATTTAATTTGATATACCATATCATGAAAATGATTTATTTAAATGCTGATCATGGAATAAAACATCTGATAATATTTATTATATTTAAGAAATAAAAAAACCACAATAGATGATTCTTACCACAAGATTGGATCATTTTTTTGGGTGAAGACCGCATTATCTAGTTATGGAGAAGATCTTTTGCATTTTTTTCAATAGAAATACCTTGGTCTGGTCACCAAATGTCATCCAATCTAGAACTTCTAATGAAACATGGTGGGAACATCTCTCAATGATCCTAAGGATATTTGAATAACCATAGATATTCACTATAGAAGAATAATTTTTTATATAATTGTGTATTTAATAATTAAATTAATTAACTATAAAATTTATATAATAAGTTCACTTAATGTACCCGCCAATGGTTTTATTATCTGAACATTTGGAACTGACCAACATTGGGTCACTCCTAGGGAAAATCCCACACTCTGGATTCAAGGATGGTCTTATAATTTTTATCCAGTACTTTTTTTAAGATATCTTCCATTTTTGTTGAAAAAATATGTTCTTGTGACATAAAATATCTTTAATATTTTTGTAAAATTAATTTTGGTTCACCATTCCTTATAATTATGCTTCATCTAGGAACCTAGCTTTGAAAACATTTATTAATATATATTTTTGACTCACAAGGCAAGAACAGATTCTATACATCAGATAAGGTGATTGAGTAAAAACCCACAATCAAAGTGTAGGATCGGGTTATCTGGGATTTGACCAAAATAGTAAAATATCAGGTCAAACATAAAAATGATCTTGTAGAAGAGGTCATTAGTCTATGATGAAAGATAGATGATCAAGAGGGACTCTTAACTTCTAGTTTGATATTGGGGAATTAGGATTAATGGGATACAAAAATGTAAAGGGTGTGAATGATGGTTAAATAATAGAATCATGTGATTATTTGTTTATGGGAAAATAAAATTAAGATGAAAAAGATGGTATGGGTCATGATCAAAAATATAAGACAATGGTTTTTGATGCTAGGGAAAAATAACCTAATCCATGGTTGATGTTTTATTGTAGTGTGACTCAGAAACATAGTATTCAAAGAACCCAAAAGGCCAGCAGTGGTGCAGCAACAACACACAAGAGAAAAACAAAAAATCATTTTTAAGGTTATTAAAAGAGATGGAAATATTGGACTATGTGTTCTATTATTAAAAGTTAATGGAGAGCTCAAGATAATCAAAGGAAACCAAGAAAAGGTCAACATTAGAGGTATTGTTTATATTAAAAATATTTTTAGTGTAGAGGGTATTGATATATGGAAGGTATTTCATATTATTTTTTATAATAATGTTCCTATGATGTCCTGAGTGGTTTTGTATATTAACTCATGAATAAAAAATATGGTCAAAAAATAAAAACAAATTATTCTATTTTCATGATAAAATTTGTGAACTATATTCTATAAATAACAAAATATACAAGGAATCATAATATTTGAATCTAAACATATGAATAGAAAAATTTTCTGAGTTGAGAAGGATGTGGTTGTAGTGATTTCCTTGAATGTAGAAAATTTTATTGGTGAATGGATTCATTGTAGTGGATATACCACCCACTTGATAAGAAATAACAATCTAATTAGAAGTACAACATATGAAATATAATGTATCATTCAATTTGGAAATGATTAATGTTATAAAATTATTAAGTCAAGGAAATCCATATTATAGTGGAAAAAAGTAAGATGAAATGATTTTTCAGTTTTTTGAAGGTCTTAAACAAAACATGCTTAGTGTTAGTCAGTTGTGTGACTGAAAATATTCTTTTAATTTCCCCAAAAAAAATTATTCCATCAATGTAAATGATGGTGCAGTTATAATGAATGTTATTAGAAGAAAGGGTAATCTTTACCTCGTCCGAAGAGAAGAATATATTTACATTATATCTAAGGTGTAAGAAAAATGAATATGTAATAAACATCTTAGCCACTTGAGTGAAAAATCATGGGAATATATTTTCATGAATGAAAGGCCACATGATATCCATGAACAGACAAATAATTATTCATGCCGATGTGATATTTTTGAAAGAAGGGAAATTTTTTTAGAATATATATAAGTCAAGTGGATAAATGTAAAAAAGTTTTATAGAATTTATTCATTCTGATGTTTATGTGTTGATATAAATATGTTCTATTGATAGGAAAAGATACTATGTAATATTTATTAATAGTTATAATAGAACGAGATAGTTGATGGTCATCACTCACAAGTCTAAATTATTTAGTTACTATACCCAATATTAGAAAAATGTTGAGAAGATGCAAGATAAAAAGATTGAAAATTTATAAAACAAAAATGGTAGAGATTTTACCCATATGTAAATGACTATATTTAAGAGAATGGGATTATGAACCATGTTTTTATAGTGGTAACTCTTTAAAAAATGTCATGTTTGAGAGGAGAAATTATATGTTAAAAAATTATTGGAATGATACCAATTGAGAAAGACTAACCATAAGAGTTTTGGATAGATGTGGTCATGAAATTATTCAATGTCAATAATATATTATTATCATTTATATTAGAGGATAAGAATCTATACAAGATGTTTTATGTAAATAATCTAATATTTCAATACTTTATAATATTTTACAGTAAGTGTTTTATTCTCAATTAGTAGAAACACATAAATCATGAGACTTATGGAGAAGAATTTATTTTTCTAGATAATCATCTATAAGAATGAAATATAAGTTCTTCAATAAATAATATATAATGGTTATCAAAATAAATAATGACAATATATTGAAAGTTGAGAAGAATGTGTTGTAAGACAATATAAAAATTGTAGAAAAATCTGAGGTAAATTTAAATAACTTATGGGGATAACATGGTACTACTGATGGTTATAAAGAAGTAACTAATGATAGGTTGAAATATTTTGGACCAAAAAATACACTACATTTTTAAAATTGAGGTTAATCTAATGTGAATATTATCTTAAATGTATAGAAAATACTAGTGAAAATAATGATAATAAATTATATGCATAAAAATTCATTCTTATATCTAGTAGATCAAAAGTGTTTCGAATAATATGATAAATATGAGAATTAGGTTGCAGAAATGAATATAGAGTTTGACCAAATAAATAAGATTTAAGTGTGGGAGACTATTTTGAAACGATAGTTATGAAAGTCGAATGGAAAAAATGAGTTTTATATAAAAATGTAATGATGATTTCATGGAAATTAAAAATAATTATGACATGTGTTCTAAGGATATTCCTATATCAGCAATATCAATACAATTGAAGCATTTTCTCTTATTGCTTGAAATGAAAAAAATTTAATAATTCTTTCCTGTAATATTGCTTAAGGTATTTACTATTTCATTAATGGATATTAAATAATCATTTCTAAAAGGATGAATTAATGAATATGTGAAAATTAAACATTTATATTATTTATACCCATAAATACAAAAACAATATTTTCATGTTGAATATGGTACTGTATGGGCTAAGGAAAACACCAATAACATGGCATTCATGACTTGATCAATATGTTAAGAATATCATTTTTCAATGTAGTGGAATTTATCATAATCTCAATATCAAAATTGAATGTGATGAAAGGATGATAGTTCTCATATACAAAGATGATATTTCACTAAATCGTTCAAATGATGAATAATGCATGTGGTTTTCCTAATTTAGGGTGAATGAGATTTAAATGTCAATGATTTACAGATAGAAATTTTTCTATAGCCTATTAGTGAACCAAAAAAGGAATTTCAAATTCATACCTGAACCCAATTATGCAATGGAGTTTATGAAACTTTTTTCAATGGAATGGTATAAGGTAATAACAATACTTGTTTCTAGATAGATGAAGTTTTTAAGGGTTGATGATTGAATGTTGGTAAATGTCATGGAATATAATGACCAAGTTTTTTTAAATGATATTTTTTCCTAAATAATGTTTTCATACATATTATATAATATTATAAATATAAAAAATAAATATAAACCAAAAAAATTACCTCAGTAATAATGATCATAACATTAGCCAGATATAAATCCAATTAGAATGATAAACATTATAACTCAAGAAAAAATATAAAACTAAATTGATAAAATAATAATATATGGATCATCCCAATCTACTAGAAACATCACCCCATTATCCAACGCTATATAAAAAAAGTATTAGTAAACTAATTTTTTTTATGAAATTAAACTATTAAGTTATAGGGGAATTGTGGTGAATTTTGATTGAATGAATGAAGCTGTATTTATAAGGTATAAATGGAAATATGAACATTAGAATTTGACCACTACATGACTATTGGCCAATATGATTATTGGAATCTATACCCTTGGTTGATAGTTTTACCATTATAATTAGTGTTTATAAGTAGTAATGAAAAATGAAAATTGATTTAGAAAGGTGAATCGATGGCCTCAACAAGAAGAGTCATTTCGTTTGATGCCCATTTTAAAAAAATTCTGAAGGAGGTGGCATCAATAGGGTTTTACATTGACCAACCCCAAGATGATCTTGAATAAGTGAATCCTAATCTAAATTTCCTACAGGAAAAGTTCACATTATTAGATATTACAACTTGTTTGATTTTAGATGAGACAACCCTTGAAGCTACTACAATCACTCAACTCACCCTTAGGAAATACACTAGATTAATAAATGGTAACATGTTTGTGCCATAGTTTGTTAATGTATATTTTCCTTCATATATATAAAATGGTTATTTCATTAATTACATTTTTATAATAGTTTTTCATAATAAAATATATATTTTATTGAGATGAATTTGATAAAGTGTTTCTTGGATGAAAAATAAAACATAATTTAATTAGTTATAAAATATATATAGTTTTATAATAAACTCAAGTATTCTAAATAATATTTTATTTAATAAAATATCATTTTAAAACTCCCTTGTCTAAATATAAATGATAAAATTATCTTATCGTAGCCTAAATAATTATTTATAAGTGTCATAAATTTTTCTGTGGCTTAAAAAAATTAAATATATAAGAATAATTATATTTAAAGGTTAAAATTATCATAATTATATAATTATTCTGGATAACTGTATTTTTTAAATAAAAATTTCAAAATATTTTTAGTATAAATCTAGGACAATTTTTTTAAATATGTTATTTTTTTTTGAGAACTCTAAAAATACAGTTTTATGATTTCAATATGTTTGTGACTACATATTTATGTCATAATGATGTATGAATTAATTAAACATAATAATTAAAAAAATATGTTACATTAATAATATTAAATATGTTAATATATTGTAGTATATCTATAAACCCATAAGTGACTTTCCATAGTGTAAAATGGAAAATTTACTTTTAGAAACATTATTGTGTCGAGAATTTAATCTTCCATGTCAAAAGAAATATTTAAAAATGGAATTAGGTTTTTTTGGGATAAAATATCATAAATTTTGACTCAAATTTCCAAAATAACAAAAAATAACAATGGGTAAGATAATAATTTTTTTCCAAACCTAGATTCCCAAGAACTATATTTGGAAATTATTAAAAAATTTGTACACAATTTCTATAAATGAACACTCATTTCAATATTTACCTACACTCCAAATAAATCATCCATGAAATTTGGGTTATTATTCTATCCAACGAGTCCCCCAAGGTTTCCTAAAGTCCCCATGGTTTCATTCTTATGTTTTACAATCAACTCTTAAATGTAATGGAAATTTTTACATATCTATCTATTCATGTTCCCTTTTTTATTTTTTTGTATTATAATTATTAAATTTTTTTCACTTTATATTATACCATTAGTGTAATAATAGTTATTTCAATGTTGATCCTTCATTCTCACTCATATTACACTTTTCTAAAAAAATGTTTTATGCCTGTCATGGTGCTAAATTTACTTCTAAAATATATCTCTTTTACATGGGATATTATATTTTCCTTTTTATTTGAATATCCAAACCTCTTTTACTTTCAGTGTGTATTCAACTTGATGTAATAATGAGGTATTTTTTTGGATATTTTCATACATGAAACCAAAATTTTCTTTACACTAATTAAAAATAATGTAATGATAATGTCTTTGAGAATTTTATAAGACATGATTTTGATAAGAATCGCGTTCTATATTCTCTATAGGTTATTAAGGAAATAATTTATTCTTATCTACGTGGCTCAAATTAATTAATAAATATGAATTTTTTCCCTAATAGTTATTCAATTTATTGGGTAATGAATTTGATCTCTAGAGATTACATGTTTTATGATACCTTGGTGAATAACCTAATAACATTCATTTATGAAACCTTGGTGATAAACATTTGTGATATTCTTATGAACGTTTCAATTAAATGTGGAAGACACATTTCCATATTATTATTAATGTTCTTATTATTATGAAATTAATATTTTTCATGAACTATTATAATTATTATTATTGATATGTCTCATGATCAGATGCTTTATTTCTCCCTTTCTAATTTTATTAATGGGTTTAATCTCATCCCTTTCTTTTGGTGTTTGTCTATATGATACGAGTTATGGTAAACGTAACTTATGGTGAACCCATAAAGATTTATTTCAAGTGGATTAGGTATTATATTATATTTTTTGTTAAATATGAACCATATGTCCAATAACTAAATATTAAAACATCCATTGTTTTGACCCAATCATTGAAATATTATGTAATAATAATTTGGGTTTACATAGTTGGTATCTAAAACAACACATGATTTTATGAGATAGTTTCTATTTGATTTTTTTGATGTCATGTGTTGTATGCTACACCTTGATTATCTTTTTCTATATGAAAAAATGTATTCTCTTAAAATGTATGCAACACTATTCTTGGATTTTGTTACACACAATTTCATGTTCTTTTGATAGAATAATTTCATGTAAGACTTAGTTTAAGTGAGTAATTAAATTACCTTAGAACCTAGTTATTATAATGAAGGGTATGGACTATATTAACAGTATTAAGAATAATTAATGAACACTTTATGGATATTATTAGAGTTATATATATTTAATATATTCAATCTACTGTTTAATATACAACTTATATGTTTTCTAGAAAATATATAAGAAAAAATTCAATTTTTCAGTTAAAAGAATAATTATTCAAAAAATCAAGTTTTTCTTCCTTTTGATGGTAAAACCTTTTAGAATATAGTTTGGGACACTTTTATATATTCTATTTTACAAAATAAATATTTTATTTGGAAGGGGGTAGAAAAATGTACATTGGATGAATTTTTTATTTTTTCTGATATCTTTTCTACATTGATGAATTGTAAAAATACGTTACATTTAAATTGAAAATAGCTTTTTTATCGAAAAAATATATATTGTTAAATTATTGTATTTAAATTTTTTAAAGAATAAATAGAATATATGTTTATAATTAAATATAATTTATGTCATTAGTATTAATTTTACACTGAATTTAGATGTAAAAACATTTCAATCTTCTGTAATGTTTTAACTTTTAACCATGTTTTTCATTCGGACCACCGAATGAGTTATTATTTAGTTTATAAAAATTATGTCTTTTGAGTATTGAAAAATGGATTAAATTTTTGGAATCATAAGGTCCAAATAGCCTAAATGGTTATCTTTTATTTGTGAACATTATGAATTGTAGTTTTGGAGATTTTTTTACCACGGTTGAAGATAAATCAGGTAAATTAGGGTAACAAAGAATATGAAAAGGATAATAAAATTACCCTAACACCTGAAAAAATTATATTTGATGAATAAAAGTCGACCCATATCACCTAATCTTAAAAATTGATTAATTTAATGGCCTTTTTCTATGAATGTGTTGTAATTATTATTAAAACAAAAGAAACTAGAAACATATCACTCTTTTATCTCTTATAAGTATACTAATTTTAATGTAGTGATAAAATTAAGGAAACATTAAAAATAAATATTATCCGGAAATAAAATTAAATTATCCACATAATTGGAATTTATTTTTTGTTTTTATAGGTTAAATTATAACCGTAAATACTGATACAACAATGATATAATAATTATTTTAGCAAGAGAAATATCAAATAAATGATATTATAAATATTGTATGACCTAATTTATGCTATAAAATAATTTTATCTATTTTTATGACATTTTAGGATTTATTTAATGTATTTTTTTGATTAATCATGATTTTATGAATTTTTTAAAAATTCATGTATGAATAGTGTCAAAATTAACATAATTCGTAACTTAAAATAAAAAATATTTTATTAATATTATAAAATTAATAAAAATATAATATTCAGCAAAATTGTTAATATATGTACTAATATGTCATAAATTCAACTTTTTTTGTTCTTTTTACACGTTATAATAATTATATTAACACACGTAGTGTAAATAACAAGATATAACAGTAAGATTAAAAAGGGTAAAACAATTGTTAATCCAAAAAGGTAAGGATTAAAAAATATTCACAATATATCCAAAAATTATTAGATGGTTCTATTACAACCAAAAATAATATTATATTCTAAATTAATTAGTTTGTGACCATTATAAACCTCATATAAAATTATAATAAATTAATATATCAAAACTATCATAATGTTCCCCTCACCTCTCCTATACAAGTTAACATATCATTCTCATTCAATAACACCTCTAAAGCCATATTTCTCGACCAAAATCTGATCATATCCTCTCCCAAAATCCATCAATTCGTCATAGGGTCCACAAAATGGGTATAAATCTATCATAGGGAGACCTTTTGTGAAAATCAAAAGAAGATTCTCGAAAAAGTGGCAATAGTTTTATCACCTCTTTCAATATTATTTCCTTATTATAATTCCTATTATTATATTGTTTCTATACTAAAGTAATATATAAATTATATTATAAATTTTTAGATGTTATTATAATTATGGAAAAACCTTATATTTCATTTTATCAATCCTTACAAATAATAATATCACCATGCATGCGTACGTACGGCTTACTGTCTCCATGTCATGGTGTAATTTGTTATTCAATAATACTTTACTTTTATTGGTATAATGATGAGTATAATGGATTTGAATAATTAATATAACATTATAATTATTCTTTATAATTTATATACCATCCAATTCCATACCATTTATCCATTAAGTGAATTATATTGTCGCTCGTTGTTACGTATGACCTACCGTCTCAACGATGGGATACGATTCATTCTACACGATCTTTATTAAACCATGATTATATTCATGAATGGAATGAATAAATATGATATTTATTATACTAATATAATTATGTAAATTATAAAACTATATTTTAATAAGTGGAAAATTAAATCATCTTACAAAACTTTCATAACAACATAAAGCCGTTAATATCCAAATAACGAGTGACAACGAAATGTTACTAACAAATGGATGATAATATAATCATATATGATATCATAAAAATGATTATGATTATATAATAAGTCGATAACATTATTTAACTCATTGTACAGGAGTTTTGGATATATACAAAGGATATCATACCTATGTTAAGGGTCAGTTTTTCAATCTCATTATAATATTAGATTGTTTATACATAAGTACATACTGGGGTATGTTTATCATCCATGTCCTTGTTTCATAATTATTTATTCTATAATATTTTTTTTATTCATCTAAAATTTTTTAATGTTAATTTTACCCATTGGTGAATTTTTATTAAGCGGTATGAATGGAATCTTTTTTCTTTTTCAAATACGAGGTACATTTTGACATTTTTGGAAAATATAGGAGAAGAATGTTTTTTATCAAAAACACCATGAACAGATTTTTACTCTATCATAATCCCAGATTTCCATGAAGATTATCTTACAATTTTTAATGTTTATTTTTTTTGAATAAATCCTTTTCATTTAAAAATACATGCAATTTTATGAAAAGAAAATTTTTTTATGAAGAAAAGATATTTTCATCAAGAATAAATTTAATATGTTCTATAAAAATAATTTTACAATTTATATGACATTATTTATATATTTATCATTCATGTATAATATCCCTATTATTTGTGTGGTTTTATTGTGTTTATTCTATTTATGAAATTCATTTATTGTTCCTAGATTATGTTTTGATGGAATGATTTTTAGAAAACCACTTTTATCCTTTGGGGTAAACAATGATGAGTGATTTATGTTTTTGTTGAACATGTAAGAATGTTTTTTATGAGATGGTTTGGACATTTATCACCCTAAAAATAATTGGGTAATGATGGATAACTCATGAGGTATATATGTTATGCATGAACAAGATTTCAATTTCTCAATTTTTTGTGTGGACCAAGTTTTCATGCCCATAATATTATGAATGGACCTGGTCTCCATGTCCATATATTTATTAAAAGACCAGATTTCATGTCTTTAATTTAATGAGTTAACATGTAACTATTTATCCATGTTAACAAAGTTATAATTTAACATGTATGCAACAATTTCATGTTTTTTGTTACAGTTATTATCTTATGTATTATAATCTACGATTTAATTACAATTTAATTTTTTGAATTGATATGCAGGGAATGATAATATAATGTTATAATTATATTCTTATACAGTTTATGCTCTTGTTTATATTTTCATATCAAATTATTTATACCTTACAAAGCATCTGAGCTCATCATTTTTTATATTTCTTTTACCTGAGATTTGAAGAAGGGTATTTTCTTAAATGTATAAAAATAGTGTTCTAGTTATGATGGATAAAACAGAAGATGGTGTAGATGTTTTATAAACCAGTTTTTTATGTTTACTAGTTTCTAAAGGAACTAAGCTAATACAATATTTGGGCATCTATTTGGGTAATTTATTATGTATTTTAAAAATGAAATGTAATTTAAATTTACATCAACCTTGGGTCATTAGATTTTGTATTAGATAAAAGGATATTTCAACATTTGGAATCATGGAGTTGAAAAATTTAGTGAGATCCCTATAGTTCTTTCTAATGATATGTATGTGAATATTTTAATGATAAGTCTAATTTTGGTTTTTAGTTCTAGAATTATAATAATAATCATTAATAAATGAGGATTAAACCTACGATGTTAGTGGTTGAAGGTAATCCCCCTTGATCATGTTATTATCCTAGTATGATTTTTTCCTCTCACACTATTTGTTTTTGGTTTAAGAAAATGGATGGAACCCAAAATAATCATATTAATGGTGAATAAAAAGGGAAATGAAATGATTGTCCTTCTGAGTAACCAAATGTAATTGGAGTAGAAATGCAGAATGTTATCTCTATACCCATGCAAGATATAAATAATGTTGGAGATCCAAATGATAAGAGAATGGAACAATATTATATTGAATCCTTTATGAGAAAACATCCACCTCCTTTTAATGGCTCTTTTGATACACTTGTTGCTGAATAATGGATACGTACCACTGAAAATATATCTTTTATTATTCATTGTTCTAAACATGACAAAGTTGTATTGGATGTTGATTGGATAGAAGGTGAATTTGATCAGTGGTAGACTTTTATTAAGAACATGAGGAATAAATAACAAATTAAATACAAAGAATATGAATAGATTAAAAGGATATTGTTTCAGTTTGTAATTCCATGGTATTTTATGAACAATTACGGAGAAGGAATTCACTATGATTTCACAAATATATTATAAATCTATTTGTACCTATGAAGATGATTTTACAAGACATGAAATGTATGAATCTAGGTAAATCATTAGCCCAAAAATTGAAATTGACCTATTATTTGGTTGCATAAAACCAAGTCTCCAAAATGATTTATCCATAATGGACTTTGAAAGATATGAATAAATCGTTTTTTTTTCACTAAAATTGGAAATGGAAGATGATAACTATCAATGTTTTGGAGATAAGAAAAGGAAGATAGAGCTTAAGGGATGCTCCAACAGTTTTCCATAACGAGAGAAGAAAAAATATAAACACCCAACTTTCCAAAAATGTGGGAAGGAGAACATATGGGAATGGATAAAAGGAGAAAGAAGATGTTTGATGTGTGGGAAGCTTGTCTATAGTGGCCATGAGTTTTTGAGTGATGTAAAAAATAAATTCCAGGTTGATAAATCTCAAGAAAATACACCACCCACACTTCAATGATACAAGTATAAGTAAATGTGGAATTTTGATAACCAATTCCCTAACCAAAGGTTTGTTGATGATGATCGGCATCAAAAACCTCTTAAAGATAAATACAAAAGAAAATCATAGGTGATCATTATTTACAATGTAGAGTATGACAACAAAGGGGTGGATTGATTGAGACGTAATGTATTGGGATTCCAAAAAAATGTTTTAAAATCACTTTTATGGTATTATGGAAAAATGAAGCATGTTTTTATTGGTCCTGTTTAGTTATTACATAAGGATTTAATATTATATAATAAATGGTACTAATACAAATAAATAGTGAATAATTTAATAAGTTGATAGTTTTGGAAAATGCATGATTAAGGAAAGGAATACCCTTAATATCAGTATGATGATGAGGTAATTGGATAATGATATGTTGGACATTAATAATTAAATTGGACCGTAATGATTTCCTTATAACTCATTAAGGATTATTTAATAGTGGTTTATGTGATCATTGACGATATTTATATATTTTTTAATTCAATAATAATGAAACATTAATGTTTTCAATAAAGATGTTTGGTAAAGAGAATACATGATTAAGGTATTCACATGTTTGGAATGTGACAGACAAGAACTGACTTAAGAGATATGCGTGATATATGATATTATGATTTAGTTCACCTCTTTTTATTATTTTGGATTTTTAGTTTTTGGATGTATTTTAGGGTAATTTATTTATGGATTTTATAATTTATACTATGATTGATGTTTTTTAGATTAATGTATTTTCTCACTATAGTTGGACTTATTCATATATGATAACATGTGATATGATTTTCTTTGAGATAGATAGAATGACCTATATTTTTTATTTTGTTCGCAAGATCTATGAACACTTTTCGAATAAAAAATTCAACGTCATTTCTTTGAATAAGACATAAAGTGTAAAATTTTCAATGCACGACCAATGGTTAGATTGTACTGGAATCATGTAAGTATATCTTCTCATGAAAATTATTCAACATTAGGAAAAGGGATTGTGATGTAAAAGGGTGTATTATTATCATCATTTTTAATGATATTATTTTCCACATTTCAGTTCATTAGATTATGATTTTGTTAGCATTCACCATATCTTTATCTTTCTTATGATCGGTGATTTTGATCAATCACTATTATTATTTATACTTTTCATCCATTCCCACTCCTCGCTTATGTTCTCCTACACATATACGAAGTTATGATTTACTTTGGGTAACTATTATTTTCTGATTTTTTTTAAATAATGTTTAATTTTTTTTGATGAGGGTTTCTATCCTTTTATAACATCGATGAATTTTGAGGGTGAGATTCATTTTAGGTAGGTTGGTAGAATGTAACCCCCCTATATTTTATAAGATATGTTCTTTTTAATTTTTTTGATTTATTATGTGTTATGGTATAACATGATCATCTTGTGATATACACCAAACTATATTAAAATTTGGTATATGAAACACTATTCTTGTCTTGGGTTACACACAATTTCGAGTTCTTTTTATTGAATCCATTTCATGTAAGGATGAGTTCAAGTGAACTATTAAATTACCTTAGATCCTAGTCATTATAATGGAGGGTGTGAACAATATTTAAATTCCCCTGAATAATTAAAAATATCTTCATGTATATTATTAATGTAATATATTCAATATAATTTATAAAATTCATCTTAAATGTTATTTAGAAATGATTTAAGAAAAAATTTAATTTATTTTGGTTAGAAGTTGTATTTTTCAGAAAATGTAGTTTTTCCTCTGTTTGATGGTGCACCCATTTTAAGTCCAGTTTTTTGACACATTCATATATTATATTTAACAACATAAACATGTTATTTGTATTTGTGATAGAAAATTTTACTTTTGATTAACTTTTTATTTTCTCTAATAACTTTTCTATTTTGATGAAAATTAAAAATACACAAAATTGTAATTGAAAACATTTTTTTTTATCAAGATAATTTATATGGGTAAATTATAGTATGGAATGATTTTAAAGTATAAATATAATATATTATTATCATTAAATATAATGAATGTCATTAGCATTAATTTCAAATTTAATTTAGATTTAAAAGCATTTCAATATTTTGTAAGGTTTTTACTTTTAATATTGTTTTTCATTCCGATGACAGAAATAATTATAATTTAAATAAAAAATATTATATGTTTCTAATTTTTAAAAATGGATTCCACATTTGGAATCAAAAGTTTAATGTTTTTTAAATAGTTCCCTTTTATATATTTACATTATGAATAGTAACATTGATAATTTTTATTTACCACGGTTGATGGTACATTAAGTAAATTAGGGTAAAAAATATTATGACATGGATAATAAAATTACCCTATCACCTACCAAAATAATATTTTATGAGTAAAAGTAGACCCATATCATGTAATTTTCAGAATTTATTCCTTTAATAGACTTTTCCCATAATGTGATGTAATTATTATTAAAACAAAAGAAAGTGACAAAATGTCACTATCTTATCTCTTATAAGTATAAAAATTTTAATGGAGTGATAAACATAATAAAACATAGAATATAAATTATAACCATAAATATAATGAAATTATATACATAATGGGAATTTATTTTTAATTTTTTGTGATTAAAAAAATACCATAAATATTAACATAACAGTGATATGGTAATTATTTTATTAAGAGAAATATCAAATAAATAATATTATAAACATTAAAATAAATATTTTATGACATAACATATGTTATAAAAATATTTATGGATTCTTATGTCATTTTATGATTGATTTAATGTGTTTATTTAGTAATGGAGTTTTTGTTAATTTTTTTAAAAGTTAATTATGAATAGTGTCAAAAGTGACATAATTCATAACTTAAAATATAAAATAATTTATTAAATGTTATAAAATTACAAAAAAAACTAATATTTTACCAATTGATTAATATATTTCATAATATTTCATAAAATCCACTTTTTTTCATTTGATATGTTATGATAATTACATTAACACACATAGTGTAAATAACATTAATTGAGAGTAAGATTAAAAAGGGTAGATTAACATTTAAACCAGAACGATAAGGAATAAAAAATATATCAAAACCTGTATAAAAATTATTGGATGAGTTTATTTCAACCCAAACTCATATTATATTTCAAATAAATTATTTTGGTACCATTATAAACCAAAAATAATTTTATAAAAAACTAATATTCCATGACATTCCAAAAGTTCCCTTCAACTGTTTTATAAAAGGAGACTTCTTCTTATCTTTTAATCACACCAATAACTCATTTCCCCTATGCCAAAACCTACCCATCTACTCTCCAATATTTCCTAACTTCATCCTAGAGGACACGAATTGGGTATAAATATATCCTATGGAGAATTATTTGCGAAAATTTAAAGGAGATACTTGAATAAGAGGTAATTGTTTTATCACCTCTTTCAAAATTATTTTCTTATTCTACATCCACTTCATATTTTGTTTAAATAATATATTAATAAATAAAATATCTTCTAAATTATGATATTTTATTATAATTATGGGAAAACCTTATATAATATTTTATCCATCATATGAATAATAATATCACCAAGCGTGCATACATAAGGTTTGCTGTCTCTACGTCATGGTAAAATTTTATATTCAATAATAAATTATTTTTATGGGTATAATGATGAGTATAATGAATTTAAATAATTAATATAATATTTTAATTATTTTGTATAATTAATACACCATCAAATTACATACCATTAAACTATTAAGTGAATGATATCGTCGCTCATAGATACATACGACCTATCATCTCCACCATGCGATGCGATTCATTCTGAACAATCTTAATTAAAACATGAATATATACATGTATCGAATGAATAAATATTATATATATTATAATAATATCATTATATAAATGATATAACTATAACCTATGAATTTGAATATGAACTTCTCTGACAAAACATGCATTAGAACATAAAGCAGTTTATATCCGAATAACAAAGAACAATGAAATGTTACTAACAAAAAAATTATAATATAATAATATATGATGTCATAAAAATTATTATGATTCATTAATAAATAAATAAAATTATTTAAATCATTAAACAAGATGTTCATATACAAATGAATGATATCATATTTATGGTAAGGAATAATTTTAAAATCTCATTATTTTTTGAGAATTTTTATATATATGTATTTACTATGGTATATTTATTATCCACATCTATAATTCCTAATTATGTATTATATAATATAATTACTATTATTATACAATTATTAAAGTCATTTTTATCCGTTAGAGAATTTTTTTTAATCAGTATAAAAGGAATATTTTTTCATTTTCAAATATGAGGAACATTTTGACTTTTCAACAAAATGTAATAAGATATTTTCTTAACATATATGGAATGAATAGATTTTTATGATTTTATAACACTTTATTTACATGAATATAACCGTACAATTTTACATGCATATTTTTTTTAAATAAATTATTTTCATTTAATATTGCATGGTGTTATAAGAAAAGGAAATTTATTTGAAGAATAAAAGATATTTTCCTAAAGAAACAATTTCAAGTGTTTTATAGAAAGTATTTTCCATATGAGATGGAATTATTTAATAATTTTACATTTCAAGTATATAATCCATATTATTTTTATTGTTCTATTATTTTTATTCTATTTATGATATCCATTTTCTTTTCTTGGATTTTGTTTTGATGGAATGATGTTTAAGAAACCCATTTTATCCCATGGGGTATACTATGATGAGGGATTTATTTTTGTGTGGAACACATAAGAATGATTTATTTATGAGATATGTTAGGCCTATATCTCCCTCTAGTGAATTGGGTAAATATTGATACCTCATGAGCTATGTATGTTATCCATGAACTTGATTTCATAGTCACAATTCTATGTGTAGACCTATTTTTCATGTCCATAATTTTATGAGTGGACCTAGTTTCCATGTCCATATGTTTATACAAGAGACTGATTTCACATCCTTAATTTAATGAGTGGACTTGATACTATTTATACATGTTCACAATGTTAGATGTTTATGTGTAGGCCATGATTTCATGTTCTATTTTATAGTTATAATTTTTTGTATAATGATATTTTATTTTCTTTATGATTAATGTTTTTCAATTGATATGAAGGGAATGATCTTCTAATGTCATAATCATATTCACATACCCCTTATGCTCTTTTTTATGTTTACATATCAAATTTTCTTACCCTTACCGAGCATCTGATCTTACCCCTTTGTATCTTTCATTTCCATAAGATTTGAAAAATGATATCTAGTAAAATATTTCAAAAAGGGGTTCTAGTTATGAAGAATAAATAAAAAGATGATGTAGATGTTTTATGAACCGATTATCTATGTTTCCCAGTTTCCAAAGACATTAAACTAATATAGTATTTGGGAATCTGTTTGTGTAATGTATTAAGTATTCTGAAAATTAAATGTAATTTCTATGCATTTCAAGCTTGGGTCATTAGATTATCATAGAACAATTTAGTTATTTATGGAAATTAGGTCTTTAAAATCTTAAAAAGATCCCCAAGGACAAGTATAAATTTATGATGACATAATCTTTTTGTACGTATTTTTTAAGTGGACTCTATTAAAATAAATATTTTTCTGGATAATACATGTTTATCTGGGTCTATTACAGATGTACCAAGGGGTAACATATGCAAATATGACACTAAGCTGGAGTCGATCAAGAACTGGTGCATGAGAATTGGCCTTACTGCACTCCAGGTTTGAAACTCTTGGAGGATATTCTTGGTTAACCACTTGATTTTGATGAATAATTATAAAGGATATAGAAAAAATGGGTTTAGAGGAGATTAATAAAAAATTATAACATGATGTTTCAAGACATAAAATCCCTTCAGAATTATAAAACTCGTAAAACTAACAAACTTCTCACTAAGGTTTTATTATTTTTGAAAAATGGTTGGAAATAGGAGTGACCGCGTAATTAATGAGTGTCATGAATGATGCACATATAACCCTATTATGGATTCTGGAATGGAATCCTTCATGAGGATGAAGAATAAAATCTATAGAGTTATAAAGAATAACTTGAATCAAGGTGACTCACTAAATTTATAGTGATGAGACTGACATTCTATTGAGTCATTCATACATCAAAGACCACCCACTTTTAGTGGATATACCAACTCATTGAATATTTAACAATGGATTAACTCAATATAAACATTATTTTTGGGGCTCCATTTTCCTAAGCCAGACATAGTCACCCTAAAATTTTACAACTTTGAAGGAGAAGATTAACTGTGTTAAAAACTAGTTAAAAACATGAATCCAAGAAGGGATATTGATTTTATATTCTGGGAATATTTTAAGGCAATAATTTCCAATAAATATTTCCCCCCATTGACATGACCTAAAATGGAGAAATAATTCTTACAGTTGAAGTTGAATGAAATCCAATTGGAGGGAAGTTATGAGTTGAAGATTATAATAATTTTCCAATACACGTCAATCTTTGTTATAGATCATAAGGGAAATGTTGATACATTCATCGAAGGACAAAGACACCATCTAAAGTGGAATTTTTAAAATTGAAACTATGAAATCTATGAGGAGATAGTATTTAGTATTATGAATGTTTAATTAAATATTGTAGAAACATAGTGGACACATATTTAAATTGAAAATAATTGATAAATGGAGCCAAAGTTAAGGAAGAAATTTGATTTCAGAAGAGCTAGAAAAAAAATAAAACATACCATGTGTAATAAATGTGGGCTTACAAATTTAGGGATCTAATTTCAATTGATTTTAAAGTGTTTCAAGTGTGGAGGAGACATGAATATAGACCAGAAATAACATGGTGAGGTGAAGCCAGAACATCTCTATAATAAAGAAATGGTAATATTGGGTAGTCCTAGTCGGAAGTACAATTCATTTAGTGTGGATATCTTGTGAAGATTACCAATAAATATCCAAAACATAATATAATAGAGGGAAACAACCATCAAAATCCGTATAGGCCAAGGGACAAAGGATATGCATTTTCTATCATATAGTATGAAGAGGAGGCTCAAAATAATTTGATGTAAGGTACACTAATTGTTCCCTAAAATATAGAAAATAAATTGTTTCATTATGGTTCTACACATTCCTTAATTTCATCCAACCATGAAGATAATATAGAATAAATCCCTCAATTTCATGAAGTAAAATTATCATTCAATACACATTGAAGTATATCTTAGCATCAGTAGAGTATTTATTCTCTAGTATTATATTTGGAAAGTACAATCTCATAAGAAAATTTAGTTTCCATTACCATAGTGGAATTATACAGTTTACTAAATATATATTGTCTCCCAATGTTTAATGATATGATCAAGTATAGAAGAAAGGAAATTTTTGAATTCCTGAATATAAAAACAACATTTATTTTTAATGGAGAGATATTATGGCCTGACCCTTTTTTATAAGCACCTCCCATATAATTCATTATGGAGTTAATCAGTGAAGATAGAGAAGGAAATTAAAGTATAAACATAGATAATGTTCCCATTTTTCAGGAATATAATGATGTATTACTAGAAGAGTTACTAATAAATCCCATAGAAAAAGACTTGGAAATATCCCTTTAACTCATACATGGTTCTAAGATATAAAATATCCCATAAATAATGGAAAACATGGATTAGAGGAATTAATGAAACAAATTCAAGATATTTTGGAGAAGAAACATATCTAACCAAGTGTGTCTCCATTGGGAGAACCTATTCTTTTATTTATTAAGAAGGATGGATCAGTGTGGTTGTTAACTGATTATAGAGAACTTAATGGGATCACATTGAAGTAAAAGTACCCTCTACCGAGGATTGATGATTTATTTGACCAGCTCCATAGTGATCAATTCCTCTGTATGATGGACCACAAATCTGGTTATCATAAATTGAGGTTTAAGAAAGTATATATTCTAAAAAAATATCTTCTAAATATGATATGTGCATTAAGAGTTAATTTTTATGCCATTCGGCTAATATAATGGTAGTTCTATATTTATGGACTTAATGAATAGAGAATTTAAGTACTAACTTGATAAATTCATGGTAGTATTTTTATCTTATTCAGATATATTCCAAAAGATTCAAGGGGAATGATGATAATAAAATAGTTAAATTGAAAACACCAAGGAAGGACAAGAAGTTTTGAAAATTCTGAAAATCTAAATTCTTGTTAAGAGAAGTAACATTCTTAGGGTACATTGTAACCAATGAAGTAATCTCAATTTACCCTATGATGAAAAATGATGTTGAAGAGTGTTATCATTCTACAATGGTAACTGAGATCAATAGTTTCCTTGTTTTAAACTGATATCATAGGAGGTTTTTAAAAAAAATGATTCCCTTATAAACAACTATCGAACTAAATCAAAAATGGTATAAGTTAATCTGAAATAAATAGTGTGAGGAATGTTTCCAAGAATTGAAGAAGATATTGGTTACTTCACTTGTGTTAATTCTATACTCTATTAAAGAAGATCTATAATTTTAGTGATGAATATATTTAAGGGATTGGGTGAATCCTCCTAAAAAATTACATGGAAATTATTATTCATCTAGATAGTTATAGTCTCATGAAATGAATTATCAAATTCATGACCTGGAGTTAGATGTAATTTTCCCCAAAAAATATGGAGTCACTATATTTATGGGAAGAAATGTGATATATAAAATGACCAATGGGGTGTGAAGTATATATTCACCCATTAGGAATTGGACATGATACATAGGATATAGTTTAAACTTATTAATGAATATGATTGTTCAATTCATTTTCACCTCATAAGGGTAAAAAGATGGTTGATGCATTAAGTAGAATAGAGCCTTTTATGGTGGAAATGATGCATATTCAAGGATATTCATTGATCAAAGAGAAATTAAATTTGAACATAGGAATTTTATTGGAATTTAAATCATCAACCCTATCCGAAATTATTTCTCAAACATAATTACAAGAGAATATCAAGATATCCAATAGATAAAATTTTTTGACATAAAATAAGATAGTGTCTATGAATAATAGGATGTTTCCTAAGTTCAATATTGATCACAAATTACTTCTAAAATTTTGTACCAGGGAATGTGTCCCATATATCTAAAGATAAATTAAGAAATTATGGATGAAGCTTTAATATATACATTCTCTATAAGTCATGGAAGAACTATAATATTGAGGGATAGTCATGATTATTACTGGTTGGACAATATGAAAAGGGAGATTATGGAATAAAATTCTTGGTGTTTTGTGTGTCGACAAGTGAAAGTGGTAAGATAACTTACTAATGGGGTATTTCAACCACTACCCATAACAACATGGAAGTTGGAAAATATCTATGTGGTCTTAATCATAAGTCTCCCAATAAAATCCAAAGGAAACAACATGATATGGGTTATCGTGGATCAAAAAACCAAGAATTACCATTTAATTGCTATTTGGGAATATTTATATCTTGACCGACATTCCATGATATACGTAATGGAAGAATTGAGGATATATGGTGTTCCACTTTCTATGATTTCTGACCTTGATCTATGGTTTATGTATAAATATTAGAGTAGTATTCAATATGCTCTGACTATTGAATTGAACTTCAGTATGACCTATCATCCCCAAACAGATGTCCAATATGAAAGAACTATCCATGAACCTGAGAAAATTATAAGAAAAATATCATTTGAACCTTACGGTATATTGGATCAAAACCTACCATTATTTGAATTCTTATTAAACAATTGCTCTCAATCAAGTATTCAAATAGAACTGTATGAAGCACTAAATTCAATGTGATGTATAAATATAAATTTCTGGAATGATGTTTGTGAGAGGAAGATACATACGATAAATATAATACATGAGATGATAAAAAAGGATCATTAACTCCAAAAATATATAAAGGGGTTGTAGAGTATGAAAAAAATCTATGTTGGTCATTATTAAAGGGAATTAGAGATAGTTGTTGGGTGAAATTGTTTCCTCAAAATATGACCATGAAATAGAGTCATGGGATTTAGAAAGAAAGGGATGATTAACCCTAGGTAAATTAGCCCATTTGAAATCCATGATTGCATATAAGAGATGACCAATTAGCTATTACTTCCACTAAATTTGGCTCATGTTTTTGATGTATTCCTCACACATCTCTTGAAGAAGAATATACCTGATTCCTCACATGTACTAAATCCTGATGTGGTACAAGTGGAAAATGGCCTCTCTTATGAGAAGCAGATGGGGGAGATATTATACTATAGAGAAATTGTTATATGGAGAAAGACTACCGACCATGTCAAAGTGTTGTGGAGGATCCACAAATATGATGAAGTGATGTGGGTACTAGTAGAGATAATGAGGCATAATTAGCATCACCTTTTCTAAATCGAGAGAATGAGATGAATTTATGGGGGAGAAATTTATTATGGTAGAAGAACGTAACAACACAAATATTATTAAACGGTATCTATTTCATGAAAAAATATGTGTTACAAATAATATAATATTATTCACATTCAAAAAAAGAAAAATCAATTTTTTATCTCATTAATAAGGATCAATACATTATTCTATTATAAAACCAATTAAATTGAAAAACATTGAAACTGGAAAAAATATAAAATAAAATAGCTAAAATGGGAAAATATGGACCACACCAATGTAATAGAATAATCACCCCTTGAGAAAAAAAATATAAATGAATCAAAATATTATTATTTCAATTATTACATTATGAAATAAAATTTTTAAAATACGAGTAAATTTTAGTTAATTCTTACTAAATTAATGAAGTAGTATTATAGGGTATAACGCTAAATGTGATCATTGGTATTTGACCATTATATGAATGTTATTAAATATGACCATTGGAAAATATACCCATGGTTGATAATTTTACCATTATAATTAGTGTTTATAAGTATTAATAGAAAATGATTATTCATGCAAAAAGTTGAATCGATGGCCTCAACCAGTATATTCATTCTGTTTGAAGACCATTTGTCAAAAAATGAAAAGGAGGTAGAATCACTGGGGTTTTCTATTGATCATTTCCAATCCGAGATTCAATAAGTGAATCTTGAACGAATTCTACAATATTAAAAGTTGAAGTTAGTGGATATTACCACTCAATCGATGTTACCCAAACCACAACATGAAACTACTACAATCACAAACCTCACCCTAAGGACATATGTGGGGAGTAATAAGTGGTAAAATTTATATGGAATGGTATCTAAATATGTAATTTTGTTTGAATAAATTAAATTCTTATTCAATAACTTCCATTTTAATAATTGTTTTTCTTAATAAAATATATGTTTAATTGAGAGGAATTTGATAAATTGATATTTTGATTCCAATAAAATATAATTGTCCTTTTTTTAAAAGATATATAGTTTAATAATAAAACCAAGTATTTGATTAATATTATTTTAATCAAATATACATTAAAAATATTATTTCATTATAAATTATGAAATAACTTTATAATGTCCTATGAAATTTTTTATAATTGTTTGAAATTGGATGATGACTTAAAAGCTTTTTTTAAAATAAATAAGGATTTTTATATTTTAATGTTAAAATTGTCATATTTAGAGAATTATTTTGATAGACTAATAATTATTTATGAAATGATAACATGAATTTATCTTTTGGTTAATTTATGTGTATTTTTTAAAATACAATATGTTATCCTGAACAGTAAAAATATAGTATTGAGTTTTTATAATATTTTATGACTTCATACTTATATCATAATGATATAATAAATAATTAAAGAAAATAAATGACTTAAAATTTGTTATTTTATTAATAGTAATTATTTTAATATATTTTATATAGTTTCCAAACCTATAAGTTACTTTCCAATGTCTATAATTAAAAAATTAATTTTAAAAACATTCTTTTGTGGATAATTTACTTTTCCATGCCAAAATATGTATTTAAAAATGGATTTTGGTTATTTTGGATTAAAATATCATAAATTTTGACTCAAATATCCATATCCATGAAAGAAACCATGGATAATACGATAGTTATATATTCCACACAACCTAGATTTTAAAGACCTGTATTTGGAAATTATTAAATAAATTTTCCAATCTTTCTATAAATATCATCCCATTTATCCATTTAATATAATTCCCAATACATCGTACATAATTATATGGTCATTATTTGTCCTAATACGTTCTCCCAAGGTTTTCCCAATACCCTAGGGTTCCAGCCTCAGGTTTTAAGAAAAAGTCTTCAATTTAAGGGAAATCTCAACTTCTCTGTCCATTCATGTAACACCCCAAGACATTATAATATTCTCATTTCAAAATAAATTTAATTTTTTTTCTTTTTTCGCAACACTATTTAATGATTAATCTATACATAAAATTGAGTTGGATTATATTACCCGTAAGGCCCAGTTTTACCGAACAATAATATATTACTAAAATATTATTATTTAATATAATATAGATGTAAAATTAGAGATTACGAATTATATTAAACAAATTTGGAATTTTATATATAATTTTATCATCAATATTTTATGAAATGATAAAATAATAAATTCCACTTTTGGATAAAAGATGTATGTCAAAGAAATGAAGTTTTCCAACCTTTTAATAGAGAACCAATTTTTAATTCGTTATTCGAAACTCTTATATGATAAATTTGATAAAATAAACTTATATTTTGAAATAGTAACATCAAAATTAAATTCTGATAATTTTTTTTTGTTTTTATTATAAATTTTAATTTTTAATGAATAATAAAATATAATTCATTTTAATTGAAAACTATTTTTTCTGTTAATTTATTTATATTGTTAGATTATCATTTTAATTAGTTATAATATTTAAATAGATTATTTTTTATCATTTAATATAATGTAGGTCATTGGAGTTATTTTCACATGAAAATTAGATGTAAACCTATGTTAATTGTATAATGGTTTTTTACTTTCAAAATCCCCTTTTATCATTTTTTCAATGGGGATTAATTTTATATTAATTATTTAAATTTCTTTTTTTAATTTTGAATATTATTTCCATATATGGAATTGTTGCGTCCAATTTATTTATATAGTTTCCTTTTATTTTTGGGAATTATGAATAGTATCTTTAGTAATTTTTTATTACTGCGGTTAAGGGTAAATCGATTAATTAATGGTAAAAATAATTTTATAAAATTATCCTATCACCTATAAAAAACCATTGGATAAAAACATTGACCCTTATCATGTAATTTTCTAAATTCAATCATTTAAAGGACCCTTTTCCATTAATATGACATAAATATTATTAAAATTATTGTATGTGAGAAAATGTCACACTCTCATTTATAATATATATAATAATTATAATATAGATATATCAAAAAGGTAAAATTGTTTATAAATAGTATATGGAAATATAAAATAATTATATTCCTCATATAAATTTATTTATAATTTTTAGAGCTTAAATAATTACGATATGTGATGTCACAATAGCGAAGTAGAAATTATTTTATTTATATAAATACAAAAAAATGATATTAAAAATAATAATGTAAATATAATTTTACTTAATTAAAGACATAAAATAATTTAATAGTTATTTTATACATGTTAATGAAATATATTATCTATTGGTTCAAATTTATCATGTGGGTTTGTTTTTTAAATGAAAATATTGAATAATATTCAAATTGACATAAATGATATTTTAAAATAAATACTAATTTAATAAATGATATAAAAGTAATAAAAAACTATATTTTTGAACAAAATCTATGATAATGTTAAATATTTCATAAAATCTCCATTTGGGGATTTTTTTTGTAATTTTATTGACACTATATTAACCCATAGTTTAAAAATAAAAGAAAACATGATAAGAGATAAACTGTAGAACTAAGGGTTAAATTCAGAATATAAGGTTAATTTTATGACCTAAACTGTGTGAAAATAATTTTTTGAGAGTATGTTGACCAAACCTCATCTTATCCTTGAAATAAGTTAGCTTTTATCTTTTTAAAACTGGAAATCAATTTATAATAAATTAATATTTTAAGATCTTCCAAAAGTGCCCCTCACCCCTCTAATAAAAGGGAACTTCTCCTTCTCAATAATTTACACCTCCAAAGCCTTTTGTATAAGAAAAACCATAACCATTTAATCTCTCAATATCCCTCAATACATCCTAGATTCCATAAATTGAGAATAAATCGAGTATAAGGAGTCCTATTTTGAAAATGAAAATGAGACACCCGAAAAGAGGTAATTGTCTTATCACCTCTTTCAAAGTTCTTTTCTTTTTTACTCACTCATTATATGTTGTTTCTAGACCAAAGTAATCACTCTGGTATCATATATATATATATATTTATATTATATTACACTCATGTGATAACCATATTATTCAATTTATCCATCCTGTGAATAATAATATCACCATGCATGAGTACATACAACTTACCGTCTCCACTTCATGGTGTAATTTTTTATTAAACACTAATTTATTTATAAGGGTATAATGGTGACTCTAAAAGATAAAAATAATAATTATTACATTATTATTATTCTATATAATTAATACACCATCAAATTTCATACCATTTAACTATCAAAGGGAATGATATTATCGCTCGTGCAAACGTATGACCTACCGTCTCCACGATGTTATGATGTTCATTTTCCATATAACCATTCAAGAATGATTATAAAATTTATATGATGAGAAAAGATAATAATTTTTAAATTAATATCAATTTGTATAAGAATATAATTCATCTTATGCATAGAAAAAATGTCTCACATGAAAAAAGTGGAATAGGAAAATAAAGCAGTTAACACCTGAAACAATGGTAATAATGAAATATTATTTACAAAACGATATAATTTGATCATTTATGATATAAAAAATATGGATATGGTTCAGGTTTAATTTAATAACGTACATTAATCCTTATAAAAGAGGTTAACACACCATCGATGAAAGGAAATTGCAAGGTAAGGGTTAATTTAACAATTTTTATCTGATATTGTCTATACATAAGTATCTACTAGGAAACATTATTCATTTATGTCCATGTTTTTAAAAAAAAAAATTTAAAACAATCTAATATTTTTTAGATTTATTTATACCCATGTTTTACATTTTATAAATTGTTTTCAATGGAATTTTTCTCTGATTTTCCAAACGAGGTACTTTATGACCTTTTTGAAAAATTAAGGAAAGATTGTTTTTTCAAATTATATGACATTAGAGGATTTTTCCACGAGTATTTTACCTTAGAATTTTGAAGCTTCCTTAAATTTTTACATGGATATTTTCAAAATAAATGTTTTTTATAACTATGTGGATTTTAGATGATTTCAAAATAAAAAGGTATATTTCTATCAAAACGTTTTATTGATTTTGTCAGATTATTTTCATCAAGGTCAAAATCCTTACATATATTTTATATTTATGTATGGTGGATTTATTAAATTTATTTTGATATGTTTCACTATGGATATACTAATTTTATAACGTTGATGGTTTATGGTTACAATATTAACATTACCTATACTAGTTTTAATATGAATGTTTATTCTATGTTTCACCATTTTCATATAGGGAATTTATTGGACTGAGTAAGTGATGGGTGGGGCCCATTATATCCTGTTGATGTATCTATAAGTCTCATGAGATAAACTAGATATGGATTTGGTTGAGTACATCACTATTTATATTAATATTTTTTGCCCGAGGTCTCAATATTATGTTTTAAATGTCCAAAATTTTGCATCCCTACATTATGAGATTAGTTATTGATGTTACATGTGATTATTTGACTAGTATAATATCAATGTTAATATTTAAATGGAATTATTTGATTTATTATTTCTATATTAGGCTTAATATTAAGATTACAAATCATTTGTTTCAATTTTATACGTTTCTTTATAATTTATACTTTTTTTGAATGTTTCCGCCAAAATTTTAACCTTACTGAGCATCTTAACTCACCCCATTCATTTGTTTTATTTTCCCAGGATTCCAAGAAGTGTCTTGTGATTGATATGTAGGGTTAATATTTTTGAATAACAGTTTTATCAAATAATTTACTATGTTTCATATTAGGTTTTTAATATTAACAAAAGGGTCATGTTTGTAATCTATTTTCCAAGACTACTAAACCGATCATTCCATAGAAACTCGATTGCATGTAATCATACCAATGTTTTAAAATACTGAATCAGATATAGGTTTTTTGGGTTGAGGTTTTATAGTTGTTATCATATTAATTTTATCAATAACATCAAAAAATAGATTAAAAATCGATTAGGGAACAATACATTATAATTGATGTTGAGGATAAGAATGATAGAACATTGTAGAATTTTGGTAGGGTAGAGATTGTGTATTTATTCATAGAAAACACATCCATTTATTGATACTACAAGTGGAATTTGTTCTATAATTGATGTACCTAGGAGTAAAAACTCTAACAAGGTATTCGGGGATATACTCAGGGTGACCTGTTATATGACAGTTGTCCTTACTACGCAACTGGATTGACACTCCCGAGAGATATACTTAAGATTATTCATATTTTATTTACATACCATAATGAAGTATTTATGCTCATAAATTTTTTAGTTTATGTTATTTGTTTTACTAGGTTCAAATTATGCATTCAGATTTATAACCTAAACTAGTGTATGTCGTGTTTTATAAATGGAACCTATAGGAAGAAATGGAAATCATACCAATGCACGTCATTATTTTATGTATTTCCCTCCTATTCATGATAATGATGTTAGAGTATGATATATAACTTGTAATGATCATCTTATAACTATACTGAGATAACTGAATTATGTTATGAACAATTACCTTACCCGAATAGAGCTCCACGATCAACAACGAGGAACAATGTTTGACCACTTCATGAGACAACAACCTCCATCATTCTAAGAGACCAAAAAATCCATTTGTATTCTATAAATAGATAAGTTACATAGAGAATATATTTCTTTCATTTTGGAGTATTGAATGAGAAAACATTTTCTTGGCAATTTATCATCTCTCTGGATATTTGGATCAATGGTGGTCATTAATTCAAAACATGTGGTAGGATGAAGAAAATGAAAATATGGAAAGAAGGAAAAATAAATTATTTTATTAGAAAAATATGTCCTTTTTGAACAATGAGATGATATGGAGAGAAAATTTCTAAAACTTATAAAGAAGTAGAAAGATAATGTTTCAATGTATGAAGCATTTTTCACAAGGTTAGAAAGACTTGCTGCAAAATACATACATAAACCAATGAGTATGATTGATTGTTTCGTTGACGGTTAAAATACATTTCTCAAAAAGGAATTAGTCTCCCAAAAATTCTTATCATAGAAATATATAGTCTCATATGATATCAATACAGGGAATGATTTTTCTATGTCTTATGACATTAAGGGAAAGCATGTGAAAAAGATAATGGTGGAGCAAGGGAAAAATATTGGGAAGAAGAAAAATAAGTATTTTCCCACATGTGATAATTGTGGAAGGAAACCCCCTGGTTTATTGTTAAAAGGAAATGGATTTTGTTTCCTGTGTGGTGATAAAGGCCACCATATTTATGATTTTAAGGGAATGAAAGAAGCTGCAAATATGTAACAATATAAATGTAAAGAGATGGGCATTATAAAAATGATTGTATAATTCGTCAAGGAAATATGGAACAAAAGAGGCAAATTATCAAGGTCAAGTTTATGTTGTTACTACATTATATCTGTATTAATTAATGGAATAATGTTTTTGGTTTCATGAATTATGTTATTATATTTTGGTTATAAAAATAATTAGATAGATTAGTATTGTACAATAGTAATTATTCGTTATTGATTGGGAATCATGAATTATATTATTATATATTATAAGGTTATAATTTTATTTTCAATAAGATATATATTAAATTGTTTGGGGAATTTGATGTTACGATTGAATTTAAAAATTTAGAGACCATTTTAGGCTTTTAATTTTGAAAGAATTATTTTGAAAAATTCTTAAGGATGGAATAGATTAAGTTGAACATTTGATAGAATTGATTATGTTTAAAACATTTCTTAAAAATATTTTTGGAATGTTATAATAATATATTTTTAGAAAAAAGGACAACCCAATGGCCGGGTGACAACCCATCATGTTTGATATGGCCACCGAATCCAAACCCACAACTGAAGTGTGGCATGGATTATCGCACACCATTGTCCAACAAGAATTTACCTAGTCTGTATAAATTTTTTTTCTATTTAAAGAGTATATCTGTATTTTTGGAACCTTATACATTAATATAAATAGAATAATCTGATATTCTATCATATTTTTAAGAGAAACATGAGTTTTTGGTAGAAATTAATTAAAGGATGGAACTTTACTTGTCTTGTCATTTTGTTTCACTATATTCATTGTCTATGAAGTTAATGAATTATTTAACTCTAGTTAAAGGACCATTAAATCAAAAATGTGTTCCAGGAACTTTATTTTGTGATTAATCAAATGGACCATAGGATCATCATAGATTTATAGCTTTGTGAAGTTAATTTTTATTCTAATCATGTTCTCTACAACTCTACATCAACACCTGATGGTTACATTTTATTTTATGTCTATGTTTTAATACATGAAACCCTAGTATGCATTTTCTATGGCTTCCTTTGTATATCAATTTTTTTATTTTAAAATTGAGTTATCATTAATCTATTTTCCAATGTGGGATTTACAAAATTATATTTTGAAATAACAAACCCCTTGTTTTCAATCCCGATTTTAAATAGCAAGGACACAATTTATTAAAGAATGGGATAATGTAACAAATAGAGACTTTATAACATTTTAACTTCTAAATAAATTTAATTTATTTTCTTTCTTGATTTTTACAAAACACTATATTATTCTTATGCTACACAAAATAATTATTGGCTTGCATTACACACAAGAACCAGTTTTACGGAACAATAATACATTAATAAAATATTTTTTTTATATAATATATATGTTACATGAGTTTTTATGAATATTATTAACTAAAATTTTCATTTTATATATAATTTAAAATTTTATATCATATTACATGGAAGAATAATAAATTCAATTTCAAAGATAAATGAAGTATCTTCAAAAAATGCAGTTTTCTGCTTTTTAATAGTGAGCCAATTTTAAATTGATTATTTTAAATGTTATTATATTCAATCTGACAAAATAAGTATCTATTTTTTATGTGGGACATCAAATTTTAGTTTGGATAAATATTTTTTTTCTAATAACTTTCATATTTTAATGAATAGTAAATAAGTATTGCATTTTAATTCAATACAGTTTTTTCATCTAATTTAATTATATTGTTAGATTATCTTTTTATTTGGGTTCAAATTATATTTAGAAAAATTATTTATCATTTAATATAACATAAGTCATTTTAGTTATTTTCTCATTAAAATTAGATATAAACACATGCCAATCTTTTGATTGTTTTTAATTTTAAAAAAATAGTTCTCATGTTTTGTCAACAAGAATTAATTTTAAATTATTAACAAAAATTTTTGTGTTTTTAATTTTTAAAAATGGATTCCATATTTTTAATATGTGGGTACAAATTATGTAAATAGTTTCCATTTATTTTTTGGCATTATGAATAGTAAATTTGGTAATTTCTATTACCACAGTTAAGAATACATCGGGTAATTAAAGGTATAAATAATATTATAAATTATCCTAACAACTTTAAAAATAAAAATGGATGACTAAATCCGACCTTTATCATCTAAGGTTCTAAATATAATATTTTAGTGGACCCTTTCCCACTAACATGACATGAATATTATTAAAATTAATTAATGTGATAAAATGTAACACTCTCCTTTCTTATAAGTATAATATTTATAATATAGATATATTGAAGAGATAAAATTGATTATATTATTGGTTTGAAAGGTAGAATAATTAAATACCTCATATAAATTTATTTAAATTTTTTAGGAATTAAATAACTACCATATATGATGTCATAATAGTGAAGTATAAATTATTTAATTAATTGAAATATCAAGCAAATGATATAAAGATTTTTTATATAAATATACATTGACTTAATTAATAAAATCCAATAATATTATATATAACATAGACATGTTAATGAAATATTGGACATATTGGTTTTAAGTTATCATGTTGGTTTTATTTTTTTTAACTGAATTATTGAATAGTATTTAAATTGACATAAATGATATTTTAAAATAAATACAATTTTAATAAATTATATAAAAGTTATAAAATCTAAAGTCTTTCCAAATAACTGGTATATTCTGATCTATGTTATAAAGGATCCAATTGGAGTTATAATGGTTTTTTATAGTAACTATATTAACCCTATAGTATAAAAATACACAAAGACATACTAAGAGTTAAACTCTTTAACTTTGAGTTAAATTAAAAAGATAAGGTTAATCCTATAAAATAAACATGTAATAAAATCATTTTATGAGGGGATTTCGATCCAAATTCATATTATTTTCCAAATAAATCACCATGTATTTTTTTAAATTATATTAACATAATATTTTAAGATCTTGAAAAAGTATAACTCACCCCTCTTATAAAAGGGAACTTATCTTTCTCTTTAATTCACAACTCCAAATCCATTTTCCCACCCAAACCCTACCCATTTACTCTCCCAACATCCTTAAATACATCCTAGAGTCCATACATTTTGAATAAATCAATCTTATGGAGTCCCTTTGTGAAGATCAATAAGAGACATCCGAAAAAGAGGTAAATGTCTTATCACCTCTTCCCAAGTTCTTTTCAACTTCTACTTCTTTCTTATATGTTATTTCCATAAAAATGTATTAAATATAGTATAATATATATACTTAGATTCAATTATAATAATAGAACAACCATATTTATCATTTTATCTATCATAGTAGTAACACTATCAGCATGTGTGTGTACATAAATCTTACCGTATCCACGTCGTGGTGTAATTTTTTATCCGACACTAATTTATTTGGATTGGTATAATGATGAGTATAAAATATTCAATTATAATAATCGTACAACCATGTTTCAGTTTTATACATTTCTTTAAAATTTTATGTTTATTTATGAATGTTTATGCTGTATTTTTTAACCTCACTGAGTATGTTAACACACCCCATTCATATGTTTTATTTTCCCACGATGCCAAGAAGTGTCTTATGATTCATATGTAGGGTTAATATTTTAGAGTAATGGTGTTATCCTAAAATGTAATATGTTTCATATTAATTTTTTAATTTTAATTAAAGGTTCATGTTAGTAATATATATTCCAAGACTACTAAACTAATCGGTCCTTAGAGACTTGATTCCATGTAATCATACCAATGTTTTAAAATATTTCCTTAGCTGTAGGTTTTTGGGGTTGAGGTTTTATAGATGTTATCATATTAAGTTTATCATTAACCTTTAAAACTATATTAAAAATTCTATTAGGGAACAATACACTATGATTTACATTGAGGATAAGAATGATAGAACATTATAGGATTTTGGTAGGCTATAGATTATGTATTTATTCCTAGAAAATACATCCCTGTATAGATTATACAAGTGGAAGTGGTTCTTGAATAGATGTACCTATGAGTAATAACTCTAACAAGGTGTTCTAGGATTGAATCAGGGTAACCTAGTATATGAAAGTCTTCATTACTACGCATCTGGTTTGATACTCCCGAGAGATATACATAAGATTATTCACATTTTATTTAAATACCATTATGAAGTAATTATGTGAATAAATATTTAAGTTTATGTTAATTGTTTTACAAGGTTGAAATTATAAATTCAGATTTATAACCTAAACTAGTGTTTGTTGTGTTTTAAAAATTGAACCTAAGAGAAGAAACGAAAATCGTATCAATGCACATCATCATTTTATGCATTTCCCTCCTATTCAGGATAATGATGTTAGAGTTGGATATGAAACTTGTAATGATCATCTTATAACTATACGGGGATAGCTGAATTAGTTTATGAACAATAAACTTCCCTGTATGGAGCTCCCTGATCCAGAACATGGAAGAACAATGTTTGACCGCTTCATGAGACAACAACCTTCAACATTCTAAGAGACCACAAAATCCATTTTTAGCTGAGGAATAGATAAGTTACCTAGGGAATATATTTCTTTCTTTGGGGAGTATTGAATGGTAAAATGCTATCATGGAAATTTATCATCCCTCATGATATTTAGATCAATGGTGGTCATTAATTCAAAACATGTGGGAGGATGAAGAATTAAAAATATGGAATGGAGGGAGTATAAATAAATTTAATTAGAATAATACTTTCCTCCAGAAAAACGATATGATATGGAGAGACAATTTATGAAACATAAGAAGAAGTAGAATTATAGTGCTTCAAAGTATGAAGCTATATTCACAAGGTTAGCAAGACATACTGCAGACTACATACGTAACCCAAGGAGTAAGGTTGATTTCTTCTTTTAGGGGTCAAATCTTTTTCTCAAAAAAAAATTAGTTTTACAAACTTTCTTATCAAATGAGGATATACTCTCATGTGAATTCAATACATGGAATGAAATTTCTTATCATAGTAGTAGTCTATTATAGTAATTATTTTCTATTTATTTGTAATCATGAATTATATTATTATTTATTTGGAGGTTATAAATATATTTTCCAATAAGATATACATTACATTATTTGGGGAATTTGATGTTACGATTGATTTTAAAAATTTAGATACCTTTTTAGACTTTTAATTTGGACAGAAGTATTTTGGAAAAGTATTATGGATGGAATGGATTTTGTTGAACATTTGATAGAATTGTTTAAGAATATAAAATTTCTTATGTATATTTTTGGAATGTTATAATAATATAGTTTTATAAAAAAGGACAACCCACAGGTCAGGTGACAACCCATCATGTTTGATAAGGCGGCCGTAACTGAACCCACAACTGAAGTGTGACATGGATTTATCGCATACCAATGGCCAATAATAATTTCTATGGTTATTATAAATATTTTTTATTATATAAAAAATATATCTTCATTTTTGGAACCATATAAAATAATATAAATAGAATAATCTGATATTCTATTTTATTTTTATGAGAAACATTAGTTTGTGGTAGAAAATAGTTAAAGGATGTAACTTTACATGTCCGGTAAGAATGTTTAATGATATTCTTAGTCTACGAAGTAAATGAATTCGTCAAATCTAGTTAATGAATCAAGAAATAAAAAATTTGTTCCATGTAATTTAATTTATTATGAATCCAATATCCCCCATGATTATCATAGATTTATAGCTTTGTGACATTAAACTTTTCTCCTAATCATGTTCTTTATCACTCTCCATCAAAACCAGATGGATACATTTTCTTTTATGTTCATATTTTCATACATGAAACCCTAGTATGAATTTTATATGGTTTCATTTTTATTTCATATTCTTTATTATAAATTTTTTTATCACTAATCTATTTTCCAATGTGGGATTTACAAAATTATATTTTGAAATAACAAACCCCTTGTTTTCAATAATGATTATAAATTGTGAGGACACAATTTATTGAAGGATGGGATAGTGTAACAGCTCGAAAATTTATAACATTTTCATATCTAATTAAATTAAATTTATTTTTTTCTTGATTTTTACACAACACGATGTTATTCTTATGCTACAAAAAATAATGATTTGTCTTGCATTACATGCAAGAACCAGTTTTAATGAACAATAATACATTAATAAAATATTTTTTTCATAAAATATATATGTTATATTAGTTTTTATAAATATTATTAACCACATTTTTTATTTTATATATAATTTCAAAATTTAGCTCATATGACAAGATATAATAATAATCTCAATTTTATTGATAAATGAAGTATTGTCAAAAACGAACTTTTTCCTCCTTTTAATAGTGAGCCCATTTTAAATTGAATATTTAAAATGATAATATATTCAATTTGAAAAAATAAACTTATATTTTGGTATGTGGGGCATCAAATTTTAGTTTTGATGAATTTATGTTTTTTTCTAATAACATTCATATTTTCATGAATAGTAAAACAATATTGCATTTTAATTCAAAACAGAATTTTTCATCTAATTTATTTATATTGTTAGATTATCTTTTTATTTGGTTTTAAATTATAAATAGAAAATAATTTATCATTTAATATAATGTAGGTCAATGTTGTTAGTTTTACATTAAAATTATATATCAAGACATGACAATCTTTTGATGGTTTTTAATTTTAAAAATCTAGTTCTCAAGTTCAGTCAATGATGATTAATTAATAATTATTAACAACAATTTCTATGTTTTTAATTTTTAAATATGGATTCATTATTTTTAAGATGTGGGTAATAATTATTTAAATAGTTTTCTTTTATTTTTAGGCATTATGAATAGTAAGCTTAGTAATTTTTATTACCGCAATTAATTGTACATTGGGTAATTAAAGGTAAAAATAATATTATTAATTAACCTAACAGCTTTAAAAATACTAATGGATTACTAAATCTGACCCTTATAATCTATGTTTTATAATATATCATCCAATTCCATACTATTTTTTATTTTATAATTGTGTGGATTTTAAAATATATCAAAATAAAAGGGGTATTTGTAACAAAAAACTTAAATATTTTTTTTCAGATTATTTTAATCTATGTCAACAACCATTTTTGGATTTTATGCCTTATCGAGGCTGAGTTATTGAATGTTTTATGATATGTTTGAATGTGGATGTGCTATTTTTATATCATTCATGGTTCATGGTTAATTTATTAACATTTTTTACAAATGTTTTCATATAAATATTTATGTTATGTTTCACCCTTTTTATATGGGGGTTTATTAGACATTGTAAGTGACGGGAGGGGCTCGCTATATCCCCTCAATGCATTGGTAGGTCTTTTGAGGCAAACAAGACATGGATTTATCTGAGTCCATAACCATTTATATTAATATGTCTTGGATGATCCCTTGATGGTATGTTTCAGATATCCAAAAATATGCATTGAATCATTATGTAATTATTTATTGATATAACAAGTGATTATTCGAAAAGTGGAATATATATTTCATTTCTGAAATAGAATTATTTGATTTATTTTTTCTTATTATGCTAAATATTATTTGTAAAATTCTTATGTTTCAGTTTTATACATTACCTTGAAAGTTTTTACTTATTTATGACATCTCTAGCTATATTGTTTAACCTTACAAGACATCTGATCTCACCCATTTCATATGTTTTATTTAAATATGACTGTAAGAAGTGATGTTTTATTGATATATAGGGTTAATCAGAAGAATAATGGTGTTTCCAAATAATGTGCTATATAGCATATTATGTTTTGAATTTTAAATAAATGTTCATGTATGTAATATATCTTCCAATACTGCTAAACTAATTGGTCCTTCATGACATGATTCCTTTTAATCATACCAATGAATAGAAATATTGCATTAGCTCTTGGATTTTGGGTTCAGTGAGTTATAGTTTCTATCAGTGGATGTTTATAAAA
The DNA here is from genome assembly GCA_963277665.1 of Viscum album. Taxonomy (NCBI): domain Eukaryota; kingdom Viridiplantae; phylum Streptophyta; class Magnoliopsida; order Santalales; family Viscaceae; genus Viscum; species Viscum album. The sequence continues at coordinate 1,784,582,901 of OY728131.1, read as the reverse complement.
ATAAACTTGGAAAATATATTTAGAAAAAATATATTAATAAATTAAACAAATAGATTGAATTTGAGGATAAGTATAGAAGAATGTTCTAGTATTATGTTAGGGTAGAGACTATTTATGTATTCCTAGGAAATACATTCCTATATAGACAATAAAAATGGATGTTTTTCTGAAGTATATGTACCTATGTTTAATAATTATATCAAGGTGTTCTGGGCTGAACATATGGTAACCTGGTACATGATAGTGGACCTTTCTCCGCACATGGTTTGAGACACCTACTGTATATTCCTAAGATCTTTTTTTACATACCATTATAAAGGATTAATGTGCATTATTTTTTCAATTTATTTTACGTGTTTTACCTATTTGAAATTATGCAATCTAATTTATAACCTAATATAGTGTATTCCATGTTTTAGAAATGGAACCTAGTGGAAGAAATAGAAATTATACCAATGCTTTTAATCAATGTAGGGATTTCCCTCTTATGAAATATAATGATGTTGGAGTAGGAGATGAAACTAGTAATAAGCTTCTTATGACTATACTGGGATAGCTGACTCAGTTTATGAATATTAACCTTACCTGTATGGATCACCCTAATCCAGAACATGGAGAAACAGTATTAGACTAATTCATGATACAACAACCTCCATCATTCAATTGGAAAAAAAATACATTTTTTATATGTGTTGGATAAGTTCCATAGATTATATATTTCATGCTTTGGTGTGTAACGAAATGGAAAAATTGGTCATGGTAATGTATCATCTCTCAAGAGATACAAATCAATGGTGGTCATTAATTGAAAACACAAAATAGAATGAAAAAGTATAAAATATGGAAAGGAGGGTGTTTAATGATTTTTTTTAGAAAAATATATTCCTCATGAACAATGAGCTGATATAGAGTGAAAATTTCGGAGTCTGAGGTAGAAGAAAGATTATAATGTTGCATATTATTAATCTAACTATACATCGTTAGGAAGGCATGATGCATACTACAGACATATCTCAAAAAGTAAGATTTATCATTTATGGGATAACATAAATCCATTTCTCTTAAAGTAATTGGTTTTTTGGAACATTTTTTACATACCAATATATAGTCTCATGGGATATCAAGATAAAGACAAAATTTTCTATGTTATATGAATTTAAGGGAAATAAATTGAATAAGAGAATAGTGGAGCGAGAGACCGAAATGGGAATAAGGGACAAAATGATTTTCCCACCTGTGATAGTTATAGAATGAAATACCCTAGTGTCATATTAAAATGAAAAGTATTTTGTTTCAAGTGTTGTAAGAAAGGCCATCATGATCATGATTGTTAGGGTGACAAAGAAGTTGAAAATGTGAAATGTTATAATTGTAAAGAGATAGGACATTATGAAAATGATTTTTCAAAGCATCAGGGAAATATGGATCCGAAGAAGAAAATTGATCAAGGTAAATATTCTTCTATTACAACAGTCAAAGTGGAATAATTAATTTAATTATTTTTTGTACTAAATAATTAGGTAATTATATTTTAGATATAAATGTATTGTGATATATAAGGATTTTACTACTGTACATATTCTTTAAGGATTTGGAATCATGAATTTTTTTATAAATTTTTTTGACGTTATAAAGGTTTTTGTTAATAGGAAATACATTACATTTTTTTGTAGAATTTTATGTTATAATTTATTTTGGAAATTTAAATACCTTTATTGATAGTTAATTTTAATAGATGTATTTTGGAAAAGTATTAAGGTTTGAATGGATTAATTTGACCATTTGATAGAATTATTTAAAGTGATAACATTTCTTAAGGATATTTTTGGAATTTTATAATAATATATGTTTATTAAAATGACATCCCGTAGGTCAGGAAAAAACACATCACGTCGGACAAGGCTGGTAGAATCGAACTCAAAACTGAAGTTTGATATGAATTTATCACCTACCATTGGCCTACAATAAATCCCCAGTTAGAACAACATTGTTTTGTTAATTTAAATGTTTTAAGTTCATTTTTGGAACCTTATAAAATTAATATAAATATTATTTTTTGAATTTTTAATATAATTTTAAAAGAAAGATGAGTTTGAGGTAGAGATTAGTAAAATAATAGATCTCTACTTTTCAAGTATTTATATTTCATTATATTATTAGTTAATGATATAAATTAATTCTTAAACTCTAGTTAAGGGATCGTGAAACAAAAAATGTGTTACTAATACTTTATTTTGAGATGAATCAAATCTCCCCTAGGATCATCACAAATATATAGATTTCTGGTTTTAATTTTTCTTCCTAATCATGTTCTCTATCACTACCTATCAGAACTAGATTTTTAAATTTTCTTTCATGTTTATATTTTCCAACAAGTATGTGTTATCACTAGTGAACGTCAAATATTTCATTATTTATTTTAAAATTTATGTCTCATTAATCAATTTTCTAATCTGGGATTTACACAATGATATTTTGAAAAAACAAACCCTTATTTTTCAATCACAAGTTTAAATTATGCGGAGACAATTTTTTGAAGGAGTGAAGAATGTTACACCCCGAGACATTATAGTATTTTAATTTATAAATTAAAAATTTTCTATTTATTTATTATTACACCACACCATGTTAATATTAATCTACACCCAAAAATTAGTTGGATTGTGCTACATGCAAGACCTAATTTTACCGAACAACAATATATTAATATAATATTGTTATTTAATCTAAGTCAGCTCAGGATCCTTCGAGCAGTGTCTTTATATGGATTGATGGTGGTATGAGTATTCTAATTGTGCATGGGTCGGTGTCTTGATGTTTTCATGATGCATTGGATGCTACCTACTTGGGATGTACTATTGGTCCCGCCAGATGGATGACTTTGATGGAATTAAATGTTTTGTTTTGGGTGTATATTTTGCCTATAGACTCTTGGGATAGAGTATTTGTGCTTGGTTTTGCTAATGTTTTGTATTGCGCTTTTGAAGCTACACTACTGGTTTATGGTTTTTAAATACTTTGGGATGATCTCTTATTTTATCGATGTTTTTTAGAACTAAATGATATAGGAGATTCAAATGTTGATGTGAGATCTAGTCAATGTCTCTTTTTAGTTGGCACACGTGACTGTTTCATGCTGATAGCATCGGGTGGGCGACCTCAAAAGTGGTATGGGTGTACTGACACCCATTATTCAACTATTTTTTCTCATTTGGATGGATGAGTACTCTATTCTTTTCTACCAATTTTTTTCAGTATGGTTTTGTGTTGCATCAGGTTGACTTTGTAGTGAGTTCCTCGCTTGCATCGTTATGTGGGAGGCTCCCATGATAGATAGGTGTGATGGAATCTATCGTTCAGTCCTCATATTACATTTTGGTGTGGGGTGTAAGAGATATTTTCCATGATTGTGTTTCTAGGATGACACACTTCTTGTAAAGGGTGGTGGTGCATCATCATAAATGGATTTTTCTATTTCTACTTCTGATAGGGGGAAAACACTACTAGCTAATTCTAATCTTAATGTTTGTTTATTATTTGGTGTTTGGTTCCATGTAAGTCCTTTGTACCCTTTTAGGGTAATTTTCTCATTTGGTCACTGTAATGGGTTACTCCTTTTCCCAGTCCTCAAAATGAGATCTTTCATTTTTTGATCATCCAAATGGGGTTTCACCTCACCTTTTTTTTTAAAAATAGATATCGATCTTTTGATGGTTTTTTCATTTAAAAACCCAGTTTTCTTATTTAATCAATGGGGATTAATTTTAAATTAATTACTGAAATTTATGTATTTTTTATTTTTAAATGATTTCCATATTTTTAATGAGTGGTTCCAAATTATGTAAATAGGATCCTTTTATTATTTGGAGTTAGGGATAATAAATTTATTATTATTTTTATTACCATGGATAAGGGTAAATTAAAAAACTAAAGGTAAATATAATATTTTAAAATCATATTAACACATATTAAAATAATATTAGATGAAAAAACTATACCCTTATCATCTGAGGTAATAAATGGAATCATTTAGTTGACCATTTTCCAAGAATATTATAAGAATATTAATTAAATTATGAATGTTAAAAAATATAAAACTCTCATTTCTTATAAGTGTAATAATTATAATATAGATATATTTCGAAGATAAAATCTATTATAAATAGTATATGTAAATACAAAATAATTACCGACCTCATAAATATTTATTCATAATTTTTAGAGATTAAATAAGTAATATTAATGATGTCACAATAATGAAGTGAAAATTATTTTATTAATATAAATATCAAATAAATGATAATAAAAATATTAATATAAATATAATTTTACTCAATTAATTACATTATCTAATTATATAAATAAATTGTACATGTTAAAAGAAATTTAAATATATTATTTTAGATGTTATCATATTCATTCTTTTTTTTTTGTAAATATTTAATAGTATTAAAATAGATATAATTTATATTTTAAAATAAATACTATTCTATTATATGATATAAAAATCATAAAAATCTATGGTTTGGAAAAATAACATAAATAATTTCAAAATTTACTAAAATATCCTATTGGGGTTATATTGTTATTTTCTATTAACTATATTAATCCTATAGCGTTAAAATACAAGAAGACAGGAGAAGAGTTCAACTGTTTAACCAAGGGTTAAATTAAAAAGATAAGGTCAATTTTATGACCTTAACATTTCTATAATTCATTATATGAAGGGATTTATACCCAAAATCATCTTATAATATATATAAATTACATTGGAGATATTTGAAACTGAAAATAAATATATAACAAATTAATATTTTATGATCTTCGAAAAAGGGCCCTTCACCCCTTTTATAACAGGTCACTTTCCTTCTCTGTAATTAACCACTAAAAAGCCATTTCAATCTCCCCAACCCTACCATTTAATATAAAAACATCCCTCAATAAATACTAGAAGCTATAAATTATGAAAAATACATCCTATGGAATCCTTTAGTGCAAATCAAAAGGAGACACCCAAAAAAGAGGTAATTTTCCTATCACATATTTCAAAGTTATTTTATTCTTCCACTTCTAATTTATTTTTTGTTTACATAAAAAATTAATATATACATTATCTTTAATATATTAATATTCTATTATAATAATGTGGAAACCATATTCCTCATTCTATCCATCATATGAATAACACTATCACCTTGTGTGCGTACTTACGACTTCCATCTCCACGCCATGGTGAAATTTTTTATTTAACATTAGATTAACTAGATGAAGATAATGTTGAGTATAAAATATATAAATAAGTAATATGGAATTATTATTATTTTTATGATTAATATACCATCTAATTCAATACAATTTATACATCAAGGGAATGATACCGTCACTCGTGTATTCGTATGGCCTGCCGTCTCCATGATGAGATGAGTTTCATTTTCCATGTTAACCATTAAAGAATGATTATAAAATTTATATGATGAGTAAAAATAGTAATTATTAACATTTTATCATTCTAGATAAAAATATAATACATCAAATTCCTAAGAAACATGAATTATATGACAAAATAGGAATGTGAAAATGAAACAGTTAACACCTAAAACAATGATAATACAGAAATATTATTGACAAAATGATATAATTGGATCATATATGATATCATAAATATGGATATGGTTTTGGTATAATTTAAAACATAAATTAATCATTAAATAGTAGGTTATAACACTCTCGACTTAAGGAAATGACAAGGTAAGGGGTAATTTTTCAATCACATTTTTTATATGAGATTGTTTATACGTAAGTATCTACTGAGGAATATTTATCCTACATGTCCATGTTTTGTAAAATTAATTTTTTTTTAAAAAAATCTCTATAGTATTTAAAATTCATTCATACCCATGTTTGACTTTATATAAAAAATTTAAAACTAATCTTTCTGTCATTTTCCAAACAAGGTACATTGTGACCTTTTCAAAAAATTAAGGAAGTAATGTTTTTTATATTTTAAAAGATGATTTGGTTTTACTACTATTATGTTACCTAAAAATTTGGTTTCTTACATTATAATATTACATGTTTATTTTCAAAGTATATGTTTCCTTTTATAATTGTCCATCTCTTAGAATATTTTTACATAAAAATTGATATTTATATCAACAAGTTTTAATTATTTTGTCATATTATTTTCATCTATGTCAACATCATTTGATTAACTTTATGCCTAATTGAGGATGATTTATTTAAGGTTTTATGAATTTTTTTATTCTGGATGTTCTATTTTTATACCATTCATTGTTTATTATTAAATTATTAACATTTCATATGCTAGTTTTAATAAGAATTTTTATGTTATGTTTCTCTATTTTCATATGAGGAATTTAATGGGATTGGTAAGTAATGGGTGGGGCCCGCTATAGCCCCGCGATGCATCAGTAAGTCTAATGAGAAAAAATAGTTTTGGATTTAAAATAATTATTTAATAATTTATATTCAGATGTCATGTAAGATGCCTCAACGGTATGTTTCGTATGTACAACATTAAGAATTCGTTCATATTGAGATTAATTATTGATATTACATGTGATTATTCGACTAGTCGAATGTCCATGTGAATGTTTAAATTGAATTATTTGATTTATCATTTTCATATTATGCTAAAGATTATCTGTAGAGGGTTTTGTTTCATTTTTAAACCATTCCAAAAAAGTTAATTCTTATATAAGAAATCTTTTTCTTTATTGTTTAACCTTACGGAGAATCTAAGCTCTCCCCTATCATATGTTTTATTTTTCCAAGATGGAATGAAGTGTTTTAGGATTGATATACAGGGTTAATATAAGAGAAAAAATGGCTTTCTAAAACAATGGACTATGTTGCACATTATGTTTTGAATTTTAATGAAAGGTTCATGAATGAAATCTATTTTCCAGGACTGATAAACTAATTAGATATTGGTGACTTGATTCCTTGTAATCATGAAAATGTATTGAAGTAATGTTTCAGTTCTAGGCTTCTGGGGTTAGGGCATTAAATTCATTTTTCATTTTTTATGTGGTATGACTTCCAATTGAAAAAATAAGTTATGTTTTACATATACTATTATCCCACTCCTATAATTGCAGTCTTTTATAAATGGAGACATTATTTCGCCCACATTTTACAGTTTTATAAAAACTCATTTAATACCCACAATGAAACAGAATTTACTTATAAAATTTCTATATTTTACATGAGTACTTATCTTTTCATTTTTTTTAATATAAAAAATAAAATTTATTTTCCATTTTTATTCAAATACATATAAAAAATGACTTATTAATTCAAGGATTTACATAAATTAATGTTTCATTTACCTTTCATTGGTTAAATATGTACTAATGATCATATATTTAAGAAATTTTTCACACCATAATTTTGATAAGAAATCCACTATTTATTATACATGTTTTATTAATGAAATTATTTATTAGGATCAATGTTGGTCAAAATAATCATTACATATTAATGGTTTACCCTAATAGTTCTCCAATGACTTGGGTAAAAAAATTAATCTCCATGTATAACATGTTTTATTATACATGGTGAATAACCATATTAATTTTCATTTATAAATACTTGGGGATAAACCATGGTGATATTAATATGAAAGTCTAATTTAAATATTGTAGACACTTTTCCACATTGTGATTCATGTTCATATTATTATGACTCATTTTCTTGTTGATATGTCTCTCGATCACATTATTTTTATCAATATTTCTTATTCCTATAATAGGTTTTATTCTCCTCCCTTTATTTGGAGTATATCCCCCAGATATGAGGTACAATAAAATTAAAATACAGCAAACCCATGATAATTTCTTTCAAGTGAAATTATAATAATGTTTTATGTTTTCTGGAATTATGTTCCTTATTTCCTTGAACTAAACATTAAAAGTTCCTCTTTTTCCCATATAATGAAATTTTATGTAATAATAAAGAGATATAAAATACATGTAAATCATTAGTATATTGTTATAACGTAGATCAAAATTAATTGATGCAATATTTTCTACATTCGAAGCTACACGATACCAGTGTAAACCAAACAAGAATCACAAGTTAGTAGTGAAAATAATATTGTTTTATATTGAAGGAATTATGTAAATTTGTTTTCTATACAATAAAACATTTGAGAAGGAATTATATAGATAAATGAATCCATACTCAGTTAGTTCAAACGAAGATATAAATTCAAAATCAGGTGCTTTTTTCTGTCTTTGATTATTGTGAATTTCATATATTCATAATAAATAATATTTCAACTCATTTATAATTGTAAATGCTAAATATATTTAATCTACTAAAGATTAAACACAACTATTATGGATCAAGTGTCAACATTATGATATGGGATTTATTGGGAATTATATGATTTGATATAATTTTTATAATTAATATTCTAAGAATATTAGTAAGAATCCTATCCATGAATCACATTGAAATAAAATATCACTTCCTAAAGGATAAAGTTGAACATGGGCTAGTGAAATAAGATATTGTGGATACCAAACATTAAATCACTAATATTATTAATATATGATCATTATACATTAGTTATTAAATTTTTATGTATGAATAGTACTAACTAATATTGAAAAATATATAAATCTTGTTCAAAAATATTTTATTTATAAATAATTGGTAAATAATTACTTAAATTTTTATAATATATTTTTGTTCTTTAAAAAAAATTAATAAAAAAAGAATTTTAATTATATTTTTGAAACAAAATTATAATTATTTTCTAGATAATTTAGGAAATTTATTAGATAAAATAATTTTAATCTATATATAAGAATAGAAAAAATAAATTTTGGTAAAATTTTATTATTTTTTTAGAAATATTTATTTTTTCCAATGAATAACCATATTTTCAAAACTATCATTTATTTTGATAAATCATGTAATTTGAAAGTAAAATTATTTTTTTTGATTTGATTTAAAGGTAAAATAATAATTATTTAATTATATTTAATCCAATTAATTACATTTAGATCTTTCTCATACCGGATTTTAGAATAAGTTTATTTTTAGGCTTGAAAACACATTTTTTTATTAAAACATTTTTAAAATCCCTAATGTGTCCCCATTTTAATAAATTAAAATCACCTATAATGGGGAATGATTTAATATAAATGTATATTATATATATATATATATATATTTATATTTAATTTTCAATTTAAATTCTTATAATGAATATTACTACTTTTAGAGGTAAATTAAAATCATCATTTTTTTGAAAAATGATTTTTTCATAAAATCTATTTTCATCAAAATTTCATGTTTTATTTTAAATTAAATAATACAAATTATTAAAATATATTTATATAAAATGGATTCAATTTTTAGTGTAAACATAAATTATTTTAGGTAATAAGGTTAAATTAATTTTTCACAATAAGAATTGTAACCACAATAAATAATTATTGCCATGGTAAAAGTAAAATAGGTTAATTAAGGGTAAAATAATAATAGTAATAATTTAACAAAGGGAAAAAAGTACCCCAAATAAGTTAAATATGTATATATAATTTTATAATAAATAATTATTATATGTATTCCTTATTTTTTTACTTTATAAATGATTGTGTTATGAGTTTATCAAAACATGTATTTAATATGACAAAAGGAAAATTGTATTTTTGTGTAATATGAAATTTCATTTAAGGCATTCCATTTTATAAATTCTTAAATATTAAATATAAATGATATGATTACAAAACAGTAATATTATTTAATTTTTATTAATAATAGATGATTCTATAATTTTTTTTAAGTCAATTGAAATTTTTATAAGGGTTCAAAATTATTATTATAAAAAAACAGGCATTTCATAATAAATGATGGTTTCTATTTTAAAAGTAAATAAATATATTTATATAATTATTTTGATAAAATTAGTATTATTTTTGAAATAATAATATTCAAATTATCTCATTTTGAATTTTTAATAAATTTTTCAGATAGTAAAGTTTGCAAGTAAAAATTAAATATACTATTAATATATAGTGTATATTAAAAGTTCAAAATATCCCAAAAGTGATGTAACAAATTTTAAAAAAGGTATTTATGAAAAAATATTTATATCCCCTTAAAAATAATTTTATTTTCAAGTAATTTTATTAATTTAATAATGTATTTATGATTCCTCCAAAACAAATATTATATTTTAAGGTTTACAAATAATTTCTTTGTGAACATGACAAGATTCCACATCACCAAGGGTAATATTTTAATGAGTTATCCATATGGGGTTTTAAAATAATGAAAAACACTTTTATTGGATATATACACTAGGAAAAAACATTGGGAAGTTTTTTTTGTTTTTGTTAATTTTTTGTATAGAGTACAAAACCTATTCTTGGGAAATAATACAAGACACCCCTCTCTTTTCCAATATAAACCCACCCAACCTCACAGTATTATTCACTAAAAACCCATGGATAATTTCATTAATTTTAATCCCCTATATATAGTCATCCAAAGGTTCCCAAAGTTCTAATGAAGATCATACCCTTCTTTTGGAAATGGCCTTTCAAAGTAGGGGTCCTCTCTGTCTTCTTTTCCATTCAAGAACCATTTTTGAAAATTTCTCTTTTAATATAAATTGGTTATGTTATCAAGGAAATATAAATATCCCAATACATTAAAATTAATTTTATAATAATTATATATCATTTACCCCTTCACATTATAACATTTACCTAATACATTTCTATTTCGAGATTTAATAATGGATCATCTACTTCTCCACATTATTAAAATTTTTTCATTTTATGATTTTTGGTATCCAATTACAAATGTTTGGATATATTTTACCACATCCCAATTAGTTTAATTTTTATATCAAAATATCGAGATACCCATTTCACTCTCATTTAAAATTTTTTTAAATCCTTAGGTACTGTTGTTATGCTGATGAAATTTCACTGTTCTTTTTTCATTCCAAACAATTGTGTTGTGGATAACCAACCACATATATAATAGAGGTTATTAAACTATATGTAACAATCCTTATTTTATTAGGTAAGTCCTTTTATATGAAAAAAAATCTTAGATTATATGATTAAAATTTATGAATTATTTCCTTATGTTTTATGATCTATGTGGAACACTTATGTATGTACATGATATTAAAGTGATGGGTGCGCTTAAAATTATATAGTTTTCCAATTCATCATTTAATATTATAGTGTCATAATATTCCATGTAAGGATCATTATAAGTTTTATTAAGAACATTATGTTATGACATCATTGTGTATATCCTTTACCTATGTGTATGATTTCATGTTTTATTTTTTTTCAACATTCTCATGTTGCGTTTATGTTATCAAGCTACCTCTTGAATCATTTTTAATTATTTAATGTCACATTGAATTAAAAAATTTCAATCATGTTACATTTTGTACAGGTTAATCTTTTTTTATTCCTTTATTGGGTTTCATATCTCACCCCTTTCTTATTTATTCTCCAGGTTATCCCAGGTAGTTTTAAAAGATATGAAATTTTAGAACAAGTTAATGATATTTTCAATAAATTTTTCCATATATGTCTCTGTAGTGACTTGTTTTTGGACCTGTCAGACTTCGTAATATTCTTACGAATTATTCCAGAGCTAGGCGTGAAGATGTCTTCCGATTCTGAGGCCTGATGTTCCTGGAATAAATTTTATAAAAATATTAAGTATTTTTATACTATGCACATGGTGGGGGTGTGTTATCTCCTAAAAGTTCACTCAGAATGAGAATATGAGGGCACAATTACATTCATAGCGTGCCATTTACTCCAGGTGGGGTGTAAATTTTGTGGGAATGAGCCTACTAGGCAAAAATCCACCAGGGGCGTTTTCATAAATAAATAGAAATGTTTATTTATGAATGTCGGCTCGAATAACTTTTGAATGGAGTCTCAGATTGAAAATATGAGTCTGCAGTTGCTTTCAAAATGTCGTTTTTACCACAGGTGCGACATAATTTTAGTCGGCACCGGGTGCCAGGTGGGAGGCGTGTTGGCAAGGAGTTAAAATGATGTTTTTATAAAAAAAATAAAAAACAATCATTAATATCACCGCTTCTCCCCAATCTTTTTCACATTGGAGGCGAAAGTCTCCCACCCTCCTTCGTTTCTTCACAAAATCGAGCTGCAGATGTCTGTTTTCAGTTCCAATCGTCAGTGGATCGAGCTTCAGGGAGTCGCGGGAGTCGTTCTGCAATCGTAGCATTGGAGATCCTCCAACAGGTAGGTGTTCTGAGTTTTAAAATCATGGATCCTGATTTGGTTGGTTTTTATCTGTTTTGTGCCTTCAGATGGGTAGATCCTGTCTAGTGGGCACGCAGATGCCTTCAGATGCATGTTTGGACCCATGGGGTGCCCCCGACGGCCCTCAAAAGGTCAGCAGGCGCGGTGGCAGAAGCCCGCCTCGGTGGCCCACAGCGGCGGCCCACAGTGGCGGCCCGCAGCGGAAGGCCATGGGGATGAAATATGATAGCCAGAAGGGTGGAGGTCCGATAGACGATCAGCGGCGACCTCGCGATGGAGTTCGGCCGCGCGTGCTACGCTGCGCCGCGGCGGCGGCCGTGTCGGCCGTAGCGGGCCGGCCCTCTCTGGGACACGAAGGTTTTAAAACCCCCATATATTTCTCCATGGAGATCTGAATTGCGAGCCGTCTCTGGTTAATGCTACCCTGTCGATGAGGCGAACGCTTCAGTGGGGGTTCATGGGTTTTGAAGTTCGGGATTATGGACCGGGTGCAAGTAACGTCAAAGAAAATGATGATATTTTATCATTATTTGACTTCGAGTCATTGTATCTTCTTCCCAGAGTGTCTGATTAACATTCCTTCAGTGGCGTTGAGACCCCGATGGTACGAAAAAATTTTCTTCATGTTATTTGGGTGTAGGGATTGAGATTGGGGTGCGGGCCCTACGAGGCCCGATTTGGGTGTTTACAGAGAGACACAACTTTCTCACCAGGAGTCTGATTTTGGCAGATGAATAGTCGATCAGTGTGTCTTCCTGAGAGGATTTCAATGGTGTGATCCATTCGATGTGTTCTGGGATCGATGTGTGGGCCCCACCCGGGCTTGTTTCGGTAAAAAATACCTTTATCACCGGTTGTCTCTTTGGGACAAATGATTAGTAGATCCCATGTGTTCTCCCAAGGAGATTGCAGTGGTATGATTCTCTTGATGAGATTTAGGATCGTAGTGTGTGCCCCACCCTGGCTGGCTACAGTGAATATTGTCTTTTTCACCGGTTATCTATTTTGGGCGAGTGAAGAGCCTATCCTGCGTGTTATTCTGCGTGGATCATGATGGTGGCCTCGGCATCGGCCATGGAGGTGCGTGGTGTGATGTTGGGGTGGGTCTCTTGGGTTAGCGATGTTTGGACCAACAGTGGTTGAGGGTACTCCCTTGGTTCGTTCCTAAGAGGGTTTGTGCGGCATCACATCCTTAGTATAGGTTTCTCATCATCTCGATGGAATGTTTAGAGTTGTGGCATCCCTCCAGTGGGCCCAGAGCAAGATCATCTAACAACGTTTCTGTAGATTGGTTTTTTAGTATCGTTGTGACCACTTATCCACGGGCGGCGATCCCCTATCTAGCAGGTTTGACTCGTAGGGTTTCTGGCATCATCGGTAATATGATCCCTTATGTAGTGGGCTGTACTAAGTAGGGTTGTGGAATCATTGGGTATACGATCCCCTACTCAACATGAGCAATGTAGTAGGTTTGCGGTATCTTTGGTTATATGATCCCCTACTCAACACGTGGTGTCATTAGGGTTTTGGTATCCTCAGTTCGATCCCCTACAGCACGAGATGTACCAGATAGTGTTTCGGTGTTGTCGTAACCATCGTGAAAAGGGTGGCAGTCCTCTATCTGTGTGTCGTGTTTCTGTCAAGTGCCAGGTCAGGTTGTGGAACCCCCAGTGGATCCTAGGAGTGATCCCCTATCTTTGAGATCTACGAAAACCAGATCAGGTTGTGGTATCCCCCAGTGGACCCTGGGAGTGATCCCTTATCTGTGAGATCTTCTTATATAGTTGTGGGTTCTGGTATCCCCTAGAGGACCCTAAGAGAAATCCCCTATCTATGGATTTTGTTGTTTATGTTGTTTCAGTGAGGTTTCCTCTATAACAATATCCAAGGAGTGTGGTCTCTTGGGTGAGAATCTAAGATGTTTGTGTGGGACCTGATGGAGTGTATCTCTCAGATGAGTGTCATCTGGTATGACAGTGATCATAGAGTGTGCTCTCCTGGTTGTGATCCTTTACTGGTGATGAGGTCGGTACCTCATATGGATTGGTGCGTGAGCTGAGTATATCTTGATGTTCATGGTGTGTGTATGGGCGTACACCTTTATTGATCTGACTAGTTGTGTTTAGCCATGTATGGTCATGAGATAGAGTTTCTCTCTCATCTAGGTTCCCTCTGACTGGGATGAGAGAATTGTTTCCTTTCAGTTTCTCTTCTTTGTTTTTGGTTTTTGGGGTGCTTACTGAGTAATGTTATACTCACCCCTACACGGTCATTACCCTTAAATGTTTGTGTCTTGTGTAGACCACAGGCCATTCGATGGAGTCCTAGGAGGACCTGGAGCAGGTAGATCTGATTGAGTGAGACTGACCATGGAGTCTTACTAAAGTTGTGCGGAGGAGATTTATGGTGGTGCTTTTGGCAGCGTACCCATTCTTCCGACCAGGTTGGACGTCTTTCTAGTTTTCTTTTAGTGGGCCCTGTTTTCCCTTTTTGTACTGCTGTTAAACTCTGGTTTTGGATCGTTGTATGCATGTATTTACTTTTCAGTTTTATATATCTCTATATTGTTGCATGGAGGTGTTTGTGGGTGCGTGTGTACAAGTACCTTAGGCTAATGCCTCCCATGTTTGGGATAGCCAACTCGGCGCTAGTCTCCATCCCCTTTCCTATTGGAGGCGAGCTTGGGGAGTCACGGTATGAGCTCTGTTGGTTCAGGTCGTGACAAAGTGGTATCATAAGAGGTTCCACCCTTGGAATCTTAGAGCGTAGCTGATCTAGCTATGAGTTTGGTTTGGGTTGCATAGTGGTAGTGTCAAGATTTTTTGAGTATGTCTTTCAGGCCAGGGACTCCACTGTTGGTGCGGCGTCCAATGTATCAATTCACTAGGACTCTGATAACCTACCTTTCGACTCGGGATGTTTGGACACTAGTCACAGGGACATAATGGTACATGCATCATATATTACTGGGTTTTGGGTCTTCCCTTGTCGTTCTTAAGTCAGCTCTCCATATATACTCTTTGACAATAGTGCGTCTTGATTGTATTTAAAGATGCCTCCCTGATGACATCCAATGAGAGTTCCGCAGCAGGATTGTGGTGACGATCCACCCCGCGTAGAGGCTGTGGACCAAGGTTCAGGTTCTGAGGCTATCCCTCCAGGTGTCTGCCAGTTGAGCCACTACCTGTCGAGCAGCTGGTTGTGCCGGCTGTGCAGGATGAGGTTGCATATAGGCTAAGTGCACTGGATGATTTCCCGAGGCAGCGACCTCTAAGGTTCCAGGGTGATCCAGATCCTCAGGCAAATGATGACTAGCTTGAAGCAGTCACCTGGGTTTTCTTCCTGGTGAGGACGCCCCCAAATCAAATGGTAGTAATAGCGGTGAGCCTTCTGTATGGTTTAGTCAGGCGATTATATAGTTTGGTGACACAATCCCATAATGAAGAGATTCTCACATGGGCAGAGTTTGAGAATCTCTTAAGGGAAGAGTTTTACCCAGTGACGCTGAGGTTAGTGTGGGTCCAGGAGCTTCTGCATCTTTGACAGGAGGGAGTGACCGTGTCTAAGTTCTCATCAAGGTTTATGGACTGGTCGCGCTACTCCCTATATATGGTTCGAGACACATTCTTTAGGGCTCGGACCTTCGAGCATGGCCTACGTAGAGACATCCAGGAAGGTGTGGTTTCCTTGTGTCTGCCCACCTATGCTAGAGTGCTGGAGCGAGCCTTGGTGCTGGATAACTTTCTGGATGAGCAGATTCACCCCGTCAGTGTTGGGAGTGTTGCAGATGAGACGTCATCAACTGGTAGCCAGCGGAAGGGGCAAGGGTATGGACATGGATGATGTTTCAGGAGGTGACCCCAGGATAGAGGATCTAAGGCTCAAGGATCACAGGGCTCGCATGCCAGTTCTGTTCAGCCTCATGAGAGGTAGTGTTACACTTGCGACGGTCAGGGACATCGTGCTATAAATTTTATGACCCCTAGTGTTGTTGAGAGGGAGTAGGTTGACAGGCCACTTTTGCAACAGAAATGCCTCGAGTTTGGAGGACGGCAGGGTGGCGGGCATGGAGATGGAGCTGGTGCAGCAGCGGGAGGTGGTAGGCGGTATCAGTTTCCACCACCGCCACACCCAGGTAGTCCATGCCAAGCTCAGTGAGATGGATGACGTGGGTAAAGATAGGTGCATTCCCTAGAGGCTGTTGACCTAGAGGCTCCGCGGATGGATAGAGGTATGCCTTGTGTCCTTTCTACTTTCTGCAGTAGTTTGATAGACACTGTTTAGCAGTACTCTTTCCTTTCTGTTTCTTTCTTGAGTTTTGTCCAGCGTGTTGGTAAGACCCTGTGTGGTTTTTGTTCACCGTAATTTGAATGAGTGAGGAAGAAGGATCTTTCCCCTACTGAGACGCGTTTTTGTGACGCGATCAAAACTGTGTGGGTGAGTCATTTCCACCCAAAGTGGATAGTGTTGAGGTGTGGTGGATTAATTCCTCTGACATATGTGTCTGGGCAGGGGTGTTTGTTGGTGGACATGCTGGTGTGGGAATTCCAGTGTGGAGTTCAGTTTCTTTCCCTCGTACTTATGGAATTTTGGGGATGAAAATACTTAAGGTGGTGAGGATTTAGTGACTCGGTTTTGGACCTATTAGACTTTGGAATATTCTTATGAATAATTCTAGAGAATGGCGTGAAGACGGGGTGCAATTCTGAGGCCCGGTGTGCCTGGAATAAATTTTATAAAAATATTAAATATTTTTATACTATGCACATGGCTGCAGTATGTTATCTCTCAAACGATAGCTCATAACGGGAATCCGAGGGCACAGTTGTGTCTATAGCATGCTGTTTAACCTAGGCGGGGTGTAAACATTGCAGGAACAAGCCCGCTGTGTTAAAAGCCACCAGGGGAATTTTCTTAAATAAATGGAAAATTTTGTTTTGGAGTGTTGGCTCAAATAACTTCTGAATAGAATCTCAGATCGAAAATCCGAGTCAACTATTTCATTCAGAATGCCATGTTTACCCTAGGCGCGACATAATTTTATTCGTAATAGGGTGTCGGGTCAGAGGCGTGTTAGCGGGGAGTTAAAATGAAGTTATTATAAAAAAAATAAAAAAACAATCAATCATCTCCCCCCTTCTCCCCCACCTTGTATGCGTATGTGGAGACGACCCACTCCCTACTCCGTTTCATTTCTAAATTGAGCCATAGAAGTCCATTTTCAGCATCGATCGTTAGTGGATCGAGCTTCAAGGTGTCGTGGGCGTCTTTCTGCACCCGAAGCTTTGGTGATCCACCAACTGGTATGTGTTCTAAGTTATAAAATCCCATATCCCGATTTGGTTGGTTTTCTATGTTTGAGATTGTAGATGCATAGATTCGGTTATGGGGGGTTGTACATATGCATTCAGATGCACTTTTAGACCCCTGGGGTGCCGCTGGCGGACCTCAGAAGGTCTATCGGCACGGCACCAGCTGTGGCCCGTGGGGATGAAATAGGACTGCCACAGGGGAGCCTGTCTGGCCGCCAATCAGCGGTGACCCCATGAGGGGGATCGGCTGCACGCATGCTTCATCACACCTTGGCAGTGGGGTCCACCAGCTGGAATGGCTGGCGGCAGCGGCAGCCGGGTCGGCCAGCGCGGGCTGGCCCAAGCCGGTTGGACCGGACGGTTCAGGCCGGTCCGACCATCTCTTGGACCCAGGGGTTTTAAAACAACCGTATCCTGCTCCCTAGAAATCTGAATCACAAGATGTCTGTGGCGACACGACCCTCGTGACAAGGCAAACCCTTCAGTAGGGGTTTAAGGGTATTGATGTTCGGGATTATGGCCCGGGTGCTAGTAACGTCGAATAAAATAATGATATTTTATTATTATTCGACTTCGGGCCGTTGTATATTCTACCCAGGGCATCCAATTGACGTGCTGTCAGTGGAGTTGAGAGCCTGATGGTATGTCGGAATTTTTTTATGGTTTTAGAGTTTTGGGACTGTGATTGGGGTGGAGGACCCATGAGGCCCGTTTTGGTTGTTTACGGAGCAACACAACATTCTCCCCAGGAGTCCGATTTTGGCAGATAAATAGTCAATCCTGTGTGTCTTTCCGAGAGGATCGCAATGCTGCGATCCATTAGATGTGTTCATGGATCAAGGCATGGGCCCCACCCAGGCTAGCTTTGTTTATTATTACCTTTTTCACCAGATGTCCATTTGGGATGAACGAGTATTCAATCTTGTGTGTTTTTCCAAGGGGGTCGCAGTAGTATGATCCGCTTGATGAGTTTAGGGATCGTAGTGTGGGACCCACCCAGGCTGGCTATGGTGAATAGTTCATTTTTTACCGGTTGTCTATTTCGGGTGAGTGAACAACCTATCTTGCGTGTTTTCCGATGTGGATTTCGATGGTGGCCACAGTATTAGTCTTGGAGGTGCATGGTGTGGTGTTGTGGTGGGTTACTCGGGTTAGCGACGTTTGGACCAGTAGTGGTTGATGGTACTACATTGGTTCATTCATATGAGGGCTCAAGAAGCATCACAACCTTAGTATATGTTTTTCATCCTCTCGATGAGATTATTAGAGTTGTGGAATCCCTCTGGTGGGCTCGGAGTTATATCCTCTAACATCGTTTCCCTAGATTGGGTTCTTGGTATCGCTGTGACCGCTTATCCATGGGTAGAGATCCCTTAACTAGCAGGTTATCCTTGTTGGGTTTGTGGCATTATCGAGAATATGATCCCCTACGCAGTGGTTCGTGCTTATTAGGGTTGTGGCATCTTCGGTTATACGATCCCTTACTCAGCATGAGTATTATAGTAGTGTTGTTGTATCTTGGTTATATGATCCCCTACTCAGAGCGTGGTGTCGGTAGGGTTGCGATATCGTTAGTTCGATACCCTACAGGGTGAGATGTAGCAAATAGGGTTTCAATATTGTTGTGACCATCGTGACATGCATGATGATCCTCTATCTGTGTGTCGTGTTTCTGTTGAGTGCCAGATTGGGTTGTGGTATCCCACAACAGATCATGGGAGTGATCCCCAATCTGTGGGATCTACAAATGCCAGATCAGGTTGTGGTATCGCCCAGTGGAACCTGGGAGTGATACTCTATATGTGAGATCGTCGTATTCTGTTATGGGTTCTGTTATCCCCTAGAAGACCCTATGAGCGATCCCATATCCGATGAGTTTGGTGTTTATATTGTTTTAGCAAGGTTTCTTCAGTGATGATATCTGAGGACCGTGATCTCTTGAGTGAGCATATGAGATGTTTTTGTGGGACCCAATGGAGTGTATCTCTCGAACGAGTGTCATCTAGGATGACAATGATCATGGTGTGTTCTCACCTAGTTGTGAACCTTTGCTGGTGACAACGTCGGTACCTCATGTGGCTTGGTGCGTGAGTTGAGTATATCTGGATGTTCATGGTGTATGTATGGGTGTACGCCTAGATTGAGTTTACTAGTTGTGTTTAGCCGAGGATGGTCACGAGATGGTGTTTCTCTCTCATCTGGGTTCCTTCTGGCTGGGATGAGCGAACTATTGCCTTTCAGTTTCTTTCTTCTGTTTTATATTATTAGGGTGCCTACTGAGTTTTGTTATACACACCCCTGCATGGGCTTTTATTGCACATGTTTGTGTCTTGTGCAAACCAAATGCCTTTCGACGAAGTCCTAGGAGGACCTGGAGCCGTCAGAGCTGAGTGAGAGGGACTGACTGTGGAGTCTTACCGGAGCTGTGCTGAGTAGCTTTCTGGTGGTGCTTTTGGCAGCGTACCCCTTCAATCGAGCAGGTTGGATGCCTTGGTAGTTTTCTATTGGTGGGCCCTATTTTTCTCTTTTTGTACTTTTGTTGCACACTGGTTTGGGATTTTTGTATGTATGAATTTACTTTTCTGTTATATATATATCTCTTCACTGTTTCATGGAGGTGTTTGTGGGTTTGTGTGTACAGGTACATTAGGTTAATTCCTCCCATGTGTGTGATAGCCTACTCGCCACTAGTCGCCAGCCCCTGGCCTATTGGAAGCAGTCTTGGGGAGTCACGGCTTGAGCCCCATTGGGTCCGGATATGACAGTATCAGGTTAATGAGTTTTGTACATAACTAAACAAAGAAACTTGGCTTATAAATCCTATGGTTTTTCTTAATTGTGTACTTTGATGATGAATAAAGAAATAATTTATAATAAATACAAGGGTTCTTTAAGTGGGTATTAGAGGAAGTTATAGTTATTTTTGGGATTGGGATTAGAAAAAATTAGATAAATCCTTAGGAAAAAAATAAAAATTATAATACATCCCTAAATATTTGTTATGTATAGATTTAGTGATTTTCATGAAAATAAATCCCTATCTAGATACAATAAATATATGTATCTATGTCACATATTCACCTAGTGGTAACACTTGAAAACACAGTTTTAAGGTAAAATTTATTAGTAACTAGTACATGAAAGTGATCCTTGTGGAACACTAGTGTTGAAATTTCTAGGGGATAAGATTTTATAATTCAAAATATCATTACGAACAATTATTAATGAAAAAATTACCATAATATTATATTTATTGAAATATATCATGGATACTATAGATTTAATCATTTAAATCCATAATTTAATGAATAAATTTTATTCATAAATAATCCCATTAATTTTCTTGTCTTTCAATATTGGTGTTTAAAATTTAAAAATTACCCATCCCTAATTTTACCTTTAATTTATTGAATAGATGAAAATATGAGGAACTAAGTGAAAAACCAATGTGATGGGAAATGTGATGAATCCCCAAATTATATGCCTATCAGTATTGAAGATTATGTAATAAATATTTTGATTATGCCAAACCATCTATCAAAAATCACATTTAACAAATACCATATAGATAAATGTATTGATATATCAAAGAGGAGGAGGAAGATTCCTCATGGATATTCATATGATAAAGCTTAAAAAATAAATAAGATTAAATTTATTGTTTTTCAAAGATGTGGAAAAAATCATCCAGGTAAATTAAAAAAAATAACTCAAAGGTGTTTTATATGTGAAAAATTATGGCATAACGTAACTTGTTTTCATAAAAATGAGGAGTATAATATAAGGGAATAAACTACCAACTATGAAAAGAAAATTCAATGTTTAATGTGTAGAGAATATGAAAATTATCCAATTCAATATCATAATTTAAGGGTAAAATTATATACAAGGTAATGACCTATGTTTTGAAAATGTTAAATTGTAAGTATTTATCTATTTATGTATTATTATTTTATTATCATGTTGCAGAATTAGTACATAGATGATATTATGAATATATAAATCATTAAAAATCTATGTACTGTTCCATTTTTTTTTTCAATAAGGATTTGAAAGATATATTAAATTATTCTAATAATATTTAAAGGTGATTTCTTTATATGTTTATATTTTAAAAAACACATGATTAATGGATTTATAACCTTTAATATGTGTATGACATTGGGATAAAACTATATAATCTCAGGATGAAATTTATAATCTGACATTATGTATAAAATAATTGAAACCATTTTTGTATATTTGTGTAATTGATATTATGCATGATAAATTATATTTTCGGAAACATATTACATGATAATTTTTCTTAATTTTTTGTGATTAATTATATTTTGGTCAATGTTTTATAGGGTTGAGGTATATATACCAATCAGATTAAATATGAATTATTATTTGATTATATTTATATTTATTTTTGGATGTGCTTGTTTATGTCTATGAGATAACCTTTTAGGTAAAAACATTTATTAAATTTTAGTATATTGTTGTTATTTGGGATACAAGTGTATTTTTGTAAGGAAATATCTATGTTAAACCATTGGGATTTTTTCTGATGTTTAGATACTAATGTATAAATGTTTACTCATTTTCAAGTATTATATTTCCTTATTCTAACCATTTCAGTATTTAATAAAGATATTGGGTATCTTTTTAGTCTTTAGTGGATTATGTGATCAGTTAGAAACTTATACTAATGTATTATGCATAAAAATTTCATCTTGAATAGTCATCATTTTTAGAAAAAGATGAGATAGTAGTGTAAATTTATTAACGTATTAAATTATAATTTTGAATAATGTATTAAAAGTTATGCTACTAGTCATGATGGTAAAGAAATTCATTACCTCAAGGAAAAGAATCATGGAAAAATATTTTGTCATATAATGATCATTTTTGATGAATGGATTATATTTTCACCCATCATAGATTTATGGGTTTTTTGTCTTTTAATATCTCCTAACCATGTTATATATCACTCTATATTAGTGCTTGGGAAATAGTTATTTTTATTTCTTGTCTTCATTTTCACTACCCACTAATTTTCTCCAACTTAGAAAACTAGTTATGTGATAAACTTCATACATCACTTTCTCTGTTTTTAAGTTGACATTTAATTAACTCTTTTTATAGAGTGGATTTTAAATAAATATATTTACTACCAATATCTAGTTCATATTGGGTGGACATGATATACTAAATTGGGGAAAAATGTAAAAGCCATTATTTTTTAAATAGAAAATTATGTTTGATAGCATATTAGATAAGGAACATTGAACCCCAACAAACATTGATTACTTAAATACAACTATCATAACCTAGTTGTGAAATTTTAATATATGAATATGATTATATAAATAATTAAATATATATCTATTCTATAAATCATTAATTTTTTGATATATTATTCATAAATAATCACTCAATTTTTGGTAATGTCAGTTTGTTCATTAAAATAAATTTTCATCAAAAATTATTTTTTTCTCTTTGTGATTTTTTTGATTATTTTAAAAAAGATATATAAAATGGATTTTAAAAAATGAACATAATTTTTGACATCATACTATAAAAAATAACTTATGGAAAAATAATGTTATTTTTAAGAAAGTACATATATTATCAAAGAATACCAATTTTTTAAAATGTCATTTTTTTATATATTAATTAATTTAAGATTACTATTTTGTATTAATATGATTTAAAATTAAAATATTCATTCTTGAATTATATTTAATATAGTTATTCACATTTTAATCATATTTATAACATATTATAGAAAAAATTTATTCTTAGGATTGAGAGAATATTTTTTCTAACAACTAATTTAAAATGCTTAATGTTTCTCCATTTAACTTAATTAAAATTAACCCACAATTTGAATTATTTAAATTAAATGTACATATTATATGTAATTAATTATTAATCTAAATCCATAAAATTTATATTACAAGTTATATAGTTAAATTAAAATCATCCTTTCCATGAAAATTTCCATTTTTTCAGAAAAATACTTTCCATTGTGTTTGTGTGTTTTATTTTAAATTAAATTCAAAAAATTATGTGAATTTAATTTTTAAAAATTTAATACATTTTTAGAATGATAATAATTATAAAAATTTAAGAAGTTAAACATTATGATTGAACAATATGAATATTAATCTTAATAAAAATTTATTAATATAATAATAATAATAAATATATGTTAACAAAGTGAAAGAAAAAAATAATAATAATTTGATAATTGAAAAAAGGTTAACCCTAAAAAAATGAATTTTAATATTTTCTTTCCAAGAAAAGAATTATTATAATTATTCCCTATTATTTTTAATTTTTTAAGGATTGATTAATGATATTGATAAAATTTAATTTTTAATATGATAAAACTAAAATTCTATTTTGTGTAATATAAAATTTCAATTATGAAACACCTTTGGTTGAATTATTGTATTTTAAAAATAAACTATATCATAAAAAACTATAAAATTTATTAATTGTTTTTAATTATATATGAAAATTGAATACTATGAAATAAAATGTAATTTATTAGGTATTTTAAGATGTTATTGTCAAAAAAACAACATTTTTCAAAAAATGTTGATTTTTATTTTAAAATATAAAATTCAAATATTTATAGAATTATATTGTTAATATAAATTTTCTTTTTAGAATATGAACATTAAAATTATCTAATGACTATTTTTTTGATAATTTTCTGACACAGATGAATTTTTGGGTAAAAATTAAAAATGGTATAAATATACTTTGTGTATTAAACAACATAGTTAACATAAAGTGATGAATTAAATTATATAATGGGAATAAATGAATAATTATATGTTAAACCTTTAAAATAATGTGAAATTTATGTTATTTTGTTACTTTTATAATTCCATTATGAATCATCTAAAATCTATATTATATTGCATGGTTTTAAAATTATTTTTTATGAACATGACTCAATTGAAAATCAATGAGGGTAAAATATTAATTATTTAGGAACTTTGATTATTAAATATTAATATCCACTACTCATTTGGAGATATAATCAGGAAAACCTTGCGATTGTTTTTATTTTATTTTATTGAATAAACCCCAAAATCTATGTTTGGGAAATAATAAAGATCCCGTATATATTTTCCTATACAAACTCACATAAAATACCATTTTTCTTCACTCAATAACATTTTAGAACATCCTTAGTCTTCTCTACCCACTATATAGTCCTCCAAATGTTCCCATAATATCTTGAGAATCTCCAATAAATATTTTAGCTCCTGTATCTCAAGGTAACGGATCTCTATCCCCATTTTTCCATTCAAATATCTTATTTTAATTGGCCTTTTGAATCACAATTGGATATATTTTCATGAATATATGAATATTTATATACTAAAAAATTTATGTACAAACTATGATATATAATTTATACCCTATCATTTCAGTATTTATCTACACCATTTCTATGCTGAAATTTAGTAACTCCCATTAACCATTTTATTTAACAATCTTTTCTATTTTATGCCTTTTTGTTTCCAATACAAAATGTTGGTATATTTTTTTTACAAATATTAATTTGTTTAATTTTTAAATACTAATGATAAAAGACCACCCTCACAATCGTTAAACCATTTTATTAATATTTATGTATTATTATTTTGATTCAAAAATTTCACAATGATTTTTTCATGCCAAAATACTTATGTTAGAAATATCCACATTGATTTCCGAACAAGGGTATTCAAATAGTTGTATAAGTACTTCATTTATTTGTGAATTATATGCATTTAAACCAAAATCTATGACCTTTGTGTTAAATTTTATGGATATAATTATTATGTTATATGATCTCTATGGCACAATTATGAATGTACCTGATAAGAAAGTGACACATGTGGTAAAAATTATATAGTAATCAAATGAATTGGGTAATATTTCAGTCTGTTGATATTCCATTTATGGTTCATGAGAGTTAATTTGTTGGTACATCTTAAACCATTTCCAAACCCTTAAATATTAACGATGTTGGGAAACTTGGATGGGAGATATTTTTTCTTTTATAGTAAATCTCAATCCCTTTTCCATCCAACTTATCTCTGAATTTATGTTAAAATTGATGTGTTAATGTCTCAAGTTATTTTGTTTGGATTTAAAATTAAAAGGAGTACCATATCAAATAGGTGGTTATATTTTAATATTTGAATAATTTCTTTCCCTATCACTACCATATGGGTTATTACCAATTGTCTTATAGGTGTAATCTAGTCAGCCAAGAATTGGATCCTTCTACCCCATTGCATGATGTCTTGTATTCAATTCACGAGCTTTTGAAGTTTTAAATAAGTTGATATTGGGGAAGTGTCATTGGTTAACATGGTAATCATGAAAGGAGTTTTAGATACAATGAAAAGGTGTAAATCATGAGACCTTCTTATGCACTCTAAGGAAGAGATGCAAGAAAAGGTACTGATCATTCTTGCATCTAAGGATGATTTCAAAATGGAGAATGAAGGACTAATCCAGGTGTATATAAAACAAGGGGAATGGAGATTGTATTATTATGAAACATTTAATCCTGACCATAAGTATAAATTCTAGGTAGATTATAATCGAAGAGTTCTTGCAAGCTTGGGACAAAGGGGCCTATCAATTTGAAGGAGTCATTAATGAAGACCCCAATAAGAAGGTAACAGAAAATTATTTTGAAATATTTAGAGAGGATACATCTAATTTGTTTAAGTTGGTCTTTGAAAATTATATAATCTACTATAGTGTTGACTCTCTTGGGTGAAATTGAAGGTTTTACTCTTTTTCAAAAAAAATTGTTTTAATAAAAATATAACATGTATGTGAACTTGTAATTTTTTATGCGGTGGAGGATTATATAACCTCAAGGGAAAATATTTTTTCATCTTAATCTGATATATTTTAAAATGGTGTTGGTTCTATAGATGGTGAGAAGAGATATCCTGATCCCATACAAAAAATAGGTAAGTCCCTTGAATGTAGAGCCAATGGTTGGGGACATATTCTATCAATTGGGACGTCATGTGTTGGACCATAGGACAACTGTGAAGAGAACATATCAGCTAGGGGTAATTGAGTTTGTTCCCAAACATGGTAATTTATAATCAGGCTCTGACATATCAAAATCTAAATCTTTTGTAGAAGCAAAAAAGTCGTGGAAAAAAACACACAGACTAGGTGTCAACACTTTCAGTTAGTCAGGACGTTTTATTTGGATACAATGTCTTTGAAAAAGGTCCCACCAAATATATAGGGAGGTTAGGTGAGTTCAAAGTGTAACACCCTAAGATAATTTAAATAATAATTAATTATTTAATAATTTTATTATAAATTAAAAACATGGATTGGTTTAATAATAAGTTTTTATAAATATTTTTATGTAATAAAATTATGTTTTGAATAAAAATATAATATTTTAATTTATATATTTTAATTTTATACCTTAAGATATTTTAATATATGTTCCAAGGATATTTGTATATGAGAATTATGTTTAATCATAATTGATAAAAATTTTATTGGATATCAGTCTTTTATTAATATAAATAATTATTTTATTAAATTCATTAAATTATAATCAAAACAAACATTGATTTATTAAGTCAAATATTTAAAACTATATAATATAACATTCAATTATTTCATACTTTAATGAAAATTCTCTTTAATTAGTTAATATTTTTAATTATAAATATTGAGATATAAATTTTTGAATAATATTATATTGATATAATAAATAAAATATTAATAAGATTTATAATAGAAATTAAAAAAAATACTTTTCTTTTAATAATATTATTATAATAGAAATAAATATATATGGATGAATTTATATTTTAATTATATTTTGAGCTTTATTTTAACTTAAAATAAATTTCATAAAACAAAGTAAATTAATTTAATATTTTAAAAAAACAAAACTAAGAAACTGTAATAGGTGGATGTTTCATATCAAGGGTTTCTCCCTCAGGAACTTGAGTTGAGAAGATGAAATCAGGTTAAAAGGTGTTGAGAATAAGGAAAGGGATTCACCTTTATGGGTCAAGAACAATGCTGGTGAGTCGGGCACAGGTTTATCTTCTATAAGTAGTGAGGCAGAGCAAGTCGAAGCCGAGTGATGTGTACAGATCAAGATTTGACTTTGAATATCATAGCATTGAGTTGGAAGGTGGTTCTATTTTGAAGGAATGCTGAAGAGGTTTGAGTGAGGTGTTCTTATCTGATGTCCTTCCTCCAAGTTGTTCCTTGATTGGTAGTTGTCTGATGTAATATGGTTTAGTTGTTCCATAAAATTTCTTCTACAAACATTGATCTATATCAATATTTGTTTTTTATTCTACTTCCCAACCTCCTCATTTAATTTTGTGAGGATATTCATTGATGTATTGTATTGATTTTGATTTTATTGCAATGATTTATTTGGTAGCCCTATTTGTCAAATTTATTTTCTTCTTATTTCAACCATAATTAGTTCTTTGAATGAGGTATAAGTAATAATTTATTTTCTTACTATGTTTTTTTAAATTGACAATAGGTTGATTTGTAGACCAAAATGAGTCTGCATTTATTCATTTTGGTTTCAGTCAGGGAAATTTAAATTTATTAATTTATGGATGAGATGGTTTAAAAAATGGTTTCTTCACCTTCCAATAAATTGAAATTTTCCATGACATATGTTATTTTTGTATGGGATATAAATTTTCGTGTGTGGAGGGACAATGTGGTCAATTCTTTATTCCAAAACGAAGAGGGAAATATCCATAACTTCTTTCCATTGTGTTTTCCACTTCTAAGAGTATGAGAAAAAGATCGTATGATAGTTATAGACAGAGATTTGGAAAAAGAAGAAAAATATATTGAAAGGGTTCATCCAAACATCAAATAGTAATGGAAAATATTTTATATTTCTTCCTATTTTTATATTTGTACATATTATTTTTATTCCCTTTAAATGTTCAAAAATTGTTTTTTATTCATGATTTTGGCATAATTTTTTCAAGGTAAACTTGTTCAAATTATTTTTATATTGATAAAATATTTTATTTGTGTTGGAAAATTTATTATGATAGTATTTTATCCTGAAAAACATAATGGTATTATAATTTAGATTTTAAGGGATTATTTATTTAATTCATATTCGATTTATATGGCCAATATATTTGTAAGGGAGAGTATTTATTTAATCTTTATGTTTAGATTTTGAAATGTAAGGGTTTATTATTTTCAAATTTATGTTTAAAATGTTCTCCATATTATTCTCATTCTAAAAATGGTGACTTATATATTTCTGTATATATATGAATATATAAACACATATATAACTATCCATTTTTAGTATATATGAGATATGGTTTTTCTATTTTAAAATTTAATTTCACAAAACCTTCGGTGGGTAAGGGGTTATTTATTTGTATAATTTAAATTTTATTTGAAATGGAGTAAATATTTTCAAAGGGTGTGCTTTGTTTCTCAATTGTTTTTTGAGTTTAATACTTTATGTTATATGATAAAGCTTTAATTATATTCACTATGAATGTTAATGTTTTGTTTAGTTTTTCACAAACAAATGTTATCATTTTATTTGTGTCATTTTTATCTTCCATAATCTATTTCGGTTACATTATAAGTTACGTACATTTACTATATTTTGTGACATTCCATGCACACACATATTTCAATTCATTTTTTGGAAGTAGATAACATCAATTGCACAATTTTTAAGTGTTTTCTTATAGAATGACATAGTATTATGTTTTTTAAAAAGAAAGCTCTAGTGAAAAAAATATATATAAATCAAGCGAATTTTTTTTGTAAAATTAGAAAATGAATATGGTAAACATTATAAGAATGGGAGTCATCCCATCCATCAGAAATTTTTATAGGCCCTAACAACCTTCCATGTTTCAAGTTGAATATCTCTATTTATTTTATGAAGTATTCTTATTGTTTTCTAAAAGATCAAAGGAATATGTTTATATCATTTCCAAACATAAGAATTTTTAAAAACAATTTAAGGTGTTTTTAGATATAAGTCAATTTAATAGTGATTTAAAAGGCATTTTTGAATGAGTTATTAAAATTATTTCTAAAGTTATATTCTAAATGTATTTCTCAATGAGTTCCTAAAACCACTATTGGGAACATTAAATTCCCATTCCATGTTTTATTTTAATTTTATTTTCACAGGTATCACCAATATTTCGGAGATAATGTGAATGGAATCATAGTGGAATTATTATTTATTTTATGTTATCTATGATAATTTTTAAGACTTTGTCAAATTTTATAGAACCTAGACTGGAAAAAGTCCTCTATTGTATAAAGAACTGTGTAATTTCAATATCTTTTTTAAAAAATACATATTATGTTTTAGCATCATGTTCAGAAACACATTCATGGGGTGTTATAATTTGTATTAGAGGAACTAGATAGAAAATATTAAAGATTATACATTGTCTTTTGAGGAAAAAATCACCACATTAGACTTTTTGTTAGATAGTTAAGTCCCATTATAAAAGCGTTAATTCTGAAGATGGAAATTTGTAAATATTTTCTCATGTCTGATAAACAAATTGTGAGGGAACAATTCCTTTAGTGAGGGGGGATAATGTAACACCCTAAGAAAATTTAAACAGTTATTAATAATTTAATAATGCTAATATAAATTAAAACTAAAGAATGATTTAATAAAAATGTTTTATAAATATTTTTAAATAATAAAAACTTTTTTTAAATCATAATATAACTTATTACTTTGTATATAGTATTTTTATATATTAATACATTTTAATATATGTTGAAAAGATATATGTATTTGATTATTGTGTATAATGTTGATTGCTTATTTTTGTATAGAAGATCAATATTTTTTTATTATAAATACTTATTTTATTAAATTCATAAATTATAATCAAAATAAACATTGATTTAGTAATTTAAATATTAAAATTATATAATATAACATTTAATTATTTCACACTATTATGAAAATTATCTTTCGTTAAATTAATATTTTTAACTATCAATATTGTGTTATAATGTTTTGGATAAAATTATATATATATATATAATAAATAATAATTTATTAATATTTATAATCATAATTGAATATAATGTCTTTTGTATTAAGAATCTTATTATTATAGTAATATATATATTTATATTGATGAATTTATTTTATAAGAATGTTTAAAATTTTATTTTAACTTAAATTCAATTTCATAAAAGTAAGTAAATTAAATTAATATTAAAAAATACAATACTGAGAATCTGTAATAGGGGGATGTGTTGGATCGAGGGTTTCTCCCTCAGGAGCTCGACCCAAGTAGATAAAATCATATTTCAAGATGTTTAGTAGAGGTAAATGGATTAACATTTTCATTTCAGGACTATCAATGGTAAGTTAGACAATGGTTTGACTTCGGTAGAAGGCGAAGATGAGCAAGTAGAAGTTGAGTGAGGTGTACTGATCTATATTTGAGTAAGAATATATCATAATGGAGCTCAAATTCGGTTAACTTCTGAAAGGATGTCGAAGGGGTTTGAGGGAGGTGTTATTCTCTAATGTCCTTAATCTATGCTAGTCCTTGATTGATTGGTTTCCGAATTAATATGGCTTGATTTTTCCTTCAAATTTATTTTTTATACATTAATTTGCTTCTATTATTTCTATTGATTCTTCTTCCCAACATCTTCATTTAATTCAGTGATGATATTCATTGATGTATTGAATTGATATCATTTTTATTGCACCAATTTTCATCTTCCTTATTTTTTCAATTTGATTTTCATCTTCCTTCAACCAATATAAGTTCTACTATGGTGGTGTAGACAATAATATTATATATTTTTGTTTTTTTATGTTGATTGTAGGTTGAGGTGTGGACCAGAATTAGTCTAAATTTATTCTATCTATATTTGGTTTTCAAAAATTAAATTTATTGGATGATGATTGACCAAGTTGGGAAAACAGGGTATTCATCTGTAAATAAATTGCATTTTTTTGTGAAAAAAATTTATTTGAGGACTGTATATAATGTCCTGTGTGTGTAGGGCTGGTGAGGTAGAATATTCATTGAAAAATGTAAAGGGGAATAGCCTTTTCTTCTTTCATTTTTTTTCCACTACTGAGAGTTTGAGAAACGAAGCATGTGAGATTTATAGAGAGAGATTTTGAAATGTAAGAAAAACATGTTTAAAGAGTTATTCCACTCGTGAAATTGTAAGAGAAATTATCTTATATTGATTCTAATTTTTATTTATTAATTTCATATTATTTCAATCCCCTTTAAATGTTCACATTTTTGTTTTTATTCTTGATTAAGGAATTCATTTTGAAAGGAAAACTTATTCAAATTCTTTAATTATTATTAAAATATTATATTTTTATTTGAAAATTTATTATAAAAATATATTATTGTTATAAATTAAAAGGGATGCTAATTTAGAGTTTAAGGGATTATTTATTTAATTAATATTTGATTTCTATACTCAATTTTTTTTTAATGGAGAGTATTTATTTTGGAATTAGTTTCATATTTTTAATTATAAGGGTTTATTATTTTCAAATTTATTTTGTGAAGGTTATTCATATTAATTTAATTATACATAGGGTGACTTATATATTTGAGTGTATATATGATTATATATACACATATATAACTATAATTTTTCAGTATATATGAGAGAAGGTTTTTCTATTTTAACATATGGTGTCTAAGGGATTTTTTATTTCTTTAATTTTAATTTCATTCACAATGGGGATAATATTTTCCAAGGGTTTATTTTTTCTTTCAAATGATTTTTTGTTTAATATTTTATGTTATATGATAAAGAATTATTTTTTTCAAAGAGATAAGATCTTGACCAGAAATAAAAGGATCCTTTATTGAAAAATAATAACCAACTTAAACGACTCTAAAAACAAGGGTATTAGCACAATACCTCTTATGTTGAGGTAATAAATCCATAAGAATCTGATCAGAAGAGAAAAAATCAACACCACTGACACCCTTGTTTGCAAGTCCATAAGCCACTGAATTTTCTTCTCTATAATTGTAAGTAATGATATATTTAAAATAGTGAAGGGAATCCAAGTTTTTGATCCAACGATTAGTGATCTTAAAATTTTAGTAAAAATACACTAACCTGATAGTAGAACAAGTGGTAGTAGAAAGCCTCCCAATCCAAATGTTATTCCTCCCCAGTCCTTTTTCTTGCTCTACCACAACAACAATTCCAAGCATCTCAGCTTTATGTGAAGGGGAAAGACAATAAGAAACATGGAAACATCCAATAACGCATCCTTAATGACCCATGAAGATTGATTCATAACCGAAGGGACCTAGATTACCTCAAGAATCTCCATAGTAGTTGAATTTAATCCATGAATGGTGTGACAGATTCCACAACACATCTGGTGTGCCAAATGGTGGTTGAAAAGCACAAGTGACTCCAATTGATGTAAGAATAGTCAGATAACATATTGAGTTGGAACAAAAATGTTTTCTTGGAATGGAGGCATCATTAATAGAAGCAAGGACAAGAGATAAAGATGTATAGGCCAAGAATGACTCACCCGCATGATGAACCTGGTTTCTGGCATACCGGGTATAGTGTAGTAGTTCTAATGTAGTGAACATGAAGATATCATGTAACAGAATGGATAGGGAAGTGGACCCCTAACTCTTCTTGAGGTCACTAATGAGGATCTTTTGTGGTAGAGAGTATTAAAATTTGTCTCCGATGGTTTTCCACAATGATAAAACAACCACACATCTAAGGAAAATATTATCTACATCATCATTGTGCTGGTGGAAAAGAGAACATATAGAGAATATGAAGATTCTACAATATTAAAGATAGTGATATATTAAAATTTTCTAGTGATAAAATATATAAGACAATATGGATCTTGAGGGTATGATATAGTTCATGTGCAACCATTCCATCAACTGAAAATCCATGGTTCATCACAAAGAAAACTCTTAAAACATCTTGGAGGAAAGAAAACCGTTAGTAGCAAGCTACCATTCCCATAAGTTCACCACGTTAGAAAAGAATAATTGTTAACAATGTTAACAACTTTATTTATAATTCCCTTCATGTTTCCTTACTATTATTTGATAGAAATATTCAAATATGAGAATGTGTCTTCACCCACTATAAAATATTAAAGAGGGGTACCAGTCCAGTTGGCACTCCAAAAGTCAAGAGATGGTTCATTGGAGACTAACCATATCAATTGAGAATCATTTAAGACAAATATGGATTTGAATTTATGCCACTAAAATCATTCAAGATGGTTAAAATCATTAATCTTAAGCCTATTTATAAATTTATCTTGATGGAAATCAAGAGCCTCTGACTTTTTGTTGAAGAGTCTCCACATAAATGATGTTTGCAAAGTATATTTGAAGAGTTGTATATTCCCCCCCACCCACATCATAATGTATTGAACAATTATTCCAGGAAACTGTATCAAATATACTTTTAATAATGATTCCTCTTCAGATAATTTTCTTGATAAAAACATTGATATTCCTTATGAGAGAAATTGGAAATTTATTCACCATAAAAGAATAAACAAAATTGAAAAAAATAACCTGATTAAATATGAAAACCTTTCAATCCATGGATAGTCTACTCCCCTTCCTTGTACAAAGTTTCCTTCTAAACATGCTAATGTTCTCGACCAAACAACAAGCTTTAGGCCTCCCCAAAATAATGGAACCCCAAATAGTTGAAAGGAATGGTCCCCTCATGAATTCCTAACTCTCTAACAATATCATTACTCCTCAGAGTGGAGATATTCCTACCAAATTAAACAAAATACTTGTCCCACCTTATCTCTTGACCATAGAAAAAAGAATTTAGAGACAGGTACTGTATGATATTCTTGATATTTCTCTTATCACCCTAGGTGAAAAGGAATATGTCATCAGCATACAACAAGTGAGTAGGAGCAACCAGTCCTCTTCTAGCACTAATAGCCATTATTTTTCCATTTCCTACCATGATAGATAGAAGTCGTCTTATATAATTCTCTACAATGGAAAAATAACAGCATAAAGAGGGTCATCTTATATGACCCCTCTAGAATAATAAAAAAACCCCTATGAAGTCTCATTAATGAGGATGGATATATAAGAAAATCTTAAAATGGTATTGATCTATGTAATAAATACACCATAATTGCAATATTTTAACCACTAGTGCATTTGTTGAATAGATTAACACATTTTAAAGTATGGATGAAACAATACTGGATCGATATTCTATTTATAAAACCTAAATGGTTAGGAAAATGAATCATGATTCCAATCATATCTAGAATTATATCCAAGATTTTACAAATGATTTTGTAAATAGTGTTAACCTATGAATATGGCATGAAAATATTTATTTTTTTGGTATTTTATTGTTTTGGAATTCTAGCCCGGAACTGAACAATCAGACCATGAGGAAGTGTACCCATTCAAAAAAGAATGAAAAGAAAATATAAATAATTTTGATTTATGTCCCAATATGTTTTGAAAATTATGTTACCAAAACAATCTAGGCCCGTAGAACTTTCATATTTATGGCTGAAGTCCATCTCTTTAATATCAAGGTTCAAGGGTATATAGGTGTGATTGTTGTTTTCTTTATGATTCAAAAATCTAGGAATTATACCATCAAAAGGATAAAAAGAAATGTAATGTCCATTGAAATTATCAATGAAATAATCAATCACAATATAATTTAGTTCCCCTTATTGTCAATAATCTGGTCCCCATTTTTAGTCGTGGATGAAGACTTGGAGACCATCCTGATTTTCTAAAGTGAATTAAAAAACACAGAATTATGATCAAAATACTTCAAACATTTTTCCCTAAAAATACCACTTTCTAAAGAATACTTGATATTAAAAATATTATTCATCTTAGGAACTCCCTCTAATTCTCCTTGAACGCCATTATAGAAATAATTCAGGGTACTTTGCTCCTACAAATTCTTGAGAGATGCTTCATGGGAGGATACTTCCATATCAACAAAGATCAAGGGATATTTACATAATTTTTAGGGAGATCTTTTGAAGAGATTAATATTGATGACATAGGAAAAATAATCTTTCATACAATCCATAAAATTCCAAATGTATTCAACAATGGGCCTATATTCCTGGTAAAAAATCTAGGACTTGTTGAACATAGAGTGTAAGGGAGACCTGGTATCCTTAACTTTCAAGTCGAACAATATGGGTTGATGATCCTAGTTGATTCAAAATATGGTTGTGCCAGAAATGGAACCCCAATAATCAAGAAAATATTCATTGAAAAATCATTTTCAATTCTATTAGAAAAAAACCTATTCAAAAACATTCTATAACATATGTTTTTAGATCCAACCATGTTAACTTCAAACAGCCCATTAGAATCAGTGAATGATTTCAACTCCTTGGTGTAAATTGCATTAGACATGACCCCATCATCTCATCTTGATTACTAAAGGAATTAAAGTCCCCAAGGACAAACCAATGACCATAAATAAGAAAAATGAGATCCCCAATATATGGCCATAATATTATACGGTCCTGATAATTTTTATTGGAATATACGAAGAAAAAAAACAATGAGATGCAATATACTTGAATGAGAAGGTGATATATTGTTTCCTATAATAAACCAATGATATATTAGATATAAAAATATGTTATATAAACCACAGCCTCATAACATCTTCCAGCCAGTTTTTAGAGTTAACCAAATGGGAACCCAGATTTTCTAGATTGGAAATGATAGGGTGATAGGACCCTTTAAGGTTCACAGATACGAAATATAAGAGGTCTATGAAGTTTAATGAATAGTGTAAGATACCTCATAGTGTTTATGTTTGGTATCCCCTAGAAAATCCATAATAGTATATTCATTTAAACATGATTTCATGGTTGGTTCCCCCATTTTATGATCCCTAAACATTAAGCTTTCAAGCATTGGGAGGTCTTCCTACATTCCATTTTGGGATGGGAATAGAATGGAAGAGGTTATTGATATTAGATGTGCTAGACTCTCCGTTTCCTATATTAATTAGTAGCACACCTCCCAAATTACATAACATAGGGATGTGAGTATACCAACACCACTTTCACTGCCTATGTTTTCTTCCATTATTTTTGAACTAACATCATAAGGAACCTATGAGGGGAAACAACAATCCCAACCTATAAAGAGTACCCAGGTGAGGGTATACCAAATTTGGTAAAAACAGAGTTGTATAGATCCTTGTTCACAATAGGTTTAATAGAATTTTTAGGGAGAGAAGTAGACATTACAACAGGATTTGAGGTTACATGATTAATTCGGATTGCTGCCATAGTAATAGTAAGTTGTGTACTATTAGAGAGTTGGGGTGGATCTGCCTAGATGGAAGGGATATTAGGATTTTAAGGAACTTTCTCTTCCTACATGAGCCTAGAAATGTCCCTAGTGTCATTGGAATTCTCATGGAGAATGGAATTTTCCTCCATTTCCATTTAGATATTAAAGAACAAATTGTACACATCAATTGAAATACTAGATAACAAGGCCTGACTATCAGAACAATACACCATGTAAGGGAGCAAGGAAAGTCATCATTCACTTTCTCTTCTTCCTCAACTTTGTCATCCCATGAGTGCTTCCCTATTGAAGAGGGCCCAACATGAGGCAGAACTAGAGAACATGGGTTATAATGGACCAATCTGTTTACTAGTGGATCCTTTTTTCAACTTGTACATTCATTATATCTCTATTCATATTGACATTAGTCCAATAAAAGGCCTTAGAATCAGAATTGACCTTCTTCTATAGCACCCTGCATTTAGAAATATAATTCCCCACTATCATTCATACATTAAAAAAAGAGTAACATTTTCATACTCCACATTCACATCAGTTGGGCTACCATTTTCTTGAATAGAGATTCTAGCAGGCCTTCTACTTTTCATGTTAACATCCATCACCATTTGAGAATAGAAACCATGATCACTATTCGAGGTCATCTGGTCCAATCTGACCGGAGTACCAAGGCATGAGAAAATGTCATTTAGGATCCTTATATGCTAGTATACCCAGTTCCGACCATGAATCCTAACCCATGATTGATTGTTGGACAAATTGAGGTTGAAATGATTAAAAATTACATTCCATTTAGATAACCTCAAAATTATAGGTTTGATTTAATGATTACCAATGTTCCATGATGAGTTCATGGCTTCCTTGGAGTGGAGTATGATGCGTAAATACCCTCTTCCAATTGGAATTTATAACAACCTTACTCTTTATTAGACACTTAGACATGATTTATTATATAAACTCGTCACATGATTAAACATTTAAGATCGATAGGTCTAGATTTTTTGGGGATTAGAATCATTAAATAATGACTTAAAACATGAAACCTGACATCTTTATTGAATACTTTTATTACATGACCACTACATTCCCTTGTACTTAGTATTGCATGGGATAACCTAAGGACAAGAACAAAAAATTTTAAGATATAGATCCCATTAAGGGAGTAAAAAATCATAACATGAATAAAAAATACGTGTTAGGAAATAGGAATATCAAAAAAACATAAAATAAACATCAACATAAAGGAATTATAAAGCATGATTACCACAACATGGAAATGTGGAAACAACACTTAACATGGTATTAGCATGATCCATGGATCACTGCACATGGGGCAAAATTAAAACTTCATTGCACTTGAATCAGCATGAGTAATCTCTAATTGCATATGATGTATCAAGATACTATTATTTACCCAATGAATTGGAGCGCTATTAGGGAGCACCCTTCTTAAAATTTTCATTTCATGTGTAAGTGTTCCACATAGATCATAAAACATAGATTCAAAAAACATCATCATTTATTCCAAGATAAAATAATTGGGAAATAATACACGAAAATACATAATCAATAAGTAAATGTGAATAATGGTGAATACCCTTGATAGAGAAATGGGCATGGTATTCACTACAAAATGACTTTGGCTTGGAAAATCACGGTGCAATTTATGCAGTGTAATGATGTGAAATAAGAATTCATAAAAATGGTTGATGATGGATAAATGGGTTTATAATCATATTTACATAAATTGGAAAGTATGTGGGGTCATATAGATACATGTCAAAAAAATTTAATGGATTTTAGACTCATAATAAAAAACAATTTCTTGAACGTTAATGAGAAGGGAGAAATTCCATATGGAATTTCGGCATGGTAACAGGTGTACATGGGAGGCATTAATGAAATAGAAATATGTCTATTATAATTTAAAACATAAGTAGGAGAAAATTAAGGATATGTGAAGTCATACCCTAAAATTTGTAGTTGAATGTAAAAGGGTATTACAGCATAAAAAACTGGGATAAAAATAAGAAAGGATTGAATCCCAAACTTGGAAGTGTGATCCCAAAGGCTTGGGATAGGCTTGAGAGGGGATTATTTAGTGGTTGGCGCACCTTGGAAGGATTCTAGATAGAAGAGGGAAGACGTTGGATGAACTCTGAGGGCTTTGAGTGAAGAGGAAGTGGGTTCTCGGGTTGGTTTATAAAGGAAAAGAGAGAGATTTATTTATTATTTAGGTTTGGGCCACCAGACATTAAACTAATAAAAACCACAAACCAACCCATGGGGTTTCCTTGATTTTTTATATATGGGAGAGGAAAACATTATTTTAATGGAAAATAGATTAAAATTATAAAATAATAGGCTTTCTTATGTGGATTTGAGTCACACTCTCAGGGAAATCAATTTAAAAAGATAAAATGTTTTATATGTCTTGAAGGGTCCACTAAAGAATTTTAAACAACATCAAACAATCCAAAAATAACATTATATTAATGATAAATCATATGTTGTCGGAAAATAATTTTTATATTTTTTATTACACCTCTATTGGGTCATTATTAAGTTATAAAACACATTATATATATATATGCTGTATTAAATTTTTACCCAAAAATTTGACTATCTCAAAAAATTATAAAAAATTCACCATCGGATAATTTTTATGTCCTGATTCCAAAACTAATATTCATTTTATTTAAATAATTTTCTAAATATGTGAATTTTTACTTTTAATATAAAAACTAACATTTATTGAAAATTCATTCGTTTTGACAAAAATAGATTTCAAACCATAATAAAAAACACAATTGTATTCATATTAATTATACAATCATTTATATTTGATAAAAATTAATTTATTGATAATATTTTTTTAAAATATTATTTTATTCAAAAAATCCATCAATTCATCAAAATGGATATCTTAATTAACTAAAAATGATATTTTTTCTATAAAAATTATTTACAATGTAACAATAATAAAATGAAAGTATATTCACTATAAAAAAATCATGTACATAATCATAGTACTAGGGTATTGTTATATAACCCCTTATAACACATGCATAAGACCGAAGGGTAATGTGTTTGATGGTGACAGACTCTTGGGGTGGCTCAGATAACATCGCTCGGGTGGTAATCTCTATCAACATCCACTTCTCCCGTAGGTAGTTCTGTTCAAGATTAATGTGTTGAAGCTCGGCTTGGTCTTTGTTAAGAGCGAAGCCCAATGATGGAACCTCCTTTCTGAGCTTTGACAAATATGCTTCATATGGGAAAAGTCTACTGGATTAATACATTGCCTCCTTTGTCTGAGTAAATTAGATTTGTTAAAGCCCTATATTTATACTAATCAATTGGTCGCTATTTAACAGCTTTTCTAGAAACGTTTTCAATTATTAACAGTATTATAAAATCAAAAAACATAAATCCAAATATGTACTTACGTTATAAAACCATTTTACATAATAATTCATTTAATTATATCAGTAGAAATTTCTATTAATAAAATTTTGGGCCGTTAAAATCTTCCCCACTTAATAAATTTCTCCCTAAAAATCTCTTTTTCCCACACTAAAACAGATGTGGGTAACTTTGTTTCATCACTTCCTTTAATTCCCATGTTTCTTCTTCAAACTTGTGTTTTCACCACAACACCTTGATGAGGGGTATTGTCTTATTTTGTAGAAGTTTTTTCCTTCGATCTAAGATATTTACCGGCTTCTAATCATAGGAGTGGTCATTCTCCAATGGTACCACCTTTAGATTTAGTACATGTGATGGATCAGGTATGTACTTCCTCAATAGTGATACATGGAATACATCATGTACTTGAGATAGGTTTTGTGGGAGTGCTAGTCGATAGGCCACTGTTCAAATGCGATCAAGGATCTCAAAAGGGAAATGTTCCTTGGACTATGATTTCCCTTCTTCCCAAATCTCATAACTCTCTTCCACAGTGAAATTCATAGAAATACCATGTCTTTGACATCAAACTATAGGTCTCGTAGACAATTATCAATATAGATCCTTTGATGACTCTCAGTAGATTTAATGCACTACTGTATGGTCTTAATCTTCTCCACCATTTCTTTGACAATCTCTAGACCTAGGTTTTTTATCTCCCAAACTTCATCCCAACATGTCGGTGCTCTACACCTCTTCCCATATAGGGCGTTATAAAGAGACCTTTGGATTATTGAGTATAATCTTTTGTTGTATGAGAACTCAATAAGAGGAATATGTTGATCCAATCATCCTTTTAAGTCCATTGAGAACTCTCTAAACATGTCCTCAAGTGTTTGGATAGTCCATTCCAATTGGCCATCATTTTGAGGATGATAAGCCCTACAGACGTTCAGCTCAGTATTCGGAGCATGTTGAATACTCTTCCAAAACATAGAGGTGAATCCTGGATCTCTATTGTATACAATTGACAGGGGTACTCTATTTAGTCTTAGCACATCTCTGATGTATATCTGTTCCAGTTGATCCAGTGAAAATCCTCCCAAATTGAAATGATGTGTGCAGTATTTTTAAGACGATCTGTAATAATCCAGATAGCATTGCTTCCTTTGGAAGTCATCGGATGTCTGGTGGAAAAGTACATGGGGATGTTCTCACATTTCCATGACTGTATGGGTAATGGTTGCACCATACCCTTATACTTCTACCTCTCTACCTTCACTTACTGACATAACATTCACTTTGATGTATACTTAGTG
Source organism: Viscum album (assembly GCA_963277665.1). NCBI lineage: Eukaryota > Viridiplantae > Streptophyta > Magnoliopsida > Santalales > Viscaceae > Viscum > Viscum album. The sequence continues at coordinate 1,784,541,160 of OY728131.1, read as the reverse complement.
ATCTCCTTCTTCATTTTATCCCACCAATAATTCTCTCGGAGATCCCGATACGTAATTTTGTTTCCTAGGTGAATAGAGAAATTTGAAATATGTAAATCATCCAAATGATTCTTCTTTAACTCTGAATTCAATGGAACATATATTCTTGGCACAAAAATCACAATTCCTTCTTCATTAATATTAAACTATGAGGATTTCCTTTTCTAATAGCATCTTCCTTCTTCTAAATTTCCACATCATTATTTTGATCATCCATTAACCTTTCTAAAAAAGATGGTTGAGCAATAATTTGTGGAAGTATTAATGATGTTCCGTTATTTATGATTCCCATGTCCATATACATCATGTATAAGAAGATTGGATCCTTTTCAATTCTCATCAATGATAGGATCACTGGGTCCTTTCTACATAGAGTATATACCACCTAGTTTGCTTTCCTAGGGTGGTAATGGATTGAGAAGCCATAGACTTTTATCAGCTCTAACCAACATTATTTGTGAGTGTTTAACTCTTTCTGTGTTAATATATACTGTAGTCTTTTGTGGTCCATATATATTTTACACTTCTCCCCAAAGAGTTATTCCCTTCAAATTTTTAAATAGAAGATAATTGTAGCCAACTCCAAACCATGTGTTGGATAGTTTTTCTCAGGAACTTTAAACACCTTGAAGTATAGGAAATTACTTTTTCATTTTTCATAAACACATAGCACATTACATTCTTCAAATAATCACTAAATATCACAAATAGTTATCCACTTGTGGGTAATGTGAGCACGAGTGTAGTGATAAGACTCATTTTCAACTCCTATAATCTCTCTTTTCATTCATCATTCTATGAAAACATAACTCCCTTATGAGTTTACTTGGTAAGAGGGTTGGACAATCATGAGAAATTTCTCAAAAATCAATGATAATATCCAGCTGACCCCAAGAGGCTACGGATATCTATTACCAATGTTAGCCTTAGCCATCCCTCAATTGTCGTCATCGTGGATGGATCCACATATATACCATTTCTTGTGATGATATGGCTGAAGAATGAGACCTCCTTCAACCAGAACACACAATTTTTTATAAATTTAATAGATCTTATCTTATTACAAGGCCACTAATACTGTTCTAAGATTCTCCTCATGATCCTACTTGGTTTTGGAGTATATTAGAATATCATCTATATATACAACAACAAATTTGTCGAGGTAATCTCTATTGAATCTATTCATCAAGTCCATGAAGATTTCAAGATCATTAGTGAGTCCAAAAGGCATTACTATGAATTTATAGTGCCCATACCTTGTACAAAAAGTAGTCCAAAAGATATCCTCCTTCTTCACCCTTACCTAGTAATATTCTAACCACAAATTTACCTTGGAGAAGTATTTTTCTCCAAATAGATGATTGAAAAAGTCCTTAACTTGAGGCAGAGGATACTTGTTTATTATCTTGATTTTCTGAGCTCATGATAATCCATGAAAAGGCACACTGACCCATCCATCTTCTTAATGAAGAGAACTAGGGCACCCTATGGTGAAGCACTTGAGAGTATAAAACCTTTGACTAATTTTTCATTTAGTTGGTTCTTCAGTTCTTGAAGCTCTACAACAACCATTGTATATGGAGTCTTGGATATTAGAAACTCTCCAGGTATAAGGTCAATTGATAATTCAACATCCCTTATAAGAGGAAGAATATTCAATTCCATGAGGAACAATTCAGTGAATTCCCTCATAATAGTCATATCTTCAAGACAGTTTCTTTTTTGGACAAAATCATCTTATCTAGATATTTGTGATTATAGGGTCGTAATATACACTCTTGAGATGATAGTGCTAAAAAACATTCATCTTCCTCCTTGCACTTGTATAGAATCAGGGGTCGATTCTCTATATGGAGAGGGATTTTCTTCTCACGGTAATTTATGTTGGCTCTATATAAAAAAATTGAACCATTGCTAATAATTACATCAAATTCCACCATAGAGAGGACTACAGGGTTCGATGGGAAGTTCAATCCTCAAATTATGATAGGAGAGGAGTTATATTCATGGGATTCAATGATTTCCCCATTTTCTATAGTCATTGACATATTTACATCCATGATTTTTTCTGGTGTTTTTCTTGTTCTACTAAAAATTATTAACATAAAATAATGCATTAAACCAGAATCAAAATGTAAATTCACTATTCTTGAATGAATAACTAGCATACATATCACCATTTCATTGTCAGGGTTCACTTTGGCGGTTGTGATGGAAAAAGTTCTCCCTTTCTACCTTGGAAGATGTTGGTTTCCTCTAAAAATCCTTGGATTAGGGAAACTATTTTCAAGGTGCCCTGGTTCATTGTAGTTTATGTAAGGAACAATGTGTTGAGGGTCGAATGGAGAGTCCCTCTCCTCTGTCGCAGCCTTAGTTTTTTATTGTTGGTAGTTCACGGCTACGTTCTCTTCCCTTCTATACCTAAAGCATTTCCCCATCCCCTTCAAGAAATTTTTTTGGGGCTTCTTTCTTCTCCTTTAGAAAGTGCGGTGCTAGATCTTCTTAGCACCATTTGATTTATCTATAAAACTACCAAATTTGTAGTCCCAATTACGGTTTTTATCCCCAATATACCTATGGGATTCACTGATCTCCACTTTTTCATTGAGGGCACAATGGACAATTTCCACATAGCTATCGAAGTCACAAATCTCCAGGGATTATTGTAGGCTAGGTTTCATCCCACTAAAAAAATGGCAACCTTGAATTTAGGGGTAACGACAAAGCTGAAGGTGTATTGTGAATTCCTTGTGAATTTTTCCTCATGTGCTTCAATGAATTTTTCGCCTTTTTTTCTTAAGGGAATGGAAGTCCCATTCTATATTAAATCAGAGGGTGCGAGGAAAATGTTTGTCAAAAAAGTATTCTGAAAATAATTCCATTCCAACACCTTGATCTCCTCTTCAGGCTTCATATTTATTTATCAATATAAACCATTGATCAGCTTCACCCTCTATATTATAAGCATCAAGAAGAACCTTCTTTGTTAGGAACATTTAAGGTTGGAGAAAATCATTTAATGGAGTTCATCCATTGTTTGAAATTGAGGGATCAAATGATCCATTAAATTTAGGAGGCCTTTGTCTCAGGAAGATCTCAATTGTGACGTGTTCTATCTTAATGAGGGTTTAATTTTCCTCTTGACCCATGTTTCTAATCTATGTTTTAGTTAACTTAGAGATTATCGTGTCAAAATTCATGATTACCACCCCCATTAGATTGGGAGTCTCATTAGAACAGTCATCACATTGATCTTCTCATCATATGTTTTCTTGATTCCTTCTATTAATAGCCATTGTCTAGAATAAAAGGAATGTTAGCGGTAACACATAAAGGGTAATCTATTGACAAAAATTAAAATACATATAAATAACTTTTATTTACTTAACTTATGAATCTATAGGCTTCAATATATGTTATCCATGCTCTACATCCCAACATTTATTCTTAGGAGAATTTTTTCCCCTTAACAATGGTTTATAATAAGCTTGTGAATTTACCAAAAAATATCCCACGAATGTGTTTTAACTAAGATTTCTGCAAGGCCCGTTGTCATATACCAACATACCCCAGGTCAAGCCCAAAACTCCTTTTTAGAGTTTTCACTTCTAGGTACAATTGTGCCAGAGCCGCCTCTACTTGATCGTATCCAGACAAGGATGTATTTTATTGATAAACCACATACTAAATACTGACCAAAACATAGGGATGATTTCATTATCCATAGTCTTATCTCTAAGTATTTCATTATGGTTTTCTAATCCTAATCCAAAAAATAACTAAACCTATCCTCTGATACCAATTATAGCAACCCTTCTCTTTATTTCACCCTAAAACATGGTTTATTACATATAATATTATCTTGATACAACCTATATGATTGATAGGTCTTGAATTTTTAGGGCTTAGGAACATTAAATAACTACATAAAACATTAAACAAAACATCATTATTGAAAACATCCTTTACATGACAACTGTATTCCCTCGTACTTAGCATTGCATGAGATAACCTGATGTAAAGCACAAGAAAATGGTGACGTATAATGAAAAATAAGGGAGTAAACAAGGAATAATAGGAAGAATACAATACATGTTAGTAAATAGTCATATCAACGGAGTATAGAATAAAAATGAACATAAAAGAGTGATAAAGCATGATTATCACATCATAGAAATGTGGCAATAACACAGAACATGGTATTAGCATGAGATAAGGCTCATTGCACAAGGAGCGTGAGTAAACCCAAATATCACATGAATTAGAATGACTAAACCCTAATTTCACTTGAAGTATCATAATGATAATCTTTACCCAATGCATTAGAGCGCTATCAAGTCACACCCTTCTTAAACATTTCATTTCATGCGTAAGTGTGCCACATAGATCATACAACATGGATTCATTAAACATATTAATTTAGTCCATGATAATAGAATGTGAAATTAATACAAGAAAATATATAATAAATAAATAAATATGCATAAAATTGAAGACCATTAACAGAGAAATGGGCACGGTATTCACTACACAATGACTTTGGCTTGGAAAATCATGGTGCAATTTAGGTAGCATAACGACGTGACATAAGAATTCATAAAAATGGTTAATGAGATATAAAGGGGTGTATCATCATTTTTAAATGAAATTTACAGTAATGGGTATATATAGATACATGTCCGAACAAATTTAATTGAATTTATACTCATAATAAAAAACAATTTCTTGAATGTGAATGAGAAGAGAGAAATTCCTTACATAATTTCAACATGGTAACAACTGTACATGGGAAGCATTAATGGAAGAGAAAGAGGTATGTAATCATTTAAAACATAAGGAGAGGAAAATATGAGAGGTTTGAAATCATACCGAAACATTTTTAATTGAATGTAGAAGGGTATTTCAACATAAATAAACATGGATAAAAATAAGAAAGGAAGAAATTCTTTACATGGAAGTGTCATACCGAAGGCTTGGGAGAGGATTGAAAGAGGCTTCATGGGAGGTTGGTTAACCTTGGGGTGATTCTATAGAGAGGATTTCAGAGATTGGACGAACTCTAAGGTATTTTAATGAAGAATAACTGGTAGCTTGGGTGGATTTATATTGGGAATGAGAGGGAATTCACTATAATTTACGTTTGGGACACAAGACATTAAACTAATCAAAATTACGAACCAACCCACGTATTTACCATTTTCTTAAAAGGGGAGTGGAAAACAATATTTTATAAGTCAAATGGAATACAATTTTTAAATAATAGGGTTTCTTATGTGGATTTGAGTCACACATTCAAGATAATCAATTTAAAAAGTTAAAATGTTTTTTGAGTTTTGAAGGGTCAACTGAAGCAATGTAAAATAAACTAAAAGAACCTAAAATCAATTTATTTTAATGTTAAAACATATATAGGAAAAATATAATTTTTATATTATTTTATTATTTCACTATTTTGTCATTATGATGTCATAAAACACATTAACTACTTAAAGAGTATTTAATTTTTACCCAAAAATTCAATTATCTCAGAAAATTATGAAAAATTCACCATTGGATAATTTAGATGCCTTGATTTCAAAATTAATATTCATGTTTTCTAAATAATTTTCTAAATATTTTAATTTTTACTTTTATAATAAAAAACTGACATTTATAAAAAATTCATGGATTTTAACAGAACTAGTATTCAAAGCTTAATAAAAATTATAATTGTTTTCATAATAATTATATGATCATTTATAATTATTAAAAATTAATTAATTTATAATATTATTTTAAAATATTATTTAATTCAAAAATTCCATCAATTCATCAAAATAGATTTCTTAATTAACTAAAAATTCTATTTTTCATTATAAACTATTTAAAAAGTAGCTATAAAAATGAATTGATATTCTTTATAAATGAATATTCTATATAAAAAATAATGTACATAATCATAGTTCTAAGGTATTTTTACATAACCATTTATAACACCCACAGAAGACTGAAGGGTATGGTGGGTTATGGTGACAGACTCTTTTGGTGGCTCGGAAAACATCACTCGGGTGGTAATCACTATCAACTTCCACTTCTCCTATAGGCGGTTCTGTTCGGGCATAACGTGTTGAAGCTCAGCTTGGGCTTGGTCAAGAGTGGAGCCCTATGATGCCACCTATTTTATGAGCTCCTAAAAATGGTCTTCGTACATGGAAAGTCCATTGGATGAGTCCATCTCTTCCTTTGTTTGTGTAAATTGGATTTGTTAAAGCCCTTTATTTATAATAATCAAGTGATTAGTGTTTAACAACTATATTAGAAACTATCACATTTCACAATGGTATTTTAAAATACAAAAACATAAATAAAAAGTAGTTCATACATTATATAAAAATTTTACATAATAATATATTTTATTAGATTTGGGAATATTTTTATTAATAAACGTTTGTGTCGTTATAAAATTATCCTCCAATCCCGATTTTCCCAATAGTGAGAAGCCCTGCTTTTGAGATTATAAAAATACCATGGTCTATATCCCCTTGTGTAAATGAGTGAGCCTAGGATTGAGAACTTGAAAAGATTAATTCACTGTTTCAAGGCCTCTAGATCAGTCACCACCGAGAAACCACAATTCTTGAGTCGTGTGACAATAGAACTCCTCAGTGATTCCTCCCTTACTAGATCAGATGAACTTGTAAGCGCCTCTACGAAAGATAAACCCTTCTTCCACAAGATAAATGGTTCATGGGAGTCCAAATCATTGATCAAATCCCCAAACAGGGACTGATAATCTTGGTAATCCAATTCATAATAAGGGTTAAACAAATCCATTGATGAAATCAACGAAGACGCCCAGAAGGCCGAGAATCTCCATTTCTAGAGTCTAGATCTAGAACACTAATATTTTTTTAGTTTTTCATAATTTTTTTATAATTTTATGTGTTCCAATTTTATCTACAATCACATATGTCAGTTACATTATATTTTATCAGAATTATTTATATATTGTGACATATCATGAATTCAATTGTTTTCGTTCATTTTGTAGAATTAAATAACTCTATTTTTATAATTTGAAAGTGATTTATTATGAATTTATATATTATATAGTTTTTATAAATATAAATCTAAAGTGAAAATCATATATATTTAAATCAAGAATATTTGTTTTTTGAAAAATACTACTTGAATATGGTAAACATGATAGAAATTTTAGTGAACACATCCCATAGAAAATTAGGTAGGCCTAGACAACCTTTGTTTTTCAAGTTTCATCTAGGTTTCTATTTTAAGAAGCATTCTTATTGATTTTTGAAAGATAAATAGAATATTATTATAGAGTTATTAAATTAATGTATTTTTAAAGAAAAAAGATATGGTATTTTTTTATATCAGTAAATTTGATAGTGATTTCAAATGTATTTCCGAATGAATTAGTAAAATGATTTCCAATGCAATACACTTAATGTATTTCTCAAAGTGTTTATAAAATACATACTGGAAAAAATAAATTTACATCCATTGTTTTATTTTAAAATATTTTCATAGGTATCATAGTGCTTTGGGAGAGAGACCACACAGAAGCATAGATGAATTATTATTTATTTTTTGTTAACTCTCATAATTTGTATGATGTAGTGTAATTTTATTGAACCTTGACTGGGAAAGGTCCTATATTTTATAGAGAAAAATGTATTTTCAATTTAACATTTATAAAAAAAATACTCAACATGTTTTTGAACTGAGTTCAGAAGTGTGACCTCATGATGTCATACAATGAACTAGTTAATTTATATAGTGAACAAGTCAAACCTTACTATAAGAAATCACTTGGAAGGGATGAAAATTAACTGTTCATATCAGGATCAACAAGGCCCACAATTGAGTGCATTGGATTCCCATCGTAGAGTTCTATCTTCCTCTAGATGCTCTCTCCCTGATTCTTATTCTCTCAAGGGTTATTCAAGGTTAAACGATTTGAACCTTTTTATAGATCTACGTCATTCTAGGCAGATTCAAGGGACGACATTCAAGTGTGTTCTTCGTACAACATCAAGGTAGGTGGTTTGAACCATTATTTGATTTTCCTTGGATTATATAAGCTAAAATTTCTGAATACCCATGTTTATGGTATTGCGTGTTATAGAATTTAACCATGTTTAATACCTATTATGGTGTTTTTTCTGGAGAAAGTGGTTATTGATTATGTATATGGTTTATTACCTTGATTATGGGTGTATTTACCATGGTTTATTGATTATTGACGTTTCATCTAGAATGACTATTAGGATTACTTTGTTTTTCTATGCCACATGTTGTTATGATGAAGTTATTGATCATATGAGATGCATATGATTTACATCGTGAAAGTATGTCAAATGGGGGATTGACTGTGAGTACTTCCTTAGGTAGGGTTCTCTAATTATGAACTTTTCTTACGGTTGACTGGAGGTATTGACCGTGACAGCTGTCAGGTGGTCATAGGCTAGAGGGGTTAAACCATGAGACATATCGTGAGGGTTATTATTAAATGAATGTTGGACTATATGGAATTCCCTGTGAGAGCTTCCAGGGGTTATTATATTATATTGTTTCTATGAAGACTGAGAGGGTATTGACTATGAGAGCTACCCAGGAGGTCGTTTGAAAATGACTAGTGCTTTGTGGGTCCAAAGGTGATAGACTGTGTGAGCTTTCTCATAGGGTCTTTGTTTATATTATTTATGATATATTAATCTAAAGGGGTTATACTGTGATATCATTTTTATAGGGTTTTTTAAAAATGATTGATTGATCGTGAAAAGTCTTCCAAGCCAAAGAAAAATCTTGGACTCGGTCTTACATGATTGTTTAGATGTTCTTTTGATACTTCTATTGTTTTTATTATTATACAAGGGGATATAGAGCTTAGGATAGGTCATGAGGATACATTATTCAATGATTGAATAATTATTAAATTTAAATTAATTTAATTTAAAAGTGAATGATTGTTTACTTTTGAGTACTCTTTTGTTCATTTCTTCATTTATTCTTATTACCTGGTATATATATTCATTAATTATTATACACATATCATTTGGTGGTTGCGTATTTTTATTCACCTCACACCCTATTTGGGTCATGAATTTGGACCCAAACAAATTATAGGGTTGATGGTATAGATAATGAAAAGAACCCTTCATCATTAGGTACTTGATTGATGTTGGAGCTAGAGAGCGGGGGACCATGATAAGGCTTATGATGCAGTTCGATTTTACTATTTTATATACATTGGATTTAGTATTTTATATCCATAAATATGACTTGTTTGGTTTATTTTCTAGATACAGGCGACATGAATCATTTATTTATATATATGATGCATATTTTTATACTATCAGTCTTCCACTATTTAATTTTTTTGTATGGTATTACTGCTTCCACTATTTTTTCTATTATTTATTATATTGTTTATACTCCAAAAATGAGGTTATAGGTTTCCCATTATTAGACATTTTCCCTCATTTCTAGTTAGAATCCTTTTTCATTTGGGGAAATGTGATTGAGGTCATGTGACCAACTGGGTATGGGGCACCTCTGGGTATCACCTAGAACCAGGACATTACAAAGTAGTATCCAAGGAGTTTCTTTTCTTCTTTAATTTATTTTTTAGAGCATATAGAGAGGGATAGAAATAAATAGGTGGTCGGTAATAAGCTGTTCCCAGGAGAAACTATCCAATGTACAGGGAAAACCCATGTTACCTTGAATATTTCAATTTTTTGGTAATGCAATTTTTACAATTGATTTGAATTCACCGTTGGGTGATTCAGTTGTTTTGTGTTGTTATCATTGATATTATTGAGGTTATATTTATATTAAAACCAGATGATATGAGGTTGTTCCATTTCATGATTCATATTAGAACGTGATATAGATTACATGTCATGCATTTTTGTCATGCCATTTAGGGTGAATTACTAATAACATGATGATGGGATAAATGTTGTGAAAGATATCTATTATGTTGTGATAGATGTCGTGATAGCATACCTACTATTTTTATAGGGTATTAGAAATTTAAATGATTAATCTCTATGGAAAAAAAAACATTGGTCTTTGAGGTGTTATGGGCCCTCTTTGATCAAAATTTGGGGGATCATGTTTGAACATTAATTGATTATTTTCATGTTATGATATTAGTAAGGATTCAAAACATTGATGTGTGGGAGTATAATTTCTCATAAGTCAAAAGTTTTCATTACTTGGAAAAAATATAAGTTTTTAAGGGTTCCAGAAGAGTTTTAAAGGCCTACTATTTGGAAACCCAGACAATGTGGCATGTGATGTTATGAACTCCCACCATGTGTTCTCCGGTTTTGAAAAAACCTACTTTTATTATGTACATTCCATGTACTTAGAGTACACGTTGTGTAGTGTTAAACCGTGTGACTAATTGTGTGAGTAGAGAAATGGGATTGGGAAACTACAGGTTTTACACACTGTATCTAGATTGTACATTCCATGTAGCCATCAACTGTGTATCTAGTAGTGTGGACAACAACACAGGTTGATGAAACATAGGATTTACGCACCGTGTCTAGATTGTACACCCCATGTAGTTATCAACTATGTATCTGACCATGTGACTAACGACAAGGGTTGTTATAACTTAAGTAGTACATGTCATTTCTGGGGTAAACACGTTGTGTACTATTACCCTGGAGAGAACCATGTCATTTTAGTTGTGTTGAGGAACTTGGGTAGGAGGAAAAATTCAATTACATGACGTGTCTTGGGTGGAACATGTCATGTGTTTGGGTGTTACTTTACCAGGTTTGGAAGATGTACACGCCATGTTAAAATCTTAAGGGAACACATAATGTAGGGGTTAAATATGTTGTGTAACCCTATTTTGTAAAACATGAATGATTCTTATCAAGTTCCATCTTTCCCTTATATGTTGTTTTCCTTGATTATCATGAATTGAGCTGTGTGCTTGACCTTACAGAGTCATGCCTCCAAGACAACCTCTGGTTGTATACCAGATATAGGGTTATGATCAGACACTAAAAATGGTAGAATAGGGACTACTAGAAGATCATCTTATCATTCCCATTTTGGCACAAACTGTAATACCAGATACAGTGCTGATGCATAGTTCTATGAAGGCTTTTGATGATTTTACAGACCTTTCTGGGAGAACCACATCCTATCAAGTGTTTCGTAGAGTTGATGCTGATGTTTTTGTAGTAGAATCCTCCCACTTTATTAGGTTGTGGAGGACCACAAGCTACCAAGTCTTGGTTGGAGGCCATGATTTCTATCCTTGAGCATCAAGAGATGGCACTAGGGAGGGGGTTAATCTCGCAACCTACATGCTACGTGATACAACCAAGAGATGGTGGGATGTTATCTCACAGGAGGGACACTATTTTGATATGGGTTGGGAAGAGATTTATAGGACCTTTTATGATTACATATATCCCGAGACATTAAGGGCCAATCGATCCTTAGAGTTCATGCATTTGAAGCAGGGATCTCTTTCAATGAGGTGTTACTCTTATCGTTTTAAAGATCTTTAGCCCTTCATAACTGTTCTAAGTGGTGATGAGTTATCTTTGGCTAGGAGGTTTGAGGATGGTCTTAGGTATGACATACAATCATATTTGAATGTATTCAGGCTAACATTGGTGATTGCTATATTGTTCCTTGTGCTGATTACTAAATGCAATCTAAGTGAGTTGTGAGTTGTGAGCTAGGGCAGTTTAGCGTACTGGGCTGGTAATCATTCAGTAGATGACATGAATTGCCACATGGGGCTTTCATGTGATATTTTTCATGTATCTAGGTGGTATGAAACTAGGGTGGTATGTGTGGGATTATGAGAACAAATTGCCTAATGGACTTAATCAAGTACTGGGATTGCAACAAGATGGGTCATCTTCATCATGCTTTCCAGGTGTTTTCACTAGCATTGAGTGATAGGAGTAATTTTATGACTCTACATTCTAGAGTAGGACCACTAGTTTCCCATCAATTAGGTAACTGGATTTATTCCGGACATTAAGACCGAGGAGGTAATCATGGTCGTGGTAGTCAGGCTACAGGTTTTCAGTGACAGTAGGGTAGATTAGCTGAGGATAATTATGAAGTATCAAAGTGCCACAGTGTTGGTCAGACGTTTGTTGTGGAGTAGACCCAGCATGAGCAGGACCCCAGACCCTCTATAGTTAGAGGTACAATTCTTGTAGCCTCTGTTTTATGTTTTGTTTTTTTATATATGGTCTTCCCAAATATTTATATCTGTTTCCATTGTGGAGATCCTTGTGTTCTATAGTTTCACTTATGATGATGTTATGATGTTATACACACTATTAGGGATTAGGATGGATAATATACGTTAGTGAAAGGAAATCTCTCTTGAGGTTGATGGGTTTCACTTCTTATGGGACCTCTATGTCTTAGAGATGAAATGATTTGATGTCATTATCTAAATGGACTGGTTAGTCACATTTCTAGCCTTTGTTGACTGTTATCACTACAGGGTGAGTTTCACATAACAAGAGGGAGGTTCTTTTCTACACAAGGGATAATGGGATGTCCAGGTTAGCAGATATGGACCCGAGCATCATGAGTTTGGAGGAATCAAAACCCAAATAGATAATTTATATATGGATGAAAAGGGGAAATTATAGATGTACATTCCTGCAGTAGTGGACCATTTTGTAGATATATTTCAAAATTAATATTAATTTTTACCTCTAGTGAGAGATGTATATTTCATTTTTGACCTTGTTCTAGGAGTGGTAATGGTGTCCATTTCTCCATATAGGATGGCTATAAGAGAGTTATAGGACCTTAAGAAGTAGTTAGAGGAGTTGGATGAAAAATATTTCAACTGACCTAGTACCTCTTCATGGGGTTTGCCTATAATTTTTGTGAAGAATTCAGATGATTACCTTAGACATTGTCTATATAATCGCAAGCTGAACCTATTCATCGTCATGAACTCATATCCCTTACCGAGGATTGATGACAATATTGATTAGGTTCCAGGAACCCAGGTGTTTTTGAAGGTTGAATTGATATTCGATTATCATTAGTTGCACATTATACCATCCCATATACCTCTTACATCATTTTGGAGTAGGTATGGACTATATGAGTATTTTTTTATTTTGTTTGGTCTCATTAATGCGTTGAAAATTTTAAGGGAACTAATGATCCAAGTATTCCATACATTCTTGATTTATTTTGTGAGAGTCTTCATGGATGATATCTTGGTGTACTCTCACCCTTGAAAAGACCATGCTAACAATCTTGAGATCTTTTTGAGTACGCTGAGAGAGCGTCTATTATATGCCAAGTTCTCAAAATTCCACTTTTGGATGGACCATATTCACATTTTAGGTCATTTTATCACATAGAAAAGTGTATTAGTTATCCTGGAGAAGGTGAGAGAAGTTCTTTTCTAAGTGAATCCAAAGAATGTCTTTGAGGTACAACATTTTTTTGGGGATGGATGGTTAGTACAGGTGCTTTGTATAGGACATTTAACACTTAACAACACCATTGAAGGGCCTGTCTAAGAAGGGTGAAAGTACTTGTGGAATGATTACTGTGATTTAGCCTTTTAGGAGCCAAAAGGGGAATTAACATCAGCATCGATACTACTTTTTTCAAATCTAGGAAAGAGTTACACCATTTTCTATAATTCACCATGTATCAGGATATAGGCAGTGCTTATATTGGAGGGTAGTAGTCTTTCTGTATGGGTATCAAAAGTTTAGGCCACGTGATAGGAATTACCTGACACACAATATCGAATTAGCTACAGTTGTCTATTCTTTACGCTGGTGGAGACATTATCTTTTTTGAGAGCATATTATTTATATTAACTAACCACAAAAGTCTCAAGTTTATCTTTACTCCTTGAGATCTCAATTTGAGACAGAAAATTTGGGTGGAGTACCTTTAATATTTTGACATTGATCTTTTCGGTATGCCTAGGAAATGCAACAAAGTGGATGATCTGTTGAGAAGGAGGACTCAGATATAGGAAGTTCAGGAGGCTATCAGTGAGTGGAAGCTTATGGATATATTCTCTAAGATTAATATATAGGTGAATAAAAAATAGGGGAAGATGTTTCATTATTCTATAGAGGTTACCTATACTCTATTGGATCAAGTTCGAATAAGTCATATATCAGATCCTAATGGCCTAGTACTATAGGAGAGTGTGTTAGGAGTGGACCCTAATCTTGGGTGGATTATAGGTGATGATGAGATCCTTAATTTCTAGGGACACATATGGGGGTCACCAGATATACGTGAGTAGTTGTTGCAAGATTTTCAGTCCTCATTTTGGGCATTTCATCCTGGTGTCACCAAGATTTTTTTGAGATATACACTATCATTATTGGTGGGCCAAGTATGAAGAGGTAAGTCACTAGTTTTTTGGGATATTTTCCACCTATCAGTATGTGAAGGTGTAGTATCAGCAACTATCTGTAATTTAACAGAAGGTACCCATTATTGAGTGGAAGTGGAATGATATCGTGATGGATTTCGTAATGGGTTTTCCGAGTTTTCCTCAAAGAAATTATTTAGTTTCAGTTGTTATCGATGTACTCTTGAAGGATTCACATTTCTTAATGATAAAAGAATCCTTCAGTTTTGATTATATTTGAAAGTTTTACATTTGAGAGATTGTGCACTTGCATGGGGTTCTACTCTCTATCATTTCAGACATGGACTCTCGTTTTACTTCTCAATTTTGGAAAATACTACAAAGGGGTTTGGGTACATATGTACAATTGATTATAGCTTACTATCCCCAAAAATTTGTCAATTTAGAGTGTATGATTTAGGTTTTGGAGGAAATACATAGAGCTTGTGTTCTGGATTTTGGGGGGTCTTGGGAGAGACACATACCCCTGGTATATTTTTTCTATAATAAAAGTTTTCAGGTGATGATTCAGTTGGAACTATATGAGTATTTTTATGATAGTCCATGAATATCACCCCCTATGTTGGCTTGAGGTAAAAGAGGTAGCTATGTTGGGATCTCGTCTTATCTAGGAAACCACTTAGAAAGTGGAGTTGATTCAGAAGAGGATGGATACTATATATTATCAAATAAATATTATGCTGATTGACGAAGATGACTTATAGTGTGTGAAGATTGAGGTCATGCTTTCATATGTGTCACAACAAGGATGGGACACAAGAGGATTAAGATATAGGGGAAACTTTCACTAAGATACATCAAGTTGTTTGAGGTTTTGGAAAGTGTCAGGATGGTTGCCTATCGATTGCTGTTACCTCAGAGGTACCAATATATTCATGACATCTTTTAGGTTTCTCAAATACAATGTTACTTTTCTGACTCATCTCATGTTTTCCAACCTGAGGAGGTTGATTGGGAGGTGGATTCATCCATTGAGGAGAACTCATATGGATTGTGGATTGTAGTATGAAGGTTTTCAATGGCCGATCTATTCCTCTATTATGGGTGTTATCTCAACACAGGTGAGTACGTTATGAGACATGGGAGAGGGATGCTGATGTATGTTCATAGTGGAAACAATTGTTTTTATGTTTTTTTATTCACCACCCTTGGAAGGGATATTAGGGTAAAAATTACATTATGGTGGAAGTTTGCAAGAACTCAAAATATCATTTAAGGTACGAATCTTTGTTTCGGGTAGTTTTTTAGGAAAATAAAGAAAGGTACAATTTTCTAGGTACACATAGTGTACTTTTGAGTACAGGTCATGTACCAGGTTGTTACGTGTAGTTGTGTAACCACCGAGCATGTGGTCATGTAGGTGACCTGCAAGACCGCCTATAGTGGGGGCCATTTGAGGAAAGTGCATGACATGTACATTTTATTAACATTCTGTGGAATTCTATTTTTAATTTATTATTCGGAGTGGGATCACATCTAATCTCCAAAAATACCTTCTTATTCTCATGTCTGATATAGGGGACCGATGTAAGACCGAAGATCTTCGAGCTCCTCTTCTTCATCCTTCGGATCTCTGATTGAGACACTGATAGGTGTGTTGTATTCCCACCAGTGATTTCTCTCTTCCTCTGAATCCCCTCTCCTGGATTCTTCTCCTATCATGGGTTATTCAACGTTGAACAGTTTTAACCTTTAGTATATCTACGTTGTTATATTCTGAAACAAGGACCAACATTTAAGAGTGTTCTTCGTATAACATCATGGTAGGAGGTGTTTTCCATTTTTTGATTTCATTTGGATTATATATGCTAAAAGTTATGAATACCCATTTTTCGGGTATTGCGTGTTATAGGATTTATCACTGTTTAATCCTTGTTAGGGTGTATTTGATTGATAACGGTGATATTGATTATTCATAAAGATTATTACCTTGATTATGGGTGTGTTTCCCATGTTTGACTGATTATGGACATTTAGTCTAGAATTCCTATTAGGCTTTCTTTGTTTTTCCATTCGTTGTGTGGTTCGGATGGAGTTAATTTTTATATGAGATGCATGTGATTCTCATTTTGAACATATAACCCAGGGGAATCTCACTGTGAGGGCTTCCCAAGGTAGGGTCATTTAATTATGAATTGTTGTTATGGTTGACTAGAGGTATTAACTATGAGAGTGGACATGTGGTCATAGACTAGAGGGTTTTTACCATGACAGCTACCCAGAGGGTCATTATTAAATGAATGTTGGACCATCGGGTATTGAATAAGGGAGCTTCTAGGGGGTCATTATATTATATTGTTTCTATGCATATCAAGGGATTATTGACCGTGAGAGATACCCAGGAGGTCTTTTGTAAATGTCTAGTGCTATGTTGGACCAAAGGGGTTAGACAGTGTGAGATTTCCTAGAAGGTCATTATTTATTTAATTGATGATATAATAAAAAAAATGGGTTAGACTGTGAGAACATTCACAGAGGGTTTCTTTTGAAGGCTTGATTGATTTGGACAAGTCTTCCAATTCAAAGAACAAACTTAGACTCGGTCTTACTTGATTGTTTAGATGGTATTTTAAGATATATGTTGTTATTATTATACAGGGGGATATAGAGTTTATGATATATCTAGAGGATACATTATTCATTGATTTAATAATTAATAAATGTTAATGGATGTAGTTGAAAACTATAATATTGATTACTTTTGAGAACACCTTTGTTCATTGCTTCAATTCTTCTTATTACCATATATATATATATATATATTCACTGACTCTTAGACATAGATATTTATGTGGTTTCCTACTAGGATTTGTATCACAACCTGTTTGAGTCATGCTTTTGGACCAAAACTGAATATATGATTACAAGTATAGATAAAGAAAATCACCCTTCTTCACTAAGTACTTGATTGCTATTGTAGCTAGAGGGTATGGGACCACGTTGATGCTTATAGTGCTATTGTAATTTACTATTTTATATACTTTGGTTTCATTATTTTATTTCTAGAATTATGACAATTTTGGTTGATTTCCTATATATAGGTGACATTATTTATTTATTTATATATATGTTGTGGTTGTTTATACTATTGGTCTTCCACTGTTTACTCTTATTGTATGGAATTACTGCTTCCACTACTATTTACTATTTGTTATTACCCTGTGTATAATCTACCAATGAGGGCATAGTATCCTCATTATTAGACATTGGCCCTAATTTTTAGTCGGAAGCCTCTAGTGTTAGGGGAAATGCAATTGAGGTAATGTGACCAATTGGGTATGGGGCACCTATGGGAAGCACTTGGAACCGGGATGTTACAATATTGTATCAGAGGGGTTTCTTTTCTATTTTGTCTTACTATTTTGATTCTATAGAAAGAGATATGAAGGAATAGTTAGTTGGTAATACGTTTGTTATTTGGATTAGCTAACCCTTGTAAAGGGAAACACCCAATTACTTTCAATATTGCAATTTTGTGTTTTTATAATTGTTATAGTTGATTTGATTTCATTTTTGGGTGATTAAAATTTTTTGTGCTATTATCATTGATATTATTGAGGTTCTGTTTCTATTGAAACCTGATGAGATGAGGGTTTTCCATCTCATGCATCATATAGGTACTCTATAGATATCACATATCATTCATTTTTTCCATTCCATTTAGGGTGCATTGCTGATTGCATTCTATTGTGATAGATGTTGTGTTATATATGCATGATGTTGAGATAGATTCCATGATAAAATACATTATATTTTGATAGGGTATTATAAATTGTAATGTTTTATTTGGTTTGATTCCAAATTTTGGTCCCTGAGGTGTTATGGCCCCTCTTGGATCAGAATATGGTGGATCATTTTTTATCATTAATTGGATTATTTCCAGTTATGATATGAATAAGGATGAAAAACATTGATTTGTGGGAGTATGGGCTATGACTAGTTGTAATGTTCTATTCCTTGGAAAATTATATGTTTTTAAGGGTTTTGGAGGAGTTTTAGAGGCCTATTGTTTGGAAGCCCAGACAACATGATGTGTGATATTATGAACAGATGCCATGTGTTCTTATATTCTAGAAGAACTAACTTTTCTTATGTACATGCCGTGTACTAGTATTATATGACATGCAGTGTTTATCAGTTTGACTCACTCAATGAGCAGAGACATGGGGTTGGGAATCTTTAGGTTGTACACACCGTGTCTAGATTGTACACTCTAGGTAGTTATCAACTGGGTATCCGGGCTTGTGATCAATGACACCGATGGATGAAAAAAAGCTTGTACACGCCATGTATATATTGTACACTCTGTGTATTTATGGACCATGTGTCTGACCATGTGACTAATGACATAGGTGTTAAGAACATAAGTATTACATGTTGTGTCTAGGGTGAACATGTCGTGTAGTTTTTCCCAGGAGAGAACCTTATAGTTTTAGACATATAGAGGAACCTAGAAAGGATGGAAAATTAGAGTACACACCATGTATTAGGAGGAACCTACCATGTGTATGGGTGTCACATGACCATGTTTGGTAGTGCCATACACCATGTTAAAAGCTTACAGGAACATGTTGCATAGGTGTTATACACACCATGTAACCTGATTTTTTAATACATGAATCCTTCTTCTCCTATAATATTTTTTAACTTATAAGTTGTTGTCCTTGATAATCTAGAATTGAGGTGTGCACTTGACCTTGAATTTTCATGCCACCAAGATTTCCTTCAGTTGTACAGCAGATATAGTGCAATGATCAAACATCATCAATGGTAGATCATGGACTACCAACAGATCCTCCTGTCATGCCCATTTTGGCATAGGATTTTATACCAGACGTAGGAGAGGATGCATAGTTTTGTGAAGGATTTTTGAGGATGTTACAAAACATTCAGGGAGTACCACATCATTCCTTGTCAATATAAGACATGACATGGTTGTTCCAGTAGTGTCATCCTCCCACATTTTTAGGGGATGGTGGACCACATGCTATAGTTTCATGGTTGGAGTCCATGCATGCTATCTTTGAGCATCTAAAGATGCCTCTGTTGAGAAGGGTGATGCTCACGATGTACATGATACGTGATACCACCAATAGATAGTGGGATGTTATCTCATTGGCAGGACATTATTGGGATATGTCCTGGGAAGTTTTTTATAGGACGTTGTATTATTAATTCTATTCTGATACATTGAGGGCCGATCGAGATCGAGAGTTATTCATTTAGAGTCAGGGGCATTTTCAGTGATGGATTACTCTTTTCTTTTTATAGGGCTTCAGATCTTCACACATTGTTTTGTGAGGTGACGATTTATCTATGGCTAGGAAGTTTGAGGATGGTCTCAGGTATGACATCTGATCGTAGGTAAATGTATTCTGGTTGACTTCAGTTACTACTATAGTGAACAAGGTGCTGATTACTGAGTGAAATCTAAGGGAGTTGAGAGAATCGGGCTAGGGTGGTTTAGCATCCAGGTCTGGAACTCCTTCAACAGATAGCAGGAAGTTTAGTAGGGAGATTTCACTTGATGTTTCATTAGGTAGCTAGGTGGTATACTAACAGTGCGGGAAGAGTGGTAATACAAGACCACATTGCCTGAAGGACCCATTAAAGTGTCTATATTGCGAAAATATGCGTCATCTTTATCATTTTCTAGGTGTTTTCACTAGCAGCGAGTGATAGTAGTTCTATTATAATGCCACATTTAGAAGTTGGACCGCAATTTTCCAGGGAACTGGAGCTCTTTAAGCCATTTTGGGAGTAGAGGTGGTCATGGACATTTAGTCAGGATACTTGTTTTTAGGGATAGCAGGGTGAATCAGCTCAGGGTAGTCAAGCAGGGTCATAGGGATGCAGTACATGTCAGACATTTGTAATGGAGTAGACCCAGATGGAGCAGGATCTCAAACCATCTATAGTTAGGGGTATGATTTTAGTTTCCTTAGTTTTAGCATCTATTATTTTTGATATAGGGGATTCCCATAGTTATATATCTGTTTCTTTTGTGGAGAAACATGATCTCTTTATTTTCACTTCTGAGGATGTTATGATTCTTAACACTCCATTGGGGATTAGGGTGACTAGTGTACGTTAGTGAAAATTGTGCCCTCTTGAGGATTGTAGGTGTCACCTCTTATGGATCATTTATTTCTTTTAGATGATTTAATTTGATGTCATTCTAGGAATGTAATTTTTAGTCTCCTTTCAGGACTTTGTTTAATTATATCATTGTAGTGTGATTTTCACATCACCAGAGATCGATTTTTTTCTACACAAGGGTGAATGAGATGTCCTGTGGAGCAGAGCTAGACTTGAGCATCATGTGTTTGGAGGAATCATAATCCATATTTCTAGTTTAAATCTAGATGATAGGGGGACTTCATCGATGGACTTTCCTCCAGTAGTGGATCATTTCATAGATGTCTTTCTATATGAATTTTCATGTTTACCTCTAGAGTGAGAGATAGATTTATCAGTTGTTATTATTCCAGGAGTGGCACTAGTGTCCATTACTTCTTATTGGATTGCTACACCAAAGTTACAGGAGCTATAAAAGAATGTTGAGTAGTTAAAGGAAATGGATTTCATCTAAACCAATACTTGTCCTTAGGGATTTCATGTACTTTTTTTGAATATGGTGGATGGTTCCCTTAGACTTTGTTTGGAATATCAAAAGTTGAACAGCTGACGGTCAAGAACCTATATCCCTTAACCAATATTAATGACCTATTCGATCATATTAGAGGATCCTGGGTGTTCTTGAATATGGAATTGAGATCAGGTTATCATCAGTCGCACGTTAGGCCATCAGATATACGTATTATAGCCTTTCAGAGCAGGTATGGACTATATTAGTATTTCGATTTTCTGTTCGGTCTCACAAACACGCTATAAGTTTTTACGAAACTAATGAACTAAGTGTTCCATCCATACTTGGATTGTTTTGTGGTAGTCTTCATGGTTGATATATTTGTGTCCTATCACACTCGACATAACTGTGCTACCTATCTTTAGATTGTTTTGAGTACACTTAGAGCACATCTGTTATATGCTATGCTCTCAAAATGACACTTCTAGATGGACCAGATTCACTTCATGGGTCATGTTATCTCAGATAAAAGAGTATTATTAGACTCGTAGAAAGTTAGATCAATAGTTTCTAGGGAGAATCTCAAGAACAAAATAGAGGTAAGAAGTTTTATGGGGTTGTCTCGTTACTATAGGCACTTTATATAGGACATTTTAACATTATAAACACCACTGATGGGCCTGACTAAGAAGAGTGAGAAGTACTTGTGGAAATATTCGTCTGATTCATCCTTTCAAGATCAAAAAGAGAAATTAACATCATCACCAATACTGATCTTTCATAGTCATTCAAGGCATACACTATTTACTATGATGCATCTGGTTTTAGGATAAGAGTAGTTCTTATTCAGGGAGAAGGAGTCACCGCGTACAAGTCTCGATAATTGAGGCCACATTTGAGGAATTACCTGATTCACGATCTCGAGTTAGTTATAGTTGTGCATGTTTTACATTATTGTAGACATTACCTTTTTGGAGATCATTTTGTGGTATTCAATTTCCAAAAAAGTATTATGTATTTCATTAATCTGTGATATATGAATCTGAGATAGCTAAGGTGGGTTGAGTACCTTCAGTATTTTGACTTTGAGCTTTCCTGCATGCCTGGGAAATGAAACATAGTGGATGATTAGTTGTGAAGAAGGGATAAAGTATAGGCATTTCAGGAGGACAATAGTAAGTGCAAGATTATGGAAATGTTATCTGTGATGCATTTGGAGGTGCATGACAGATAGGGGAAGACATTTCTTTCTTTTATAGTTGTTACCTCTACTCTACTAGATCAAGAAAAAATGAGGGATTTATATGATTTTGAAGGCATATTCCTATGGGAGTGTCTATCAGGAGAAGACCCTACTCCAGGGTGGAGAATATGCGATGATGAGATCTTGTGTTTCCAGGGACGTGTATTGGTGTCAGCAGACATATGGGAGGAGTTTAAGTGATATTTTCATTCCTCAGTTTGGGAAGTTCATCCTAGTATCACCAAGATGTATTGAGATCTACACGATTAGTATTGGTGGAAAGGTATAAAGAGGGATGTTTCTAGTTTTGTTATGAGATGTTCCACCTGTCAGCAAGTGAAGGTGGAGAATCATCGACCATTAAGTATTTTACATAAGATACCCATTCATGAGTTGAAGTGGAATGATGTCATGATGGATTAAATGATGGGTTTACCAAGTTCCCCTCAATGAAATTATATAATTTGTCTTTTTATTAACAGAATCACAATGGTTTCATGTTTTTTTTCAATCGAGGAAACTTTCATTGTTGGTGATCTTGGAAGTTTGTACATGCGAGAGATTGTATGTATTCGTGTGGTTATGTACTCTATCATTTTAGAAAATGTAGCTCATTTTTTCTAACATGTTTGTTAGGGACTACAGAGGGATATGGGTACCCAGGTAATTTTGAGTATAGATTACCATCCCTAGATAGATGTCAAGTCCGAGAATACGATTAAGGTTTTTGTGGACATGGTTCGAGCATGCATCCTAGATTTAGTGGGCTCTTGGGAGAGACACAGACCCCAAGGGGAGTTTTCCTATAATAAAAGCTTTTAGGTGACGATTTAGATGACACCATATAAGGAACTGTACAGTAGGTTTTGCCGATCACCCCTATATTTTCTGGAGGTAGGAGAGGAAACTATGTTGGGGCCTCGTCACGTCCAGGAGACCCCTGAGCAGGTGGAGTTGATTCGGAAGAGGTTGGATATTGCATAGTGTCAGAAGAATTATTATGCTTATTGACGGATATGACCTCTGGAGTTCAAGGTTGGAGATAAGGTTTCCTTATATGTCACACTGAGTTTGGGGCACATGAGGATTTGGAGGAAAATAAATCTTTCACTAAGATATTTTGGCTCGTTTTAGGTTTTAAAAATAGTTGGTTTTGTCGCCTATCTGTTGCAGTTACCTCACTGGTACTAGGCTATGCACAATTTCATTCACGTTTCTCAGCTACGGTGTTACTTTTCAGACACAACTCATGATTTCCAACCCGAGGAAGTTGATTTAGAGGTGGATTCATCCTTTGAGGAGCACCCTATATGGATTTTGGATTTTAGTTCAAAGGTTCTTTGTGGCATGCCTATTTCTCTGGTTTGGGTGCTATGGCAGCACGAGTGAGTACAAGACGAGACATGGGAGAGAGAGGCTGACATATGATCATAGTGGCCAGAGTTATTTGAATTGTCTTCTTTATCCACCCTTGGAAGGGACATTAGGGGATGTACTGCCTTAATGGGGGAAATTTGTTATAACCCAGATCATCATTTTATGTATGAAATTTTTTTGGATTATTTTGGAGGAAAAAGTAAGAAAGATAACTTTTTTCTATATGCATGTGTTGTTCGTTTGATTACATGCCATATACCTATTTATAACATGTATCCTTGTACTATCCATCTGACGGTCGTGCACATGGTCGTGTAGGTGACCTGGAAAACCTATTAAAGTGGGGGCTAGTTGAGGCTAGTACACAATGTTTAAATTTAATGAACTCACCAATTATTTTTATTATTTTTATTTATTAATCAGAGGTGGGTTGCATCTCATATATATAAATACCTTCTTCTTCCTATGTCTCGTATAAGAGATAGCCGTACGACTAAATATCATTGAGCTCCTCCCATTCCTCTATCTGAGATCCTGTTGAGATGTCGCTGGGTGTATTGGATTCCCACCAGTGAGTTGTCTCTTCCCTTAAATCCTATCTACATAAATCCTCTTCCCTAGTGGTTTATTCAAGGTTGAATGATTTTAACCTTTTTGGAGATCTACATTGTTCTAGGCCAATTATTGGTCCTACGGTTAATAGTGTTATTTGTTCAATATCATGGTTTGTGGTTTTTGCCTTTGTATGACAGTCTTTGGATTGTATATGCTAAAATTGGTAAATAACCATGTTTTGGGTATTGCATGTTTTGGAATTTAACCACGTTTAAGACCTATTTTGGTGTTTTTTATTAAGAAAGGATTTATTGATTATTCCTAAAGTTTATTACATTAATTTTATGTGTGCTTCTCATGTTTTATTGATTATGGTCGTTTTTTCTAGAATTCCTATTAGGCTTGCTTGGTTTTCCATGACTCATGTTGTTCAGATAGAGTTGTTGTTTATATAAGATGCATGTGATTCAAATTGTGAAAGTATGACCAAAGGGGATTTAAATTTATGATATTCCTGATGTAGGGTCATTTAATTATGAATTCTTATTATGGTTGACAAGAGGTATTGACTATGAGTGTTTTCGGGTGTTCATAGAATAGAGGGGTTAAATCGTGAGAGCTACCCAGAGGGTTTTTACTAAATGAATTTTGGACCATAGGGAATTGACTGTGAGAGCTTCTAGGGGGTCATTATATTATATTTTCTCTATGGAGGACCAAGTGGGTATTGACCATGAAAGCTAACTAGGTGGTTGTTTTTAAATGACTAGCATTATGTGGGACCAAATGGGATTGACTGTATGAGCTTTCCTAGAGGGTCATTATTTATTTAATTGATGATATGTTAAATTAAAGGGTTCAGACTATTAGAACATTCCCAGAGGGTTGCTTTTTAATTTTTTATTGATTGTGTTGAGTCTTCCATGCCAAAGCACAAGCTTGGACTCGGTCTTACTTGATTGTTGAGACGGTCTTTTGAGAATTATGTGGTTATTATTATACAAGGGGATATAAATATTAGGACAGATCCTAAGGATACATTATTCAATGATTGATTAATTAATAACTATATTTTAATGTAATTGAAAACTATTAGATTGTTTACTTTTGGGTACTCCTTAGTTCATTGCTTTATTTTTTCATATTAACTGCAATATATATTCACAGATTGTTTGGAACAAATATTTTGGTGGCTTCCTAATAGGATTCATCTCACACCCTATTTGGGTCAACCTTTTGGACCCAAATAGATTATATGTTTGTATGTATAGATAGGGGATATCACTCTTCCTCATTAGGTACATGATAATTGTGGGAGATAGAGATCATGGGACCAATCTAGGGCTTGTGATGCTGTTAGAGTTTACTATTTTCTAAAATTGAGTTTAAGTATTGTGTTTCCATCATTGGGAATTATTTGGATTATTTACTAGATATTCTTTAAATGAATAATTTATTTATATATATGTTTTAGTTGTTTATTCTATCAGTCTTCCGCAGTTTACCTCTGATGTATGGTTTTACAGATTCTGCTACTATTTATTATTTTTTATTCCACTATGTATAATATTCCAATGAGGGAATAGTTTCCACGTTATCACTCCTTGTCCCTCCCTACTAGTTGGATGCCTCTGGAATTTGGGTAAATTCTCTTGAGGTCATATGACCAACCGGGTTCTGGGAACTTATGGGCGGCAACCGAAACTAGGACGTTAAAAGGGGTATGCCATTTTTTCAACATTATTATGAATTCATAATATATAAGGATAATTTATCTTTATTTTGGTCTATTATTAAATTATAAATAATATTCAATAAATTCCTAATGGTGTCCATCTGAGTTGTGACATCGTCCCCATTCATGTTTTTCAGCAATTAATTTATTTTGTTATTCTTATTTTAGGGTAGAGTTTTGAATTCTAGATGGACATATTGTCTACTTTCTTTATAATTTATGAATCTAAAATCGTTTTAGGTACATATGAAATACCCGAAGGATAACATACATGGTTATAATATTTTACTTGACAATTTTTATATGCCTAATGTAACAGGAAACAAATGTATTTTGATGATAAATTCAATGATGTGGTCCCTATGGATTCATAAAAAAGAAAAAGTTTTCCTAATTCAAGGATAAAATATTTTCTTGAATATATATTTATATAAATGATCATACTTTTAATTATTAGTAAAAACAATAATTAGTATTTTCCTGGGTATCTAAATATTTGGTTCAACGTAATTTTTAAATTATTAATTTTTTAAGTTCAACATAATTTATAAAAAATAATAACAATCAAATATAAATTATTTTGAATATAGATAATTTTGATTATAAATAATTAATATTATATTGAATTAATATTTTAATAAATAATTTATAAATAATTTTTAATTTATAAAAATTTTATTAATAATTGTTTTGAGTGAAAAATTTTGAATTAAAATTTTGATTATCGTGAATTAATAATTTTAATGTAATAAATTATATAACTAATATGTATTATCATTATTTTTTTTTCAAAATTTCAAAAAATTTATTAACATATATTTTTAGTTTTATGTATATATATTTATATTAAATTGATATTATTATTCTGGTTAATGATAAATTTTTAATTCCCTTGGAATATAATTCACATTAATAGGTTGTAATAGCTTCCCAATATAATGATAACATAAATATTCCATAAATATATTCTTAAATAAATGTATTATATAGTCTGGATACATTAATCTTACCTGAAATATCTGATGGTTGACTATATGGTGATGGAGACTCATATAAAGTTGATATATCTTCTCATGAAGTTCACATTAGATGATCTCTAAGAAGAATGGTCCTAAGAAAAACACATTAATAGTAATTCGAAATGAATTATGTATTATTTGTTATTACTATATGGAATAATATTTATTGTCACTAATATTATATTATTCGGTTTGTCTTATTGCTTTATATTTTATAAAATCATGATTATTTTTGATTTATGTATATTTTATAAAGTGCCTCTCTTGAGATTTATGACTTTATGAAAATTCATTTGTTCATATTTTAAAACCATTCAATTGTTTTGAATTTTTTCATAAAAAATTTTATGTGTTCAGCATAATCATTTTTTTTAAATATCTTTAAAATTATTCAAACACTTGGCATGGACATAGGTTACATGCCAACTATTTTTGAATCACCTGATTGGCTTTTAGAAAGGGGTGTTAATTTTTTGAAAGTGTATTTAATGGTGGTTTCATTTTAACGATGGGTTTGTGATGTTTTGAATAAAAATTTGTAAAATGTATAGGGTTTTCATTAATTTTAAATGATTTAGACTATCGGTTCCTGGTGTTTCCTTGAATTCATTAAAAATGAATTTTGGTTTTGTGAAAGAATTCTTGGAATTGATTGTTTTATTTTAAAAATGTGGTGTTATTTTAAAGAGGAACTTGGGTAAATGATTGGTTTCATTAATGGGATTTAGAATGATATTTTATAAATATTATTCATTGGACATTTGAAATTTAGTTTCTCCATTATACTCTATGTTTATATTCTTATATAATTATGAAATGCCATAAATTATATAGGGAAGACAAGTAGATTGATAATGACACCATGGAAAGGGAAAGAAACTGACTCTATCAAACACATTGGATATCCATAATGACTTCACTCATGCCAAAGGTGAATTATGGTTTAACCCCATTTAAAATCCTAAACCAACTTTCCATCCAACATCAATTTCATGGTTTAAATTCATGGGTCACTTGTTAGGTAAGCTTATTTATTTATTTACCCTCTAAGGGATGAAATTGATTATTAATATGTAATTCTTGATGCTTATTCATGGATGTGAAAATGGCCTCCTTTTGTGGGGGTGTTAGAGCTGACATGTGATTTACTAATTATGTTATATTTATTCATGTGATGATCATTGGAATATTATTCTCACTTCCACTTATTGGACTTCATGGGAACCCCATGAATTAAGAAATAGCTCTATATGTATACTACCCTAGTTTTCTCTCACAGTATCTAATTTCTCCAAGTTGAGTGGTTTTCATAGTCTACAAAAGTTTCCCAAATGAGTAATTTGTGGGTATGTCTGGAGAACTTAATATTTTTTTAAGGATTTCTCATAGGATGAATATTTTTAATGGTATTTCAATAATTTAAAGGATTATATTGCAGTTATTTTTTCCCTTATAAAATGTATATAACAATTCATATTGTTCTCATATTGGTTTCTAATGAAGGTTTATTCCCAAAAAAATGTATTTCATGATTAAATTCCTTCATAGATATTCTAAGGAAGAGATCTACATAGACCAACTGGAAGGATTCATTATAAATACAATAAAAGGTTCAATTCCTGTCTCAATGGAGTTTTTATGGGCCTAAGTAGGCTCCAATAGAGTGTAACTAGAATTTTAATTCTTTGAAGGTAGAATTAATATTCATGTAGTGTAATGTAAATAATTTCTAACATATGATGGTTTATTATGATGAGTGTTTCGTTATTTTACTTCTATATGTGTTTGGATTTATCTTAGTTGGATTAATGATGGAGAGGTTGGACGAGCTACAGATCGATTTATCTAGAAGATCTCAAATGAAGGACCTTGGTTCTTGAAAGTTGATATTAGGGGAAAATATTGAACAAGATATAATGTATATAACATTATTAGACTTGGTTAATTTTTATATCAATGTTTTTTGTATTTATTTATTAAAACATTAATATTACCAAAAAAATTAGGATAGATATGAATAATGAATGGATGGATGCCAATTGTTTGGAAAAGAGTATGAAGATGGAGTGAAAGTGTTCATCATGTTTAAAAAATATCATTAATATGGACCTTCTTAACTACATTTTATTTGTTTACAATATTGCTATTCAAGGAAAATTATTCCAGAGGAGTTAGAAGAATACATGATCTATTACAAAATAGATTGAAGTTATAAATTATAGAATCAACATGGGGAAAAAGAGATTGTAGTTAGTGGTTGGTATAATACCACATTTTATGGATCATATCATATGATTAAATGTGTAGACAATGAAGAAGACTGTATCTAGGATGTTATTACACATGTGAATTATGATGAATATCTTATTGAGAAAATGATAATGATAGTTAAAGATGAAATTCATGATTACCCAAATTTTTTTCATAATGAGGTGTGGTAAGATTCCACTATATACTGGTTGCACTAATTAAACAACATTGTTAGTTTTAATAATGATGTATAGTTTCAAAGCTAGATATGGAAGGAGTGATTCCAGTTTTATAGAACTACATATTAACATGAATGTAATGCTCCTAGAAGATAATGGGCTCATGAGCCAATAATATGAAGCCAAAAAAATGATTTGTTCGATTGGTATGATCTATGAAAGAATACATTCCTAACTGAATAACTATACTTTGTTTATCCAGGACCACAAATTACTTCCATAATGACAAAAGTTTAATTCTTTTCAATATAAGGAATATGAATTTGATCCTACGAAATTTGTATGGTACTTTCCTATCATTCCAACGATTATGTGCCTATACGGAAGTAAGGAGACTGTATATAAGTTTACATGCCACACAGACATAAGAATTAATTATGAGAAATGATGTCACCTGAAATACTCCCCTAAGTAAAATAGAATTGATCATGAGTATCCAAAACTGGGAAATGAATCAAGAATCCTTCTTATTACATTTTCTAAAGATAGAGTGAATATTTTTAAAAAACAATTATCACTCACGGTACATGGATGATTATGTCGGTAAATTATTTCTTGTCCTTATGGTTATGCATAAAATAAAAATAAATTATGTTTTTTATGTTTATATCAGGACTAAAACATATGGGTAATGATATTAATGTTTATTTGGATCCTTTTATCGTGGATTTGAAATTATTTTGGGATTTAGGTGTTATGTTTTATGATGATTACAATAATGAATATTTCACATTGAGAGACATATTGTATGGGATAATATATGACTTTACTGCTTGTGGAAATTTTTTAGGATATAGAAATAAAGGAACTCAAGGGAGACCCATCAGCAGATAAGGTACATCATCGATTGGGTTGAAACATTCATCTAAAATAATGTTTCTAGGAAATCCCGGATTTCTACCCCACTGAAATAAGTACTAATTTTTTACTAAGTCATTCATTGGATGTTTAAAATAATTTACAATATATTTTCCAATACCAAGAGATCAACTATTTGATAATGTAAAATATGTGGACACTGCTTTTGGTAAATTATTTTTGAAAAACCTTACGAAATCCAGTTGAAAAAGAGATTAGTTTCTATGAATTACCACACTAGAATTGTTTGTACACCAGGAATTTTCTTATTGTTATGAATGATGAAAAAATGAATGTGATAGTGTTTCTAAACATTTTTAAATGCAACAAACAAAACAATGGATAGAATTATGTATAGTTTGGACATGGTTTCCATGGAAATATGAGAAGAGTTGGCATCAGTGAAGGGTGAAAAAAGAAATTTTCTTCCTAAAGTTTCATACAACATTTCTTGACTTGAGAGATATCATTTTTCTACTTCTTGAATTTCATAAATGTTCTAGAGGGGTATTCATAGAATATCAAGAAAATTGTGTTAATGAATTATTTAATGTTAATAGTTTTAAAATAAAATGAAATCCATGTTTTGATGAAAGATCTAATTACAACAGCTTTAAATTGAATTTATCCCAATAATGTCCATCATACATTAACTAAGATCAATTTCTTCTTCAAAGCTATATGCAGAAAAGTTATTGACCGGGAGAAATTGATGACTATTAAAAGTGAAATTTACATTATATTATATGAATTGGAAATATTATTCCTACCAACAAACTTTTATATGATGGTTCATTTTATGGATCCCCTGGTGATAGAGATTGGAATATGTGGTCATTTACAAAATAGATAGATGTATCCCACTGAATGGTATTTGATGATTTTGAAAGGGTATGTTGAAATCGAAGACATTTATAGGTACGTATTTTATAGAGATATATTATTAAGGAAGGTGTTGAATTTTTTACGAAATGCTATTTCGGTGTAGAAATAATTGTTCTCTCGAAATCTTATCAGATTGGGTGGCTTGTGAGTGAATATATTTCTGGAAGAGATTTTGTCATAATAAATATTAGAGATTGGGAGTAGGACAACCGTTAATTTTATCATAATAGTTTAGATGATTCCCCATATGTTGAAACCGACAGTGAAATTATTAGGAATTTCTATCCATCAATGGTGGAGATATGAATATCAAACAAAAACAATAAACAATTTATAAGATTGTTTTAGGACCATATTTTTAAGGGTTCATATGAAAATCCAAATTCAATTTCAGAATGACTTCGATGACTAGCAAGAGGACCAACTGTGTAATAATTACCTCACAATGGTTATACAATTATTTTTTATATGTTCCATCAAAATGAGAATGATGGGGATAGTACCACGAAAAAGAGTGGAGTTACACTTATAGAAAAAGAAAATCATGTTTCCGATGATTTGGAATGAAATCCAATTTATGTGAGTATTTCATACATGGAAATCATCAAACAAATATGGGAGTTTGATTATACAACATTCCAAGTGCCGATTTTTCAATGAAATTGGGTCGATAATACGATTTTTGATATAATAGATGAATTTATATCCATTAAAGTTGATTTCATTTAAGAAGGGTACAAATAAGGACAAGTTATAATGGAATCAAAGGAAGTACATGTAGGTTATGTTATTGATATTGAAAACTAAAAGTGGTCAGTTGTTTTGTTATTGACCAAAACCAGTGAAGGGTTATATAAAAATTCAACCAAGGTTGACCCTTTCATTGGGATATTGTAATCATTTTCCAAAGGTCCCAAAGTAGACAACTATTTTATGTCATAGGAGACCATAATTATGGGATTTCGATAGTCAATATAGGGTTTCAATCCATTCAATGTTAAATAATATTTTTCAATAATAAGATAATTTTTTTCTAATAAATAATATGTCACCTCATATTATTATCCATTTTCTGTTGTTTTCTTCTAATATAAATTAAATTATAACCCACTTCTATATATAATGACATCCGTACGTGCTGGTGCTCCCAATCCTGAGGCATAAATGGTTTCCCAACCTACTGATGCTCATGGTGAAGAGGAACAATGACCTTATGTACATGCAGGTGGTCCCATTCCTGAGAAACAATAGGTTTCTCATCCAGTTTCTACTCCAGGGTGGAGGTACAGTGACCATTTAATATAATGATGCTAGTATTCTATAGGAACATATTGAAGATATTGAATTCGAGGAAATGGTAGGTGATGATGGACTGAGGATGAAAAAAATATGTGTATCCTATATTGACGGTGTTAGAAAAAATCATTAACGTGAATGTCAAAGGCATCAAATATGTGGTCGAATAGAATATGTGGGACTATAATGTTAACCCTAACAAGGCCATGCTTAGTAGTAACATTGTAATTTTCAATCAGAAATGTGTTCCAGTTGATATAGATTCATCGAACCGTGATGTTCCCATGCTTATGACACTGATGTCAAAACACATTAAAGTAACATTATGATATCATTTCATTATTTTACTAAAAAATAAAATAATGAATATTTGAATTACTCATCATCATCCATTACAGAGTGCATTTTGAGTAGATTAATCCCACATGAAATATGAATTAAGGAATGATGGGAGGATTTGTATATGATTTCACGAAATTTTAACTAGACATAATCATAATAATGATGAAAGGAAAATAAACATGCACCCACATCTTATCTATGAACACATAATAACATATCAAATGTGGGATGTGTTTAATGGTTGTCATGTAGAGGTGTCTTTTTATGTACGTTGTGGAAATTAAAACATTGTTTGATGATATGTGTATTCATCAATTTGATTTATTTTCTTTATTTATGAAATAAAAATTGGGTGCTAGAAATAATTATCAAGAATCACAACCAATATACCTTTATCATAAATCAAGTATGGGATATTATTTATTTAAAAAATGATACATATTTTAAATATATCATAATACTTTTATGTGACATGGAAAAACAACATAATTATGTTTATCTTTTTATATAACTATTTATGCCACCAAATCAAAATCCACTTCCAGCACACACCATGCGCTATGAAAGTAGGAACATGTAAATAATGACGAGACACTAAAAGATGAAAATAGAAAAAAAAAACATTTGGGAAACATGTGTACGTATTACATAATAAAAATATGTTTTTCTTTAGATAACTATTACATAAAATTGATCACTTATTTTACTATGTTTTTTATCTTACATAGTCATAGGAATCAGAAACACCTTTAATTGTTGAACACATAATATTGATGTCCTTGAAGTAGAAAGAACAATATGGCTACATTAAAGGTGCGGGTTTTGGAGCGAAATGTTACACCCCGATATTTTATGAGAAATGTTATTTTTAATTTCATTTATGTCTTGTGTTGTATGATACACCAAGATCATCATGCACTATATGCAGCACCGTATTATCTTGTAGTATACACAACCCTATTCTTGGCATGTGTTGCATGCAAGAGCAACCTTCCTTGATAGCGTGTGTTGTACGCAATACTGAGTTTCACTAAACACAGATATATTGTTATAATATTATTATGAACTATCCATTATTAATAGTAAAAACTACATTTTTAACTTTATGACATTATAATTCATCTTATAAATATTATAGAACTTGTTATGAGAACAAAATAATTTTTTGAGGTAAAATAAGTATTTTCCAAAAAATACAGTTTTACAACCTTTTGATGTTGCACCCACTTTAAGTCTAGTTTTGACATGTATATAAGTTCAATTAGAAAAATAAAACTTCTTACTTGTAATCAGGATATTAAAATTTACTTTGAATAAATTTTTGATATTATTCTGATAACCTTCATATTTTGATTAATAGTAAAATACACTAAATATTAATTAAAAACAAATTTTTTTGATCGAGATAATTTATATGGTTAAATTAGAATATTTAATGGTTTAAAATTATAAATAGAATATATTTTTACCATTTAATATAATTTAAGTAGTTATCATTAATTTTAAATTGAATTCATAGGTAGAAACATTTCAATATTTTACAACATTTTAACTTTTAAAACCCATTTTCTCACCAGCAAGAATAATTTTGAATTAATTAATGCAACTTTTATATTTTAAATTTTGAAAAATGGATTCCATATTTGGATTTAGTGTGTTCAAATTAGGTTAATAGTCTATTTGATTAAGATTATGAATAGTAACTACTTTAATTTTTATTTACAATAGTTAAAGGTAAATTAGGTAATTAATGGTAAAAATAAGATTATAAAAGTACCCTAACACCTGAGAAAATTCTATTGAATTAAGAAAAGTCGACCCATATCACCTAAGGGTCGTAATAGATTCATTTCATGTACTTCTGACCATGAAAATTATATAATTATTATTAAAACCAAAGAAAGGGACAACATGTCACTCTCTTATATCTTATAAGTATAATAATTTTAATTTAGTGATAAACTTTATAAAAAGTAGAACATGAATAGTCTCCAGAAAGATAATAAAATTATATACATCATTAGAATTTATTTAGAATTTTTAGGGATTATGTAATTATCATTAATGATGACACAATAGTTATATAGAAATTACTTTATTGATTGAAATATCAAATAAATGGTTTTAAAATATTAAAATAAATATTATATGAACTAATTAATGTTCTCCACAAATTTAATAGATTAATATGACATGTTAGTATTATATTAAAAATTTGGGTTCGAATATATCCTCTATGTGGAATTTATTTAAATTCAAATAAACGAATAGTGTCAAAATTGACACTATTATTGTTTTATAAAAATAACATATTATAAAATTGTTTAAAAATCACAAAAATATTTAAAAATTATAAATTGAAATTTATATGGTATAAAATATCATAAAGTATACAATTATAGACAATTCACGACACAAGTTATTATTTAGAACAATTTAAAATTTAGAATATAATTACGACAAAAAAATAAATAGATTAAATAAGGAAAAATCAAGTTGATAAGGTTTAAAATAAATTTCCAACATGTCTAACTTTTATTGGTTGATGATATTTCAACCCTATCTCATATAATCTTCGTATTTGAGTCATTTTGGAAGTTTTTATGTGGGTTTTGAGTTTTTATTAAATTAATATATTTGAGGTTTCCAAAGGTGCGCCTCTCCTCCCTTATAAAAGGGCACCTCCCCCCTCTCCTCTTCACAAAACATTGAGCCTTCAAGCTCGGCCGACCCCTACCAATTTCACTTATCCACTTCCATAGAAACCTACTAGAGTTACTGGTATTCTTCAAAGACTAACTTTAGTGCTTTAAGAGGAGGTTAAGATAAGGTGCGTAGATGAAGAGGTAATCTCTTCTACTAATTAATTCAAGTTTATATATTCTTCTACTTATTCTTATTTAGTTGTTTCATTATAAAGTAATAACATAAGTATAAATAATATTATTATATGTTATTATAAATATTAAAAACTCCATTTTCGTCTTCTATACATCCTACAGAAAATGAAATCACCGCGCGTGCGTACGTACAGAATACCATCTCCACGCTGTGGTGTAATCTGGTTTTCCACCACCACCTTACTTGGATGGGTAAAATGGTGTAATGAATAACTATATAAGGTTATTATAACATCCTACAGATTGTGATATATTATATCATCCACTTCTATTCCATTCAATAATTATGGGAACGATATCACCACTCGTGCATACGTATGGATTACCGTCTCCACGACGTGATGAGATTCATTCTCCATGTAAACCATTCAAAAATAATTATAACCTATATATAATGAATAATAATGATATATATGACAAAATAATTCTACTGGATTTATGTTTGTGTGTATATATATATATCATATACTTACTTCCATTCAAGTCAATAAGGAAAGGAAAACAACGTTTATACATACATACGACCAACCATCTCCATGAACGGTGTGTTTCCTTTCATTTATCTATCTATTATATATATATATTCAATATATATGATATATAAATCATGTTTTAAAATCATGATATAATTAATAATAATATAAATAACAACAAGTCAAAACACGTACGATAAATGAAACCATTTTACCCAAAATGCTGCTTTAACATCGAATTGACAAAAGAACAGTTAATATAATGTCATAAGTGAATCATATATGATATAATAAATATTATTATGGTTCTTATAAAGGTTAATAATATTTTTAAACCCACTATACATGAGTTTAGCACACGTACAGAATAAATTGGGCCAAAGGTAAGGGATAATTTTGCAATTTCATTTTTATCCGAGATTGCTTATACGTAAGTATTTACTAGGGTTATATTTTTCATCCATGTCCGTAAAAATGTTTTTAATAAAGTGTTTAATATTCTTCCATGTATTTTTAATGTCATGTTTACCCCTCTTTTAATTTTACATTGTTTTATGAAAATAATCTTTCTTTTGTTTACCATACGATGAACTTTTTGACTTTTCCGTTAAATGTATGAGGAGAACATTTTTTTTAAATTATACGGCATGAACAGATTTTTATGGTTTCATAATGCCTTATTTTTAGGAAGATTACTCTAAAATATTTCATTATTATTTTCAACAAAATCATTTTGTTTTAAAATTTAATGTCATTTTGTGAAAAGAAAATGAATTTTGAAGAGGAAATGATATTTTCCTCAAGAATTCATTTCAAGTGTTTTATCAAAACCATTTTACATCTAAGATGATATTAAATAGTATGATTTTGTTTCAAGTATAATGTTTCTGTTATTACCATGGTTTGAATCTTCTTATGATGAAATGGCATCCATTTTTTTTATATGGATTATGTTATGATGGGATGATGTTTATGAAACCCATTTTATTTATTGGGTTATGATGAATTATTTATGTTTATTTTGAGGCACAACTAAGAATGATTTCATTATGAGATGGGTGGAACCTATATCTCCCTCTAATTCATTGGGTAAATATTTATATCTAATGAGATAGACATGGCTAGAACATAAAGTTAATCTAGTTTAGTGATACAGGACTAGAATGAGGAGCGAACTTGATTCAGTAAGGGACTTTTTCCACAATTATGGTCTTGGTATCAATGACTTGGCTATTATGGAAATCATATCATGTTATTAAAGGTTGACACGAATAAATATTTTATTCCCATTCTATTTTATCATGATTAATGTTCCTTTATGATCTATGCTTTATGTACTCCACGATTTATTTCACAACTCAAGATCTTGATGTTTAAACATTATGTTCATCTTTATATGTTCAAATGTATATGGTTTGTTTTATTTTCTCCATGTTTAACCTTACTGAGCATTTGGGCTCACTATTTATTTGTTTTCTTTTCCCTATGACATAATGAAAGCCTTTAGGAAAGAAAATAAAATTGGATGATCTTTATGGGATATGCTGAAGTTCATTTACCCTGATTAGAATATTATGTTTCGGGTTTCCAAAGACACTAAACTATTACGATCCTTGGGTGTCATTTTTTTGTTATGTATTAAGTATTCCAAAAATGTAATGTAATGTCCATTTACGTCATGCTTGGGTCGCTATAGTTGGTATTAGAGGAGTGGTTTAGTTAACCTTTGAAAACTAGGATGCGAAAACTTTAGTGAAATCCCTAGAGATATTTCTATGGTATGCCTAGGGATGTCTCTAAGGTTAAGTATAAGTATAGATTATAGTCCTAGAATTATGGTAACTATCATATAATTAAACCTATGATGTTATATATTGAAGTTACTCCCCCTTTATTATGTTGTTTTCCTGGCATGATTTTTGCCTCTCACGCTATTCTATTTTTGTTTTAGACGATGGCTGGAACCCGAATGAACCGTGTTGATCAATGTAATGTACAATGAAATTATTTTACTCCTAAACAAACCAATGTTATGGGAGATGGAGTGAA
Source organism: Viscum album (assembly GCA_963277665.1). Classification (NCBI taxonomy): domain Eukaryota; kingdom Viridiplantae; phylum Streptophyta; class Magnoliopsida; order Santalales; family Viscaceae; genus Viscum; species Viscum album. Next base: position 1,784,502,877 of record OY728131.1, on the reverse strand, counting down.
AAATATTATTGTTATACCTACACAATCTATGAATCATTCTGGACTTCCAAATGTGCAGAGAAATGAATAATATTCTATTGAGTTTTTCATTAGGCAACGTCCACCTTATTTCAGTGCGTCTTCTAATCCACTTGTTTCTAAACAATGGATTAGTAACATTGAAAATATATTTTTGATACTTTGATGTTCAGAGCATAAAAAATTCATTTTGGATGTTTAAAAGTTAGAAGGTGAAGCAGACGAGTGGTGGACTCTACTTAAAAATACAAGTCCCCAAGATGAAATTGAATCCATGGAATGGGATGAGTTAAAGAACATGTTTTTCAATAATTACTTCCCTCGCATTCTTCAAAAAATGATGGAAAATGAGTTACTTGAGCTTAATCAAAAGTATGATGAATCTGTTGGTATATACAAAGTGAATTTTACAGGGCTTGAAAGGTATGCATCTGGATTTATCATCCAACCTGAAAGTAATGTTGATCGATTCTTCAATGGAATAAAACCAAGTCATAGAAGGGAATTAACAATAAGAGAGTTTAGTAGCTATGAATAAATTTTGTATTGTGCTATCATGGTAGAACTGGAAGTTGGTGTTACATATCAATCTCAAGGTTTTGATAAGAAAAGAAAGATGAAGTTCAAGGAAAAATATCTAAAAAATGGTGAAAAGAAAATGATTGTTTCGTTATGCTAAAATTGTGGAAAGAAGTATAGTGGATATTGTCTTAAAGGGACCAGAAAATGTTTTATGTGTGGAAAAGAAGGTCATCAAGAAATTGAGTGTTTGTAGGGTCCCTAAATATCCGCAAAGGGGATTCTACCCAAATCCCCCAAAGAATTGGGGAAAAGAATAATTAAAAATCATAGGGATAGAATCAGGACTGGTCCGTGGACCGGTCCCATAAAAATACAATGTGGCTAGGCCCCGAGAAGCACCCCCTTCATGAACAATCATCATTCAAGAAATGGAGGCGGAGATCCTCCGCAGTCTCGAGGCAGTATGGGCGCTGATCCAGTTCACCGTCGTGAACTACCCCAACCGCGAACTGCATCGACCGTTTCAATCCATATCTACTGTCATTCACAGAATGGAGGCGGAGACCTCTGCAGCCACAAAGCACTCTCGGTGTTCGGTTCATGGGGGGAGAGAAGTTCTCAATACCCACCGTGAATTATGGATTGACCATGTCAGCTATAAACCAGGTATTCGGTCATGGGCCTTCGCAAAAGGTGCTGCATGACCATAGATACATCCCTTTCCCAACTCTATAAAAGTAGACCGAGGGGGGAGGAGAAGGAGGTCGGAGATTTGAGGATTCAGATTCAGAAGATTCGAAGGTAGAGGAAGAGAAGAGCGATCAGACTCTGGTGGCAGGATTTCGAAGGAAGGCTTTGGATTTCGCAAATAGCGAAGTTCCAGTTCGCGAACCAGAGTAGGTATAAACCTGGGAACAAACTAATAAGGAACCAAAAACGCATAATAATTTGGTGAACTAAGAACTCAAAATAACATAAAAAATTAAGACTATGAACCATAGCCCATCCACGGATGCACTCCCCGTGGACCAAGGAGTTCATGTCTCTTTTCCGATCCGTCGCACCGCGTAGCACCCTCCTACACGGGCGAAGCCTCGACCAATGAACCCCCGCTCAGTGCCGCCCTGGGCTGCCACCACTCACGTGGAACTCTCCATGGACCACCCTAGTGCGCGGACCGAACACGAAGCCGTGAAACACCTTGGATTACAGAATGCTCGCCAGACTGCGAACCACCCTGGTTTGCGGGATGCCAATTAGTCGCGGACCCTCCTGGTTCGCAGGCGGCCTCTTAGTCCGTGGACCCTCCTGGTTCGCGGATGGCCTCTTAGTCCACGGACCCTCCTGGTTCGCAGATGGCCTCCTGGTCTGTGGACCACCCTGATTCGCGGATGGCCCCTCCAGCCACGTAGCACTTCCCTGCGCGGACACCAAAACATTCAGAGTATCTATTCCCCAAGCAAGATATAATCCCTCCAATCTGGCCCGATCCCCGATGACTCCTTCACTGGCCTACTCATTGGCATCGAGCTGAGGCCGCCACCAGATCCGTGTGGTGTAACCCTCAGGCACATCATTGCACCGTTTTGAGTTTACATACCCACAGTAAATAGAGGAAAAGGGGGTGCCCCGACCCTTGAACAGATTTCTGAAGCATTCCTGGGTTCACATCCCCACGGTAATGTGCAGTCTGATCTCGGGAGTCCCTTTTCTGCCCCACTACTTTCCAAGGGCTTCTCGGGGTGGTAAAATACCCATCAGAAGGGAGCCCTCATGCACTGTAAGAGAGGAGATGGGGACATGAGCTCCCTCTTTCCCTCTCCCGCTACGCTTTATCATTATGGGCCTCATCAGAGTGTGAGCCCCAGTCCACGTCTTGGGCCTCCCTCACGCGTAAGCCCCACTCCACTTCTCACGGACTCACCTTTCGTGATGTGATTCTCTGGTCCTTGTTTCCTCTTGTTTCTCATACCGATCATGACTCACATAGGCTTAGAGTAAGCATCAACCATGAAATCCATTTATGGGACTCCTCATAGTGTAAGCCCCCAATCCACCTTATGGGCCTCCTCAGAGTGTAAGCCCCAATCCAACATAACGGGCCGCCCCAGAGCATATGTCCCAAGACAATACGAACTACGTGGACTTTGATCCCTGTCTCCTAGGCAAGGTACGTAGGAAGCCTCTCCGAGGATCAAGCCCAGTAATGGGTCATTCTGACCCCATTTCACGTCGGTGTACCCACATCTTGGGCCTCCTCAATGTGTAAGCCCCAATCCACATCTTGGGTTCCCTCAGAGCATAATCCCCACACTAATACGAACTACAAGGACATTGATTCCCTACCGCAGGGATACGTAGGAAGCCTCCCTGTGGTTCATGCCCGATCACAACCGGACTCATGGGTCCACCTTCACGTCGGTTCTCTGACACTCCTGATTCGAACTACGTGGGATTTGATCCATGTATCCTAGGTAGGGTACGTAGGAAGCCTCCCCGAGGTTCTAGTCCAACAACCGGTTGATCCGACTATCTTCACACTGGTTCACCGAGTCACTCCTAGCGCCGCCTCAATGAGTTCCAACTCCACGGGGTCATTAATCCAACGAGGGATGGTAAAACTCAGGCCTAAATGATTCCAAATCCCATGTGTCCAGTTAACCATTGACAATCAAGGGTTAAATCCATTTATACTATGTTTGGGTATAAACCAAATATTCGCGAACATATGAATACGTCTTAAATCTATAAGGGAGTCACAGAATAGGTAATAATCCCCCCTAAAAGGGTGCGATGAGCCCAACATCCCATCCTCTTGACCAATGTGAGTTGTGAAGCATTGTTAGTCAGACCACCCAGTGAATGCCTGCCTTTGGAAAGTAGGTTCGTCCATCATCAGATACGGAGGTGATGGGCGTTTCGAGGCCGAAAACAAAATCCCCGAGAAACAAAAAATGTTGAACCCGACATGAATCTTTAACCAAGCATGACAGATTTAACTTAATCCCACTCTATGCCCCCTTTTACTCACAAGGAGGGCCAAGCAAGGTCATTAACTACACATGGGATCATGAGATGCTGATTTGATGGGTTTGCTGCTTGTATTTGCTAAAATGTTTTTCATGTACTACCTTCAGAACTCCCTTCGATCAAATGGAATCGCAAAGGAACTCACAAGCACGTGCTTTTGACAACGCAGTGACAAGACATCCTCACCTAAGAAGGACCCCATCACCCACCCAGCATCTTCAACGCTGGGTCTCAGACGTGCTGATCCGAGAGTACCATGTGAATGGTACTCTCCCAATGATGGAGGCGGCCACACACGCCCTCCAATCTGCCAGAACTCACCGATCGCCTGCCCAGAAGCAGCCGCAACGGCAGATCCAGATAGCCCCTATTGTTGTCTGCAACCGTTTTGGGAGTCTATCCCCAGAACGGGACAATTTGTACCTCCCTTATCTTAGGGAGGCAGATGAGGTCGACATTGAGGACTTCATCCCCACCAAGTGGGGGTTCCGATCCAAGGCCCCCGCCAGCAGACGTCATCACGGTCACACCACAAACAGGCATCCTTGCACTGAGGAGGATGTCTCCCCAAGGATTCAGGCCCGCACTCCCCAAGCTCCGGCCCCTTGGACCGCCCGACGAGGGTGGCATGCGTACAATCAGGGACCTGTCATCACCCTAGTCTTTGAGGAGGAGCTTCGCCGCCCAGCCACGGAGACGTACCACGAACGGGCACCTACACCTATTCGCTCCTCCCGAGCCTGCCATCCAGACATGGCGACATCATACGAGCTGGCGTGCATCCCTGTCGAGATCCATCAAGCCCGTCACTCACACAAGATGAAACCTACCAGGAAAGAACCTATCCCTACCAAAAGTCATGAATTCCACCAACCTGACGTGGTGGCGACCTGGCGCCTACAGGACCAGCTCCTAGAAGTTTCTTCTGACGCCCACCATCCTGATATGGTGGTGATCAACAAAGCCCGCCAACCAGATATGGCAGCAAATTGTAGGCGGTCACGTCTCCCCGCCAACAAAGGCCATTGACTCGATACAGTGGGAAACCAATATATGCAGGGCCAGCTCCCTGTGGATGAAAGTAAAGTCCGCCACCCCGATGTGGTGGCAAACAGAGAGATAAACCGTCGTTTCTCGGTACAGGGGCAGATTCGTTCACCTACCCCGACAAAAGAGAATTGTCAGTACCCACTGACCACCGGAGGACCAGAGCATGATATTCCTAAACCGATATCGGAATGGGCCTTTATACGCATTCTAGCCAAAGATTTCTATTTACATATCCTGGCAATGATGTAGGAGCAGGTATCAATCCCAGATCATATCTTGCAGACTTGCTAGAATATAATTGCATCAGCGGAAACAACAAGGAATCGGTCCCGTGAGCCTGTCTCCCCAATTGAGGCGACTCATCTAAGGGACGAGATAGCCACCTCGGAGCAGATCGGCATCCCTACTTTATCCCAAGAGGGTCACCGAACATATTCCGCGATGCTAGGGCAACTGGATCGATCAGCTTCACTCATTCCAACTGGGGGCCACTCGTCCATCATGATGGATGCTCCAGAGCAGACACATATCCCTCAGAAAAGTCAATATGTTCTTCGGTGTATCCCAACAACATCGCAGGACCCAATTATCCAGGTAACCAAAGGTGAAGGCCATTTTCAACAGAAGACGATCCCTTTTGCCCGCAAAATAGCGCCCTGAACGCGCCAATGGCTGCCAGAAAATAAAGAGGGAGTTCATGACTCCGCTCTTCTGAAATTTGGGGTCCCCAACACTGATAAGCATATATTAAAGGCTTAGAAACTTTCCCACCAATTACCATATTATGGGAGTGGCAGTAGTAGTTGCGAAGGTCCTCCCTGCAATGTCGCTACCAACAGCTCTGAAGGTCCTCCCTAGAGCACCCATGGGGGCTTCCCTCGCGAGCATATATCGATCGATAACGAGAGCTCCTATTTTGATGCGAGTCATGAAAACCCTCCACATTACCAGAAGATCGAACAGCAAGAAGGCCCTCCACTTGTTGTGGTCCACCCTGTAGGTCCCCCTCAGGGTATACGCTGCACACACTCTCCATGCAGTGGGACCACATATTATGATAGGAGTCCTCGCAATCATCGTCGCAACTACGGAGCCCCTCCCCGCAATGACGTCTCATCACAACAAGAAGGCCCTCCCCTTGTCGTGGCCTGCCTTGAAGGTCATCCCCGTGGGTTATGCTGCAACGGAACTCCATGCAACCAGGCATCAGATCACGGTGGTAGTCCCCGCCACCCTGATAACAGAGGTCCTCCCCGTAGAGACATCAAGAAACGATAAGGCCCTCCCCTCGTTGTGGTACATTATGGAGGCCCTCCCTAGGATGTATCCCATATATATTCTCCCTGCGGAAGCAATAATGGTATTCCTCACCATTTCCGTAGCTGTGATGGTAGTCCTCGCCACCATGGCTACCATTGCAAAGGTCCTCCCCGCATTGGCCCCAAGAAACAAAATGGTCCTCCCCTTGTCGTGGTGTTTCTTGAAGGTCCTCCCCAGGATGAACGTCGAACTTCAAGCCATGATGGTCATCCTCACCATGATGGTAGTTGTTGCGAAGGTCCTCCCCATAACGACTCTACACAGCTAGAAGGTCCTCCCCTCAATGCGACACGACTTGGAGGTCCTCCCCAAGGTGTGCCCTGTTAAAGTCCTCTATGCAGTGAAGCATCAGTAAGTAATGGTATTCCTCGCCATTACGGCCGCCATTGTGGAGGTCCACCCCGTGATGACATGTCATAGCGACAGGAATGTCCTCCTCCTGCCGAATCAAGTACCGAAAGGCCCTCGTATGCCAAGGCACTCAAAAGGACTGGATTAAGTATGTCAGATTCCCGGTTAGTCGCTAACGACATCCTTCTGCAATTAAGAGATGGTCTAGGGCCGTGTTCATCCTCTGAAGCACCTCGGAATCGCCCACATAATTTCTCAACACATACCGGTCCCACTGCCTCTGACCACATTGGCAGTGAGCATCTTAGTTGGGTCGATCAGGTAGAGGAGTCACTAGCGGAGGAGTATGCTGATATGATGCACCTGAGGAAATGACTGGATAGGGATGATATACCAGTTATGTTTTGTCCTACGGCCACCTCTCAGTTCAACATACCCAGAGAGTTGTCGGAAGAAGGCTTGCATGACATCAGCCATAATATATGGAAAACACTCCACCGACCGAAATCAAGCTTCCTTCCTTACGACGGGTATGTAGACCACGTCAAGATGATAGGATACCTCCTTCATCACATCGACCTTGAGGCCCTTCCTATGACGCAGTGACAACGCCCCGAGAGACGTAATGGAAACATGGAGATAGCCTGCCTCCATGAACTGCACAAACTGCGCCACCTCATCAGTGATGCTTCAATGGGAGTCCATATCAGGGGATAGGGGGAACACGGAGCTCTTCATTTCACTCCACTCCCCACCCAAAAAAACTCATTCGTCGTGGTGCCTTGCAACGTCGTCACATCAAGATGAAAATAGAGTGGTCTCCCTATTTAGAAAAGGCAACACACCCAAAAAAGTTAGGCCTTGAGTAAGTCCCAGAAGCGTCAGGCCTGATGGGAACAATCCATTCAAGAACTCCTGAATCAGGCCACCAAGAGCATACAATAGGCCTATCACTTAAGAGAGGCCAATTAGTGATCTTTTCCTAGCTCCCCAGAATGGATGGGTTCACAGATGAACTCAGCATCAAACCCTGTTCATCCCCGAATGGGGGCACGTGTGATCAGGCAGGTAGCGATAGTAGCAGCCACAACCACAATCCAGGGTCAACCCCTACCTGTAGGGCTGGGGCATTTTTAACAAAAAATTCCCCCGTAAGACCAATAAAACCAGGATGAGACTCAGTGTCCAAGGAACGGAGCCAACCCCAGCCCTCAACAACAACCTCCCCCACGAGAATCAGTATTCTGTCATCTAGGGAGGATATTCAGAAAAGGAGGTTCATGTCATATCCCGTCATTTGGATCATCATCCCCTCCGAGAGGAAGGCACACCGTATGTTCGCATCAAATAAATCTCTGCATTACTCTTCATCAAGAAGTCCGAAGGCGATCCCAGGTTACAAGAGGGAATTCCGGCAGAAGACACGGGAGATCCTATTCCCATTTGGAAGGTGACATACCCTCCACCCCGTGATATGAATTCATCAATGCCATAAAGGCTAACCCCATGGGTGACACTGGGGAAAATGAAATTCAGAATGGATCGGGAGAAGATAGTTTCGGTCAGGCTTTGAATCACAACAAACCACCATGTGTGGACACCCGGAACTAGAGGGCCGCCCAAAATATGGATGTCCTTCCAGACAACCCTCCTCCACCTACCCAGCAAGCTTCCAATAGGGATAAGAATAAAGGACTGGTTACCCTTAACCTGACTTCTTCTCTTGACAAAAATGAGCCACTCACGCTTGAAGATAGATTCACTCGACAGGAAGAGGAGATGAAAGAATTACTGCATCTTAACACTGAGCTACTCCAGAGGAACTGCCTTATTGAAAGTGCGTCCCTGGAGGAACCGCATCATGCACTCCCAGTAAGTGCACCTCAAAGGCTAAGGTTTTCCCCGGAAAATGAAACACGGTCAGGGCTCCCGCCCAACGTGGCACCCAACCCATCCAACTACTTAAACATAGATTCGGATGAATACCAGGACTTCCCTCCACTCAGGAAGTAACCGTAGAGAGTACACTTGAACCCTCCGATGGTTCCACAAACGGCACACACACCCTTGGTTTCGGCCAATCCAGATCCTCAGGCAGTGCATCAGGCTATGCATGCATAGGACCGGGCACAATAGGATGTAAACCAGGGTCTCACCAACACCATCGAGGTACTTATAGCTCGATTGGAAGCGATGGAAGGTCAACGCACTCCGATACAGCCAGAGCGGAAACCCTATCCAGATTGGGTGACCAACACACCACGTCCACCCAATTTTTGGATCCCTGTATTCCCCATCCTCAATGGGTTAGGCGATCCAGAGTAGCATTTGATGCACTACGCATCTTATTGCGACCCTATAATGGGGACTCCAAAACAGCAAGAAGCAGTGAAACTCAGATGTTTCGTATGGACATTGCAAAGATCCTACTTCGTCTGGTATACGAGTCTGCTAGCCCAGTCAATAAAGAGATGGGGAGACCTTCAGAAGAATTTCCTATTCCACTTCAGCACAATGTTGCCAAAACCAACGGTAATCGATCTCATGAACTGCATGCAGAGGGAGAATGATTGGGTCTCAGATTTCATCGCCAGATGGAATGGTCTGACCTATTCTCTAAACAGGCCAATGCCCTTGGATGGGATGCTATCCATATGCATCGATAATCTTCGAGATGAGTTGTGAACACAGCTCGTACCAGTAGAATGCAGCACTGGCTTCTGCCATCTCTCGACCATTGCCTAGAGAATTGAGGACTCCCTGCAGCAAACTAATTCAATGTCCCGAATAGCCTCGCAAGATCCTGCGAAAAGAGCCCCTAGAGATGAAGCATCTTCAATCACACTCAAGCCGGCCCCTGTGCCCGCTCCACCGCTCTGGCCTCCACCAAATAATCAAGGGCATCCTGCATATCAACGGCCACCTCCGCCTAAACGGAACGATCAGCGAGGACCAAAGCGGAACCAGTTTGAGGAACAAAGACAAAAAGTATTCTCGTTCTGAGATAATCAAGTCTGCAACTACTTCATTGTCTCCTTGAACTGCAACATGCTACACCTTTAGGATCCGAGGAAACCTGAAGAGGTCGGCCGCAATGACAGGCCAAATTACTGCCCCTACGATCGGATGTTGGGACACATTATCCGAGAGTGCTTCGTCTTCAATGTCCTCCTACAATGGATGGTAGACTCCGAACAAGTCGAGCTGGGACCACCCCCAGCACATGTGGCATGTGTCTCTACCACCGACTCTGACAAAGAGGAGGGGTGGCAGAAAGTCAACAATAAGCAGGGGCAGAAAATTGACAACTGGATGAATCGAAAGACTATCAACCGAGCCCAGGGCATACTCTGAGCTCAACTACAGTATCTGGTGTTGCCACCAACAGCCCCTGATGCCGCGCAGCTGAGAGCATCGGCTTCACAATCCTCCATGAGCCATTCATCTGGGCATAATCGAAGGAGGAAACAATCGCAAGAGGAACAGTCCGTGACGGGGAAAAAGTTAGTCCCGAACCTGGTAGATTTCATGCCCTTGAAGTTGGCACCACGGGCACCAACCCACCAAACGGCACCATTAGGGACAACCGACCAGGTTACCCTGTCAGAGGATGAAGAGCCAATATTTGGTTCAATTAACGTCATCCATCTTATGGAATCATTCCCTGACGAAGGGTACGGTTACGAACCTGAGTTCCCTACACGAGGATCCGGGAGGAGGAATCTCAGAGGTAGGGGATACCAGGGGAGGTGCAGCCCTGGCAGAAACCAGCCCTACGGTTGGATCCCAGCCCAAACCGTTAATATCACAAAAACCCATGGGAGAACCCTTCAACAGACTTAGAAGGATAAGGAATGTCCCTCCACCTCCCCAAGCAGCCACTCTATCCCTGTTGTTTTGCGATACCCACAAGAGGAGGAGCATGTGTTTGGCCGCCGAGTGAGTACAAATAGTCCGGCTGGGACAAGTCCACAAAACACGGGAGTGCCATCTATATCTGACCATGCGGCCGGTCCCTCCTCGTCAAATGATCTAGCCCCTAAAACACCCTCTAAGACTCTCCCGCCAACGGAGAGGTGTCGGCCGCTGGAGCATAAATACGTTATCCTTATGCAGCTGGCTTCGGTATCAGCCAAGATTTCAATCTTGGATACCCTAATTCTGTTAGCAGACCTTAGGGAGGTGCTTATAGAAGCTTTGATCAGCCCCCATGAGTTTCAAGCCAAGGTAGCCGCCGCCGAAATTTACCGGATGGAGACTGACCCGGATGAATTCTATGAAGTGATTTCCTTCACCGATCAGGATGAAAATACCATCATGCAAGGAAACATCAGACCACTATATGTGTCCAGCTCACTAAATGTTATTGAGATCCAGAAAATCTTTATAGACAATGGCTCTGGAATTAACCTCCTTCCCCTATGGACACTCTGTAAATTGGGCTATAGTGAGGATGTCCTAATTACCTTGGTAACAACTCTGTTTGGTTATGATAAGAGTGAGTAGAAACCGATGGGAAAAATTAAGTTGAAGACCCATTTTGGTGACCTGGTATCCTACACAGAATTCTTGGTGGTCCGGCAGAGCACAACATTCAATGCCCTACTGGGAAGGTCGTGGCTCCATAAGCATATGGTCATTCCTTCATCCTATCACCAATGTATCAAGTACTTCGTCAATGGACATAGTAGAACATTGCACGCCGATAGGGCCCCTTTCGAGCTCTCTGAGCCACATTATATTGATGCCAGGTTCTTTGAGAAAAATAAAAAAGAAGCCTTTGGTCGATGGTGTTGATTGGATCCCCACTCCAAATGGCCTGGAAATGGTTCCTGATGACCCCATCATGTAGATTGGGAGAGATTATGTCCTTCCCATCAACCACGTTGAGAGTAGGAGTTCATGTCCGGACACACACTCGGATGTCCTCATGACTTCGGCCATAATGGCCGAGCACGACAATGCGAGAACGTCTGCCAACCCTTGATCTGGGGATGAATACTCAAGTGTGGATTCCCACGATGTGTCGACCTAAATCCCCCAAGAACCCATGTCAGGAAGTCTCTCATCCTTGGATCAAGAAGAAGAGGACTTGTGACAAGAAGAGGGGGAAGATCTCAGGGACTCAACTCCTACATTTTAGGAATGTATATCCACCACTGTAGAAGATCCCCGGGAAATAAACCTGGGTACCGAGGAAGATCTGAGGCCTACTCTCATTAGTGAAACCATGTCCCCCAAAGAGTACGTGGTATACACCTTTTTACCGAGACAAAATCGAGATTTTTTCATGTGGAATTGCACGGAAATTCTGGGACTCAATCCCGAAGGCCGACACACCACTTAGGTCTTTCAGAAGATCCCCAGGGCTATAAAGAGGCCGCCAGAAGGATGCATCCCTCACATGCTGCCAAAATAGAGGCTGAAGTCAATAAGATCATTAAAGAAGGCTTCATTCGAGAGGTCCAGTACCCCATTTGGTTGGCCAACATCATCCCTGTCAAGAAAAAGAACGAACAAATCTGCATCTGCATCGATTTCAGAGATCTCAATCGGCATTTCCCAAAAGATGACTTCCCTGTTCCAATCACTGAATTATTAATCGATGTGATGGATGGGTACGAGGCTCTATCCTTCATGGACGGATATTCTCGATATAATCAAATTAGGATGGCCCGAGAAGAAGAAGAAGAAGACACTGCCTTCAGAGCCCCTCAAGGGGTATTCTGTTACAGGGTCATGCCCTTTGGTCTCAAGAATTCTGGCGTCACATATCTGTGTGCCATGCATCGAATCTTTAAACCGTTCCTGGGGAAATTCAATGAATGTTATATGGATGAACCAGTGGTCATGTCTAGACAGTGCTCGGATCACCTATCAGACCTTGAGACCGTCTCCAACAAGCTCTGACAGCATAGCTTGAAGATGAACCCCTTGAAATGCGCCTTTAGGTTCACCTCCAGGAAATTCTTTGGCTTCGTTGTACGCCATCATGGCGTCGAAGTCGACCCTGAGAATTCAAAGGATATCCATGACCTACCACCTCCCTGTAATCTCACAGAGTTGAGGGGATTCCAAGGACACCTAGCCTATATCAGGAGGTTCATAGCCAACCTAGAAAGAAAATGTTTTCCCTTCACTAGGTTAATGAAGAAGGGGGTCACGTACCAATGGACGGATGACTGCAGAGGGGAGTACGACAACTTGAATAAGTACCTCTTAAGCCCACCGGTGCTCATTACCCTAGATGAAGGAAGACCTCTCATCTTGTATGTGACAACCTTTGATGGATCACTGGGAGCTTTCCTCACACAAAAGAATGACGCAGACAATGAAAACAGTCTCTATTACCTCAGTCGAACAATGAGTGATGCTGAGACTCGATACTCAAACATTGAGAAGAACTGTTTGGCCTTGGTCTTTGTAGTTTAAAAGATATGACATTACCTGCAGCATCACGATGTCCACTTGATTTTGTGATGTAACCCACTCAAGTACATCCTCAGTCGCCTGATGCTAACCGGACGCCTATTCCGATCGGCAGTCATCCTGCAACAGTTTGACATCCAATTTGTGTGTTAGAAAGCCATCAAGGGTTCGGAGTTAGCTGACTTTCTAGCAGATCACCCTTCGACGGGGACCACTGCACCGGACGCCGAGCTACTTGATGTAGACGTCTTCTCGGTTCAAGAGGAGTTCCCATCATGGGAAATGTACTTCGACGGCGCGTCCTGAAGCCCCACCGGGAATAGGATGGAGGATCCCAGATTCAACAAAGTGGTATTGGGGATAATACTCGTGTCCCCAGAGAAGGCAGTCTTGCTATATTCCTTCCTCTTAACCGAAGGATGTACGAACAATGAAGCGGAATATAAAGCCCTCATTGCAGTCCTCGAACTCACACTCCAGGCACAAGTACAACACATTAAGCTAAAAGGTGACTCGGAGCTGGTCATCAAGCAAGTAAATGGTGACTATGCTATTAAAAAGGAAAATTTCATCCCCCTATTTAACCATGTATGAGGGTTAATCGGCAGAATTATCCATAGAACCAACATTAACCTATATTCCCCGGTCTCAGAATGCCCATGATGATGCATTAGCCAATGCAGCTACAACCCTAGCTGACCCAGGTCAGGATGAAATGGTTATCAGTATTGCTCACTGTCGAATGGTATTTCTATTTTTTCAGACTAAGATCAAATAAATTAATGATGTTCATCCTATCCCCGAGCCATATGCTTCTGCCACTAGCTGGATGACCCCCATTGCAAACTACCTTTAACGGGGAGAACTTCCATCAGACAGGGTTGAACGAGAGCAAATTCAGAGAAGGGAAATCAACTTTGTCCTATATACCAGAGCGGGACAACAAGAGGTCCTCTACAAATGATGCCTCAATGGAGTGCTCCTCAGATGCATTGATGGAGAAGAAACCATCATCGTAATGAATGATGTACATGCAAGAGCATGTGGAGCACATCAACTGGGGACCAAGCATTCCCATCAGGTTGAAGGCTTGGGTACTACTAGCCCATAGTGGTACAAAAATGGAAGCATTTTACCTCGAAATGCCCCTCATGCCAAACTCATACCAACTTCATACAACAACCCCCAGAGCTACATCATCAAGCCAAGTACTCCTGGCCATTTTCCGTCTGGAGGATGGATGTCATGGGATGATATCCTCCCGCCACGGCAAAAAAGTCGAAGTATATCCCCACAGAAACTGACTTCATTTCCAAATGGGAAGAAGCCATACCCCTCAAAAAAGTCGGGGCAAGGAATATAGTCAGATTTGTGAAGACAAATATCATCACCGCATTTAGTGTCCCTCATACCATACTGACGGACAATGGCACCAACTTCTGCTATGCTAAATTGGAGAAACTATACCACGTGTATGGTATCAAGGATAACCACTCATCCCACTACCATGAAATGGCCAACAGATAGATCGAGGCATTCCACAAGACCCTGTCCAACATTCTCCAGAAAATGGTGGACAAAGACAAGAATTCATGGCCTCATAAACCCCTCTACGCATTGTGGGCTTATTGAACCACAATCCGCACCACTACTTGGGCTACCCCATACTCATTGGTGTATGGCACTGAGGCAGTCCTGCCCATTGAACTCCAACTTCCCTCACTCTGTGTTGCCATCTGTGAACAATTATCCGATTATGAGCAGTTAGAAAAGTGACTAGGTGAATTGGAACATCTAGACGAGAAGTGGTTGCACACTTTGCACCATCTGGAGGTATACCAGAACCGGATCGTACGAGACTTCAACAAAAAGGTTCTTCTTCGGTATTTCTTGGAAGGAGAATTGGTATTGGTCCTCTAGACCCCAATGATACACAGAAATAATCCTCCAAAGTTGGAGCCCAAGTGGGAGGGACTATACTTTGTACACAAGGTCTATTCAAACGGAGCATATACCCAGATCTCTATAGATGAACAATTTATAACCTCTCCTACAAATGAGAGATTCCTAAAGAAGTATTTCGCATAGAAACAGGAAGTGGAAAATTTCTTTAATGCATGACGTTAAACTAGATGGAAAACGTCTTTACCGCACAACGTTAAACTGTATGGAAAACATCTTTACCGCACGATGTTAAACTACCTGGAAATTGTCATCGCCACACGACATTAAACTACGAAGACCACCTTGTTTTATTTCACATCGGGTCCCCTATGTCCTCACCGCACGACGTTAAACTGCATGGAGTTTGTCTGAGTTGCATGACATTAAACAACCAAGCATCCAACATGCTAAACTCAATGACCTTAAACTAAGAGTAGTTTGTCCTCACCACATGATGTTAAACTGCATAGAGTTCGTCCGAGCTGCATGACGTTCAACTGCCAAACACCCAACGGTCCAAACTCTATGACCTTGAACTAAGAGTAGTTCGTCCTCACCGCACGATGTTAAACTAGATGGAGTTCATCTAATATGCATGACGTTCAACTACCAAGCACCCAATGGTCCAAACCAGATAATGTTAAAAAAAATTCCCTCTTCCCCTGTGTACAGACCAGACCTGCACAGGGTGTATCGTCTTTTAGAGAACTACGTGAGGCTTGATTCCTGCCCTCGCAGGATACGTAGCGACGTGAGGATCCCCTATCATGGCCCAGCCACCTCAAAAACAAAAATTCCTCTTCCCCTGTGTACGGACCAGACCTGCATGGGGACTGTTCATGTCCTCACCACATGACGTTAAACTGCATGAAATCTAATGATACCCCTCATCCTTACCACATGACATTAAAACTGTATGTATTTCATCTTCACCGCATGACATTAAACTGCACGGCTTTCAGAGAACTACGTACGACTAGATTCTTTCCCTCGTAGGATACATAGCGATGCCAGAATCCCCTATCCTGGCCCATCCCCATGAATAAAAGTAAAAAAAATGCCTTCTTCCCTCCGAGTACGGACTAGAACTGCATGTGGTGTATCAATCGTCCTCACCATAGGACGTTAAAACTGCACGAACAAGAAGTTTCAGCAATTCCCCTCTCCCCCATGTATGGACCAGACCTGCACGGGGTGTACTCCTTCCAGAGAACTATGTGAGGCTTGATTCCAGCCCTTGAAGGATACATAGTGACGCCATAATTCCACACCCTGGCCCAACCACCTAAAAAAATACCCTTTCCACCTTGTGTACGGACCAGACTGATACGAGGTGTACTTCTTGTCCTTACCTCATGACGTAAAACTGCATGGATAGCATGATTTAAAAATTCCCCCTTCCCCCGTGTACAGACCAGACCTACACGGGGTGTATACTTCGGCCTCACCACATGACGTTAAACTACATGGACTACATCCATACTGCATGACGTTAAACTGCATGGACTTCGTCCTCACCGCATTATGTTAAACTGCATGAAATTTGCTGCAACCCACCCAAGACACATGGTGATACAAGATGGAGATACTCCTTGCACATTTGGATGCATCCTTTCCAAACATCAGACTCCATGACCTGGATAATTATGGATCTTCATAACCAATCACAGCCATCGGATGTGGAAAGTCATCGACCTGTGGACACCTTTGAATGACTATGCATACCATGCCCTCAGCGGCTCTGCATATTGATAGCCCCAGCTCGTCTACCAAATGGAAGATTTACACAGGTGACACTCTTCCTAGCTCTGTACACTTACCGGCCTCAGATCAACCATACCATACCTCCTGATCCAGAAGTTTATGGCAAAGTGGTTTAAAAGTTCATTACCCTTTCCACATCCAAGTGTTGCCAGGGTATCCTTACCTAGCTAGCCTATGTGTCCGTCAGTGGTTCACATAGCGACCTGCATCAACGAACATCAAGCTAGGAATAGACTACTTTGACTCAACGGAAAATTGCAGTGAAGATGTTTCTTGTATACTCGGACACCATTATCCCGACATACCAAACTCTGCACTGTGAGCAGTCGCGGATTCTCATAATCATTCATGTCCATCGGAAGTGGAAAGTTATCGACCCTGGGACACTTTTTACGACTATGAATACCATACCCTCAGTGGCTCTACATAGTGATAGCCCCTAGCTCGTCCATCAAAGGAATGATTTCTTCAGGCGGTACTCTTCCTAGCTCCGTACGCTTAGCGGCCTCAGATCCCCCACACCACACCTCCTGATCCGGGAAAACTCAAAGTTGCAGTTTACAGCCTTCATTCCCCACCTTGTTCCAAGTATATAAAAACATGTTGACCCAGTTATCCTTCGAGTGACTGTAGTAATAGTCATCGAATGGTCTGAGCTCTATGACCGCTAGACTAAGAGTACTTCGTCCTTCCCGCATGACATTAAAATGCATAGAGTGAAGGCACGCCCCTGCGAGCAAGATAAATTAGCGCAGGGAGCTCTCTAAGATTTAATAGCAACCCGGGTCGAGTATACCCGACATGTTCATATATTTCCTTCCCTGATGATAGAATTCGTGGCTCAGATAGTTGTGGATCGTCATAACCATTTGTGGCCATCAGAAATGGAAAGTCATCAACACGGGGACACCTTTGTACGACTTTTCATAAAATTCCCTCAGTGGCTCTGCATAATGATAGCCCTTGGATCGTCCACCAAAAGAAAGATCTCCTTGGGAGACACTCTTCCTAGCTCCGTACGCTTACCTACCTCAGATCCCCCATATCATCTCTTTTGATCCAAGAAGCCCTGAAACCATGATTTACACCATCAACCCCCCTCCATGTCTTGGACATGCCAGGATACTCGGGCCCAGTTATATCTTAATCAAAAGAAGCCTTTTTAACTACGTCTTTACCGCATGATGTTAAACTTCATGGTCAATCATCCTTGCTGCATGATGTTAAACAGCACAGCATTGGCAAAGTAAAGAAAAACACACCTCGTCCTCGCTTCATGATGGTAAACTGCACAGAAACCTTTAAATAATGCCTCTCATCCTTACCGCATGATGCTAAACTGCACGAAATATGTCCTAACCACATGACGATAAACTGCACGGTCAAACATGCCATGGGTTTAGTAAGGAATGAAGTCTTTTCTCTATCCTTCAGTGCACGGGTCAGACCGGTACAATCCACCACCTCACACCCGCGTGAGAAGGGATTACTTCACCCATTCACGAGAAGATCAGTCTAGATGTCTCCCCCGTATCCAGGCACCCTCTCATCATAAACCATACTCTGCACTCAGAAAAAAAAAGCCGAACTCTCACAAACCACCCCTAGTGGTCCCAAATCTCAACTTCTCTGATGTTGCATGGCTATCGGGGGAGTAAAATCATTGACATAAGGACACCATTTCATGACTGTGCACACAATTCCCTCAGCGGCTCTTCATATTGATCACCCCTGGCCCATCTACCAAAGGAAATATTTCTTTAGGAAATGCTTCTCTCTGTATGCCTCTTGGCCCCTGAGCCCCCATATCTATCTCGGGATTCAGAAACCCTCTGAGATACACTTTACCAACCTCTTTCATATCCCTTCCTGAATATGGTGGAACTTCTTAGATAAGATTACTGAGAACCCGGAGAAGTCGTTCCATTTGAAATAATGTTCCACCTACATGACCTTAAACTGTTCCAAGCTTCAACCATCCCTGACGCTAACTAAAATGCGTAAGGAAGTGGTCTCTTGACCATGCTTCTGATTAGTATGGATATTCCCTAAACCCTTTCAGATGGCACACTCTTCTTCTGAGCCACCACTGGTGGTTTTCATTAATTTCCAAGCCACCCATTGGGGTTTCCATGATCCGGACTTTCATGAAGTCCTCTGGACATCAGAAATGGACAGTCATTGACTTAAGGACACCTTTGTGTGACTATGCATACCATGCCCTCAGCGGCTCTGCATATTGATCGCCCCTAGCCCATATACCAAAGGCAAGGCTTCCTTAGGAAATCCTCTTCCCACCTCTGTACGCTGATGCGACACCCATGCCTTGAGGCATGCCCTGTATGTCGTTCAAGTTTAAACATGTCCCCCCACATGCATCTGAAGAGTATTAACACATCATTTAATCAGCCAAACCCTATTGGGGCCCTTTCCCCACCATGATTGGTTAAAGCTGTTCGACCTAATACAACAGTAATGATAGTCTTATCAGCGGGACTTTAAACCACTCAAAAAAAGGAGAGGCACAGAGCCTGTTAGGCTGAAAACCCGAAAAGGGTGACCTATGAAAAAGTTAGGCCATACCCCCTGGGTTCACCCTAAATGAGCCCAGGAAAAATTAGGGTGTTAACATAAAATACAAAATTTTTTGGGAATGTCTACAAATCCCTAGCAATAGTCGAACTATGCTCTCTAGACCCCAAGGTCTGGGTAAAAGTTAGAGTTTATTTTCCTGAGTTATGATTAATTCTGATTCAGTGGATTGTTTTTTACACAACAATTGTTCTAATTAACAATCAAATTTCACAACAATAAGTGATTGACAGAGACTGTGTTTCGTTCGAACAAACAAAAAGGGGAGGACGTCCACAAGCTAGGGTCTCTCCCTCACAAGAAAAAGAGGGAGAGGGGTAAGTGAAACCAAGGGTACAAGAGTGTATTTGATAGTCATAAAGAAGCCTGACTCACTCTCTCCACCAGATCAGCAACCGTGAGGCAGAGGTCGTTGCAAGACTATTCCAACATAGCATTCTCCCTGGCTTCTTCCTCAGCCACCAGATGAGTATGCTCCACTGTTGTTTGGAGATCGTTGATCCCTTTTCTAGTCACTTCGAGGAAACTGATCACAGGTGACAACCGATCCCTCAGCATCACTGCCCGTTCTTCAAATTCATGAAACTCGGAGGATAGAACGACCGCATGATCTTGAGAGGTCGCCTCCTGTGCCATCAGCTGATGGATCTGTATTGTGGCCTCCTCTGGGGCTCGGGTCTCGCAATGAGCAGCAGCAAAGTGAGCAAGTTTGCGTTCACTAGTGGTGGCTTCCTCACGAGCCATGACAACTTGGAAAGAACGATAATGAAACTGCCGATAGTCATAGCCGCCCGACCCCAAGCCCAAGAAGAGCTGTCGAAGAGCCTCGGTCTTAGTTTCCATCTCAGCTAGAGGAGTTTCGGCAACGAGCTCACAAATCTGAGGCCAGGCCCACCTGCGCACCGCCTGGTGGTCCGCCTTGACATGGGGATCTTTGGTATCCTCACTGGATGGCAGAGGCATGAAATCTGGCATTGCAACCAGTGCAAGCAAGTGCTCACTATAAGATGGTTCCAAAATTGGAAAGTTTTCATCCTCTAACCCCGGTTCAGGTTTGGGGATCATTTTTCTAAGCCTGGTATCAAATGGAAAAACTTTCGGGATTATCTCTTTGGGACCCAGAACCATAGGGTCGTCCTTATCCACATCCAAGAAGGATGAAATTGCCTAAACTTCAGCCACCGCAAGACTAGGAGAGTAAAATCCCCTGAGCCACTTTGATCTATGAGCCAGCAGTTGATCCCCCCTTAGAGCTGATAGGGAAGGTGCAGTAGACGCGACAACCATAGTACCTCCTGATTAAGGAATTTTCTAAATGGTCTTCCCTAGGATCCCATCAGGATAGTATTTTACCCATGCCTTTGCATACTCCATGGAAAGGCCGATGGATGCCCCCACGACAGGTAGGGGAATGATCGCATCGGATCCCTCCCGCGTCAGCATCATCCACCATTGATGAAGTGTGGTCGGTGTATTCCTCGAGCCTGAGGAGGGGGAAGGGAAACTAGGACTTGCATGCACCCAAACTGGCGAGAAAAAAGATACGGGAAATACATCTCGCTCAAAGAAACCCCATCGATCCATGCAGACATAAATTCGTCCCATAGAGAGATTATATAAGAGCGCTCCTCCAGGCTCCCCAGTGGTGGTCAACTAAGACTCCGGAAGGGGTGGGGTTGGGAGTGAATCCAAACTAGGAAATGTCACTCAGAAGCTTGAGGACTTCACCAAGGGTGAGGGATTTCAGGTGAACTCAAGCTACGTCATGCAGGGTAGGACGAAAAACATGAAGTGGGGTGACCATGTTGTGAAGATACTCATAACAACAACAATGATCTGCTGCTACCCATCTATACAAAAATTGAAATGGCCCACTCAGACCAAAGGTTGACCTGCCCTTCTGCATATGACTCAGTAGTTCATAAATACAAGCCAATGTGGGATCACCCAAATTCACCAGGCAGCCCTCTACCAGCTCAACTGCCATCATCAGAATGCAAGCCCTAATGCTAGGATTACTATCCGGGAAGGGAATAGCCACCTGCTCATGAACATAGCAAACAATCCTGTCAGCCGAAGCATAGGCGGCACACCGGGGCGCGCTTCGTAACCTTATGAGAGGTAGTAGCCTGCCTCTAGAACCACCCAGTTAGAACCTGGGGAGGTTCGTGACTGCTGATAAGGATGAGTCCTGGGGAACTTGATCTTTGGCACATGACTAGTGGTGTTCAGAAATAACCCTATCCAGGTACTATAGGGAATTAGAGAGCGGGCAGACAATGCATGACCCAATGACTGATCCGCCACAACCAGCAGATCCCTCTCTAATAAAGGCACATGTTCAACGTCATCCCATGTGTTAGGAGAAGGCAGAAATTCATCATACATTTCACCAATAATTGGGAGTCCTCCCTATTTATGGGTATCCCACAAATTGATACCAACGTCACCATGGGCAAGGTGTAAAGTATTAGTGCTTGAACACCAGTGACTGAGTAGGTCTGGCAGGACCAAGGATGGTGGGTAAATGGAAAATTTGGAGGCCCACACTACAGAGTATAAATGGACTACTTATACTGATTCAGGAGACTCCCGGTAGTGATGATGGACCCAGAAAGCCCATGCCCAGTCATTTGAGGAGATCCTTCCAGATCGAAGATCCCATCTAGGAATCCACCCCGCATAGGTATCTACTCGAGCATGGTTGATAATAGAAGTGTAATTCATGGAGACAGCTTCCTGAGAAATGTTTCGAGTTTGCTGATCACATTGGGTGCAAACAGAGCCACTCAAAATGAAAGTGTCTTTCTTGTCAGATTCGGAAACCATCTCCCCCGATTGGGTATGGTTCGCCTGAATACACTTGGACGCCGCTTCTATGAAAGGATAAGGAAGACTTGAGAAAGTGGAGGGAATAGGGACATCGTCCAGAAGACCAAATCCATGAAGTGGAAGTTGATTTGAGAGTGGATAATCTAGGAGCTGAGGAGGGAGAAAATCATTCAAGGCACTATCGTCAGGAATAATGGAACAACTAGGGTCCTCTTGGATGTTCTCCGCTCTGCTATTCATAGCTAAACGTCTCCCAGATCCAATTGGGAGTGGCTCTATAGTAGGCCTCAGTGCAGAATGAGGGGGAACCATATTTTCTCCCTGCATGAAAAAAGACAACAATCGGTTAGTCCGTAATAAAAATCTGGGCAAAGATACCATATATATGGTTGAGGATCAGTTGAGGAGCCTTCATAAGAAAAGACTTCAAGGATGCCTCGGAGGATGGTAAGTGATGACAACATCCCAGGAACCTGCCCTTTCGGAAATCAGTCTGCGAAACCCTGGCCCGTGGAGCGTTTGCCAGCAAACCTCGAGCCAAGCTGCTCCGTGGAATTTCAATCCCGATTTTAAGTGATTACGTTCGGATTATTTAGAAACTTTTAAAGTTTAAGAGATTTTAGTCCGCGGAGCATCGAAACTGTGGAGCATCGAAACCGCAGAGTACCGAAACCGGGAAGGATGTTCCTCTACATCCCGTCATGACTTACTTTTTTATTAATTAAGAGTAATGGTTCACGGTTGAGGATTTGGTTCACGGGTGGAGGCGATCGTGAAGGTGGAATGGTTCACGAAAGTCGCAGCAGGTTCGCGGACAAAGCACTTCGTGAAGGAAAGAGTGTGCAGAGGCAAGGGAGCATTGGTTTCATGAAGAATCTAGTAAAGGAAAAATGAAGCCCCCCACCCATATTTATAGGCGTGGTCCCCTACTAGGTCCACCTCTCTACCAAAAACTATCTCGGTTTCAGGACCACTTTGCATCGAAATGGCCTCCTCTTTGTTCTGATTGGACACCATTCCGATGGGGGGCATTTTATGGGTCTTGAAAAATCCACAAAGGAGATTATACCCAAATCCCACAATGAATTGGGGAAAAGAATGAAGAAAAATAAGAGGGACAGAAGCAGGACCGGTCCCCTGAAAATGTGACGTGGCTAGGACCCGCGAAGCACCCCCTCTGTGAACCATCATTGTTTGCGAAATGGAGGTGGAGATCCTCCATGGTCACGAGGCAAGATGGGCGCTGATCTGGTTCACCGTCGTAAAGCGCCCCAACAGCAGACTGCGTTGACCGGTTCAAGCTGCATCCACTATCGTTCGTGGATTGGATGCGAAGCCCTCCGCGTTCGCGAAGCACTCCCTGAGTTCGGTTCGTTGGGGGGGGGGGGAGGAGAAGCAATCAATACCCACCGTGAATTACGGATTGACCAAGTTAGCTGTAAACCAGGTATTCGGACATGGGCCACTACAAAAGGTGCCACGTGACCGCTGATACATCCCTTTCCCCACTCTATAAAAGGAGACCGAGGGGGAAAGGAGAAGGAGGTTGATGATTTGAGGATTCGGATTTGGATGATTCAAAGGAAGAGGAAGAGAAGGTCGATCAGACTCGGGTGGAAGGATTTGGAAGGAAGGCTTCAGATTTCGCAAATAGCGAATTTCCAGTTTGCGAACAAGAGTAGGTATAAACTGGGGAAAGAGCTAATAATGAACCGAAAATGCAAAATAATTTGGTGAAACACAAACTCAAAATAACATAAAGAGAGAATACAGAGAACCATAGACCCCCCGCAGATGCACTCCTCACAGATCAGGGAGTTTATGCCTCTTTTCTGATCTGTCGCACTATGTAGCACCCTCCAACGCGGGTGAAGCCTCGACCGACGAACCCCCGACCGGTGATGCCCTTGGCCGCCGCCGCTCGCGTGGAACCCTCCACGGACCACCCTGGTGCACGGACAGAACCCGAAGCTGTGAACCACCCTGGTTCACGTGATGCCAATCTGTCAGCAGACCCTCTTGGTTCATGGACGGCCTCTTAGTCCATGGACCCTCCTAGTTCGCGGACGACCTCTTAGTCCGTGGACCCTCCTGGTTCGTGGACGACCTCTTAGTCCGCCGACCCTCCTAGTTCGTGGACGTCCTCTTGATCTGCAGACCACCCTGGTTCACGGATGGCCCCTCCATCCACGTAGCACTTCCCTTCGCAAAGGACGCCAAAACCATCAGAGTACCTGTTCCCCGATCCAAATAGAATCCCTCCAATCCAACTTGATCTCTCGTGACTCCTTCACGGGCCTACACATTGTCCCCGATTCGAGGACCCCACCAGAGCCACCAGATCTTTGTGGTGTAACCCTCAGGTGCATCAGTGTGCCGTTTTGAGTTCACATACCCACAGTAAATAGAGGCGAAGGGGTTACCCCGAACCATGAGTAGATTTCTGAAGCATTCATGGGTTCACATCCACATGGTAATTTGGATTCTGAGATCAAGAGTCCCTTTTCTACCCCTCTACTTCCCAAGGGCTTCTCGGGGTGTTCAAATACCTATCAGAGGGGAGCCCTAATGCACTGCAAGAGAGGAGATGGGGACAGGGGCACCCCCTTTCCCTCTCCCACCACGCTTTATCATTATGGGCCTCCTCAGAGTGTAATCCCTAATCCACATCTTTGGCCGCCCTCATGCGTAATCCCCACTCCACTTCTCACGGACGCACTTTTTCGCGACGTGATCCTCTGGTCCCTGCTGCCTCTTGTTTCTCTCACCAAGCATGACTCACGTCGTCTTATAGTAAAAATAGACCATGATATCCTCTTATAGGTCTCCTCAGAGTGTAATCCCCAATCCACCTTATGGGCCTCCTCAGAGTGTAAGCCCCAATCCAACATCTCGGGCTGCCCGAGAGCATAAGTCCCAAGTCAATACGAACTACGTGGACTTTGATCCCTGTCTCCTAGGCAGGGTAAGTAGGAAGCCTCTCCAAGGTTCAAGCCCAGTAACAGGGCATTTTGACCCCCTTTAAAGTCAGTTTACCAACATCTTGGGCATCCTCAGAGTGTAAGCCCCAATCCTCATCTTGGGTTACCTCAGAGCGTAATCCTCACACTAATACAAACTACGAGGACTTTGATTCCCTACCACAGGGATACATAGGAAGCCTCCCCGAGGTTCAAGCCTGATCACAACCGGACTCCTGGTTCCACCTTCATGTCGGTTCTCCGACACTCCTGATTCAAACTACATGGAATTTGATCCCTATCCCCTAGGCAGGGTACGTAGGAAGCCTCCCCGAGGATCAATCCCAACAACCAGTTGATCCGATAATCTTCACACCGGTTCACCAAGTCACTCATAGCGCCACCTCAATGAGTTCTGACTCTACATAGTCATTAATCCAACGAGGGATGGTAAACCTTAGGCCTAAATGATTTTGAATCCCCTACGTCTAGTTGACCATTTCCAATAAAGGGTTAAATCCATGGATACTATGTTTGGGTATAAACCAAAGATTCACGAACATATGAATACGTCTTAAATCTATAAGAAAGTCCTAAAACAGGCAATAATTCCCCCCAAAAGCATGCGATGAGCCTGACTTCCCATCCTCTCGACCAATGTGAGTTCTTAAGCGGAGCAGGTCAGACCATCCGGTGAACGCCTGCCTTTGGAAAGCAGGTTTGTCCATCATCAGATATGGAGTTGTTGGGCATTTCGAGGCTGAATACCAAAACCCCTCAAAATAGTGTTGATGTAATGAGAAAAAGGTATCTAATGATGAGAATAGAGAAAAGACTACAGAGAATGCACCACCAACACTTCAATTCTTCATGTGCATGGAAATGGGGCATTATGCTAACCAATTCCCTAATCCAATGTTTAATGATGATCGACCTCAGCAACCTATTCAGACAAACAAAAAAGAGAAGTCACATGCCATCACTATTGGAAATGTTGATTGTGACAAAGATATAGTGGTATGATTATGTGTTTGTGTAACGGGATTCTGAAATAATGTTGTAGAATTTCATTTATATTATTGTGGAATATTATAATATCTATGTATTGGTTTATTGGGGTTTTCAATAATTATATGGTATCGGTAACCATGAAAAGTGATTGAAATATTTTTGGAAAGAAGATGATATGTTCATAATGAAGGGATTAGGAGATAATAATATGTTTGATAGTATTCATGAGCTCATGACTGATATAAGGACAATGTGATATCATGGTTTGAGTATATATAAATTTTGGTATTTTGGTATGTGGAAAGAGATAACTTTTGACATCATTCATGTTTTCATTAAGGTTCAATGGGTATTCAATTTTCAAGAGAATACATAATTATGATATTCACATGTTTTAAATGTGACCAACAACAAGATATATCTTATGGTATATGGGAGAGAAATGATGGTAATCTCATTCTTGTTAGATGACCTCTCTAGTAATATTTTTTATCTTTATGAGATTGGATAAATGTATTTCGGATAATCCTAATGATTGGAATGGATTATGTTGGACATAATATAGTATTGTTTAAGGATATAACTTTTTTTATGTATTATTTCTGGAATGTTATAATTGTATAGTTATAGAAAAAGGACAACCTGTAGGATGGGCGACAACCCATCACCTCAAACAGGGATGCGGTAATCGAACCCACAACCAAAGTACGATAGGCTTTTATAACCTACCACTATCCTACAGAAAGTACCTAGTTTGTAGAAATTAGTTATATTTTATTAAGTGGTATGATAGATGAAGTATAAGTCCATTTTTGGAACCATATACGATTAATCTCACCATAATATGGACTTATGTATTTAACTTTTTCTAACCTTATGTTTGGGACATATGGAATGACCTATCATTCTATAGCACGGTCTACTAACACATCACGGAAGACAAATTCAATGTCATTTCTTTAAGAGAAGAAGTGGAAATTTTTCAAGGCACAAACAATAGTGATATTGTTCCAAAATCAAGTAAGTATTTCTTTTAATTATTCAACATTAGGGAAATGATCTTGAAAACCAAAAATGTTTTCATAGTGGCCTCATATCTGATGAATCAGATGGTACCTTAGATCATCACAAATTTATGGCTTTGTGATTGTTGGATTTTTCATAGCCATGTTCTCTACCACTATCCATCAGAACTTGATGGTTATATTTCTCTTCCATATCCATATTTTCACCTATGTTCTCCTATGTGGAAACACAATGATGAGTTAATTTGGGTAACCTTTACGTTTCATACTTCACTTTTTTAAATTAAGTTTTAGTATTCCTTTTTACGATGTGGGTTTCTATTAATGAAACTTTCAAGTAGTAAACCATTTATAACCCCGACGAATTTCAAGGGCAAAATTCATTTTAAGCGGGGTAGAATGTAATGCCCTGATATTTTATGAGAAATATTATTTTTAATTTTTTGATATATTTTGTTGTACGCTACACCAAGATCATCTTGCGCTATACGCAACACCGTATCAGTTTTTAGTATACACAACACTATTCATGGCTTGTTTTGCATGCAAGAACGACCTTCCTCGATAGCGTATGTTGTACGCAATACTGAGTTTCATTAAATAACGATATATTGTTATAATATTATTATTAACCAGACGTTATGAATATTAGTAACTAAATTTTGAACATTATTACTTTATAATTCATCTTACACATATTATAGAACATTTTATGAGAACAAAATAAATTTTTTAGGTAAAATAAGTATTTTTCAAAAAAAATAGTTTTACCGCCTTTTGATGGCGCGCCTACTATAAACCTAGTTTTTGACATATTTATAAGTTAAATTTGAAAAATAAAAATTCTTACTTGGAATTAGGATATAAAAATTTACTTTGGATAAAAATTTTAGATTATTCTCATAACCTTCATTTTTTGATGAATAATAAAATACGCTAAATTTTAACTAAAAACAACTTTTTTCATCGAGATAATTTGTATTGTTAAATTATAATATTAAATGGTTTTAAATTATAAATAGAATATATTTTTTCCATTTAATATAATGTAAGTCATTATCATTAATTTTACATTGAAATAATAGGTAAAACAATTTCAATCTTTTGCAACGTTTTAACTTTTAAAACCCGTTTTCTCAACAGTGGGATTAATTTTAAATTAATTATTGCAACTTTTGTGTTTTGAATTTTGGAAAATGGATTTCATATTTGGATTAATTGAGTCCAAATTATGTTTATACGTTAATTTTTTTTGATATTTTGAATAGTAGCTACGGTAATTTTTATTTACTATAGTTAAAGGTAAATCAGGTAATTAATGGTAAAAAATAAGATTATAAAATAACCCTAACACCTGAAAAAAATCTATTAGATGAATCAAAGTATACCCATATCACATAAGGGTCGTAATAGATTCATTTCATGGACTTTTGACCATGAAGATTATATAATTATTAATAAAACCAAAGAAAGTGACAACATGTCACTCTCTTATATCTTATAAGTAAAAAAAATTTAAATTAGTGATCAAATTCATAAAACATAGAAAATAAATTTATTAATGAAATATAATAAACGTATCTACATCATTAGAAATTATTTATATTTTTTAGGGATTGAATAATTATCATTAATGATGACACAGTAGTGATATATTAATTATTTTCTTGATTGAAATATCAAATAAATAGTTTTAAAAATATTAAAATAAATATTATATAAACTAATTAATGTTCTCCAAAAATTTTATAGGTTAATATGAAATGTTAGAATTATATTAAAAAATTTGGTTCGAATATATCCTTTGTGTCGAATTTATTTAAATTCAAATAAATTAATAGTGTCAAAATTGACACTATTGTTGTTTTATAAAAATAACATATTATAAAATTGTTTAAAAATCACAAAAAGGTTTAAAAATTATAAATTGAAATTTATATGGTCTAAAATTTCATTAAGTATACAATTATTGACATTTAAAAACACAAAAATAATTCTTTATAATAATTTAAAATTTAGAATATTATTTTGACAAAACAAATTAATAGATTAAATAAGGACAAATCAAGTTGATACAGTTTAAAATAAATTTTAAACATTTGTAAATTTTATTGTATGATGATATTACAAACCTATCTCAGATAATATTTGGATTTGAGTTATTTTGGATGTTTTTAAGTGGGTTTTTAATTTATAAAAAATTAATATTTTTGAGGTTTCCAAAGGTGCCCCTCTCCTCCCTTATAAAAGGGAACCACCCCCTCTCCTCTTCACAAAAATTTGAGTCTTCAACCTTGACCAAACCCTGCCCATTTAACTTCTCATCTTCCATAGAAACCTACTATCGGTCATGGTCTTCTTCAAAGACCAACTTTAGTGCCCTAAGAGGAGGTTAATAAAAGGTGCGTCGAATAAGTGGTAATCTCTTCTTCTAATTCTTTCATGTTTATTTATTCTTCTACATCCTCTTCTTTATTTGTTTCATTATAAAGTAATAAAATTAGTATACCTAATATACTAATATGTTATTATAAAAATGAAACAACCCCATTTCACCTTCTATCCATCCTACGAAAAATGAAATCACCGCGCGTGCGTACGTATGGAATACCGTCTCCACGTCGTGGTGTAATCTATTTTTCCACCACCACCTTACATGGATGGGTATAATGGTGTAAATAATTACTATATATGGTTACTATAACATCATACAGATTCTGAGATATTATATCATCCACTCCAATTCCGTTCAATAATTATGGGAATGATATCACCGCTTGTGTGTACGTACGGATTATAGTCTCCACGGCGCGATAAGATTCATTCTCCATGTTAACCATTCAAGAATAATTATATAGTATATATAATGAATAATAATTATATATATGACATAATAATTATACTGGATTTATATATATATATTTCATCTACTTACTTCCATTTAAGTCAATAAGGAAAGGGAAACAGCGTTCCTGCCTACGTACGGCCTACCGTCTCCATGAACGGTGTGTTTCATTTCATTTATCTATCAATTATATATATTGAATATATATGATATATAAATCCTGTTTTCCATTCCGGAAGTATGTAAATCATTATATAAGTAATAATAATATCAAGAACAACAAGTCCACACACGTACGATAATTGAAACAATTTTACCCAAAACGTTGCTTTAACATGGAATTAACCAAAGAACGGGTAATATAAAGTCATAAGTGATTCATATATGATATAATAAATATTATTATGTTTCTGTTACAAGTTAATAATATGTTTAAACCCACTATACAGATGTTTCAGACACAAACGAATGAAATTGGACCTAAGGTAAGGGATAAATTTTCAATCTCATTTTTATCTGAGATTGCTTATACGTAAGTATTTACTAGGGTTATATTTTTCATCCATGTCCATAAAAATGTTTTCCATAAAGTTTTTTAATATTCTTCCATGTATTTTTATATTCATGTTTACCCCTCTTTGAATTTTGCATTGTGATATGGAAAGAATCATTCGTTTGTTTACCATACGAGGAACTTTTTGACTTTTCCATTAAAAGTAAGAGGAGAATGTTTTTTAACTTATATAGCATGAACAAAATTTTATAGTTTCGTAACACCTTATTTTCATGAAGCATAATCTACAATATTTCTTGATTATTATCAAAAAATTAATTTTCTTTGAAAATTTAATGACATTTTGTGAAAAGAAAATGATTTTTGAAGAGGAAAGGATATTTTACTCAAGAATTCATTTCAAGTGTTTTGTCAAAACCATTTTCCATATAAGATCACATTATTTAGTATGATTATGTTTAAATTATAATGTATATGTTATTTCCATGGTTTTATTCTTCTTATGATGAAATGATATCCATTTGTTTTATATGGATTATGTTATGATGGGATGATGTTTATGAAACTCATTTTATTCTTTGAGTTATGATGAATGATTTATTTATATTTTGGGGCACAAGTAAGAATGATTTCATCATCTGATGGGTGGGACCTATATCTCCATACAATGAAATGGGTAACGATTTATATCTCATGAGATAGACATGGCTAGAATGGAAAGTTAATCTGGTTCAGTGATACAGGACTATAACGAGGAGTGAACTCAAATCAGTAATGGTCTTTGTCCACTATGATGGTCTTGGTAGAAATGTCTGGCCTACTATGGAAATCATATCATGTGCCTAATAGTTGACACCATTATTTTTTTTATTCCCATGCTATTTTATTGTGATTAATGTTCCTTTAAGATCTAGGCCTTATGTACTCCACAATTTATTTCACAACTCACGATCTTGATGTTTAAACTTCATGTTCATGTTTATATGTTCAAATGTATATGGTTTGTTTTATTTTCTCCATGTTTACCCTTACTGATCATTTGAGCTCACCATTTATAAGCGTTATTTTCCCCAGGATATAAAGAAAGGTTTTAGGTAAGAAAACAAAAGTGGATGATCTTAATGGGACATATGGAAGATATTTCACCATGATTAGAAGATTATGTTCTGAGTTTCTAAAGACACTTTACTATTACGGTCCTTTGGTGTCATTTTTTTGTTATGTATTAAGTATTTCGCAAAAGTAATTTAATGTCCATGTACATCAAGATTGGGTCTCTACATGAAGTCCCAACCATATTTGAAGAGAAAAAAATAGAACAATCAAAGTGAATTAATGAAATTGATGAGATAATGAAAATAAACTCTTGAAGAAAAATTACAATGGAAAAGAGAGATGAAGGAAACATTTATGGAGGGAAGAAAATAGAAGAAACAACTTATGAATAATCACCGCATGAAGATCATTCCACACACACTTTATTGGAGGTGATCCATTCCATCTAAGAGATGTATTAGACAAGTTAATCATTCTTCTAATAATTTTTTTTGTGAAATGGAATCATACATACAACGACACCTTTCTTGTGCTGAAATTATATAGGGTGATAATGACTGTGATTTATATCTATCAACACCCATAATTCAACTTGTATAGACGGATAAAGTGTTCAATATCAAAACGATATTATACACAAAATACCACATCCAACATGTCATGTCCAAGTGTCGATTAGGTTATCCCATGAGGTGGGTGTCGAGCTACCTATTCCAATTGATGAGAAAGATATCTTTGTGGCTAAAAATTTATTAGAACATTTATCACATGGTCGTGAAATCTTATAAAAAACATATTGAAAAGGGGGAATTCATTACCAATTTATTTTCAAGCTAAATAATTAACAATTAATGAAAAAAGTATTGAACTGATGAATTTTAATACAGAAGGAAAAAGGGAAAGGGATGAAATAAAATAGGAATTCAAAACCATTTAAAAGATCAACCTACCAGTCAAAAATATATATCGAAATCACTATTACCATACCTATTATATTTCAACATTTAATTTGATCAATGTTTCTCTTAGAAACAAATTTAAATGATTGGTTTAATGTCATCGTTAATTTTGGGGAAAATATATATGAATATAAATATCAAGACTTCATTGGTGTTGAGAGTGTATGTGATATCCTTGACTATGATTGGATAGATGGCTCAGTCGTAAATGTATAAATGAGTTATATTTTTATGTTTCGATTTTTGAAAATATAATATCATGTGTTAATTATGAAAAAAAATTCATCATTTTGGTAGGAGAATATATATAAAACAATTTCATGGGTTTTCCTAGGAAATAAATTCAGACTCATTAATCCTCACACCACCTATACAGAC
Organism: Viscum album; assembly: GCA_963277665.1. NCBI lineage: Eukaryota > Viridiplantae > Streptophyta > Magnoliopsida > Santalales > Viscaceae > Viscum > Viscum album. The sequence continues at coordinate 1,784,470,277 of OY728131.1, read as the reverse complement.
CAATGAAAAATAGATACTAAAAAAGGTTGAAATAGTGGACGATCTGTACAAATAATATAAAAGAATTATTTTTGGTTACAGACTCTATTTAATACCAATGATTCAGGGGTAAAACTATAAAATTTAATCATATGAAATATATTTTTATTTATTTTATTATTTATTTGTTTTTTTAGGCATCATTGGATAGTCATTGTAGGTAATTTAGATACCCTAAAAATTTATTTCTTGGATTCCATAATAGGATATCCAACAAACCATCTACATGTGATGGTGTTATTAAACAAGTAATACATTACCTACAACATTATAGAAAAAATAATCATGCTTAATAATTTATGTTATAATTTAATAAATATTCGGTTATGATAGAGTGGTGAATCAATATTGTGAAAACATGGAATGAGTCTAAGGGATAAGAAATAAAATTAAAACATGTTCTACGACTGGGAAAGTAACATTTTATATATAATAAAATTACCATATCAAAACAAATATCAAATTAAATTAATTGATCTTCTAAATATATATATAGTGTCAGAAACAAACCAGTGCAAATGACTGTGGTTATTATATTGGTAAATTTATGAGAGAGATCACATTTTATGAACAAACTAGCAATATTAAAGTGGTATTCTCAAAGATAATTACTTCATTATTCAAAATAATTATTAATCCATTATGTATATATATTTTTCTAGTAATAATATGACTATTGAGAAGACTCATATTCCGGGATGATATAGATGTGTTCAAAAAATAAATGGGAAGCATACTTGATGGAAGAATGTACACTAATAGTATGAATATGTGACATCCATAGAAGTAGTGGATTGTTTCATATTTATGATTAATTTAATTTTTTGTATTTCTAACATAATAATTGTTTTATTATATAGGTGGATTCATTAATTTTAGTCAGGGATGTTTGTTCAAAGATTATCATTCTTTTTAGAGATAAGACTTCAAGGCTACCACTCAGATAATGAAAATAATGAAACTGGTCATGAATATATAAATGTAAACATCTACTGGTTATGTGATTAATTAATTTTGACATCATTTTTCCTACTCCAAACCAATAAAAAAGAACAACTGCCCAGTATCGCTCAATGTGTATGTTTTTATTTAAAATTTACATTACTTTTAGTAATAAGAACATGTGACATAATGAAAATTGCGAAAATTAAATTGGATTGTTTTTGATATTTTATTAAAATAATCCTTAAGTCATTTTTGATGTGTAGGAATCAACTGTACCTCAATCTGATGCGCAATGTGACTAATATGACTTTCAGTGTGTATTCTTATATTAAATTGAAATTAAATACCGAAAAAATAACAAGTTACATACTAAAAACCAAGGAAAAGAATTTATATTGTTTTTATACTTTATTACAATGATACAAGAGTCATTTTTGATGTGTAGGAATCACCCACACCCTAATATGATGCACAGTGTGACTGATATGACAAAAAGTATCCATTATCTGTTTAAAATTAACATTTTAGTTTGAAATATATCACTCACTAAAAACCGAGAAAAAACACTATGATTGTATTTGTAATTTAGGATAACAATTCATAAGTCATTTTCACATGTATGAAGAATTCTCACATAAAAATGACGCACGATGAGACTAGTATAACTCCTAATGTGTGTTTCTTGTTTGAAATGACATTTTACTAAAGAAACACAATGGGCATTTTGTATTCTATGAAAACATATTTGGGTTGTTTTGATGCAATTATAAAATGATATATAAGTAATTTTTACATGTATGAATCATATTATCCTCAATACAATGAACGATGTGTCTAGTATAACTCAAAATGTCTCTTTCTATATAAAATTGAAATCAATTTAAGTAAAAACAATAGCTGACATAATGAAAACAAAAAAACACATACAAAATGTTTTGATATTTTAGAAAAATGATCTATGAGGCATTTTTTATGTTTAGGAGTAAACATATCCTCAATACATTTCATTGTGTGACTAGTATGACTCCATGTGCATATTTTTATTTAAAATTCACAATAATTGAAGTAAAAAAGAACAAGTGAAATAATGAAAACAAAGAAAACACATTTATATTGTTTTTATATTTTATTTTGAAATGATCCATGAGTCATTTTTGAATTTTACAAATCAAAAAAACCTCAATCCAATGCACTGTAGGACTAGTATGAGTAAAACTATTTGTTATCTGCTTAAAATTGACATTTTACTTAAAAAATATATCTTATTAAAACCCAAGTAAACAATATCCAAATGTATTTATAATTTATTAAAGAGATTAAAAAGTAATTTGTGATATTTATGAAGGAGTATAACATTAAATTGACACACAATGAAACTAGGATGACTCGTAATGCGTGTTTCCAGTTTAAATTGGATTTTTAGTAAGAAGAACACAACTTCTATACTGAAAATTGGTAAAACCCATTCATATAGTTTTGATACTTTAGTAATAAGATATATATGTCATTTTTGACGGGTAGGAACTTGTAGTATGGCAATATGATGCATAGTGTGGCTGGTATAACACAATGTGTCTCTTTTTATTTCAAATTGACATTAATTTAAGTAAAAACAATTAGAGACATCCTAAAAACTTTGAAAACACATTAAAATAATTTTTTATATTAAGAAAATGATTTAAAAGTCATTTTCTATGTGTAAGAATTATCCTCACCATAATAAGATTCATGGTGTCATCGGTATACATCAAAGTGCCACTTATTTTTAAAATAGTCACAAATTTAAGTAAAAACAAAAAGTGTCATACTAAAAAATAAGAGAAATCATTCATATTGGTTTTATGTTTTATGAAAATGAACTCTGAGTCATTTTTATTTTTATGATTCATCCACACCAAAATTTGACACATGTTTTGACTCGTATGACAACAAGTTTCTTTTATCCATTTAAAATGAACATTTTAGTTCAAAAAGTATCAATCATTGGAAACCAGGAAAACACAAAACAATGTAATTGGTAAATTAGGTAAATGATTCATCAGTAATTTGTGACATTTATTTAGTATTCTCACTTCAAAAGGATGCACAATGTGATCAGTATGACTCATAATGTGTGTTTCCATTTTCAAATGGCATTTTGGTAAAAAAAATAAAACTAACAAAATGAAAACTATGAAAATTAATTCAAATTGTTTTGATACATTAGGACAATGATCCATCGGTACTTTTTGACAGGTAGGAATCAACCTCACCTAAATCCAACACATGTTGTGATTGATAAAACTCTAAATGTTTCATTATTAAAAATTGGAATTAATTTGGGTAAAAGAATAGGATACATACTCAAAACTGAGCAAACACATTCGTATTGTTTTGATAATTTAAGATTATGACCCATAACTCATTTTCTACATGTAATAACCAACCCCACCTCAATAAGACACACAGTGTGACCCATATAACAAAAAATACTTATTTTTTATTAAATATTTTCTTTTTATCAATTTATTCTTTCATATTAATTTTTAATTTATTTCATAATAATATTACTAATGTATTATTTTATTCCTTGTATAAGAGAAATATTTTTCATGGGTTGAGAAGATTTGTTCATAAACTGATACCATGGGCCCAAATTTTTGAGAGGGGATCACAAGAGTCAAAATATGAAACATTATTATTCTTAAATGTCTGTTGGATAATTGAATCAATAGTTATATAAAATATTTTTTGAAATGTATATGGAAATATTTTGTTATATACCTTTGGTGGACATTTTTTTATTCATTGTGTCCCATTAATTGTATATAGAATTGTTTGAAATTATAGATTTTTGCAGGTTTTTTAGGTTTGATAATATATTAATAGCACATTACAGCTAGCTAGGCCTTTATCAATGCTATTTAATGTGATGATAAAGGGACCCCCTTATCAACATTTCTATTAACAACACTATTAAAAGCAATTTTCCTAGCTGTTAAAGGAAATTACTGTAAGAGTTTAATATATATATATATAATTAATTTTAAAGTAAAATAATGATAAAAATAAATTTTAAAATATTTTTATAATTGAATATATCAAACACATGTTAAAATAGATCATACTAAAAAAAATTTAATAAAAAATAATCAATGTGATATATAGACATTCTGATGTCTGTTTCATATAGATAGTACATAGAATGTGTCATCAGTCACAGTCATTATATTAACCAAGAACACAAGGTTGGTATGATGAATGTATGGATATTTTTATCATGAAGTCACTACACTAACCATGTGATCAATTTTGTCATTCGATCACTTAATATTAATTTCATCCGGTTAGTCAAAAAATTAATTCAAGAAAAATATACAATACATAATTATATATATTTAATTTAATATTTTAGAAATTATTTTCAATGAATTTAAAATACCTTTTATTAATGACTTGACGTATTCATGGTAGGTTCATCAAAATTCATGGTAAGTGGTATTTTTAACCATGATAAATACTATTCAGTCACTGTCGGTTGCTGCCTTGGGCCACGATAACTTCACAAAACACACGGTCAGTAGAAGTAAAAGGAATGATAGGTAGATTTTTGGCTAATGGAAGTTTCCATGGTATGTTAGATAAGTTTGGTACACACCATATTGGTATTGAAACTATGATCTAGTTAAATCCTCTGAATCACAAGAGTATAAAAGACTTACTGGTGAGTGGGGTAGTCGAGCAAAGGAAACACTGAAGGTGAATGGGATATAAACAAGTTCTATGTGTTGTTGAAGCATGGAGATAAGTCACGTTGTAATGGGGATGAGTAATAACATCCTTGGAGTCACAAGAAACTTCCTGTAACTAATTTCAGGCACTCAGGAGAACTCAATATGAAGGAGATAAGGATATTGAAGCCTTGGTCATAGAGATCTATCACCTGAAACATATTATTGAGCTACTTCCAAACTACTATAGATATGAAGTGTATATATGTCAATCGGGGGGAGTGGACATCCATGAAGTCGAGTGGAGTAGTATTGATGACAAGTTGGAGTCACAGTGCTATAGTGAAAATGAAGTCGATGTTGTGTGATGTCAATAGAAGCAACTGAAAAACAAGGTTTCATCAGTACAAAAAATAATATTTCATCATCGCTAAAAAATCACTGATAATTGAGGCTCTATTAATGGGGGTCCCTTTTATTAATTATAAAAAAGTGATGATAAATCCACTTATTATCAGTGCTAAAAAATCATAGATAAAAGTCAAAAATAATTAAAAAATATTATGTAAATTGGAGGGAATCCCTTTTAAGAGCACTTGACCCCCCTTTCTACATCGCATGGAATCCACCTCTTGCGCATGCGCTCACCACAACTTTAATAGTTCTAGGCACACACCCAACACACTTTAATAGTGGTATCACCCCTTGCACCCCCTGTTAACCCCTACCTCTACATGGATTCAAACCCAAGCCCTCTCATGTGTGCGCCTTCAACTTTACCACTTATCCATCTTATTTGTTTCTCTATTTAATGATATATCTAGTTATATATATATATATATTTATATTTATTTTCATATTAATACTAATTTATATGAAAAAATATATATTCAGTTACATTAATATATGAATTTTTATTTGTATATTAATATATATAAATATCTATCATATATATATATAGTTATATTTTTTATCCATATACTCTTTCATATATTTATATATATATATATATATAAGATTACTTTTAAATACATTTATATAAATTTTTTTTGTGTTTATAGATAAATAAATACATATATACCATATAAATATATTGAATATATATTATTTATTTGTGTATCTGTATGTATAATTGTATATATTTATATATATTTACATATATTATATATTAATATGTAAATTTATATGTTAGAATACATATATAATATATATCATTTTTAACACACACACACACACAAATATATATATATACACACACACAAAATTATATATATATATATAAATAGTCATATATTTTTATTTCAAAAAATGTATATTACTTTTTATTTAGATAAGGATTATATATTTTGGAATATATATATATATATATATTGGTTTAACAATTTATTTGTAAAATTAATTTTTTGTGTGAATCTATAAAATAATGTGTATATATATTTTTTAATTTTATTATAAATTATGTTACATTTTAAAAAATGATATAATTTTAAATCCATAATATCAATATGAATGTAATACATGAGAAGAATTTTTTGTACCCAATGAAAAATGGCAAAAGATCCAATTAAACGAGGATGAAAATCCATGGAATGTAAAAAATCGGGGTACCACGACTAAAAAATCTGTTGGGAGTCCTTTTGGACATTTTGTATCCTCAAAAAATGTGAAAAAGGTTTACATTGTCACTACGAACAAAGAGATCATTAGAGACTTGGATTTGATATGTCGTAGAGCTCAAACATAAATCCAGATAAAAACTTATGTATGTTTGATGTTTGCGTTATATTTTTAAATTATGTTATAAATTTTATTAATTTTTTTATTTTTCTATGTCTTTAAATTTTTGTTAAATGATTATTACTCACTAATAATTATACAATTATTAATTAATAATAGTTTTTGAAATATTTTATAATCCATTATCAATAAATATCTCATATATTAAGTGTAAATATCTATTTATAGTTATCTACTACATATTTTAAATATATTTATTATATTTAATTAAATATAAATATATCTACATTTTATATATATTAATATAAAATTTTTTAACTGTTTTTAATATCCCCTTTATCAACAACTGTAAAAAATGTGGTGATAATGAACCCCTTTTAGTAGTGAAACTAAAAAGCACTGATAAAGGATGTCCCTTTAACAATGCTAAAAAAGCACTTATAAAGGAGTAATATTAACAACATTTTTTCTAACACTGTTAAATGTAAACATTATCAACACTTTTCTTAGTGCTGACAAAGGTATTCCTTTTTCACATTTTTTAGCATTGTTAAAGGGTGGATCTATAGAAATTTGTTTTGTGGTAGGGGGATATGATATTCCATGGTCCTAGCAAGGATTGCAGATTCAGGGGAGGTGTGTTTCACTGCTAAGGGTGAGCATCCATGGAGTTCCAATGTTTGATACAATGTATATTATGTATACTATAATGTCTTTATATTTATATATATTAAATTAACAAGATATATACAATGTATGTTAAAAATATAATATTTTTAAAAAATAACTTATACTAATATGGTTTATATATATATATATATTAATATATAATAATAAAAATGAATGTACAACCCAAGATATTAAAAAATATGTATATAAAATTATTATTTCAAAAGTAAAAAATTCATAAAGAAAAATATGTCATTAGAAAAATAATAATTCTAAATTAAAACAATAAAACTGTGGGAAAATAATTTTTAACAAATGAAATATATTAATAAAAATTGATTAGATAGACTAATTATTTTTAAAAAGTAATAAAATGAAAATGTAATTAAAATTAAAAAAATTATAATTTTTTTAAAACAAGTAAGCATATAAAATCTATCATAAAACCATCTCCCCCTTTTAAAAATTTCAAAACCTATACTAAACATTTAATTTCAAAAAATCTTGTAATTTCTTCCAAATTTTCTCTAACTTTTTGAAATTTATTAAAAACCATAATTAAATAAAAATTATTCAAAATAATATGATAAAAGTATTAAGTATAATTTATTTAAAATAATATCAAACAAGGGGAGACACCCCTATATTCGACATAGTCTACCTCAAATTATAGAAAAATGGCATAAATATTTTCATGATTTTAAAAACTAAATATTTATAACATTCTCCGATAATAAAATGTTAAAAAAATTATAATTGGATATAGTATTCATGAAATCATAAATATGAAATTATATCCAAATTCAATAAGAATTAATCATAAAAATCCAAATATCATTCTTCTGACTGAATCTATTCTATGCTTTCTCACAATGATATTATAAAATATTTTTACAGTCATATATCATATGTTGTCATTTAATATGAAATATAACATGACAAAAACATGACAAAACCAAATTAAATATCATAAATCTAGCATCATATTTCCAAATAAAGTTTATGCAATGTATTCAGGAGATTCAAAAATAATTTTCCCTTGAGTTAATCACATAATGTATCTTATCAATGTTGATAATATAGATCTATAATTTAAAAAAATATATCAAATATAATTAACATTGAAACATTTTTTAGAAACCAATGCATAAATTATATCAATGATTACTTGGATAATAAAAAAATATTCAATTGAAGAAAGTCATCTTAATTCCAAGAATTTGTTTTAAAACCATCAACACAGTCAAATCAATTTTATCAGAAACTGAAAAATTGAATAAATATACAATTTAGAACATATATAATTTATAAACAATGATAAAATATATTGTAATTAATAAATAATGAGAAGATATATAATAATTTCCTAAATCAATAGTGTTTGAAAATGTATTTCAATCATTCACTATAAGATGAAAACTATTAAAGAAGTAGGTGGTTAAAAATTTATAAGTATAAAATACCCAACATTAAAGTTTAAAAAGAAGTTGTTAGATGATCATCTACAGAAAAATTTTACTTTCATAATAATTAAATCCAAAAATAATTTAAATAAGACTATTAAAATGTGAAGTCTGTATATACTATTTGTAAACTGATATATAACCTATATATTTTAGTATCAATGAATTTGATAAAAAATGGGTAACTCCCCAAAATTTATTATTTTATAAAGAAAGATACTAGAAACATATTTATATAATGTATAAAACTATAATAAATAATAAATTAGATATAAATTTAATATCAGTACAACAGTTACATTCTAAAAAATAAACAAATAGAATATATATTTCGAGCCTAAAATCAAAAAATCAAAATAACATCATAAAATATATTAATAATTATCAATTCTAGCATATCATTTTAAGTAATTAATTAAATCTGTAATGCCTATCATTTATCCTATTGGAAAAATTTAAAGAATCATTAACATTAAAATAAAAAAACATCAAGAAAGGCATATTTAACACAATAAATAATAAATTATTTTCAAGATCTTATTCTATATTCAACATTTCGAAATATTCCATTTGAACATTCTAAAACCATCCAAAATTATAAACACACAATTATAACTACATAAACTCTTAGTTCAAATGGTTCCAAATAAACCAAGATGAAGAAGTTATAGACATCTAGTTGTGTTGTCATTGTTAATTGATCTCAAGGACTCTTTGTTCTTCTTACCCATTAGAAAATAATCTGATAAAAAATAATTACTTATTTTAAATTTTGGATTTCCTATAACCATTTTAAATACTATGTATTTTTAAACTCCTTAGGTAGGTTTCCTGGAAAAAGGATTAGGAAGATAATTTTTGTGGAACCCAATCTATTTTTTTCAATTAGATTAGATATAAAAAAATTAGGTATCCATACAGATTTTGGAAATTATTTATAAGGAAGTATAGTATATATAATCTTAGATATAAATGGTTTGGTATGGACTATTTTTTGAGTGAATCTTATAAAGAATTTTTTTATAATTCCCTTTCAGATTACCTATAAAGAATTTAAAATTTGAGACAATACCATTACAAAATGAAACAAAAGTATTTATGTACATATTAGGAATTAGTCTATTATAGACATAACCAGTTTCACCTTTATTGGTTTTATTCAAGTTCATATTCTTATCAAAATTTTCTATTCCTTGACTAAAAAATAAGGGTTTATTTCAATTACGTTATTAACCTTTTATAATTTTTATCTCGATTTGATTAACTTCGACATCATTACAAATATTAACTTTAGAAAATGAACCTATATTTTACAATTTTGTACTTTCATATATAATATTCTTAAAATCCATTCCAATTTTATATATATCATCACAAAAAAATTTTAATCTCCAATCTTGATATTCATCATTTTTGTCAAAAAATAGTTTTTTCTTTAATTCTCATCTTTTTACCTAATTAGTTTATAATTTGAAACAATATTCCATTTTATAAGTGTCTTAATTTCACTTTAATGATCAATATATAATTTATCCATTATCAAAATATCACATTGATGTTTTTGTTATCCCACATAGGTAAAATAGCCTTGGGGGTATCATGGTATGACATATTAAAACTACTACCCTTATGGATCCTTTTTTTTGTTAAACAAAACATTATACTCTCCCTTTCGTATAGTAGTGTTTGAGATGAAATGAAATAAAACAAATGAAAATCAATTTCTCACTGTTCAAATGTACTAGGATACATATTACATGATTAGAAAGTAAATTTTCTGAAATACCAAATACACTAAAGAACACTACTATTACAATGTTAAGAGAGGACTCAGAGTTCTTATTTGTTCACTCCCATTCCCAAATAGATAGCCCAATTGTCTCTCAAATAATGTGTGATCAATACTCCATTAGGATAGTATTTTATTGATCAGTTGGATTAATATTGTTTACACCTATTTAAGTATTCATGAATATCTACTTTCATCCACATTATGAATAACTATTTACCTTGGAATATATAATAAAATCCTTCTCCTTTGTGTAAGACACACTTTCAAAAAACTAACTATTTATTCATGAATCATTTCAAACCATCATGAAATTTTTACTTTCTTGAAAATCAAATTTTTTTGAAAAACATTATAATATTTTTTTAAAATTATTTCCTTCACCTAAATGAAGTTCTTATAAATCATTCTCAATGTAAATATTTCTCAAAATTCCTTCATGAATTCAGATCCTTTTGAATTTCATAACTTATTAATAACTTAAAATGATGGGGAAATCCTCCTATTTATTGATGTTTCATTCCCTTTTTTGAAACATTCATACTCACTACAACCTTTTCTCAAATCATCTCATCAATGTTCACAAAACTTCCGTTCTTTGTGAAATTATAGAGAAAATTTTCATTCATGATACTTTTCATAATTGAACAACCTAACAAATTTTTTCCTTCATGGATCAATAATATTATAGGAATAATTGATTTTAAAATCTCAAAAACCTTGATGACAACAAAATTTTATGAATTATATGCCTTTTCAATACATTCAAATGGAATACCTAACAATACAGCTTTTATTAAACATGGAACATCCTCTAAATTTTAGACAAACAAATTTGAAAATCACTAGGAAACAGTGATCCTTCCACAAAAAACATTATTTACCACTCATAGAGCTTCCATAAATCTTTATTGAATCATTTTCAATATACCTGGTCAAAATTTCACTGTAACTCCATGACTGAACATCTCAACATAATTTTTCAAAATAAACATTCAACCCAAAAATAATGAAATGATACTTAAGGTGATTCCCCCCCCATAGTTTTTCATTCTATATAGTTAATTATATAACATCATTTCTAATATTAATCATAACCAAAAAAAATTTAGAATCAAATTTTACTTCATTTTTTTTCACCATGATTAGAATGAATAATTCTTTTTGACTATCAAAACGATAACTACTAGTGTCTGAATCTTCTGTATGGATCCATCCATCATGATATTTTTGTTTCATACCATTATATTATTTCTTTTATTTTCACTTCTTATATTGGTTTTAGACAATTTGATTTTATATTTTCACTATCATTTACTCATATAATATTTATTTAGAAACATCATATTTACTAATTTTACCTCTTTTTCTTCCATATATGACATATTATTTATGATTTATTCAAGAATATTTCTTATTTTCATCATTTTATTTCATTTAAATGTATAATAATTTTGGTAAAATTAATAATTATATACTTCTCAATTTTCTCTAACTCAAAATCAAGGGAATTATGAATAACATTTTTAATCTGAATGATATACACTTCCTTTTATAATGAACATCATCATTATTATTATACATTTCTATATTGTATTAAATAATTGAACCTATAAAGTCACATCTTGAATATTTAGTAAAATCCTTACTCTCTTCAACTATCATTTTCATTGATTGCCAGTTTTTTGGTAGAGATTGAAGTAATATTCTGATAAGAGATTTATTATTCATGGTCTCCCCAAGTGAAACCATTCTGTTGAAAATTTTGTGGAATATATTGTACAACCCATTTATACTCTCTTGATTATTCATTATGAATCCTTAAAAATAATCTCTCTTAATACCTAGATTGTCCCATTGTGACTTTTCTGTTCCATGATGACTGACTTTTAATTTACCATATATGTTTACAAAATTTTACAATAATAAATATGTCTATAAAAATGTATACTTAAAGAACAATATAGATAATAACTAAAATCATTATTTAGAATATATTTTTTATAATCCATTCTGATTATTATTTCTAATTACACCACAATATTTTAATATAATTTTTTATCATAATAATGAAAAATTAAAGAATTTTTTTAATTATAAATACATACTAATGATCTATTCAGTAAACATAGTCACTTCCATTGATGTGTTGTGTTCTGGTAGGAAACAAAATCTTAAATTCACAACTTTTCATAACAAAGTACTAGATCTTTTCAATATAATGTTATGTCTTGGATAATGGTTACTTTAATATATTAATAAAGAGTTTATAACTTATTCTATAAAAGGAAAACCCTATGATACAAATTTTTAGGTCCCATTATATTGATGTTTTTTCAAAAGGAGGGTTGAATATTCAATTTAATATTATTTTATTTCAGTATGATTTTCAGAGTGATTAAACAATGTTGAATCTAAAGTTGAGATAAAAAAATTACACATAATGTTTTAATATTGTTTCAGATAAACAAGATCCTAGTCCACTTTTCAATATTCAATACTCATTGAAAATATTGTTATTCAACAATACCTAATTTTTTATATAGAGTTAAAACATTTTTATAGATAGAAATACCTTTTTCTTTCCTGGAAGTATAACCCCTCACTTTTCCAGGTGTCAGAGCCCACCTAACTTTTATTTCAGAGTTATAACCCTAACTTAATTTAATATGAGAGAAATTAACCATATGAAATGATTTTTTTGGGAGAAGTATAAACCAAGATCTAGAGTACAAAAAGACGATAGGGAAAAAATATAATTGTGAAATTCATAAATAAATTACAACAGAAATGTAAGAGATGATGTTAAAATTTGATGTAGCTCAATAACAATGATCCTGTCACTTGTGGATGATAAAATTGTTGAATCCCTTTGTGATTAAGGTAATTAAACAATAGTTTCATTCCAGATGCATTATTACATAATTTATTAATGAATGTTGTATTTTTATTTTAATATGATAATATCAATATTCTTTATCTATATTATATAGAACATTGTCCAATTTATTTTATTATGTTACTTGATTTCATTTCAAATACTAATTAGACATCATTATCTTCATGTATGTTATAGATTTACATTGGATATTCATATAAATCCACATTAGACAAATAATAAGCACTCAAAATAATATTGTTAAATTATACATGAATTAATATGTTGAGTCATTTCACTTTTTAATTCTGCATCAAATAAAATTAAAGAACATATAAAAATGGTCATTAAGATAAATAAATATTAAATAAAGGAAAAAATTAAATTTCTATTACATGATTAATTTAATTTTATATTTAAAAATATATATAAATTATATTATTAAATAATTATTATGATTATATTAATTTCCAAAATTATTTCAATAATATTTTATATAAAAAATAGTTTTCATATAATAGTAATAATATATTTTAAATTTTCAAATAAAAATAATAATTAAAATAAATTTTATAAAGTTATAGTAATTAGAAATATAAAAACCATGTTAAAACAGAGCATGCTAAAAAATATAAATTTTCTAAAAAAAAGTGTTTTAATGATAGTATAATATACTGACTATGTGATGTATTTTTCATGCATTCAGTATGTTAACTGTGTAAATATTTTGATTTTGTGTTTAGTATACTAACCTTGTGATCAATTTTTTCAGGTGATCACAAAAAATTAAATTCTTATTTTTTGTTAACAAAATAATTAAATCCAAAATATACATGAAGTAATTTGATTAAATAAATTGTGGTAACTTAAAAAAATATTTGTGGTGAATTTAAAATACCACTTCATGTAATCTTGAAGATTTCATGTAAGGTTCATCACAACAATAGATATTTAGTATTGTATATCATGGAAAATACTCATGACACATGGTAGGTTGCTTCTTTTTCTCACAATAACATCTTAAAACTCACTGTAAGTAGAGTTAAAGTCACCATAGGTAGATAGTTTTCTCATAGAAATATCAACGGTAGGTTAGGTGTGGTAGGTACTCACCAGACTGGTGTTTCAATTGTGCACATTTTGAATCCACTGATCCTCATGCATGTATACAACCAACTGGTCAGTGGAGCAGTCATGAAAAGGAACTGCTGAAGGTTCATGGGATTTTGATCTAGTTTTAGGTACCACTAAATCAAAGAGAGGTTTTTCATTGTGTTGGGGATAATGAAGAACACCACTACTGTCACAAGCTATTTTCTGTGACTGATGATGTGATTGTGGAACTACTTGAAGGTGTGTGAGATAATGGTTTCAAGACCTTGTGCATTAATATTTGTTTAATGGAATCTTTTTGTTGACATACTATATAATTTCTAGGGAGATGTGGTATGGAGATTCCGATTGTGGAGAGTGAACTTCAATAAAATTTAGTCGAGTAGTGAATCTAACGGACTGGTGTCGCACTGTTATATTATAGATTAAACAGACGTTATTTGATGTCATAAGAGGTGATATTCCACTATGTTGGTCATGCTTAAAGATGTTGGGGAGGTGTAGTAGACTACAATAAGTGAGCATCTTTGGAGTTTCAATGTTTGATAAACTGGAGAATTTATACAGCACTCTGTATATATAAGTATATAAATGAAATGTATATATATTAGGTATCTTAACAATATTTTTATAAGAAATAACTTATATTATTATAGTTTATATATACATAAAAAATATATTTATATATATATTTTAATATTTGTACAAATAAAAGAAAATATAAAACATGTTATTATAAAGTATGTATTTAATAAATTAAAAATAAAAATAAATCCTTTATAGTGTAAAATATTTAATTAGAAAAAAGAAATTAATGCTAAATGAAAAAAAATAAGTGGGATTTTTAAAAAAAATTTAAATATAGTAATAAAAATATACTAGATAATATAATTGTAAATAATATTGAAATAATAAAAAAATATTAACAATTAAAATATGGAATTGTAATTTCTAAATAAAAAAATATAATTATAGAGAAAAAAAACATATCATGGTTAGGATTCTTCTTATAATGGAACTATAATGACATTTTAATGATCAAAACTACTAAACCAACACATAAATGAAAAAAATGAAGAGTTATTATCTAAAACATTTATTTTATTAAATTATTTTAATAAATAGGTGATAAAATATTATAAGTAAATAATATATGATATGATATATATATGAGTAAAATTATGAAATATATGTATAATAAATGTATATTTATTATACAGGAAGTCCAGACTCATATAAAGGAAATCAATCTAGAGGTAAGCATTTTCACATTGAAATTTAGTTTCAATGATACATATTCCATATTAATCATTTTTTATGTGGTTTATATACTATCCATTTTATATGATATGTCATGAATAGTTTTTAAATTAATGTTTTTAAATATTCATTTGATATTAATTATTTCATGGGGATTATGATATAATCATTATCATGTTGTAAAGGTTTACTGTAGATTTTTTATGATTAAGTCTCTATTGGGGGAATTATTTTATCTTCTTGTATTTATCCAAACGTATTAACTTCTTCTCTAATAATTTATATAAATTAAATATTTTCCTTTTAATTTCATTCCCGTTAAATACTCCAGATCCTGAAAGAATATGTTAAGAGAAACCAACATTATATCTCTATTCTATTTAATATACTTTATATTGAATATATATGATCTCTAAAAACATTTTCAAAAATATTTTTACTATACTCTAATGATTTTTAATGTCATTTTTATACATGTTTGATTTTTTAAAAAAAATCTTAAAAAAATATTCATATTTTTTTTAAATGGGTTATTTTTTAATTTTTTATAAAAGAATGTAAAGAATGTTTTTTAACTTATACGACATGAATGAAATTTCAAATGGCCATGACTATTAATTTATTTTAATATTAAATTAAATTTTTTACCTTCTTATTATTAATGAATTTATTTCATTAATATTTTTTAAATTTTCATATAATTGTTTTTAAATTTAAAATTTGTATTTTCCTGAAGAAAAATTCTACTGAAGTGTTAAAATTATTTTTATTTATGTCAAAATACCTTTAATAATATTTTGTTTTTCTAAGGTTATACTCTTATGATACCATGTGGATTATTTATCTGTATGGTTTACGGTCATATTAACTAGGGTAAGTATTGATATTTTGTATCTTATTTCTTCTAGTATAAAAATTGATTTATTTTTAAGGCAATCTGATTTAGTTATATAATTTATTTATTTTATGAATGAATTTGAATTATTATGTGATGGGTGTGAATTTTAATTACATATACACATGATGTATTAGTTGATCTTTTGAAACAAAATAAGTTGGTTAGTTATATGAGTACTTATTCACTTATATAAGATGTTGTGGCATGAATATTGATTGTATGTTTTAGATTTCTTGGAATGAGGCCTCAATAATATGTTTCAGATGTCTAGAATTATGCATTCTATTATTATAAAATCAGTAAATAATTTACATGTTATTATTTAGTTTTTTATGATATCCATGGATATGTTTCAAGATCATTAAATTATTTATATTAAATTATTTTATTATAATTTATTTTTTCCCTGTTATTCATCTATTATTTAGCTTCAACTATATGCTTACTCTTGTTAAGAATCCATACTCACCCCATTTTTATGTTTCCATTCCTCAGGATATAATTATGTGTATGAAGAATAATATGTTGAGATATTCTAAAGGGGAATATAGTGTTTCAAATAAAATACTATGTTGTATTTTATATTTTCAAATGAAATGTGAAACTCAAGTATGTATATTTTATTCTAATGATAATAAATTGTTCAGTCATTTGGGATGCAATCACTTGTATCTTCTACAATGTAATAAAGAAACCAAAATCTATATAATACTGGAGATAATTCCTTTATAGTTGGTAACGTAAAAGTTTAGTAGAAAACAAGAGTATGTGATATAGAAAAAATATATATTAGTGAATATTACTTTATAACTAACTTTGTGAATGCAAATTTGAGATTATATGTACATATATTGTCAAATTATATTATGTATTCAAGTAGTCTAGAAATTATACTCTACATTTAATAATGTTATGATAAAAAATTTTATATTACACTATTTATAAATGGTGCCTAAAAAAAGGAATAGAAACATTTTCAATGAACGTAATCCATGTATGGATTTACCTCCCGGTCTCGATAATAAATCTTTAAATCAAACTATAACTAGAGATGGAGTTTCAATTAGGGATAAAAAATATAATTATATTGGGGATTCTGAATCGTGTTTTAAATAATAAAAACTAATATATGGATTATCCTGCTAATCAACATTATATTGTAAAAATGTTATACCTCTTCATGTTTTAGCAAATTCCACCATTCAAAGGGACTATAAATCCATTTGTATCTAAGAAATAAACAAATTTCCTATGGTAGATATTTATCACATTTTTATGTAATTAATAAGAGAATGTTTTATGGGAAGTTTATCACCTCTTAGGGGATTTATATAAATATTGGTCATGATTATAAGGACTAAGGATGTTGGAGAAATAATGAGCATGGAATGAAATTATTTTAAGGAACCTTTATTGGAAAAATATTTTCCGCATAAAAAAATATGAAAATATGGGGAAGAAATTCTTGAGTCTCATACAAAAGGAATAGAAAAATATTTATATTTATGAATCCAAACATAAAAGTTTAGAGATGCGTGTTGAAAACATCCAATGTTATACAAATTGTAATATTGATTGTTTCTTTGATGGGATAAATCTTATCCTTTAATGAGAACTAGTCTCTCAAAATTTCAAATTATGAGGATATATTATCTTATGGTATCAATATAATGAATAAATTCTATATGTGTTATTATTGTGAAGGAATGTAACTTAATAAGAGGATAGAGGAGATAGTTTTAGATTATGAGAACAAGGATAATGTACTTTTCCAAAAGTGGTAATTGTGGAATGAAACACTATGGTACATTCTTGAAGTGGTTGGAGTTCTCTCCATGTGCAGAAAGCAAATCCATCTGTAATTTCAATTTGAGGGTAAGAAATAAAATTTTATTGTCTATTGTTCAAATTTAAAGATATGGGACACCATAAAAATAAATTCCTCATCCATTAATAGAATATACATGAAAATAATTTAAGGGCTGAACGACAATGTTATGCTATTACTACAAAAATGGAATGATTATTGTTATGATGTATTTGGATTCAATAATTATATTGTTGATGTATTTTATCAATGGTATTATATAATGAATCATATAAGGATTTTACTGTGTTAGTTTTCTATATGGATAGGAAGCATATGTTGAATGGTATTGATAAACATAAAAAGTGATTTTGGGGTAAGGTGATATTTATGGAGAATACATGAGAAAGGGAATGAAAAAAAATGTTTGTGATTATTTCATAATAATGTTCAATAAAGATAAATAGAATATTAACACTGAAGTAGTAAATGTGAAAATAATTTTGACCATGAAAATTGTTAGTGATTTTTGGATAATATAATTTATAATAGAACTTACAAAAAATTTGGACTTATGAAATATACTTTATAATATGTGATTTTATTTAATGAATGAGGTGAGACTATGTTTTTGTAATAATGTATGTTTTCATTATATATTTACAGAAATTATAATTTTTTAGGAGAATATGTGATCAATTTATTCAAACATTCAGAATGTGACATTTATGTTTTACATTATGGACAAATGTTTAGTTGATTTTGAATCTATTTGGGCATATTTTGGAAGGGTATAATGGGTAACCATTTATTTAATGGATTAAAATGATATTTGGGTGTTACATTTGAGGATTTAGATATTAATCTAATATTGGATAAATTATTCGAGAATATTTTTTTGAATATATCATGAGACTTGAGGAATGAATTATCATTATTTCATGGATGTTATGATTCATTATAAGTTAATTTTTTTCCCAGATCCATAAATAATACATCTAGAATTTTATTTTTTTGAAGTATGATATGAAGTGGAAATTGATCAAATAATAAATGAAGGATTTAATTGGTCTCAAGTAATTATACATTCTTATATTCTTACTTTAGATAAAAAATTGAATTTTTAAACTCTAAGAAAACAATCGTGAAACCAATATATTTTCCTTTTGAAATCATTTCTGATGAATTTATGGTATTTTAATCTATTAAGGATTTATCATTTTAAGGTTATAAAATTTTTCTAGACCATGTTATCTATCACTCTCTATTAGTCCTTTGGTTTTTTTCCTTCCATGTCCATATTTTCACTTCCATGTAGTGTTCTTGTTTTGCGAGGCATAATGTTGCGATGAAATTCAAATTTACATTTCTCTATTTTCAAGATTATGTTTTATTAACCATTTTGGTGATCTCGATTTTCTATAATTTTAATTACTAATATAAAATACTTGATCAATTGTTAGGTTCAAAAGGGAATAGTTACTATTAGAGGGGGTTTGTGAATCAAGGTTTATATATTCTTTTTTATATTATTTATCCCCATTCGATCATGAAATTTTTATTATGAGGGTCACATAGTTTCATCTTTTGTGTTTATATATATCATATCATTTTCATCTATATCTGGTGATGATGATAAAAAGTAAATCATTAACGCAAGAACACAAAATCGTAGATTTTTAATTGGTTCAACCTCACTAGGCTATATTCAAATAGAATACAATGGAAATGTGCTGACATACCAAATACACAAATGATCACATTCAAATTACAAGGTTTGGGCTATATAACTTTTATTCCTAGGATTATTTACATTAAAATGTTTAGGGTCAGCTCATTGCTTTCGGAAGGTTAACTCCCTACCTCACTTTTGATATATCTCTACTGGTGGGAAGGATTACCTTCTTCCTCTTCCTTTTCTCACTTCTCTAGAAAAAATCCACATATAGTTCATAGACTTTTAGGTCCCATCATTATCAATAATAAAGGAATCCTAATATAGAGGTAGACGTTATGTTGATTTGATTTCAAGAATACTCCTTTACTTCTATTAAAACACATGTATGTAGCAGTTCCACTTTCCAGAAAACTAGAAGAAGCTTCACTTTGTGGTAGACACAACAAAAACCTCATATATAGAATGATATTAAAGTGATTCCATGTATTAATTTCACATCATTGAATGTAGTACTGAAAAAATCCTTATGAAAATATAGTCTGATGATGATGATCATCATTCTTTGTATCCTTCAGAATTCTGATATGACAATGATTCTGTTCACTGGGTAATCTTAGCATTTATCTCCTTATTCAATAACCAAAAAATAGTTTCAAATGTAAGTGTTCCATGAATTCATGTTTTAAACTTGTAGATGAAAAAAAATTTCCCACATATTGTTAGTTTGTAGAAATATCATTCACGAACTATTATAGGCCTTCTACAACCTATCATTAAACCTCTGAGAACATTCTTGAATCATTCGTGAACTACCACTGCATGGCAAGAGTGAATCACATTAAACAACTACTTCATGGACCATATGAATGGTTGATGCCACTATGAACCAATGATTATTTTTGTATACCTTTTAATTGTGAGCTACCAAACACCACAAACCCGTTTTGTGAAATGTCTTCATAGAATTTCTCATCAGTGAAATTTCTCCCCTGTGAAACTCTTCCCAATCACAAAATTCTTCTTAGATCTATAATATTTTCTAATGAAATTTTACCATTCTTAAAAATATCATTAGGTTTAATTATATAAGAAAATATATCTGAGAATACATCTAATATGAGTTACTTGAAACAAGGATGTGGCACAACCTTCACCGCAAACTATGTTTTTCTGTGCGCATAGTTCCATAAACCTTTATGAGGACTGATTTCTTCTAAAAATGAAGGAAACCACTACATCATTTTAAAAAACCACATCTTAACAAAAAATGATAAACCTCCAATGAATTGGTTAGCCTCACATGAACTATGAAACTATCATAAACCAATTTATCTATGTGGTCTTCATAGCGCCGCTATACAGAAATATTACTTTGTCGAGTTTCCTTTTCCATTCCACATACCTCCATTGTGGTCTGCAAATTGCACTTCATGGTCCAAAAAATGTGGTATATAAACACCTTTTTAGAAAACCTTCATTTTATATAAAACAAACACCCGATTTTGTGGCCCAATAATTTTTAAAACACTTGGAAAGTACAGTATATTAACTATATATTTCTGCAACACCAAACATACAAAAACACCATTATCTAGCTTTGTCAAAGAAACGAAATAAACACAAAAATACTATATTGTTAACTTAAAATATTTCATCTGATTATTAAGAAACACAAGTTAAAATTCAAATGAATCAATTTAATAATGGGTGGGGGGAATGGAAAACCCAATTATTTTAAATGAAAATTTGGGTTGACAGCATGCATGACACCCAACATAAAAGCATAATGGGCCACAAAAAAAATATTATTTAAATATGACCATTATAAAATATTCTTAGAATGGATGGTGAATATTATTAACCACGTTATGAAATATATATATGGGTAATACTCAATAAAAATTCATTGATTAATGCTTAGGAAATCAGTACTCCATTTTCAGTAATGTTATGTTATGCTTCAAAAATAAATTTTATTAAAAAATTATTTTTTTAAGTTTTGTAACTTTTATAATTTATATTTTATAAAAATAATATTATTTCTTAAACCATCATAGAAAAATTTAATTTTGGTGAAATATTCATATTTTTTAGAAAAAATTGATTTTCCAGTGAATAGTGAAAATTCCAATTTCTATTAAAAATATATTTTTCTTACATAATTTATTTAATATTCATTTTGTTTTAAAATTTTTTACAAAAAAATAATTCTCTTATATTATGAATAATACAATTATGATCATTTGAATCACTTTCATGATTAAATTTGGTATTAAAATAGTTTAATATATAAAAAGCATTTCTCTAAAGAACATCTTTCCATCACGTCTTGAATACATACTTTAAAATAAATTTATTCCACATATCTAAATTGAATTTGGTAGAACTAATTAAATATATGGAATTAATATTCTCATAGTTGTTGAATTGGCCCTTTTATTTTTTGATATTTTAAATAGTAACCATCGTAATATTTGACACCTTCGTAAAGGATAAATATGGTTAATCTGAGTTAATACTAAGTGAAAATGTCATAATTATTCATAGTAACATTAATTAGATTATTTTAATTAAAAAAATACCACCTTATGATCAAATATTATTTGTTTTAAGTGGACATATCAAAGAAAATTAATAATACAATATTTAAATCAATGAAAGTTTCAAAATGTCACTCTCCTAGTTTTAAATATTTCTTATGTGTCCTCATAGGGAAAATGGAAGTGGTCAACAAATATAAATGGATATTTTGATCAAAAGAAGATTTTTATCATTTTAAAAATTTACTTTTTATTTTTTGGTCTTAATTAATTACCTTAAATGCTTACACATCACTGATTCAATATTTATGTAATTAAAAGAAATATAAATTCAATGAATTTTTAAGTATAAATAGTGATATAATTTGGTTGATTTTATATATCACACAATTGTTTTTAATATATATGTCATATTAATGTGTTTTTAAAATTTTATATTCAAATTAAACCATTTTATTTAGGCATTTATTGTCAAATTGAATGAATAGTTTTAAAAATGGCATTAATGGTATTTTATGAAAATATTATTTTATTAAATTATTTAATATTAAAAAAATATTATATTAATCCAAATAAGTTTAAAATGTTTTTAAATGAAATTTTATTCCATTCATGGATCTTTTTTTATTTTATTAAATAATTATTAACTTTTAAATGGTAGAAAATTTTCATATTGCGATAATAGTCAAAAGTGTTTAAATCTAAACTAAATGGGTAAAGACATACCCAAAACCAATATAAAGTTTATTTTAATATATTATTAAAAATTATCCTCATCATAACATAAAAATATATCTATATTTATCCATTTGGGATAGAAAAATAATTAATATTAATTGAATTCTTTAATAACATATTAGAATTTCTTTCCTCTAAATTATAAACAAGAAACTCTCACATCTCATATTTAAAGAATATGCCTTCTATCTCAACCATAAACTACAAAAATATCTTCTAAAAATCCTGCGTTATGTTATAGAGTTTATCTTTCATTCCAATGGCCTTAATCTATGTCCCTTAATAAGATATGTAGTGAAATTGAATTGAAGATGTTGTAATTATCTTTACTATGTTCTTCCAGATTATTTCTTCCCGTGAATCCTCTTAAAGTGTCATAACCATTCTAAGGAAATATATGGAGTATAATAAATATAAGTAGATGTTATTATTATTATAGTAAAAATATATTTCATCCCCATTCCATCTTAATAAAACCAAAAACATCACTCGTGCTTATTGATAGATTACCATCACCATGTAGCAGTGTAATTCAATTTTTATCACCAATTTACATGTATAATTATAAAGATACAAGTAATGATTATATATGATATAATTATTCTTCAGAAATTATAATATCATATCTACCTTCATTCTTTCTAATCCATTGGAAAATTGTAACGCCGCTTCTGCGTACATATGGACTACCACCTCTCTGAAGTGATGTGATCCGTTTTTCATTTACACTTTTTTTGAATGGTAGTAAGGATAAATTTAATTAATGTATATAATATATATGATATAAATAAGATTCTATAAATACTAAATATTATTCACATTTCGTTCATTTCATCCATCAAAATGTGAAAATATTGTTTATGCATACATATGAACTTCCATCTCGATGAACGGTGTAATTAAAATTTTGTTATTTATATTATATGGATTAAACTAAATAAATATATTATAAATATATTATAAAGTCAAATCCTTGTTAACATTTTATATATATATATATATAATGGAACCATGATGAAAATTATGAGGACCTAAACTACTGAACCAAAACATAAATGATAAAACGAAGTCATTGTGACAAAAAATAATGATCCTTAGAATGAATTGATAATAAATAGATGTTTAATATTATAAGTAAATAACATTTGATATGATATATACATTTATAGTTCTATAATATATTTAAAATAAATATATATTTATTATACATCTGGTCCATAAACATATGTTGGAAGTCGATCCTAATGTAGATGTTTTCTCATCTCACTTGTGTTTCTAGGATCCAAATTTCCTATTCACAACTTTTATATTTTATGTTGTTTATATATTACTCATATTATATGATATATCCTGATTCCATTTTGTCTTCATGATATTTAAAAATTTATTTTATTTTATTAATTTCAATGGTCTTCTAATTTAAATTTTACCAAGTGGTGAGGGTTTATTTCACAATCTCTTATTTATTTAGGATTGTTTACGTTTATGTCTTAATTGATGGAATTATTTGATATTTATATATTAAACCTTATATAAATTATTATCGTCTAGTTAATTATATAAATTAAAAGTTTTACTTTCATTTTCCCTCTATTTATGTACTCAAGAGCATGTTAGAATGTTTTATGGAAAACTGGGTTTATTTATCTCTTTGTTCGAATATATATTTACATCAATGACTTTGTTTTATGAGAATTATTTGAAGAATTTTTTACTATTATATAATTATTTTTAATATTATTTGTAACTGTATTTTACTTTTTAAAGAAGTTTTAAAATGAATATTCTCATCTTTTTTGGAATGAGATATTTTTTTACTGTTTATAAAAGTATGAAAAGAATGTTTTTAAAAATATATATTATGAAAAACTTTCCAAGAATCATGACCTTTCATTGATTTAATTTTTTGATTATAAATTTAAATGTTTTTAAATCATTTCTTTCAATTTATATTTGGTGTAATTTTAAATATGTGTTTTCAAAGTAAAAAAATGAAATTTTCTTTATAAAATTTTACAAAGAGATTTTGAAATAATTTTAATCAATTTAAACATCATGTGTTGAAAATTTTCTTTTACTATGGTTATTATATTATGATAAAATCATTTATATTTATCAAGATATATAATTCTCATTTTTATTAGGGATATTAATGATATTACATATTCATTTCATTGAATATGGGTAGTTATTGATTTTAAGGCATATTGAATAGTGATGTTGTTTTTTCATATGGAAAAATCAGTAGATTTATTACATGGTAGGAGGGGCCCAAAATTACATAGCCCCTTGATGCATTGGTATGTCTAATGAGAAAAAAATATATTGGGTATTTGGTTGAGTACTTTCCCATTTATGTAAGATGTCTTGTAATGAGGCCTTCATTATATGTTCTAGAATTATTAGCTTGAGGCATTAATGTTTTGTTTTAAATATCTGGAATTACGCATTCTATAATTATGAAATTATTTATTCATATCCACTTGATTATTTAATTTTTTAGATATACAAGGATAAGTTTCCAACTCATATTATTATTTTTATGGAATTATTTGATTATAATTTATTCATTACATAATATACAGGAATTATTTAGCTTCTATTGCTAGCATACCCTTAATGAACATCTGTGATCACCCATTCCTTATGTTTCCTTTACCTATGATTAATGAATTGTTTAATGATTAAAATGATGGTATATGGTAAAGGGGAATATGTTGTTCCAAAATAAAATAATATATTGTATTTTTTTTATAATGTAATGTGAAACTAATGTATGTATCTAGTTTTCCAAGAAAATTAAACTATTTATTTATTATGTGGTCATTATTTTATTATATAAATGTAATAATGTAACCACCATCTCTGTGCTATAAGGATTAGGGAATTTACAATAAATTTTGGTATCATCATTTCAGAACCATAATCATGAAATATATTAATCATTGATATAATATATATTCAAAAAATATATCTTATTCCCATCTATAAAAGTATGGGATGAAAAATGGAATACATCACTATATATAATATGTAGTCAAAACATAGACAAGGAAAATGTTTTAATTTTTTATAACGTCCCGGACCCGGGTGCCATGAAACGGGTGCCCCGAATCCGGTTCACCACCTGACCTCAAGCACATTTCCCCAAACCCCAGAGGCTGTCGACTAGCAGCGAGGGCCCAGGTCTGATAGTGGGGAAACTATGCCCTCATTTGTCAAAGTGTAGCGTAGTGGAATGAAAATAAAACATACAACAAATAGAAGAAGCAGTAAACCATACACAACTGAAATAATCAACAGCAGTTGATATGACCAACAATATATAAATAATGATACTACATGTCTCATGTTCTAAAAAAATAACCAGAACATGTTATACATCAATACAGTACAACCAAAGGCATAATATCGCAAAACAGCTGGCAGCAGCATCACGAGCCTAGGCTCGGTCCCATGCCCTCATACTCCTCAGCAAAAGTCAAGAACCTGTACAGGGACTCTTGACCCTATCCACACCTGCAGAAACATAATTAGTTTGGGCCAAAAAACATGACCTAAATAGGGTGTGAGAAAAATATCTCAGTAGGCACCCACCAGAGGCCCTTGCCCAACTGCGTGTAAGCATGAAACAATAGTGTGCAGTAGTAAAATGAAATAATTTAAGCAGTACTCAAAAGTAACTAATTACCAGTTATATTGAAATTTTATTATCCATTTAATTCATTTAATTTAAAATACCACCTTAGTGAATATTCTAAATAATTAGTTAGTGTCCTTAGAAACGTAAAATCTCACCCTCAGGTAATCAGAATCCAACCCACAGGTATATCCCTCAGGTGTAACTGAAATTTCCCTCAGGCGTAGGAAGTGTCGCCCTCAGGCACAGACGTCAAGCCCTCAGGCACGATAGGTTTCCCTCAGGCGAAATAACTACTTCCATCAGGAAAAATAGTGTAGTGCCCACAGGCTAATCACAACAATGCGCTCAGGATAAACAGGTAAATGGGCTATGCCCAACATGTAAACAAGAAGTAAACAAGCAATTCCTCTTGAGTTAATTCTACAATTACTAATTTAAAGGCATACCATTGGGTATCCTGGCCAAATAGATAAACAGAGGAATGCACCCCTAGGGTGATTCCTCGATCCAAGCAGTGATCCCAAACAGCATTTTAACAATTTTATTAATTAACTATTCAATTCTAGGTATTCAATATTGCCACAGGCTCAGCCACACGACACCCCAAATATGGGTTCGTAGCTCAAAAAAACACAAAAATGCTCGACAGTTGGAAAATAAACACCAAGCCACCTACCATAAATGTCAACGAACGTTATACCCGAACGCTGAATCCAGAAACACCCAAGAACGGAATAGATCTGACGAAGAACAAAACCCGCTTATCCTCAAATAACTCCCGCTAGGGAAAGAATTGCTAAGAAGCAACCAAGGACATGGAATCCCTTACCTGTGTGGTTCCAACGGGATCGTCCGAGGCGGAAACTGATTCCAGACGAACACCCATTGGATCTTCAAAGGTTCGGCCTCCTCCTTTGGCTCCAAAACGGATCAAATGCCTCCTCTTCGAATTGAGGAGGCTACTGCCTGTTTTAAGCCGAAATAACAAAGTACACAGCATGTACTTCCAAGTACACGGCGTGTACCTCTTTCATTTATCAATTCCTCTGGCAGCACCGCCACACTGTTCATTCGTCGACATGATTACACGACATGTACTCCTGAGTACACGGCGTGTGCTGCCGCTCAGCTGGCGGATACTCCACTGCCTTTTTATTTTGGCATGCCGACCGACTACACGGCATGTAAAGGACCACTACACAGCGTGTAGTTAGTTCCTACACCCTTTGTGGACAACAAGGCGACACGCCCCGTGTACTCCTCCCAACACGGTCAAAAGTACACGGTGTGTGGAGAAATTACATGGCGTGTAGTCCCAAAATTTTGGATTTTCCCCCATTTTCCATATTTTATTAAAAAGACTTAAGGAAAAGAGAAAAGAAGAAGGTCGTACCTCAAGAGAAGAACTGGGTTCTTACAAACTTCCCCCTTATAGCAACTCATCCCCAAATTTCTCTTTCAAGGGTGGAGAAGATATAGTCGTGAATAACTCCAGCCACTGAGCACATACATTGGCCTCTCGCTCCCAGGTCTCGTCCTGCACTCGGCCATGCTTCCATAACACCCATACGAGAGGAACTGACCGGCCCCAGAGAACCTTCGTGCTCCTCTCAATGATACAAATTGGATTCTCCTCAAAGAATGCATCTGCCTCCAGCTCAACCTACTCAGGCTGAAAGACGTGAGATGATTCTGAATGATAGCGACACAACTGAGATATGTGGAAGACGTTGTGCATGGCTCAGTACCGCTGTGGTAACTGTAACTGATAAGCAACCAGCCCGACTCTCTCAAGAATCTCAAAAGGTCCCACATACCGCGGTGAATGTTTACCATGTCTCTTGATCTTCTTGTGTCCTAGCCATGGCGAAACATGCAAGAAAACCTAATCCCCGACCACTAACTCTAAAGGTCATCTGCGGTGATATTCATATGGCTTCTAACAAGACTGTGCAGTAGCCATCCTCTTCTGAATCAACTGGACCTGCTCATACATCTCCTGCATGAGACGTGGTCCCAACAAAGCTGCCTCACCTACCTCTAACCAGCACAAAGGTGATCATCATGACCTACCGTATAAAGCCTCGTATGGTGCCATCTCAATAGTCGCCTGGAAGCTATTGTTATAAGAAAACTCGACTAGGGGTATATGATTCTCCCAAGATCCCCCAAAGTCTAGGACGCATGCACACAACATGTCATCTAGCACCTGTATCATACATTCTGACTGGCCATCTTTCTGAGGGTGGTATGTTGTGCTCAGAAGCACCTATGTACCCAGTGCCCTCTGAAAACTCTGCCAGAAACAAGATGTAAAGTGGGCGTCACTATCTGAAATGATAGAATGAGGGACCTGATGCAGACGAATGATCTGTCGGATATACAGTCGTTCGAGATCTTCAACACCGAAGGTCTCCTTGATCGGTAAGAAGTGAGATACCTTCGTGAGTCTATCCACAACAACCAACATGGTAGTATTTCCACTAGGCGACCTCAGAATCCTAGTCATGAAGTCCATCACGACATCATCCCATTTCCACTCTGGAATGGGTAACTTCTATAATAGTCCAGCTGTTCTCTGATGCTACGCCTTCACCTGCTGATAGGTGGAACACCTCATTAAAAAACCAGCTACATCTCTCTTCATACCCGGCCGCCAGTACTGGTGCCTCATGTCATGGTACATCTTGGTAACCCCGGGATGAACTGCCCAAGATAAATCATGAAACTCCCACATCATCTCCTCGTGTATATCCCCTGAAACCCATACTCGTCCATGGAAATGAAACAAATAATCATTGCCCATCATCCACCCAGGAGAAGGGTCCCCACTTGCCACCGACTCCCATAGAACTAGTCCTTCTAAATCTGATAGCTGTCTCATCCACACACTGTCCCAGAGGGTAGAAGTCATAGTTAAAGATGAAAGATAAGTCTACCCCTGAATGTCATGCACCTCCAGATGCATCTCAGAGAACAAGGCCATGAGCTCCCACTCACCACTGGCCTCCTTCACTTCCTGTATCTGAGTCTTTCTGCTCAGTGCATCAGCTACAGCATTACCTTTACCAGGTGTATAGGCATGCTCAAAATCAAAGGACTGTAGGTACTCGACCCACCTTCTATACCTCAGATTCAAGTCATGCTGAGTAAAGATATACTTGAGGCTTTTATGGTTGGTGAAAACCACAAAATGCTCCCCTAATAGATAATTTCTCCAAGAGTGCAATGCATGTACAACTGCATCTAACTCGAGATCATGCATCAGGTAATTCTTATCATGTGGCCTCAACTGCCGAGACCCGTACGCTACAACTCGGTCTCCCTGCATCAATATTGCTCCCAGCCTAATACGTGATGCGTCACAGTAAACTGTATAGCTCTTCCCCAGCTCTGGGAGTATCAGGATCAGTGCTGATGTCAACCTTCCCTTCAGGTCCTGAAAATCTGCCTCGCAAGCTTCCGACCAAACAAACTTCAAACCCTTCTTAGTCAGACCTGACAAAGGTGCTACTAAGCGGGAGATGTCATGTATGAAAAGTCTATAGTAACCAGACATCCCTAAGATGATTTATATCTCAAAAACGTTCTTAGGATGCTCCCAGGAAACTAATGGTCTCACCTTCTCTGGGTCTATAGAAACTCCTTCCTCCGAGATAATGTGACCCAAGAAGTGAATCTGGTACATCCAAAATTGGAACTTCGAGAGCATAGCATATAGAAGATGCTCTCTCAGTGTACTCAATACGATCTCAAGATGGGGGGTCATGGCCATGTCGAGGGTGAGAGTACACTAAGATGTCTTCCATGAATAATACCACAAAAGAATCAAGATACAGATGGAACACATGATTCATCAGAGCCATGAATACTGATGGCGTGTTCATCAGTCTGAACAGCATCACCAAATACTCGTACTGACCATATCTACTCCTAAAAGCCATAAGCGGTATATCCGATGGTCTTATTCACATTTGATGATATCCGGATCTCAAGTCAATATTCGAGAACAGTCATTCTCCATGAAGCTACTAAAACAGATCATTTATCCTCGACAAGGGATATTGGTTCTTAACCGTGAAATGGTTCAGCTTCTGATAATCCACACAAAGTCTAAGGGTACCATCCGCCTTCTTCGCAAAAAGGATTGACGAACCCTAAGGGGAAGTACTGGGTCAGATAAATCCCTTTGCCAGTAACTCCTCCAACTGCCTCTTGAGCTCATGCAACTCAGGTGTATCCATCCAATAGGGAGTAATGGACACCGGTTCTACTCTTGTCACAAGCTCAATGGAGAAATCCACCTCACGCACCAGAGGTAGACCTGAAAAGTCATCCGGGAAGACATCCCTGAAACGATCAACAATTGGAGGGAAATCTGTCTGACAAGTCCCCTGACCATCTAGATATATACTTGCAATCTGGGCCATGACTCCACCTCACCCATGATGCTCTGGTCCAGATCGACTCGCCTAAACATCCCATTTTCCCTTGTATAAAAACTCTCTGCCCTCTAGTGATGTGAAACTCACCCTGTGACGATTGCAGTCTTCAAAGGCACGAAAGGAAACCCACCAATCCATCCTGAGAATGAGGTCATATCTCGTCGTCTCTAAGACTTAGAGGTCTCAAAGGAACTGACAGCCATAAACCTCAAGGGGGAACTCCTTGCACTAATGCACACCAGCCGTTCTTGTCCCCAACGAAGTGTCCAGCGTCATGATATCGGAAGAAGAAGAAACACAGAACCCAAGGCTCTCTACAACGAGCACATATATAAAACAATGTGTAGCACCCATATTGAAAAGTACTAAAGATAAGACAGAAGCTACTAGAATAGTACCTCTGACTGTAGAGGGTCCGGGATCCTGCTCATGCTGGGTCTGTTGCACCGCATATGTCTGCCCAGTGCCGCGGCCCTGCGACACAGCCTGACTACCCTGAGCTGTCCCGCCCTGTTGCCTCTGGGATCCTATTGTTTGAATACCACAGACATGACCACCATCTCTTCCTGCACGCCCTGATGTATTCCACTTCTCTGACTGGTAAGAAGCCACTGGTCCTGCTCCCGCACATGGAGTCTGTAGAGAAACCCTCTCACTAGCCACCAGTGGAAACTCCCTACAAAATCACTATGGATGACCCATCTTGCCGAAAGCTCGACACTCCACTAGATCTCGTGGACACTTTGGCCTCTTGTTCCCCTCTCTGCCACACTGGTAGCACCTGATCGGACCACCTGATGAAGCTTCCTGGCTAGTACTGCCGCACCGAGAGAAGTCCATCTGTCTCTTCCTCTTGCCAGCAGAAATAGTACCAGTAACTGGTGCTGAACTGCCCTGGCCCAACAACACTAGATTCGTGAAGGTTCCTCTCTGTGATCAACACCTGGTTCACAATAGCGTGTAAAGTAAGGAACCTAAAAACATTCACCAGTGCTCGGATGTCATACCGAAGACCATCCTCAAGACATCTGGCTCTCAACGTCTCATCACCCACCATCACGGGTGAAAAGTGTTGAAGCTCTGTAAAATGAGCAGAATAGTCCATCACTAACATAGCTCCCTACTGAAGATTCATGAACTCTCACGCTCTATCTTCTCTCAGCATCTCCGGGAAGAAAACTTCATACAAGACATCCTAAAAGTCTTCTCATGCCATGTCCCTTTGATGATCTGACTGGGTGGTAACATCCCACCACCTCTTGGCGGAATCACGCATCATGTAAATCGTGAGCATGACCCTCCGCCCTGGAGGCATCTCAAGAAGCTCAAAAATAGTCTGCATCGACCCCATCTAGGACTCTGCAGCTTGTGGTCCACCATCCCCTGAGAAAGTAGGCAGATGCTGCAGCTAGAAGATATGTGTCATCTCGACCATAGATGTGGCATCCTGCAGTGCTCCCTGAAAGGTCTGCATGAACCGCAATAATCCTTCACGGAACTATGACTTCATGCCTATGTCCAGTATACCAGCTGGTGCCGCATCTGGCTCTGCTGGAGGATCCACTGGTAGCCCATGGCCCACCATCTCCGGAGTATTCTCATTGCTGCTCTCCTGGCGAACAACGCGTTGTCGTCTAGGCGGCATGACACTACAAGGTCAAAAACACGCCTTACAACAAGATTATCAATGACCGAAGATGAAAAAACCCAAAAGGGAACATGAGGAATAAGACATTAAAAATTTGAAAAACAAGACTACACAGCGGGTACAATGACTACACGGAGTGTACAATGACTACACGGTGTGTACTTGACTTCCCTTCCCCTGGCCGGGTCCTTCTATACGGCTAAGCCACATGGATCCCATTAAAAAAACTACACGGCCTGTATAGTATCTACACGGTGTGTATGGTGTTATTTTCCAACTTCTCGTGTCGTCTGTGACACGGCCGACTACTCGGCTTGACACTACACGGCGTGTTACACACGCACACGGCGTGTCTACCACCATGTTTCCCTGCCACATGGCTATGTCCACACGGTCTGTCATCGGACAATACTACATGGTGTGTCACATAGGTACACGACATGTTCAAGGAACGTCGACATCGAACCGTGTTGTTAGTTACACGGCTGAGTCCCCATGTCACACTACACGGTGTATACATTATTGACATGGCGTGTTCTGTGAAAGAGTTCACCGAACCATGTTGTTAGTTACACGGACGGACTCTGGGTCAACACTACACGACATGTACATCAGGTACACGATGTGTTTTACCCAAGCCTTTCCCTACCCAGTGTCGTTGCCCACACAGTTTGTGACACGGGAAGAGACTACATGATGTGTACTCAGGGTACACGGCGTGTACTCAAAAAGTTAATTTTTCTTCCCGAACAGAAGGTCATACACGGTGTGTGTAAAGATACTACATGGTGTGTATACTGGGTTTCCAGATAGTGTGCCTCAGAAACTTCCCCAGAACCCAGAAAATACCAAAACAACAACACCTAGGTGTCAAATTCCGACCCGTGCAGGTCCATACTCCCCACGATTCAATGTTTGACATATTATCTGTGTTATAACAAATAAAGAGTCAATGATCCACAAAATTCTGGTCAAGGGGGGCCCATACTCCCCAAAAACCAAAGTTTGGCATCCATTTTATGAACAATTCACACAAAAATTACCCTATCCAATAACAGGTATTTTATCAGTGCAGCTATCACAATAGCATGCTTTTATATCACAACTACTATCACAATCGCATGAAATTTCTAATGCACCTACATGGCATGGAAACTATGCATGGAATGTGATATCTAGAATGTTCCTATATGATGCATGAGACGGCATACCCTCATCTCATCGGGTTGCAACTAAATAGAACCCACAGATAGAATAAAAACAACACAATCCAAGAGCGTCACCCAACAGTGAAAACATATCAACTGTAAAATTTGAAAAATCAGTAAAATTGAAATATGAGGTAGATTGGATTTTCCATGTACATGGGTTAGCTACGCCCGGGCACAACTTATTACCAACTACCGTTCGTCCTATCCCTGACTATGGCTCCAAATAGTAAGTCAACGAAAAGAACCCCTCTGATTCCACTTTGTAATGTCCCGAACCCGGGTGCCATGCAACGGGTGCCCTAAATACAGTTCACCACGTGACCTCAAGCGCATTTACCCAAACTCCAGAGGCTGCCGACTAGCAGCGAGGGCCTAGGTCTGATAGTGGGAAAACTATGCCCTCATTTGTCAAAGTGTAGTGCAGCGGAATGGAAGTAAAACATATGACAAACAGCGGAAGCATTATACCACACACAACTTAAATAATCAACAGCAGTGGATATAACCAACAATATATAAATAATGATGCTACATGTATCAAGTTCTATGAAAATACCCAGAACATTTTATACATCAATACAGTACAACCAAAAGCAGAATATAAAAAAACAAACCAAAACAGCTGGCAGCGGCATTGCGAGTCTAGGCTCGGTCCCATGCCCTCCTACTACCCAGCAACAGTCATGAACCTATATAGGGACTCTTTCCCCTATCCACACCTGCAGAAACGTAATATTTTTGGGCCAAAAAACATGACCCGAATAGGGTGTGAGAAAAATATCTCTGTAGGCACCCACCAGAGGCCCGTGCCCAACTGCATGTAAGCATGCAATAATAGTGTGCAGTAGTAAAATGAAATAAAGTAAGCAGTACTCAAAAGTAACTAATTACCAGTTATATATCCATTTTATTATCCATTTAATTCATTTAATTTAAAATACCACCATAGTGAATATTCTAAAAAAATAGTCAGCATCCTCAGTCATGTAAAATTTCCCCATTAGGTAATCAGAATCCAACTGGCATGTATAACCCTTGGGCATAACAGAAATTTCCCTCAAGCGTATGAAGTGTCGCCCTCAGGCACGAATGGTTGCCCTCAGGTGAAATAACTACTGCCCTCAGGATAAATAGTGCAGTGCCTAGAGGGTAATCACAACAACTCCCTCAGGCTAAATAGGTAATCGG
Organism: Viscum album; assembly: GCA_963277665.1. Classification (NCBI taxonomy): domain Eukaryota; kingdom Viridiplantae; phylum Streptophyta; class Magnoliopsida; order Santalales; family Viscaceae; genus Viscum; species Viscum album. The sequence goes on along the minus strand of OY728131.1, from coordinate 1,784,434,878 downwards.
GCCATGCCCAACATGTAAACAAGCAGTAAACAAGAAATTCCTCTCGAGGAAATTCTACAATTACTACTTTAAAGGCATACCCTAAAGTATTTAGTCCAAACGGATAAACAGAGGAACGCACCCCCGAGGTGGTCCTGGATCCAAGTAGCGATCCCAAACAGCATTTTCAAAATTTTATTAATTACCTATTCAATTCTAGGTATTCAATATAGCCAAGACCTCAACCACACGACACCCCAAATATGGTTTAGTATTAAAAAAAAACAAAAACGCATGACAGGTGGAAAATAAACACCAAGTCACCTACCTTAAATGTCAACGTATGTTATAACCAAATGTTGACTCCAGAAATGCCCAAGAACAGCATAGATCTGACAAAGAACAAAACCCGATTAACATCAAATAACTCCCGCTAGGGAAATAATTCGTAAGAAGCAACCAAGGAGATGGAAGCCCTTACCTGTGCGGTTCCAGCGGGATCGTCCGAGGTGGAAACCGATTCCAGACGAACACCTGACGGATCTTCAAAGGTTCGGCCTCCTCCTTTGGCTCCAAAATGGCTCAAATGCCTCCTCTACCAATTGAGGAGGCTACTGCCTATTTTACGCTGAAAAAACAAAGTAAACTGTGTGTACCTCCAAGTACACTACGTATACCCCTTTAATTTAAATGTTCCTCTGGCGGCACCGCCACACTGTTCCTCTGTCGACATGATTACACGTCATATACTATTGAGTACATGGCTTGTACTGCCGCCCAGCTGGAGGATGCTCCACCACCTTTCTATTTTGGCCTTCTGACTGACTACACGGCTTGTAAAGGACCACTACATGGTGTGTAGTCAGTTCCTACACCCTTTGTCGCCAACAAAGCTACACGCCCCGTGTACTCATCCCAACACGGTCAAAAGTACACGGCGTGTGGAGAAAGTACACGGCGTGTAGTTCCAAAATTTAGGATTTTTCCCCATATTCCATATTTTATTAAAAACACTTAAGGAAAAAAGAAAATAAGAAACATGTACCTCAAGAGAATAACCGAGTTCTTACATTTTTCATAGAATAAAATTAAAGTAAAAATTGATTTATATTTTTTCAATATAAAAATTTTTATAAAAAATATATTTATTAACTAAATAAATCATTTAACTATATATTTAATGTTGTTGTGAAAAAAAAACACATCATTCAAAGAGGTGGTAGTATGCACATATGGCCAAATGACAACTTTAGTTTTTAAAAAAAAGACAGAGGAAGGTAGATAATGATTATAATATTAAGATAATAACATTAATTAAAATAATAATACTTATTTAATTATACTGATATGGTCTTAATAGTTTTGGGGTAGGTTAAATGAGAATTATATAGACAATAATTCATTATAGTGGGTAATGCTCATAATAATTTTTTGAATCATCTCTTTAATGATTCATTAAAAAGGGAGTACATAGAGATTAATCATCGAACAATGGGAATCCAAATGTTATAGTAGATTATAGGTAATATAAGCTATATATTCTTTTATGATGTCTTAAAAATATATGTGTGGTTTGGAAAGGGTGGAAGTACGATACTTTTATTAGTGAAAAATATAGGACCTGTCCTTAGAATTGAATGATAGGTGAGGGTAAAAATTAAATTACATGAGAGTTTGGTGAGTTAGGTGAGTAATAGATTTTGATAGATGAACGTATGTATGTTTAAAATAAAAAGGACATCTAGATGTTTTTATTCAACATAATTTAATAAAATATAAGACACTTTATGTTACACGTTCTTACCCTTATTTACATTAATTAAAAATTTATCATGGAATTTTTTTTACAAATATATGATGACCATTCCTACCTAATCTAAATGAACTAAATCAAAATTTGGATTTATTTTAATATAATTAAATATAAGAATATAATAGAATTATCTTTTAAATTAATATATACGATATAATGAAGTACAGTTTTTTGAAAGATTTATTTCTACACAATAAGTATTTTTAATAGAATTTAATGTTAGTCTATTTGAATAAACTTTTGAGAACAATTTTATAGTCATAATTTTTAAGGGATAAATTCAATTCATTTATATTAAATTGAAAAATTCCTAGAAAATTAATACTCTAAAAATAAACCTTTTATAAGTTAAAGGGGTTGACTTTTATTTATAACCATTACATTATATTAATTTAAGGTCACTTTCAAAAGAATGTAGCTCAAAAAGTTTAAAATAAATAATATGCATGATTCCTTTGGAAATACATATTCATCCACTAGTTTGGATACATTTTTTACATCTTTTCCCCTTTGAATTATATTTTTTATGATAATTTAATTTACACCTTTAACTTGTTTACTTAACATGGTATCTTATTTTCATGACAAAAATTAATAATACACTTATTAGATAATATAGATAAAAAAAGTTACCAATTATAAAACCATCTTCAAATATTAAATTTCTAATAGTGATAAGAATTAATTTCAAACAATAAATGTAAAATATTTAAAAAAAAATTGAAAAAGAGTTTTGTAACAAAATATCGATCATAGGTTTATAATTTAAAAATAATATTTTTAAATATATAATTTTACATATTAAAAAAATATTTGGAAACAAAAAGGGTATCATAAATTTTATGTTATTCTTATATCATAATGATTATATAAAATTCATTGTATTTATAAAAACCTTATTCTTTCTTATTTAGAGAAAACCATTTTTTTCAGAAAAAATAAATAAGTCTCATCATAACATAAATTTGATATTATAAATACAAAAAATTTCATTTTTTTAAATTCAAATTATAAAATTTTGTTATTTATTCTTTTAAATGTAATCATAAAACATGATAATGTTTTTATAATAAAATGTATTTTAAAATATTAACTGATCTTTTTCTAATTTCATATCAGTTAATAATTAATTTATTGTTAATTTATTATTCATATAATACTATATTATATCATCATTAAACCATAATATAGTTAGTTTCTTGAAATAAAATTTTATAGAACATACAAATCCATTTAAAAAAATATATTATTTCGTATAAAATGATCTTATTAGTTGTTTAGGTATTCTAATTGAATTTTATCTGTAGATTAGTATTAAAAGGGACGTTGATTTTTCTTCTTAAATCCATATCATTAGGTGGATTCATTTATTTACCCATTCTAATTCATAAAACAATATAATAATTACATATAATAATTTTATTTAAAAGTATAATTGTTTTATATTGGTTCAGTGTTATATGTGAAATAAGTTATTAAACATAATAATTAATTAACATCAAGTTAGTACTAAATAATGGGGTATTATAGGGATTATATATATATATAGGTAATGTTATTTTATCAATTTATGTAAATTAGAACTTTGTTCCATAGAAATTGTGGTGTAATAAATGTTCAAGAAATTAATCCTAAGATTATACTAAATAAACAATGAGTTAAATTAAATAGAGACAGTGGAGTGATCTTTTATGAAGAGACTGGTAGTGAAACTGGGTGGGTGATAGTGAGTCTTCCTTGAACATCTAAATGAATAGTGAACTTGATTGAGAGTGATTTGAGTTCTCTGATTGTGATTGGTTGTGGTCCTAGAGAGATAGTGAGTCTGCTGTAAACATTGTATACAAGAAGGAACATAGTGGAATATATAACTTTATCTAGTACTGCAAATATAACATTATCAGTGCTAGAAAAAGACATTAATATAGCTAAAAAACACTCCTAATTGAGGTGAAGATAAAGGGGATCCCTTTTATCAGTGCTCTGAAAAGTGCTAATAAAGTCCTCTTTTATGAGTGCTAAAAAAATAGATGATAAACCGTGTCAATTATCAGTGCTAAAAAAGTACTGATAAAAAGCGTACTTTATCAAACCATTTTTTAAAACTGATAAAAGTCAAAAAAAAAAATTTTAAAAAGTCTCAAAATAAAATATACTTTTATGGGGGAGCTTTTAACAGCGCTTGACCCTCATACTTTTATTAGTACTAGGGGGACCCCATCCCTCTCACCCCCACACACTTCCATTGTCCGCGCAAACCCCTCCCACTTGCATGTGTGCCCCTGCTTCCACCAGAACATGAACCCGTGACCACCCCCTTGCACGCATACACCTTTACCACTAAGCCGGTTGGTTTTTTCTCTATTTAATAAAATATATATTTATATATATATAGTTATATTTATTCGTATATTAATATAGATTCATATTAATATCAGTATATTTAGTTATATTAGTACGTATATATTTATTCATATATTAATATATATATATATATGTATATTTTTTCGAATATTATTATATATTTATATTTATTTATATATATATATAGTTATATTTATTCGTATAATAATATAAGTTCATATTAATATAAATATATTTATTTATATTAATACATATATATTTATTGATATGTTAATATATATATATATATATATACTCTTATATATTTATATTTATTTATATATATAGTTATAATTTTTTATCCTTATATTAATTTTTATAATAATCTGTATTTATAAGATTAGTTCTAAATACATTTATAAAATTTGTTTTTTTTGTGTGTTTATAAATAAATAAGTAAATATATATATACATATATACAGCACACACACACACAGAAATATATTTATGAAAAAATAAATATATATGTGTATATGAAAATCCATAGAATGATAAAACGATCATAACTTCTAATCAAGAAGTTTGTTTCAACACCATAACCAGTAAAATTCAATAAAATGAAACAATATTCAATATGATATGGGGTAAATTCCTTGAGGACATCCAGATAATAAGTTATAGCTATTTGAATGTTAAGAAATCGGGGTATCCTGACTAAAAACTCAGTTTTTGAGGCCTTCTAGGCTGTTTTGGCCTCTCAAAATGTGGAAAAAGTTTCCCTTTGGTCACTAGTGTGTATATCTCATCATAGGCTATGATTTAATAAGGTATAGAGCACAAATAGACACTCGTATCAAAAGTTATGGCCTTTATAAATTTTAGATACATTTTCAACTTATTTTATTTCTTTTTTTGTTTTTTTGTGTCTTAAAATTGTTATTAAATGATTATTAATCAATGATAATAAGAAAATAATTATTTAGTAATATTTTTTAAAATATTTTAAAGCCATTTTCACTAAATTTATTATATATTAAATGTAATAGTATATTAATAATTATCTAAAACATAATTAATATATATATATATACATATTATATTTATATAAATATACTTATACATATATAAAAATATATTATTTTTCATGATTTATTTTAAAATTTATCAGCGCCAGGAAAAACGCTGATAAATCCTCCCCTTATCAGTGCTACTAAAAAAGGATGTTAAAGGGTGGTGCTAGAGAAACCCAGTTTTGTGGTAGTGATCACATCAAAATTTTATGCTCCTTTGATTAACCCAATGGTGTTAAATGCTATAAAATTTCTTTTTTCTCTATTTTTTCTCTTTAGAGGTTCATATATATAGTAAGAGATAAAATTGTTCCTAATAATAATATAGTAATATTATATCAAAGTGATGTACAATGAAATAGATTCACGCTAATTCACCCCCAATCATATTATTGACCATTATTATGTCCAATAATAATAATATAAATAGACGTGATGTACTTATATTTTTGTGTCATTCTACTATGTTTTAGTATTGGGACTTGACATATGATGGTTCATTTTTATTCATCTTCCATATTCAATTCCACAATGACTATGATACTTTAATGAATATTATCATATGCATATGATGGGATGATTATTTTTACTCTTAATTGGTTCATCATGTTAATTGATAACCAATGTTCCTCTCTGTTATTCCCCCTTATTAGGTTTTTTAGCTCTCCATTTTCATTGATATATGTCCCTTGGTAATTACATGTATTAATAGTATTAGAAAATATAATTTAAAGTGTATTACCAAGTATTTGAATAAACATTAATGTTTTATATGTGTTTTTGTTGTATGAAAAAATTTTACAAATACACAAATCATTATGATTTTAGGAGTTGTAAAATTTTCAATTTTTAATAATATATTTGGTATGTGTTGTTTTTATGGTGGACTAATGAACATAATTTAATTAGATTGATTGTGATAATTTCTAAAGTGAATGTTAAAATGAATTTGGGTTCAGGGAATAATCAAACGTTTAATTGTGTAGTTGGTTAACTTTATTGTAAGAATATATAAATTAATATACTAAGTTATGGAATTGTACAATTAATTGATCAATTAAGTATAGATTGAGTTTTCTTAATTTAACTCATGTGGATTTCTGGGGTTAAATAAGAAATCATGCAATGAGTCAAAAATTTCAGTTTTGGTAGACCAAAGAAAGGGTCATTTACACATTGTTCTGAGGGATTAGAGATTTTGAATTTCTAGATTAATATTAGAGGGTGGATGATTACATTTTGTTTGGTATGTTGTATCGGTGTAGTCATTGTGGAAAAAAATTTGCGTGAGTTCTAGTTTGTTGGTGGGTAAAATCATAATATTGGAAGAAGACCATGCCACAACATAGGGAATGCAGTGTAGGGGGCTTATATGTAATATTATGTTTTTAGATTTTATGGGGAGGAAACACCATAGTATGACGCATTATATTTTGATCCACCTTTGTAAGAATTATTTTTATAGCTAGTGAAGTATTATGCCACATTGAGGTTGTCACTCCAATAAATTTAAATATGGTATTTTTCTTGAGTATATAGAGGAAGTATTATATAATTCTAGGTATTACACCAATATTCCCTTGGTTATGCAAAAACATTAAAGGGGGATACACTACAAAGAACTCAACCAAGTTTCTATGTTCTTACCTAGAGAGGAATATTTCCCCATTAAATGATGACCTTGTAATTCAATTATTGTAAATGAAATGATGACCTTGTAATTCCTCAGAACAATGAAATGATGACCTTGTAATTCAATTATTAGTGTAAAGGATACATTTTAAAGACACCCATTCCTTTCCATTTAAGGGGTTTCATCTCTCATCCTACCATATCTAGGGATAATATTCACAAATTCTAAAAAAATTATTCATTTTATTCTTTTGATTCAAGTTGTTCAAGAACTGTTTCTCACATCAATTTGTGGTTATATCCTCCTCCTTTACACTCCTCACTATTACTCTTTATCATTAAATTTTGGTTTAACCAGCTATGGTTTTAGAGGGAAGAATCCACTAGATCATGGTAGAATCATCTTATGTCTTGTGTTGTTTTGTGTGGTGCATAAATGAGGCCCCATAAGGATGGATTATGGTCATTTAACACCATTTGGGTTAAGGTAACTATAACAATGGTTATTATTCTGTTTTAAATAATTTATGGTGAAATAATTGATCAATTTGAGAATAGAATTTATTTATTTAATCTTTTATATCATTTGTTACATTTCTGGAGTAGACATCACCCAATTTATCAGAGTTTTGGTGTTGTGGTATCAACTGATTAGTACGACATCTATTATGAAAACTTAATAAACTTGGTTTAAGAGGTATATTTATATAATTTAATGGTTCTTAAGACTAATATTGGTGATCATGGGGTCATTTTGTATGGTATGAGGTCAATATTTGATTATCAATATTTTATTGAGTTGGTTGGGATTTACATTATTAATTCTCATGGTTAATTAGATTATATTGTGTTTGTGTGATCATTAATATTGTTCTAAGAATATGGTGAGACATTTTTGGAAATCACCCCACAGATTAACATTTGATTTCATTAGCTTAATAGTGAATAAAAAAAATATATATTTATCATAAAACGTTGACGTTTCCTTTTTATAATATTTTTTGTTCTGAAATTATAGATTGCTCTTGTTTTCTTGATTGGGTTTACTCATTTCTTCATAACGAATGTGGTTGTTTTTAAAAGAATGGTTATGATTGGGATTTTATTTTAAAGTGGTTTTTGGAGTTTATTTTCTTAATACATCTTTAAATGATATTTTGGAAATGGGTCTACTTTGTTTATATCCAACATGTGATTAATTTTAAAAAATTGAAAAGTGGTATATTTAATATTTTAAACAAATTCCATAAGGTCTTTATGGATATGTGATCTTATAAATATGACCTCATATGGGTGTTTCCATATTTTTTGAGATATTTTACTCTTATGTGAGATAATTTATTTATAGTTTCCTTATTTATTTTTCTTTTTTGATTATTATTAATAATATGGGAACTATATGAGGAACCTAGAATTAACTGAGTGGTAGGTTTGATTGTATTGTTGTGTTGTTTTTGTTCCCTTTTGGCATAGGTCCACAGGTTCCTTCGCAAAAAGTAAGTATGGATGTGAGTTATGGTGATAGTTTTGGTATGGTCATTGGCCCTTTTTAATGAGCTAGTAGTGGGTAATATATTCCCCAGTGGTCTTCATGATTTTTTTGGAATTTTAGGTATATTGGTTGGGCTCATTAGTACCCTAGAAGGTATCATAGAGATTATCCCCATTGGATGAGGGTGGAGTTACTCCCTAGGTGATATTGGTGATATATAATATTGATTCCTTATGATGTATCCCTAGTGACCTGATGAATCTTGGTATATATCCAAATATGGGATGAAGAGATGAGTGGTGCCTCCTCTATGATATTGAGAGGGAAATACATAGTTTCCCTACTAGTTAAGGTTGCATTGTTATATTTTCAAGAAGATTAAGCCCATTTCATGATAGGAAGTATTAAGTTGTGATGGAAATATGGATTGATTTTCGACACCAATGGGGGATATATCTATGATAACCTTCGGGATCAATGTCTAAATTGAGGAGATGGTATTTCTCCATCATATGGTTTTATATATTACTAAATTTACTTATTAGAGAACTTCTCACTCTTGATGTAACTCTTAACAATTATTGTTTGGACATATAGTGAATATTATAGAGGCACATTGTGGGATAGTGTATGACCCATAAAATGTCTGCTATAAGAAATATATTTGAATCAAATACTTCCAAATACCATATTGAGGTATGAATATAGACATAAACTGATATTTTTTTATGTTTTATGTTGGTATAATATGATATCTAATTGATGAGTGTGTATCTGAGGATATATGATCAGATTTGTAACATCCTAACATGAGATCCACATAAACAGTGCCCTGATCCCGAGGGCCACATGGCATCATGTATAACTACCCGTATTCTAGAGGATACCAACTTGCAGTGAGGGTGTAAAAGTGGTATGATGGAGAGACTATACCCTCATTTAGGAGTGTAATAATGGATACAAAAATAAACATACAAAAACATATGTAGATATATATATATATATAAAGAATAAATAAACAAGTGTAGAGGTATAAATACCTGAAAAAATAATAATAATACATAATCCAATAAGCCAGTGTTAGATACATGGACACAAGTCATGCTGATTAAGAAAATGTGAATAAGGGACAGTCATACAATAATGCTATAAAAAAGTAAAAAAATAACTAAATGATTGTCCACTATAATATAGAGTGTATTCTCAATCCACTTATCTTATGATCCAACCATAAGTAATCATATAAAATACTAGAAGTATGGTCCTTTCCCTTATCCATACCTACAGAAAAATAATCTTCCCAGGTACGAATGGTAGCCTGAGTTGGTTATGAGATAAAAATATCAGTAGGCCACAACCAAAGATGAATACATGTAATCCAATTATTTCTTGTAACTAAATAGTTTGTAAATGTAAATTTAATAATAGAAAATGCTTAATAAATAAACAAAAAGTTTCTCAGGTTCCAAAAGGACACCTGGTTGATCCACCTACTTCAGCTCATGGATGGAATGGAATGTCTAATCAGTCACCATATATATAGTAATATATATATATATATATATTGTATATTTATATATTTTATTCACCGATATGAACTAATAATGTGAATACGTAAGTGTCTATATACCTGGAATACTTATTGATGGAGGCACTAGGGCATAACACAAACATCGATGACAAGTCTAATGATCCTAAAAGATTATGGAAAAAATTGTACATTCCCTAGATATAATAATTAGTATGAGATATCATGATCAATAATTGATATAGTTAGTGTTATACCATGTCAACACTCAAAAAAAATGAGGTGATGTGTCATAATCACTATCCAACTAGTTTTAATGGCGTGCAATGTCACTCTCAACATCTGATGTAAGGGAGAGTGAGACTATCATTCACAACAAGACCCTTACCATTATATCACATCTATAATAAGCCTTCATTATATACATAATGTAGGAATGAGAAATTACCTCTCATACAAATTAATGGTCAATCACAATTTTAATAATACATTTTAATTCATATTAAGTATTCAATAACCTGAAATAGATGGAATGGCATTACAACCCTTTATAGTTCTATTTATTTTAATTCATTAAATTCATTTTTATAATAGAAACCACCATCTACTATCCATTCTACTTAATTAATCTAATCATTCTACCAATGCATAAAAATATAACTTACAAGGTCAAAGGGGTCCCTTAGAAGGTGACATGGCCATTAAGGAAATCACCTACACATGAAATTCCATGTATAGGTTGGCCAAAAACATATTAGGTTCTATGGTTCATTCCAGAAAATTTTAATATAGGGTCAACTCATTTATAACCTAATCATGAAGCTACAAGGGAGTTCTGAACATCTGGGAAAAATACCAAATGGGGCATTTCAAAATCGCACACCCATTGCGTGTTCATAAGGAAGATGAAAATCCTCTAAAAACTAAAAAATGGTTCTAAGAACATATATCATGGTGTGTTGATCAATTTTATAAGAAAAACTAAAAATAAAGGTGATGCTAGGAAAATGATTTTGTGAGGCAATACAAAAATGTTGCAGAACATCAAAACACCTACAGAAAATGACAACACAGCCTAACTTATGTTCGTACATGACTCCTCACTCAAAATCAACACCATATTTGGAGAACGAAGGAATAGATCCGAGAAACAGATTGATACTCTAAAAATAGAAAAATTATATTTCATCAAAATGGCATGATAGATTCAAATACAATCATAGATAAAAAGGGAGAGGATTACAGAGATCGTGTTATGCTATCCATCACCTTTGATAGATATTGAATTAGACATCAATGATGAGATTTATCAGAGATACTAGGTTGAGGTATATTTAACACATTATAAGGGATTGAAATTAAAATTATAGGAGAGGAAAAAAATAATATTTTTAAGGATTAAATATGGGAATAATATTAATTTCAACTTGAATACAAGGGTCCACGGTTTTGCCACATTATTGGCCAAACTATCTGTCTATAAATATATATAAGGGGTAACCTCACATGGTTAGGTGAATGATTTTTCTAAATGTGTATTGAATTTTTGAATGGAATTTTCCCTATACTTTTAGTTGGAAAAACGGGAATGAACCCGGGGTCACATTGTTGTAGAAAAAATGTGTGGCCCCTACTTCCCCACTCTTTTCAAACACATTGTTGGGAAAACTGTGTGGGCTTGGTGGAACAATTTCTAAAAACTATGTGTCCCGGTATTTTTATTCCATTTGGGGGATCCAAGCTCTGAACATTCCCTGAATGCACCAAAACTCAACTTAACATGATTATACGTCATTATTTGGGATGTTTATCGAAATTAATTTGAAAAACAAAAGATATGTACCTTTGTAAAATTAATAGTCATTACAACCTACCCTATATATCGTAACTCATCTCTAAATTAGCCTTATGAGGGTAAATAGGTATAATTAATACAGAGTTTTGATCTCGGATCTTTTATATCAGCTCCATGTTCCTAGGTATCATCTGGTACTATTTCACGCTACTATAGAACCTGCAGAGAAGGAACTGACCTTCCTCACAGTATCATCACTTACTGATTAACAATATCAATGGGATACTCCTAGAATGAAAAATTCACATAGAGTTCAATCTTATGAGGATTAAATATTTTTTATGGGTCAGGAATATATCGATGTAGCTGAGATACATGAAATAAATCAACCATAGAACGATATCTATGTGGAAGTGCCAACTGGTAATCCAATAGTATGATATGTTTCTCAACCTCAAAGGGTCCAATGAACCAATGTGAGAGCTTACCCTACATCTGGATTGGTCTATGGGGAATCCTGGGTGAGAATGGTAAGAAAAAATTATCTCCGACCATAAACTCAAGAGGTTATGTGAGTCTATTAGTAAAACACTTCTGGATGGACAATGCTATCACCATGTGATTTTTAATCAACATGACCTACTCTATTGTCTTCTTAGAGAGATTTGGTCCAAGAAAGCCCGCCCCCTCTATCTTTATCCTGCATAGAGTTGTGCAGAATGGACTTCCGTATAAGGATTTCTAAGGATCCATCTCAATGGTAGCCTAAAAGATGTTATTATAAGAAAACTAAATGAGGAGAATTCATTTTATCCAAGAACCCCCATAAATAATGACACATGCACAAAGAATTTTTTATAGCACACAAATCATAAACTCCATTTGTCCATCTGTTTTTGGGTGATAGGTCATTATCATAAGCACATATGTACTCTAAGACTTCAAAGACACCTATCAGAACCCGGACTTAATGTTAGTATCTCTATGAGAAATGAAAAAAATGATGAGATCTAAGAAGACGTAAAACCTCCCTAACGTAAAAACGTCCTATCACATATACCTATAAGGTCCCTAATATAGGAGATAAGTCCACAAAATTCATAAAATTATCATAAAAAACTCACACTATATCATTTCCATGAGTTTATCTGGGTATTTGAGTCATGAAGTCCATAGAAACATGGTACAATTTAAACATGGTAATAGACAATGGTTGTAAATTCCATACCGGTCAATGATATTCCACCTTCTTTTTACTGATAGGTTGAGAACTGAGTTATAAACCAGGGTATCTCCCATTTTATATCATTCCATCAATATTGGAACCATAGATTCCGATACATTTTGGTTACACCTATGTGAATTGCATATTCTGAGGGATCGAATTCCCACATCATCTCTTATATGTTGTCTTCTACAACCCATTAACTGGCATATAACAATAAGGTATCATCCTAATTCATGGTATAACACAATGATGTATCATTATCTAAAACACATCCCCTTAGTACAAGAAAATTTGGGTCATATGGATTCTTTATTCTTACTTGTTCCAAAAGAGATGAGGCCAAAACTAAGGTTGAGATAATAGTGTAACCATGGACTTCCTAAACCTCAATATGTTTCTCTAAGAATAGTAGTATAATATTCCATTTTCCACTAGATTCATGAACCACCAGTGTCTATGATTTTTGACTTACATCATTTGATACTGAAATAACCTTCACAAGAATGTATGCATGTTTGAAATCAAATGACTCTAGGTACTCAACCCACCTACACTGCCTGAGATTCAGATTACAATGCTTCAAGATGGACTTGAGGATTTTTTATTTGTGAACAACCCAAAACACAATATAATTAGATCATTTCTCAAAAATCATAGAGCATGAACTAAAATATCAAGCTCAAGGTCATGCGTTGGGTAGTTCCGCTCATTAGGCCTCAACTGACGATACCTGTACTTGAAGACTCACTCGTCCTGCAAAAAAATCTAATCCTCATAACTAATGCATAATAGTAAATAGTATATCTCTTTACTATATCGAGAAGAGTCAGTATAAACACTATATTCAAGTGACCCTTCAACTCCTGAAAGGCTGATTCATGTGATTCTAACCATACGAATTTCACATCATTCTTTTCTAAGCCCATAAGTGGAACTACAAGACATGAAAAATCTTGGACGAATCATTTGTAATACATGGATATCCCCAAGAATCAAAAAATTTCAAATAATTTTTTGGTTTTCTCCCTAGAAATTAAAGCTCTCACTTTCTCAATTTCTTCTATATCTCATCACTAAGAGATAAAGTGACCTAGTTAGTGGATGTTGTCAATCTCTACGTGGTATTTAATGAGCTTACAATAATGATGATTCTCTCTCAGTGTACTCAGCAGAATTTTAAGATGATTGAAATGTTCATGGTTAGAGCATGAATACATCAATATATTATCAAAAAATACTACCATGAATGAATCCAAATATATTTGGAATATAAGTTTCATTAGATCCATGAAGGTGGAAAGAGTGTTCATGGGTCCAAACAACATGACTATATTATTTTAGAAACCGTAGATGATATTGAATGTTTTGTGAGGTATGCGTTTGGAATCGACACACACTTGGTGATATATTGAACTAAAATATATCTTTGATAATAATATTGCACCTTGATGATAATAAAAATTTTCAAATATTCTAGGAATTGGATACTGATTCTTTACCACGAGCTAGTTTAGTCAAATTTAATCCATGCAAAGCCTAAGGGTACTATCTTTTTTCCAAAAAAAGGGGCTGTTGAACCCCAAGGAGAAGTGTTTGTCATATCAAAATTGTAGCCTCCAGATCCTCTAATTGATTATTGATCTCTATAATCTTCTTATATACAATTGTATAAGGAAGAATGGTAACTGGTACTAATCTTGGCATAAGCTCAATAGAGAATTCTACCTCTCACACATGAGGTAGACGGGAGAAGTAATTAGGAAATATGTCCCCAAAATGATCCACTATAGGAAGAAACATAATGTTTCATTACCCATGGTCATTTACGATAACACTGTCAAATTTTTCAATGAAACTACACAGCCTCTAGTGCTTGGATCCTACTCACGTATATTTCACTCTACAATCTATTTTATACATGTTTCTACCACACTCTGGGGATGTAAACATAACCCATTACTGATAACAGTCAATGTGGGATCCATAAAGAACTAACCAGTCCATCTGGATGATTACATCAAAGACCATCATGTTAGGGTTAGAAATATTCCATACAAAGAAGTAACCCCCTATCTTAAAGGGATAATCCTTACAAAGGAAAACTCCCTCTGATCAGATACCTAATTCAGTATAAGGATTCATAACACCCTGAAAGTGTTCAATATAGAGGTCCAAACATTCTCTAACAATCACACTTATAAAATAGTGAGATTTACATGTATCATATAAATAAGAGACTAATGTAGATGGTACATGAATAGTACCTCATACAGTAGGAGGTCCAGTGATTTTCCCCTTTAAAATTGGCTAGACTACATGTAATTATCATGTATTGTAGCCCTATTTCACTTACTAAGTACCCTGATGATGCTTGCACTCAAGGAGTTGAGAATCATAATCTTGACATACTCAACCACGACCACCAACTCATCATGATCAGGCTGTGGTATTCCAACTTCCTTCCCATCATGATCCTACCAGTCCCA
The DNA here is from genome assembly GCA_963277665.1 of Viscum album. Classification (NCBI taxonomy): domain Eukaryota; kingdom Viridiplantae; phylum Streptophyta; class Magnoliopsida; order Santalales; family Viscaceae; genus Viscum; species Viscum album. The sequence goes on along the minus strand of OY728131.1, from coordinate 1,784,419,512 downwards.
CTCCCAACTGCAGACTATGTGTAGATCTCACTTATCTATGAATTGGAGGGAAACAAATACATAGGTGCTGGATATTTTCCATCCTATCACACCCTCAACACTCTACTGGAACACTTAAACATTGGGGCTTTGTGTGTCCCATATTCCCACACCACTGAAATATCATAAATATATCTGCATGAGGACACTAATAGCTACTACCTCCGCATATAGCCTAAAAACATCTCCTTCACCCAAAACAAGAACAATAGGTGGGTCTAGGGGTTGAACCACCCTGACTCCCACAATCACCATCTGTCAAATTTTTCCCTCTAATTAGGGCTTGGTTTAAGATCAATGAAATTTTAGTTGACCTGAATATGTTAACCTATGACTTTATGGGATATACTATACAATCCCTGAATCACATAGTGGTCATAAGTTCATCACTCACTAGAGTAGGAGTGAGCCATTGTAGCTCTATAAAATGAGAACAGTGATCCATGATCGACATACTTCCCTACTATAGGTTAAATAATTCTCAAGATCTATCCTCCCTATGAGGGTTGGGAAAGAATTATTCATATAAAATTGTCCGAAAATATGCCCAGATTATATCATGATACTGATATGATTAGGTGATAACATCCCACCACCTCTTATAAAAATAATATGACATATGAATTTCCATTTTGAACCTCTACTATAGAAGAGTATCTGGGTTCTTGAATATATAATGGGAACCTTCAATACATGATTGAATAGCATGTGGTATTCCATCCCCCAAAACAGTTTGAGGATGCAGCTGCTGAAATTACTGACTCAGCTCTTCCATAATTCATACTTAGATTCCATCCCATGTGACGAATGTTCCATGTATCAATATTCCATAATTGACTTCATAAGGTTTCTTATTTAACCTATTCTAGAAATCACTATTTGGTCAAGGCATACAATCTAAGTATGAATTATGATTTCCAATCTCTACTAAAAGATTTACCATAACTCAATACATTTATTGGAACTAGAAATATGTAAGAAAAATGAAACTAATAGTAGGAATGAAATGGTAATATGCATAAAATATTAATTATATTTTTCCTATGATGGTCCATATGGTAATGTAGATCCCTTATTTCATCAGGCCATGGTAGTTAACACATAATATAAATAATACCAACATCAATATTATCAGATGACATGTGTGCCACCCAATGATGAAGTTGTACCAACCATGAATAGAATAATCAATAACTATAATTACCAATCCCAATAAATTTTGGTTTTCCCTATACACGAAATAACCATAGCTATGCATAAGGTAAATTTCCAATTCCATTAACTCCTAGTCTCCTTTAGAATACCCAAAAATAAATTCAAAGGAAAAACAAACTAGTCTGATACCACAATGTAACATCACGATCCGAGATCCACCTAACTTGTTCCCTATGATAGTGGGTGACATTTCTTCAAGAACACCTCCCCATAAGACAAAGGATTTTGACTAGAAGTGAGGGTGTGAATGTAGAATGGTGGGGAAAATATACCCTCTTATTGGAGTGTAATAGTTTATAAATCAATAAACATACAAAAATAGAAGCATATATATAACAGGAATATTAAATAAACACTTATAAAAGAGTAAATAACTGAATAAATGATAATAATAAAGAATTCACTGAGGTAGTGTTAGATATATTGATGCATGGAATGATGATATATGAAAAGGTAATAAGGTATATTCATTCAATCATGCAATATAAAAATTAGAAAAATAATAAAAATATGCTCCACTAGAATATCAAACATATTGACGGTCCTCTTCTGCTAAACTCCAGCTATAAGTAAGAATATAAAATACCATAAGCATGGAGTATTTCCTTATCCATACATGAAGATAACTAATATTCTCATGAACCAATAGAATCCCCCGTAGGGTGTGAGATAAAAATATGAGTGGAACACCATGAATGATGCCTACACATAATTGAAGAATTTCATGTATGTAAATAGTGTGAAGGCACAAATTAAATAATATAAATTGATAAATAAATAAACAACATGCAACCTGGGTTTCTTTAGGAACCCGGTGGCTTTACCAAGTTTGGCTCATTGATCGAATGGAATGTATGATCTGTCACTATATATTTAGTAAATATATATATATATATATATAATATTTATATATTACATCCACATGTATGAACCATGTATGTGTAGATGTGAGTGGCCATATACATATAATACCAGTTTTTGGCTATTTCGAGGTATAACTCATACATCCATGACAAGTCAAATGATTCCATAATCTATATTAAAATTGTGTGTGCCCTAAATTTCATATTGAGTGGATAATTCATGCTCATCAATTGAGCTGGTGAGTGTGTCATCATGTCAACTCACGAAGAAAAGGATTTGATACATCATTCTGACCATCCAACAAGTGGAAATGGTGTGAGATGTCATCCTCAATACCATATGTAAGGTATTGTGGAACTATCATGATCAATAAGACCCTTACCATAGTACCACAACCATAAAAAGGAATTATTATATACATAATAAATGTTTGATACATTACCTCTCATACATCTCAACGATAAATCACAAATTCAATAAAAAATTGTAATTCAAATTAAGTATTCAATAACAAGAAATAGATGGTGTCATATTGAAACCCTTTATATTTCATTGTAATTAATTAATTCAATTCATTTTATTAACAGGAACAAACATGTATTATCCATTCCACTTAATTGATCCCATAAATCTTCCAAATCATGAAATTATCATTTATAGGGTCCAGGGGTCAGTTAGAAGGTGATATGATTATTAAGAAAATTTACCCATGGGAAATTTCATTTATAGGTGGGAAAAGCACATAGAAGTTGCCTTGTTTTATATTAGATTATTATAATAATGGTTAAAATAGTTTATAATCTAATACTTAATATACAAAGGAGTCTCGTACATCTGGTAAAAATAACCTGAAGGGGAATTTCAATATAGAACACCCATGGGGTGCCCATAAGGGATGGAAACATCCTATAACCCACTAAACAAGGATCAAAGGATAGGTATAATGGTGAATTAATCAATTTGATATGAAAAACTAAATATAAAGGCTATGGTTGGTAAAATATAGTTTGAATCATAATGACATAGATATGAAACATCAAAAATCATGGGGAAAATAATGATACCACCAAACTGAAGGTTGTATACGACTCCTCACTCGATATAGGCCATTGATTCAGAGTATATTGGATGAGATCTATAAAAATGGTCCAACCCAAAAAAAATAGGGAAACTGAGTTTTCAAATAAATATAATGATGGATTTGAAGATAAAAATGGATAATATGAAATATTATTTGAGTGCTCAACATAAGGTATATAATGCCTTTGAGAAATCATGAATTGCACACCATAAAAGAGTGTTATTGGATATCCTATGTTTGGGGAGATTTGAGCCATGAGAGAGGAGAAAGAATAGATGAACAATGGAATGAGGGGAGAGGAAAAGAATAATTGTTTTAAGGAATAAATATGAGAAAAAATTCAATTTCACCCCGGAATACAAGTTTCTATGGTTTGGCCACATGACAGTCCAAACTGTGCATCATCTATGTTCCCAGACACTTCTATAAGGGGACTCCTCAAACATGGAGGTTCCTGGGTTTTCTAACCATGCACAGAACAGACTTATGTTATCTATCCCATACATACAGTTGACTACATAGAAGTGTGTAGAGGTTTTCATGGTTGTAGGAAAACTGTGCATCCCATATTGCCCCACTATCTATAACCACATGATTTAGGTAATAAATACGGGCAGGGTAGTAATGTTTCTCCAAATGGTGTGGACCCTTTTTTTCATTTCAAGGTTTTGATCTCCAAATGATCCCCAAATGCAACCAACACCTCATTGAATTTGTTATATATGATTATTAGGTTTATTTAAGGAATTAAAATTGAAAAGAAAATTGCACCTTTGTGAAAATATGGTTCACTAGAATATATTATTATTCATATCAGGTTATGGCTGGAGATATGTGTGACAGATCAAATGGTGATATAGTGGTAGTCTGTATGATAGATTTTTCAAGGAATGTTTTGTTGATATACAGTTGGTTGTGAGTGACATGTTATTATTCCATGTGGCTAAGCCCAATTCCTATTTTTTCTATATATTTTTGAATTTTTATTACTGGTATTTAATATTTTTACAATATTTTATTTCCATTCATTATATTCCTTTCGGGGTTATATTTTATGTTGATATTTTAGGCTTTAGTAATGGAAAAACTATGACATGACAAAAGGGTTATGTTTGAATCTGATATGGGAGTACGATGGATATGGTGAAACCCTTATCGTGGTTACATTAGAAGAGATAAGAGAGATGTGGTATAACTCATTTTCTTATATTGTTATGAATGTTATCAATTTTAGAATGGTAGGTTTTTTATTGAGTTTGGTATGGGTTGTGAGAGTCTTTGGAGTTCATGTATCTTTTATCTATTTATGTTATGGTACGGTTTTTATATGCATTTTTTTGTTAATGGGGGAGGGGTGTAGGGGATTAGATGCAATGATCACTGATTTTCACACTTCGTATAATTTTATAAACAGCAACTAGATCAGAACAACCGTCACTGTTCCATGAAGAGTGGGGGAAGTTGGGATCCATGTAACCCTCTATCTTGGATAATACCACCATGATTTAATAAGAAGACAATTGTTTAGAAATAAATAAATTGGATGATCCCATGACAATATATAGTATAAATCTGAAGAAAACACACCTCAGAAAATGAACTAAATATCCTCACTCTCAAAACACTCACTACTCTGTGAACAATCATACTAGAAGAAACAAAACACGTTGAAACAATAGTAATGAATTTTATGGGATATTCATTTTCCTACATCACGGGAATACTCCACTGCCTTATTTATTAAAATGGAAGATTAAATTATAGTATGTAGTTTTTCCTCATTCCCCACTCACTATGAACAAGTGACCCAACCCCAAAACTTTATAGTGGGGATCAACTAATGGAACTTATGACACCTCTTTTTAGTAATTCATAGGGACCCCACCATTGGCCTTTTCCACCTCTAATAACAAAAAGATTGCACTGACTCAACAATTTTATTCCAGATAGTAATGGAATTAATTCCCATGTATCCTTGTAATGATTTCTATATAGTATTTGAAATATTTCATTAACACATTAAGGGATTCCATGAAAGTCATTCCTACATAATTTAAATATATCATTCTCAAATCATCTGAACATGTCCAATTTTTCACTTGGTTTAACACTATCACTTTATGGGCGATGCTTTCCTCTATCGATCATACACTACTACAAGCCTCCATCATGCTCAAAAACCATGTTTTGAGAATTATATTTCAATACATAGAGAATTGTATAATGAAATGAGTATTCATTAATCTTAATAATCTCACCCCTTGATGTTTGATATTATGGATTCATGTCATCCATGAAGACATTAGATTATTTGTAATATCATAGATCATATAGAGCAGGTATGTTTATCTGTTATCCTCATTCCAATCACCAGATTCCTAGTAAGGGAGTATGTTTCCTCTAAATTTAGCAGACTATACCTTGGTTAATATAAAAACTAGATTATATCCAATGATGACCTTGCATATTTTTATCACCCCATCTACTATAATCATTCAGATAAAGTTATACTTCTATACAATGTGCTTTATTTATGAATGAATACCAGTTAATTTTATAGATACATCTTGGTCTGACTAATATATAATAAAAAATTCCTTCTTAAATCCCTTTGTATTATTCCTTAAATAGATTACACCAGACTAATTCCTTCTCTAATAATGTGATGATCACAAACATTGTTTCAGTTTTGTAAAGTGAAACAACCATCTCAAATCTCAACATACACATTATGGTTATTCTAAAAACTATAATAACAAATCCTATAGTACTTTTCATGTTTTTATATTTCCACCAATGTCTATATAAATGTAATACTCTAATTGATCTTATGTGTTAAAACATAGATATTGTTTTTACATGCCATTGAGATATAATAGAATCTAATTAAGAGCTTCTCAATTCTCAACTATCAGATTCTCTATATACCAGCTAAATAACTCTAAATTCATGAGTAGTGTCCCTACAAGTAAAAACCTTGGTGTACATCAAGTTTAAAACATTTAATGCAATATTTTATAGTTATTTTATAAATTAGGTTTCCTTATCTTTTGGTAAATTGTATTTTATATCCAATGGGGTAGTCGTATGCTTACATAATATCATTATGAATCTTTTAATAAAATTTTAGATTTACTAATTTTGAGATAGAAGCAAATTTATAGTATTCCTTACCCTCTTGATCCGTATTACAAAAAACAAATTATCTTTTAACAGATCTGTAATATCAAATATTTTTGAAAAATAATCTTTTAATTCATTTATTTGTTCCATTTACAGACATACCATGTCCATATCATTATTTTAAATGATTAAAAATAAATAAATTTTATAATTGAACAACTTTTAGTACATTGTTTTTTATATTTTCTCCATAAAACCCCTTCTCATCCATAAAGGCATAAAATATATGGAACAATTTCATGGGAACATTTTTTTAAACCATATAGGCCTCACCTCACCTTTAAAACCAGACTATGTTTATTAATTAATTCTTTTGGATGCTATATAAAAATCTTATCATCTAAATCTCTATAATGAAATTTTTCATTAACATAAAACTCTTTAAGATACTAAACTTAAAAAGTAACCATACGTATAACTATATAGATTCTAGTATAATTAATAAAAGGTGAAACAATTTTAGAGAAATATATCCATTCCTTCAATTGAAATCCTTTAACTATTAATTTAGAATTTTACCTCATTTTGCCATTTGTTCTATCATTCTATTGGTATATCCATTTAATGTGAAATTTTTTCCCTTGGTATATTTTTTTATATTATAAGTTCCATTTTAATGAATGGAATCCATTTCAACGTCCATAGATAACAAACACATTCTACAATAACTGATTCTTTTTTCTTATTTCGTGCTCTTGTATACTCCTACATCCATTTGAAGTATGTATTACATATTGGGGTTGAACATCTAAATAGGTATTATGGTCATAGTAGGCCTCCCCAATTTAACATGAGGTTCTATTCCTATTAATATTGGATCATTGAAAACAATTTATATCAATTCCATAGTCTTATATATTTACAATACTTCTAGATATACTGAATCTTATAGATATATTGTGCTTCACGAACTACTTCAGACATAAAAATTTCCTATAAAAATCAAAAAGAAAAAATTAATTAATCATTATAAATCAACTTAATTTCTAAATAATTTATGATATTTTCAGAATATCATATCATTAAATAGATCAATTCAACTTCTAATTTAACACTCGAGATCCAATTATAGTAAATAATTCATTCATCCTAAATAAACTATTCAATAATTCACATAGATTTATTCCATAATGCAATTAAGATATAAATTATCAAATTTTATCAATTGAATATATAGAAATTAATATCATTTTTGAATTCATTATTTCAATGTTATAATAGAATGAAATTTTAATACTTTTTTAGAAATATTGGATTTTAAGGTTAATCGGGAAAATTAAAAATTTTATAAAACCATAACTTTAGTGAAATTAATATAACATAAAAAATGAATTTTGGGCTATGAAACCGTTTTGGTAGAAAAAAATATATTATTAATAATTTATATAATGCATATGAAAATTTAATTTTGAATTCATAAATATATTATTAACATTTTGGAAATGAAAGTATTGTTTTTTGTTAAAATAATATGTTTTTTCGATCATATCTTTTAATCACGTATTCCTATGGTTAAATTTCAATTTTTGTTTGGATTGAAGTAAAAATAAAACACTTTTTATTTAAAATAATAAAATTTAATCCATTGGAATTAATATTATTCTTTATTTGTCTTTAAAATAATTTATATATTTAAAAGATATTTTTCTTGAAACCCATTTTTCATCATGTTCTATTATTTTTTAAATTAATTTATACAAATTATTTTGATTTATTTTGATAAAATGGACTCTATATTTTGAATCATAATAAAAAAAATTTATTGAGGCTACTTTCATTTTTTTAATTATGAATAGTATCTTTGGAAAAAATGTCAGTAAATAATTTAAGACTTATATATGATAAAAGGGTTAATGGTAAAATGATAAGGATTTAAATGATATAAAAAATTATCTAAATCCAATTTTATGTTCATATACATACCCTATATAATACCTTATTTTAATATAGTTCATTTTAGAGATATTTTGATCTATAAAGAAGTTAATATATTTTAATCTCATGGAAAATTCCATGTTTTCCTCTCCCTCACTTATAATTGAAATCCACATATTCTCTCTAATCCACCCTGAAAGAGACTTTTATTAAGGATAATAAATACCCAAACATATTAATAACATTACTCCCAACGTCATTGAGGTACTTTTGACCATAATACCATCCTATAAAGGCTTTTGTTCTGAACTTAATGAGTTTTTATGAAGAAGATCTATATTTCTTTACTGACTGATTTATTTTTATTTCTTCTTTTAACTCATAAAAAACTCTCCCAATGATTGTAATTTATAACATCAATATTTATAATATAATAAAATTTTAATATTTTTAAGTTATAAACCTTTTATATCTACGTATCCATCAAATAAAAAATAAAAATGTATTTCCTATGAACATGTAGAAGATCACCTCCTAAATATGTTATATTTTATATTTCATCATAGAGTCTTATAATTGTTCATAATAATGCATAAAAATGAAATATTTTTTTATATTTATGACCTAACCGAGATTCTTTAAATATATTATATCACTTACCTTTTTACTCTTCCATTCATTAAGAAAATGAAAATACCAATAGTGAGTACCTGGGACCTGACACCTCTATGAAGCAATGTGAATCGTTTTTTCTGTAACAAAATCAAAAAATATTAATAATATATATTTAATGAATATATATGATATTTACATCAATATTAAAAAATTTATATTGTGTAAGTATGATAAATGTTAATGTACCCTTTCTTCCAAATAAAATGTTACATGAAAAAACAAAACAATTACACTAATAAATGAAGATTTAATTAAGGAATTATTGATAAAACGATGTTGAAATTTTATAAGTGGTTCATATATGGTATTATATGTTTATTTGTGATATTTTAATGTATTATAATAAATTAAAATTTATTATAAAATAGGTGAAACATGTATGATGCATGTCTAACCAGATTTAATGTTTTATTTCACAATATCATCAAAATTAATGATTTTTTTATGTTTAGGTATCCATTGGAGGAATTATATGATAATTGTCTCTTAAACCCCATGTATTTTCATCCAATAAAATTTTCATATGATCTTGTACTTTGTGAATGTTTTTACTTATTTAAATTTTTCTTTTAAACACATAACTTTGATTAAATAAATGTTTACTATGGGTGAGGAGGTTTAGGGGTGTTCTAGAGGCTTAGTAGACAAAAGAAAGAGGAATATGTGCCATTATGTGCATGTTTTAAGGTTTCCACATAGTTAGTGAAAACTCTACAAGGGGGTAATAAAAACCTTCCAACACAGGATAAAGGATCCTCACATGGTTGGGACATTGTTTTTAAAACATGTGGGCCTCCATAGGTAACCATGTGGCTTAAACCTTCTTTAGAAGTGGTTGGAACATGGTTGGTGCATGGTTTTAAAAACTGTGTGGCCAAATTGTTTGTCCCGTTAAAAAGATCAAAATTACAAAACATCCCCCATGGGATTTCTAATCTCTTACATGATTTCATCGCTATTTATTCTCCTTTCAAACATAGTAACGATCCAATCCCACCCAATAATCCAAGGTCCATTATCCTTCAATTTTAGTCCATTTTTACTGTTTTTAGTTATGAATCAATGCTCTGGGTGAGTCAAATATTCATATTTCTTCTCATTTCTGGATTATGGATTGTAGATTATTTATTGTTCTTCCAAATCCCTAAAACCCTATTTTTTTAGTGGATCATAGGATGGGGCTTCATAGGGTCTTGAATAATGATCTATACATATAGTTGAGGGTGAATTCATCTTCAGATTCAAGGTAGGTTGTTTAAAGGTTATATCCCATAGACTTCATGTTTATTTTTCCTTTCATTGTTGTGTTTTTTATTTCCATTTGTTGTGTGTATAATTTTTTAGTATGATTTGGTAAAAAAGTTTGTATAAATGGGGAATTGGACCCCTAAAAACCCACATGGGGTGTGTTTAGGTTAACTAGACAAATTAAGGCCACACATTGGATGCGCCAATGATTCTAAACCTATAAAATGGTAATGCTAAGCCCAAATATTATCTGTTATAAAGTTAATCCCATAAATATTATTTTGGTAAATTTTATTGACATAAAAATTGTAAATTAATAGTTGTTTATACATTTTGGTAATGGCATAATGGATTGTTTTGATTAAAATGAATTTAGTTAGTTGTAATAAAAATAATTATGTTAAATTAATAATGAAATGTACTTGAATGCATAAGAGGATTAATGTATATGAAATGGTGAATATTTTTAATGGGTAAATTTTTGTGAATTTATATGGGTTTCAAAGGTGTTAAAAGTTTTAACGGAATCTCATAAATGGGATAATACAAAAAAGGTGAAATTGGTTAAATGGGATAGGCTAAGTAAATGATTATATGGTTAATGTGTTAAGGCATGAGGGTGATTAATGTGTCGAAGGAAATTTGAAATTTGAATGTTATGTGTTATGAACTATATTTGGTTTGTGATATAATATATGTGGTAAATGGATAAATAATAATGTTCAAAGGACTTGGTTTTTGTGGGGTATTATAATTGAGGATCTAATTCCATGGGTGAAGATAGACTGAGGATCTAAACGCCACCCCATATTGCATAGATTAGAGAAGGGGAACTTGTATCTATACCTATTAAACATGTGTTTGATGAAGCTACACAGACCAATGTTCCAACATATATGTGATGAATTTGACTATAAAAAGTTGACCCTAGTGATATTGGGAACTGGATTTATTACCCTTATGCATGATGATTTAATGACATAGGCCATTATGAAAATAATTTAATTTCCTAACCCATATAACATGATATGGAAATGAATTCATTAAAGAAGACAATATAAGTGATGAAAATGGAAATATTAACAAAAGTAGACTAAAGAATTATTCATACCTAATGGAAACTATGTGTATTTTAGTTTTGGTTTTCATTTATTTTATATATGCATGAAATTTATTTTTATATTGTATATTTAGTAGACACCATTGATTGTGGCCTACTGAATTTTACTCACATCCTTCCCAGGCTGTTGTTGCATTCCCGTGAAGACATCATTGCTATAGGACTAGATAAGGTCAACATCCATATACTAATTTTATGATTCAGACTCATGATATTCATGGATGAGGATCCAAAATTAGAGTCAAGATTCATTTTTGGGAGACCATGGTTTCTATTTATTTTACTTTTCATCACTTTTGTCATTGTTCATAGGTCATGATACATTTACTATTTGTTTAGTTTTGTACCATATTTCGGAATTGATTGGTATTTCATGTTTCTAATTTTTTTCTTATTGTTTGTTTTATTATAAATGTTACAGGTTGTGGATGAATCTAGTAAAGAGGGTATAGTATTCTGAGGTGGTTTATCAGACCCTCATTTCTAGTCACAAAACTCTATCGTATGGGGAGGATCACTTGATGACATGTAGAGACCTGTAACTCCCCAACCCCAGTTACCTAGACTCGGTGCATTATTTTAAATCATTGGCATGATCACAAAGAAATAATGTCTTGAAAGACCACTCAGATTAGTATTATTGTAAACAAGATTCATACATAATTTTAACATTACAACTTGAAGAGAACTACAACACGAATATATATTTCATTAGAAACATCCAAGACTCTTAGATTTTGCCTGCCAGTCCCTCATAATTAACTGCTTCATATCCTGGGAAAATGAAACATAATAAAGGGGTGAGCTCAATAACTAAGTAAAGGTAATAAAAACAGAAAAAGATAATATAAATATTAATCATGGTGAATAATTGAAACTACATGCATTTACTAATAATAAACATGAATACTTTTATGGCAGGAATATGAGCGGAGTAAATAATGTCATAATAAAACATAATCATGGGTATTATACTAGACTAATGACCACATGAACCATCAATATTATTTTCATAATGAGGGAAGGTATAATACCAGACATTCTGAAACATTTTGCCGAGGGCTCAGCCACGACGTCTAAAAATGATTAAGGCCTCGGCCAAAACCATATATCAAAATGGGAAAGGACCTCGGCCAGTTCCACATCTAGTTATCTCATGAGACCTACAGATACATCGAGGAGCTATATCGGGCTCCACCCATCACTTACTAAGTCCAATACATTCCTCGTATGAAAGGGTTGAAATATAACATAAACCTTCGTATTAAAACTAGCATAAGAAATGTCAAAACTTTAACCCTAAACCATGAATGGTATAAAAATAAAACAACCATAGTCAAACATATCACAAAACCTTCAATTCAATATGAACGTTTTGTATCCTAATAAATCAACTTCATATAAATTTAAAATCCATCAAAGGATGTTGACATAGATGAAATCAAAACTATTTGAGAGAAATATCTCTTTTTTTGAAATCATTTAAAAGTCACATAATTATAAAAGAAAACATTTACTTTTAAAATATTATTATAAGCTTGTAAGTGGAGATTCTATGATTTTATAATGGTGGAAAATACATACACCTGCCGGATAAGTTAAAAAAAGACATTCTTACCTTAATTCTATCGAAAAGGTTAAAAAGGATCTTGTTTGGAAAACAACAGAAAGATTCCTTTATAAAATTCTTATAAAAAGTTAAACACAAGTATAAATGACTATAAACTAGAGTCTATTAAATTATAAGAATGTTTTTAAATACATTTTTATGAAACATGGATGTGGGTGATAAAGATGCCCCAGTAGATAATTACGCATTAAAAACCTCAAATAATGAAGAGATTGTGAAATAAACCCTTACCTTGTACTTTTCCTTGGTTGAGGGTAGGTTAACCTCCTATATAATGGTAAAATAATTGTTATTAAATTACTCAAGAATCATTTACAATAATATGATATCATATATGATCTTCTAATATTGTCATTTAGTATTATCATTGTTTCATTGATAACTGATTTGTTCTCTTTTATATGCTTGGTTACATAAGATATGTTTTTTATGAATAGGATATATTTTATTTATATAAATAATGATATTATCTCATTAAACATTATTTTTAACCTTCAAATGAAAATTAGTCTTGAATGGATATGACGGGGAAAGATTCTCATCGCGTTCGTGGAGGTGGTAATCCGTACATACGTATAAACGTTACTTCCATTTCATTTTTCATTTTAAAAGGAATAAAAACCAAATGATACATAAGTATATTATTATTCCAGTATAATATGAAATCTTATATATGTTACTTAAGTTTATTAAAATCATCCATTATACGTTCCATGTATGGTATGAATGAGACATATCACTTTGAGGGGGTGGTAGTCCGCACTTCCTCAAATGAAATTATCGTGTATATATATATATAACATGAAATAAATAATGGTATGATATAAAATGGAATTAAATAAGATTATATATAAAAAAAATATCATGAATATCATATTTAATTATAGTTCCATCATAATTGACACCCTGAGAGGCTGTAGGAGATAATTGAACAATCATCGTTTCGTGAGGCGTTTGGTTGCCATCTAAATAAACATTATGTTTTTCACCCATTAGATGGTGGTGTGTGTAATTTTTGTTACAATAATTCTCATAAAAGCATCCTAGTATTTTTACGATACTGTTGTTGTTATAAAAGAAAAAAATAGAAATATTTTAGGGGTTGGATAAGTAAAATAAATGAAAGAAGTTAAGAGAAATCGTTACCTTTAATTTGGGTAACTCCCTTTGGTTTAAACTAAAAGGCCTCTTGAAGTGCCTTCTGCCTAAGGTAAGGATTCTAGGAGGAGGAGAGGTATTTATGGAGATTTATTGGGCAAAGGTTGGTTGAGCCATGTGGCTTGAGAGGTGTGTGTAATTGGTTATAGGTGAGGGATTTTTATAAGGGGGAGGGGCTCTTTAGGAAAGATTGAAAATATTATTCTATTATATAATGATATTCGGTTTTTAAAGGTCCAAAACTCATTAAAGTCAATGATAATATGGCTCATGATAGAAATGAAATCATCCAATAAAAATTGGACAGGTTTTGTGTATTGTTTTAGTCTTTAAAATCTTATTTATTTAAATAATTTATTAATGAGGTAAACACTGCATCATTATTGTGTCATAAATAATTTAGTTTAGTAGATGTCTAAATATTATAAACAAAATAACATGATGTAGTAAATTTTTTAATCATTCTAATGAATTTTTATAGACGAAAATATAACATATATAACCTTATGTAAAAATTGTTTTTCTAAAAGATATATGCTTATGTCATTTTGGTATTTACTTTAACATAATTAATATATTCTGTCATTATCACTTACAAGTGGATCCATGGGGTCCGAAAATTGACCCAAAGATGACCATGGTCATACATGTATCATCAAAGAGGGTTAAGACACATGTTAGGGTAAGTTAATATTGTTATAATATTATTGTTTACCCCTATTTACAGGATTTACCCTTTAACTATGGGAAATAAAATATTTACCGAAATAATTATTCAAAATTTATAAAAATTAAAGTTAAATATTTACACAATTTTGACCTCTAGATTCTAAATATAGAATCCATTTTTCTAAATTAAAGACATAGAAGTGGAAGAAATTAATTTAAAATTAATTCTAGTTGTTAAAAGAAAAAGTGTGTTATTAGGAGATAATAACTATCAAAAGATTGACTCTTGATTATGTCTAGTTTAAAAGTGAAATTACATCCAATGACCAAAATTGGATTAAATTGTAAAAATATAATCTAATTATAATTTAAATCCACTAAATATTATAATTTTTCACTATAAATTATTTTTATTAAAAAGTTTTTTTAATTAAAATTTAGTATTTTTAACTATTCATCAAAAACTGAATATTTTTTGAAAAATAAAATAATCACCCTAAGATAATTTTGATATTGAAAATTCAAAAAATAAGTCTATTTTACAAAATTAAAAACATAGAAGTTGCATTTATTAATTTAAAATTAATTCCCATTATCAAAACCAAAAGGCGTATTTTTAAGAAACAGTATCTATCAAAAGACTGACATTGTTTATGTTCAATCTCAATGTAAAATTACATAAAATAACCAGAATTGGATTAAATGGTAAAATATAATATATTTATATATCCAAAGCAATAAAATGTATAATTTAACACTATAAAGTATTTTTATTAAAAACGTTTTTTTCAGTTAAAATAATGTATTTTTTACTATTCACCCAAATATGAAAGTTATCAGAAAAGCACCAAAATTTTATTGACACTAAATTATTATGTCTTGATTCTAAAGAAGAAGTTTATATTTTCAAATAGAATATATGAAAGTTTCAAATATTGGATTTAAAAAGGGTTCATCATTAAAAGGCGGTAAAAGTGCATTTTTTAAATAAAAACTTCTTTTATCTGAAAAAAAATAAATTTTCTCTTACATTATCTCTAATAAAATCATAATATTGATTATAAAATTATAATTATTATATATAGATTAATATTTAGTTAATACTATTCATAGCCTCTTTTGAACGGCTAGTTTGGTAATCTTGTCGTTTGCTCGAACTCAATGTTGCCTGTATTGAATGTTATGGAATTTATTTGAAGAAATAACATACTATGAAATCTTGGGGTGTTACATGATTTCCTCCTTTAATAAATTTCATCCTCGAAATTTGAAATTGTTCTTCAAAATTAAAAGGTCGAAGATAGAATATACCATTGTGGGAAAACCCACATCAGAAATTGGGTTAATAAAATTTAGTCTTAATAAGAGGAAAAGGGGAATGAAAAAGTAACCACCAAATTATGATCTCAATTAGGAGAACATTGGCAGAAATTAGAGACACATAATTAGAGGGAAAATGTAAATATTTATAGGAAATGATTGAGGTCCTCAGTCACAAAAAATTTTATAATTGGGGGCCTCAAAGCCATAAATCTATGATGATTTAAAATATCATTTGTTCCACAAAACATAAGGTATTAGGATAACACATTTTTATTTTTAAGATACCTTACCTAAAGTTTATGAATTAATTTCTTTATAGAACAAAGGAATAAAAATATATACTTGACAAGTATAGTTCCATACTTTAACTAATTTTTACCAAAAACACATCTTTCACTCTAAAAGATAATAGAACTAAAAAAGTATTCTATTTATCCTTTTCATATAGGGTTCCAAAAAATTTATAATACATCTACCAGACCCTTTAAAAAAACTACATTATTCAATACAGGACATCATGTGGGTCAGTGGTAGGTGATACCCCCTTGTCTCCCTTCGGTTGGATGTTCGAGTCTCGCGACCTTGTCGGACGCGACATATTGCTGCCCGCCCTCCGTGTAGTCCTCTTTATGGAAATCCAAAAAAAATCTCAAACTATCTTATACAAAATACTTCTTTACAAACTCACAGTCCACAATTTATAGGGAAGATAAACACAATGAAGATCCTTTTTTCCTTGTAATAACATGTGAACACCTTCATCATGTATTCTTTTAAAATACTACAATATCAGAAATTACAATAAAACCTTGTTGATTACATTCATGCTCCCTTATTCATTATAGAATACTGAATATAATCCTTCTATCCAAAAATGATGTAAACTCAAACAATGATGGAATATACAAATCATTAATCAGTTTCAAGGTAGTCAATATTATCCAAAATAATTTATCCAAATCAAATATGTATTATTCCAAAATCACTACCTCAGTATCAGACTCATATAATGGTTTATATTTCTCTCAACCATATATTTTTCAATAATTTAACCTGTTATTGAGTCACTTTTCATAGTTCAACACAATCTGAAGTCCTTAATGAAATAGTACTGCAGTACAATCCTTATATACTCCATAATTATTATAACCAGTACATCGTTGATATAACACTCAAATGACATAATTCTTTAATAACAACATAAGAACTCTAATCATTCCTCTTCATCTGTGGTAGTATCATAACAAGATTGTTATCCAATAACATCATTTTGGGCAAGGTCTGATGATTTGGACAGTGGTTCTCATAGTGTACCAACTCCTTGCAGATGAAGCATTGTACATTTGATACCATTTTCTTACCCATGCAGTCATGTACGTGGTGTCCTTTTTCTCCACACTTATAAAAAACTCCCATTCCCTTCAGGAAAGTTCCATGGTGTTTCTTCCCACAATTATCACATATGAGAAAATTATTCTTTTCCCAATTCCCTTTGTCTATCTTTCTCTCTTCTATCCATTTCTTCTCTTGCTTCCCTTCAAAGACATAGGACTCATAGAATTCTTTACTTATCTTTTTAACACATGAAACTATTTATTCATATGTTGAGAATACATGGGATACAAATTACTTTCTAAATGTTGGCTTAATATCGTGTAAGATATGATCCTTCTTACTCATTTGATCATACATATTGCTGGAGTTTACATTCCTTCTACTGGGTGCCATTTTTATACAATGGCATACACTAAGTCATTTTATGAATTTCAATGAATAATTACAAACATGTAAAATTACTAACGTAGATTGAACAGTTTATAGATATAATCTATTATCATAAAAATGTTTTCTTTGAGGAATTATATAATCAAAAACACTTCATAATGGTTTTTATAGAAAATGAGAATTATCCTAAGCATATCTCTTGGGAGTGTCGTAACCAAGAGTGCAGCAAGGCCCGTTGTCATGCACCAGCTCCCATTCGTGTCTAGCTCAAAGTGGTGTTTACGGGTTTTACCCCTAGGTACATCTGTGCTAGAGCCGCCTCTACCTACTCGTATCCACACAAGGATGCATTTCATGGAAAACTCACAAAATGTCTACATTTCCAAAATTCTAGGAAGTTGTTCTATACTAATCCTCAAAGTCTATCTTAGGGTAATGTTCTCTAATCAGATTTTATTTAAATATAGCATCCAAGGTTTATACTAAACTTCCTCTGATACCAACCCTAACGCCCCGACCCCAGTTACCCAAAGTTGGTGCATTATTTCATAACATTGGCATGATCAAAAGAAAATCACATCTCGAAAGACCGATCAGTTTAGTATTATTGGAAACAAGATTCATACATAAGTACATCTTTAAATATTAAAGAGAAATACAACATGAATATATATGTCATTAGAAACATCCAAGCCTCCTAGATTATGGCTGCAAGTCTCTCATAACTATCTTCTTCATATCCTGGGAAAATGAAACATAATAAAGGGTTGAGCTCAAACTTTCATTAAGGGTATGCAATACAATAGATTATAACATTAATATTAAGTATGGTGAATAATTGAAACCACATGCCTTTACCAATAACAAACATGAATAATTTTATGGCAGGAATATGAGCTGAGTAAATAATGCCATAATAAAACATAATCATGGGTATTATAATAAATGAGTGACCACATGAACCATCAATATTATTTTCATAATGAGGGAATGTATAATGTCGGACATTCTGAAACATTTTTTCAAGGTCTCGGCCATGACGTATAAAAATGATTAAGGCCTTGGCCAAAACTATATATCAAAATGGGAAAGGGTCTTGGCCAATTCCACGTCTTGTTGTCTCATGATACCTACCGATCCATCAAGGAGCTATAACAGGCTCCACCAATCACATACTATGTCCAATACATTCCTCATAAGAAAAGGTTGAAATATAACATAAACATTCTTATTAAAACTAGCATAAGAAATGGCAATAATTTAACCATAAACAATGAATGGTATAAAAATAGCACATCCACAATAAAACATATCACAAAAACTTCAATACAAGATGAAAGTTTTGTATCATAATAAATCATCTTCAAATAAACATAAAATCCATCAAAGGATGTTGACATAGATGAAATCAAAACGATTTGAGAGAAATATCACTTTTTTTAATTCAATTAAAAGTCACATAATTATAAAATCAAACATTTACTTTGAAAATATTTTTATAATCTTGTAAGGGAAGTTTTGATAATTTTATAATGGTGGAAAATAGCTGCTCCCGCCAGATAAGTAAAAAAAGACATTCTTACATTAATTCTGTCGAAAAGGTTAAAAAGGACCTTGTTTGGAAAATGACAGAAAGATTCAATTATAAACATATTATAAAAATTAAAACAAGGGTATAAATTAATTTAACCCATACTCTATTAAATTTTAACAATGTTTTGAAATACATTTTTAAGAAATATGGATGTGGATGATAAATAGGTCCTAGTAGATAATTATGTATAAACAACCTCGGAAAATGAAGAGATTGTGAAATAAAACCTTACCATGTACTTTTCCATGGTCGAGGGTTGGTTAAAATCTTGTATTATGGTGAAATAATTGTTATAAAATTATTCAAGAATCATATATATTAATATGATATCATATATGATCTTCTAATATTGTCATTTAGTATTATCGTTTTTTCAGTGTTAATTGGTTCGTTCTCCCTTATATGCTTGGTTAGGTATGCCATGTTTGTTATGAATAGGATATATTTGATTTATATACAGAATTATATTGTTTCATTAAACATTATTTCTATCCATAAAATGAAAATTAGTCTTCAATGGATATGATGGGGAATGAATCTCATCACTTTCGTGGAGATGGTAATCCGTACCTATGCACGAACGCTACTTCCATTTCATTTTTCATTTTAAAATGAATAAAAACCAAATGATATATAGGTATATTATTATTCCAGTATAATATAATATCTTATATATGTTACTTATGTTCATTAACACTGTCCTTTATACGTTCCATCTATGGTACGAATGAGTCATATCACTTTGAGGGGGCGGTAGTCCGCACTTCTTTGAATAAAATTATCTTATATATATATATTTGAACATGAAACAAATAATGGTATGATATAAAATGGAATTAAAAAAGATTATATATAAAATAAATATCATGAATATCATATTTAATTATAGTGCCATCATAATGGCCACCATGAGTGGCAGTAGGAGATAATTGAACAGTCATCGTTTCGTGAGGCGTTTCGTTTCCATCCATAGAAACATTACGTTCATCACCCATTAGATGGAGGTGTGTGTAAGTGTAGTTAGAATCCTTAACATAAAAACATACAAGTATATTTATGATAAATTTTTTATTAAAAAAGGAAAAAATTAAATGGTTTTAGGGGTTGGAGAAGTAAAATAAAATAAAAGAAGTTAAGAGAAATTGTTACCTTTAATTTGGGTAACTCCCTTTTATTTAACCAAAAGGACTCTTGAAGTGCCTTCTGCCTAAGGTAAGGATTTCAAGAGGAGAAGAGGTATGAAAGAAGCTTAACTGGGCTGATTTGGGACGAGCCAAGGGGCTTGAGAGGTGTGTGGAATTGGTTAGAGGTGAGGGCCTTTTATAAGGGGGATGATGGGCTCTTTAGGAAAAATTGAAAATATTATTTTATTATATAATGATAATGGGTTTATAAAGGTCCTAAACTCATTAATGTTAAAGATAAGATGACTCATGATAGAAATAAAATCATCCAATAAGAATTGGAAAGGTTTTGGGTATTATTTTAGTATTTATAATCTTATTTATTTATATCATTTATTAATGAGGTAAACACTAAATCATTATTGTGTCATAAATAATTTAGTTTATTAGATGTCTAAAAATTACAAAAACAAATACCATAATGTAGGAAATATATTAATCTATATAATTAATATTTATAGTCGAAAAGATTACATATATAACACTATGTAAAAATTGGTTTCCTAAAATATATATGCTTATGTCATTTTTGTATTTACTTTAACATAATTTATATAAAGTTTCATTATCACATACAAGTGGGTCCATGGTGTTCGAAAATCGACAGAAAGATTTCCATTGTCATATATGTATCAGCCAATAGGGTTAGGACACGTGTTAGGGTAATTTAATATTATTATAATATTTTTTTACCCTTATTTACCGGATTTTCCCTTTAACCATGGTAAATAAAATATTTACCGAAGTAATTATTCAAAATGTCTAAAAATTAGAGTTACCTATTTACAAAATTTTGACCTCCTAATTCTAAATATGGAATCCATTTTTCTAAATTCAAAATACAGAAGTGGTAGAAATTTATTTAAAATTATTACCCATTGTTAAAACAAAAAGCGTGTTTTTAAGAGATAATAACTATCAAAATGTTGACACTTGTTTATGCATAGTTTAAAAGTAAAATTACATACAATGACCAACATTGGATTAAATGGTAAAAATATAATCTAATTATACTATAAAACCACTCAATATTATAATTTATAACTATAAATTATTTTGATTAAAAAATTTGTTTTTAATTAAAATTTAGTATTTTCACAATTCGTCAAAAAGTGAATGTTTTCAGAAAAATAACAAAAATTCACCCTAAGCTAATTTTGATATTATGAATTCTAAAAAGAAGTATATTTTACCAAATTCAAAACAAAAAAGTTTCATTTATTAATTTAAAATTAATTTCCATTGTCAAAACCAAAAGACCTATTTTTATGAAATAATATCTATCAAAATATTGACAAATGTTTTTGTTCAATCTCAAAGTGAAATTACTTACAATGACCAGAATTGGATTAAATGTTAAAAATATAATATATTTATACTTTCAACCCATTAAAATTTATAATTTAACACTATAAATTATTTTTATTTAAAAAGTTGTTTTCAGTTAAAATATAGTATTTTTCACTATTCACCCAAATATGAAAGTTATCTGAAAAGCACCAATTTTTTTTGAATCTAAATTCATAAGTCCCGATTCTAAAGAAGAAGATTATATTGTCAAATAGAATATATAAAAGTTTCAAATATTGTATTTAAAAGGGGTTCATCATTAAAAGGTGGTAAAAGTGTATTTTTTAAATAAATACTTCTTTTATATGAAAAAAATGAATTTGTTCTTATATCATGTCTAATAAACTCATAATATGTATTTTAAAATTTTAAATATTATCTATAGTTCAATATTCATTTAACACTATTCATAACTTCTTTTGAATGGCTAGTTTGGTAATCTTGTGGTGTGCTCGAACTCGGTGTTGCGCGTAGTGCAAGTTATTTAATTTCCTTGAAGAAATAACGTACTACGAAATCTTGGGGTGTTACATTCTTTCCTCCTTCAATAAATTGCATCCTCACAATTTAAAATTGTTCTTCAAAAGAAAAATTTTGAAGATATAAAATACCATTGTGGGAAAACCCACATAAAAAAATTGGTTAATAAAATTTAGTCTTAAAAAGAGGAAAAGGGGAATGAAAAAGTAACCACCAAATTATAATCTCAATTAGGAGAAAATTAGCGGCAATTAGAGACACATAATTAGAGGTAAATGTAAATATTTATAGTGAGTTATTGAGGTCATCAATCAAAAAAAATTGTAGAATTGAGGGCCTCAAAGCCAAAAATCTATGGTGATTTAAAATATCATTGGTTCCACAAAACATATGGTATTAGGACAACACATTATTTGTTTTATGATCCCTAACCTAAAGTTTACGAATTAATTTATTCATAGAATAAGAGAAGAAAAGTATATACTTGACAAGTATAGTTTCATCCTTTAACTAATTTCTACCAAAAACTCATCTTTCACTCTAAAAGATAATAGAACTAAAAACAATATTCTATTTATCATATTCGTATAGGGTTCCAAAAAAACATATAATTTATCTAACAAACCCTTTAAAAAAACTACATTATACAATCCAGGACATCATGTGGGTCAGTGGTGGGTAATACACCCTTGTCGCCCTTCGGTTGCAGGTTCGAGTCTTACGACCTTGTTGGACACGATGGGTTGTCGACCGACTTCTGGGTTGTCCTTTTTATGGAAATCTAAAAACTATCTAAAACTAGTCTTATCCAAAATACTTCTGTCCAAACTCATAGTCCAAAATTTATAGGGAAGTTAAACACAATGAAGATCCATTTTTCAATGTAATGACATGTTAACACCATCATCATGTATTCTTTTAAAACACTGCAACATCAGGAAATACCATAAAATCTTATTGATTACATTCATGCTCCCTTATTCATTATAGAATACTGGATATACTCCTTCTATACAAAAATGTTGTAAACTCAAACAATGCTGGAATATAAAAATCACTAATCAGTTTCAAGGTAGTCAAGAAAATCCAATATAATTTCTCCAAATCAAACATGTAATTTTCCAAAATTACTACCTCAGAATTAGAACCATATTATGGTTTATCTTTCTCACATCCATATATTTTACAAAAATTTAACATGATATTGAGTCACTTTTCTTGGTTGCACAGAATCGCATGTTCTTAATAAAATTGTACTGCAATACAATCCTTATATAATACATAATTATTATAACCAGATTATCGTTGATACAACACTCAAATGACATAATTATTTAATAATAACATAATAACTCTAATCATTCCTCCTCATATGTGGTAGTATCATAACATGATTATTATCCATTAGCATCATTTGGGGAATACTCTGATGATTTGGACATTGGTTCGCGTAGTGTCCCAACTCCTTGCAGATGAAGCATTGTACATTTGAAACCTTTTTCTTACCCTTTCAGTCACGTATGTGGCGTCCTTTTTCTCCATACTTATAAAAAACTCTCATTCCCTTCAGGCAAGTTCCAGGGTGTTTCTTCCCATAGTTATCACATATGGGAAAGTTATTCTTTTTCCTCTTCCCTTTATCCATCTTTCTCCCTTCCAACCTTTATTTCTCTTTCTTCCCTTCAAAGCAATATGACTTAGAGAATTTTTTACTTATCTTTTTAACACATGATACTATTTCTTCATATGTTGAGAATGCATGGGATACAATTTCCTTTCTAAATGTTGGCTTAATATCGTGAAAGATATGATCCTTCTTACTCTTTGGGTCATACGTATTGCTGGAGTTTACATTCCTTCTACTGGATGCCATTTCTATACAATGGCATACACTATATCAATTTATGAATTGCAATAAATAATTCCAAACTTATAAAATACCTAGAGAAGATTCAACAGTTTATGGATATAATCCATAATCATAAAAATGGTTTCTTTGAAGAAATATATACTCATAAACACTTCATAATGGTTTGTACCAAAATTGAGAATTATCCTAAGAATATCCCCCGGGAGTGACGTAACCAAGAGTGCAGCAAGGCCCGTTGTCGTGCACAATTTCCCGTTCGAGTCTAGCTCAAAGTGGTGTTTTCATGGTTTACCCCTAGATACATCTGTGCTAGAGCTGCCTCTACCAGCTCGTATCCAAACAAAGATGTAATGCTCAGAAAGCTCACAAAATCTTTAAATTACCAATATTCTAGGAAGTTATTCTATAATAATCCTCAAAATCTATCTTAGGGTAATGTGCTCAATCAGAGTTTATCTAAATCTATCTTCCAAGGTCTATATTAAACTTTCTTTGATACCAACTGTAACGCCCTGACCCCAGTTACCCAGAGTCAGTTCATTATTTCATAAAATTGGCATGTTCACAAGGCAATCATGTCTTGAAACACTGATCTGTTTAGTATTATTGGAAAAAAGATTTATACATAAGTTCAACTTTACAACTTGAATAGAAATTCAACATGAATATATATTTCATTAAGAACATCAAATCCTCCTAGATTATGCCTGCAAGTCACTCATAACTAACATCTTCATATCCTGGAAAAAAGAAAAATAAGAAAGGGATGAGCTCAAACGCTCCATAAGGGTATGAAATAAAGTTGAAGAAAACATAAATATTAAGCATAGTGAATAATTGAAACCACATGACTTTAATAGTAATAAAAATAATAATTTTGTGGCAGGAATATGAGATAAGTAAATAATTCCATAATAAAACATAATAATGGGTATTCTACTAGACAAATGACCACATGAACCATCAATATTATTTTCATAATGATGGAATATATAATGCCGAACATTCTGAAACATTTTGTCACGGCCTCGGCCAAGACGTCTAAAAATGATTAAGGCATCAGCCAAAACCATATATCAAAATGGTAAAGGGTCTAGGCCAATTCCACGTCTAGTTGTCTCATGAGACCTACCATTTCATCGAAGATCTATAGCGGGATCAACCCATCACTTACTAAGTCCAATACATTCCTCATATGAAAAGGTTGATATATAACATAAACATTAGTATTAAAAATGGAATACGAAATGTAAATACTTTAACCATAAACCATGAATGGTATAAAAATAGATCATCCGCAGTCAAACATATCACAATACCTTCAATACAATATAAATGTTTTGTATCATAATAAATCAACTTCAAATAAACTTAAAATCCATCAAAGGATGTTGACATAGTTGAAAGCAAAACTATTTGAGAGAAATATCTATTTTTTATAAAATAATATAAAAGTCACATAATTATAAAAGAAAACATTTACTTTGAAAATATTCAAATAAGCATTTAAGGGAAGCTTTAAAGATTTTATAACGGCAAAAAATATCTCCACCCGCCAGATAAATTAAAAAAAGACATTCTTACCTTAATTCTGTCTAAAAGGTTAAAAAGGACCTTGTTTGGAAAACAACAAAAAGATTCTTATATAAACATCTTATAAAAATTCAAACAGGGTATAAATGACTTTAACCCATAGTCTATTAAATTTTAATAATGTTTTGAAATACATTTTTAAGAAACATGGATGTGGATGATAAAGATGTCCAAGTAGATAATTACGTATAAATAACCTCTGATAATGAAGAGATTGTGAAATAAACCTTCACCTTGTCCTTTTCATTGGTCGAGGGTAGGTTAACCTCTTTTATAATGGTGAAATAATTTTTATTAAATTTCTAAAAAATCATATACATTAATATGATATCATATGTGATATTCTAGTATTGTCATTTAGTATTATTGTTGTTTCAGTGTTAACTGATTCGTTCTCCTTTATATGCTTTGTTATGTAAGCCATGTTTGTTATGAATAGGATATATTTTCTTTATATACAGATTGATATTATGTCATTAAACATTATTTTTAACCATCAAATGAAAATAATTCTTCAATGGATATGATGGGTAATGAATCTTATCGCGTTCGTGGAGACGGTAATCCGTATGTACGCACGAACGCTACTTCCATTTCATTTTTCATTTTAAAAAGAATAAAAACCAAATGATACATAGGTATATTTTTATTCCAGTATAATATAATATATTATATATTTTACTTAAGTTCATTAACACCATCCTTTATAAGTTCCATGTATGGTATGAATGAGTCATATCGCATTGATGGGGTGGTAGTGCGCACTTCCTCAAATGAAATTATTATATTTATATATATATAATGGAAAGAATATTGGTATACTATAAAATGTAATTACAGAAGCTTTTATATAAAATAAATATCATGAATATCATATTTAATTACAGTTCCATCATAATGGCCACAATGAGTGCCGGTAACAGATAATTGAACAATCATCGTTTCGTGAGGTGATTGGTTGCCATCCACAGAAACATTACATTATTCACCAATTAGAAGTTGGTGTCTGTAAGTGTAGTAAGATTAATTCTCATAAAAACATCCTATTATATTTAGGATACTGGTTTTGCTACAAAAGAAAACAATAAAAATAGTTTATGGGTTGGAGAAGTAAAAAAAATAAGTTAAGAGAAATCCTTACCTTTAATTTTGGTAACTCCCTTTGGTTTGAACCAAAAGGACTCTTGAAGTACCTTCAGCCTAAGGTAATGCTTCTAGGAGGAGGAGAGAGATGTAGGGATTTCAATTTGGTATAGGTTGGATGAGGAATGTGTCTTGAGGGGTGTGTGGAATTTGTTAGAGGTGTGGGCCTTTTATAAGGCTAAGGAATAGCTCTTGAAGAAAGATTGAAAATATTATTTTATTATATAATGATATTCGGTTTCTAATGGACCAAAACTCATTAAAGATGAATATAATATGACTCATGATAGAAATGGAATCATCCAATCATGACTGGACATGTTTTGGGTATTATTTTAGTCTTTATAATCTTATTTATTTAAATCATTTATTGATGAGGTAAACAGTACATCAATATTGTGTCGTAAATAATTTAGTTTATTATATGTCTAAAAATTACAAAAAAAATACCATGATGTAGTAAATCTTTTTATCTTTCAGAAGAATATTTATAGTCGAAATGATAACATATATAACCTTATATAGAAATAGTTTTTCTAAAATATATATGTTTATGTCATTTTTATATTTACTTTAACATAATTAATATAAAGTGTCATTATCACTTAAAAGTGGCTCCATGGGGTCCCAAAATAGACCCAGTGATGAACATGGTCTAACATATATCAGCTAATAGGGTTAGGCCACGTGTTACGGTAATTTAATATTATTATTATATTATTTTTTACCCTTATTTATCGGATTTACCCTTTAACCATGGTAAATAAAATATTTACTGGAGTAATTATTCAAAATGTCTAAAAATTAAAGTTAATTATTTACACAATTTTAACCTTCTGATTATAAATATGGAATCCATTTTTCTAAATTCGAAACACAGAAGTGGTAGAGATTTATTTAAAATTAATTCTTGTTGTTAAAACAAAAAAGCGTGTTTTAAGAGATAATAACTATAAAAAGATTGACACTTGTTTATGTCTAGTTTAAAAGTGAAATTACGTCCAGTGACCAATATTGGATTAAATGTTAATAATATAATCTAATTATACCTTAAAACCACTCAATATTATAAATTATCACTATAAATTACTTTGATTTAAAAATTTGTTTTTTATTAAAATTTAGTATTTTTCACTATTCATCAAAAATTGAATGTTTTCAGAAAAATAACAAAAATTCACCTGAAAATAAATTTGATATTCCAAATAAGAAAATGAAGTCTATTTTACCAAATTTAGAACATAGAAGTTTCATTTATTAGTTTAAAATTAATTCCCATTGTCAAAACCAAAAGGCGTATTTTTATAAAACAATATCTATCAAAAGGTTGACACTTGTTTACCTTCAATATCAATGTGAAATTACTTACAATGACCAGAATTGGATTAAAATGAAAAATATAATATATTTATACTTCCAAACCATTAAAATTTATAATTTAACAGTATAAATTATTTTTATTAAAAAATTTGTTTTCAGTTAAAATATAATATTTTCACCATTCACCCAAATATGAAAGTTATCAGAAAAGCACAAAAAATTTATTGAAATTAAGATCTTAAGTCCCAATTCTAAAGAAGAAGTTTATATTGTCAAATATAATATATAAAAGTTTCAAATATTATATTTAAAAAGCGTTTATCATTAAAAGGTTCTAAAAGTGCATTTTTTGAAATAAATACTTTTTTATCTTAAAAAATGAATTTGTTCTTACATTATGTCTAATAAACTCATAATATGGATTCTAAAATTATAAGGATTATATAAAGTTCAATATTCAGTTAATACTATTCATAACCTCTTTTGAATGGCTAGTTTGGTAATCTTGTGGTGCGCTCGAACTCGGTGTTGCGTGTAGTGCAAGTTATTGAATTTCATTTAAAAAATAACATACTATGAAATCTTGGGGTGTTACAAGACCCGTATTGGGGAAACGATTAGTGGATCATGGGTCGGTGATGTTACAAATTGCTATCAAAGAATGTTAATTTTCATGGTCTGATTATTTGGGATGTTAGATGTAAAATTAGGACATCTCCAGCCTTGGTAATGATCTTGTGCTTGAGAGTAGTAAACCCATGTATGAGGGAAAACCTATGTGACTAGGGTGGAATCTGTTGTTCTTGAAGTGTGTTTTTAGATATGAAATATATTTCACCATTGGGAGATTAAATTTTTGTGTCATATGAATGGTTTATGATATTTTTTCATGGTCAGAATGAAACAATTTTAGAAATTCATGAATCATTGTATGGACCTAGGGTTATATGTGGCATGCATCATGATATAAACACATGGGATGGGTGTGTGGGACATGAAGGGTAGGAATAATTTTATAATATTAAATATTTTATGAATTTGGTGTCTAATAAATTTGATTAAAATTGGTAAATGGATTAATGATAATAAATAGACAAATAATGTTTCTTACTGAAGGGATGTAAATGAGTTAACATATTGGTTGTAATAAATTGTGAAATGAGAAAAGTTCTTAAGAGGAAGGATTTATATTGTTAGTCTAGAAATGGTTTTTTAAAAAGCGGTGTTTGATGAAGGAATTATGAATATGTATGTTTTTTTACATCATATTATTCATGAAACATAGTAGTGTTGGTCACGGTTAGTGTTCTAGATGTGATGAGGTCCTTTAGAATAGCATATGATAAATGTTTTTTTAGGGATAGTGAAGATATTTTTTTATAAGATGTGGAATATTTATATTATATGTTATAAGACTCATGCTTCACATTATAGGATAATTCCACCATGTCAATGCGTGATGGTTGAGAGACAAGGGGTTTTTCCTGAGCATGCTCATCCAAAAGAGGGGTAGGAAATTTTTATAGTCCAGGGTAATAATGTGGAGGAGCAGTTTCATGAGATTTTTTTTATTTTGTTTAGATGAATGAGAGAGACCAATAGTGGGTAATACAAAGTAGGTCTGATCTTACCAGAGAGTTCTAGTCTCAAAACCCTTCATTTTTTTCTTACGGTGGACTCAAGGATGGAATGTTCTAGGAAGAGTCCATTCAGATGATTTTTGATCACCTGGAAACTCATGTAGAAGTGAGAGTAAGGATGGAAACCTCCTTATTGATGGAACCATCAAAGTATTGGAGGGATATTCTGGTCCATAATTAGTAAGATAAAGGTATTATATCGAAGTATTACCAGGATAAGTATCTAGATATATTTTAACCAGAATCATTAAGGCAAAAGTGTGCTTTAGATTTTATGAGGTTGAACCAAGGAGTGATGTTAGCAATAGATTATGCATGTCATTTCATAAACTTGAAATGCTTTGTTCTATCATTGTTATGAGATGATTCCATGAGGGTGATATATTTACAAGATGAGAATATACATGAGATCAATTCATAAGTGAACATATTCAATTTAAATAGGGTTAACAAAGTGGTGTATTATGCCCTTATTTCAAAATGGAACATGAAGGAGGATTGAGGTTGTGGGTTTTTGGTTCCATTTTCATAGACCAATATTGCATATTTCAGGGGTAGAAAAAATCATTTCAAAAATCTTCATTAGGAAGTAAGTGAACAAAGTGGTATAAAGAGAGGACAAGACTCTTAGAGTGGTGACCATGTGTTTTTTAGTAGTGTGAATTATTGGGGAATATGAATAGTTACTAACCCGGACCACAAGTTGAGTGTCAATCATGTGTTAGGATAGTGGATGTGCAGAGGTTCTATAGGAAACCAAAACAACTTGTAAATGATAAATGAATGAGGTCGATTTCTAATGCAAGAAGGGGATTTGTTACCCCTTATCAGGATGGCCATAGGAGTTTTCCAGGTCAAAACGGTTGAGGTTGTTTTCATGGAACTCCAAGGCGAGAGCATCCATACCATCATGTCATTACAACCCCATGTATTATACTAGGTGCATGGTAGAGGGGAATTTCAGCTTAAAGAAGTTTATCCAACACCTAGAGGTGGAGAATCTCGGCTTTTAACTATTTTTTGTATGATTCTTGAGGACTCTATGATTTCTATTTCATTATTTTACATAGGTGCCTCACATTATTTTGTTTCTCCACAGTTTATGGTTGTGTTGTGAATAGTGGTGGAACATATGTGTGGGGTTATGTTTATTAATGCACCATTAGGGGTGTGAGAATATAATATTACAAAATGTATGGTGCGTGTGCTCATGGTTTGGGGGTTCCATTTCTTATGGGATTTGTTTTGTCTTAAGATGTCATGTTTTGATCTGATTTTGGGGATGTAATGGATAGTGTTATACCA
The DNA here is from genome assembly GCA_963277665.1 of Viscum album. Taxonomy (NCBI): domain Eukaryota; kingdom Viridiplantae; phylum Streptophyta; class Magnoliopsida; order Santalales; family Viscaceae; genus Viscum; species Viscum album. The sequence goes on along the minus strand of OY728131.1, from coordinate 1,784,388,228 downwards.
ATCACACATTTATTGTTACCATCAAAGGGTAAAATACATGTCTATTAAGGGATAAATGTTTGTCCATCATGGTGAATGGGATGTTTGAGCAGGCCATGCATGGATAATTTGTTAGAAGTTGGGTGTAATCACTGCCAAAGTTTCTTGTCTCATGATTAATGATGGGGGATAAGAGAACATCATATTTCCATCAGTTGTGGATAAGTTTCAGGATTTATTTCACAGTTATTTCTTAGGTCTATACCCCAAGAGGGATGTTGGGGTCATGATAGAGTTTCTACTAAGGGCAATACCTGTTTCCATTATCTATATAGAATGGAACTAGAATAAATCCAAGATCATACGAATCAGTTTGAGGATTTGGATAACAAGGGGTTTATCCGACCTATTACGTCACCTTGAGGATCATCAATGATTTTTTTTCAAGAAGGATGATGAATCATTCTAGTTGTGTTTCAATTATAAGAAGTTTAATTTGATGATGGTTAGGAACTAATACCCTCTTCCTAATATATATGATCTCTTCAACTAGCTAAGAGGAGATTTAGTGTTCTCAAAAATTTATATGAGGTCATGATATCACCAGCTAAGAGTGAGACCATCTGATATACTATTGGATACCTTTAGGAGAAGCTATGGTTAGTATGAGTTTGTGGTCATGACATTCAGTTTGACCAATGTGCTAGCAGTTTTTATGGACCTAATGAACCAAATATTTTATACTTACCTAGACCAATTTTTAGATCTCTTTGTTGATGAAATCATAGTGTACTCCAAAACTCATGATGATCATGCCAAATATCTTGAAATATATATGAGTATATTAAAATAGCATAGGATATACAACAATTTATCCATGTTTAATTTTTGTATTGAAAAGTTGAAATTCTTAGGGCAGATCATCTTGGTAGAAGGTGTGTCTATAGATCTGAAGAAAGTGCAGATGATGGTGTCTTGGGAGAATCCCAAGAATGCTTCAGATATGAGATTATTTTTGGGTTTGGATGGCTAAAATCGAAGGTTAATTAAAGAGTTTTCTTATTTTTCAGCACCACTTTTGGTATTTAAAAATAATGGAATCATGTTTTAATGGTCTAAGTCGTGTGAGACTACTTTCCAAGAGTCAAAGAAGTGTTTGAAAACCACAACAGTTGTGGTCTTACCCAATCTATGTAAGGAGAATGCCTTGTTTTGTGATGCCTATAGTGTTGGAAATAATGTGCTATTGATGTAGGATGGTTATGTTTTTCTGTATGGTTCATGATAGTTGAGACCTTAAGAAAGGATTTACATGAAACATGATCATTAATCTACAGCATTGGTGTATTTCTTAATATATCGACGACACTATTTGTTGGGAGAATGGTTTATGGTGTATACTGGTCACAAGAATTTGATATATATTTTCTCTTAGATTTATTTGAATATTCATCAGTGTATATTGCTTGAATACATGCCATCCTTTGATCTTGATCCAGTTTATACACTTGGGAAAGGAATCATTGTTGCATATACATTAGGTGGGATGACGCAAAATTAGGAGGTTCAAAAATCATGTTCTTATTAGAGGATTATGGTTTTTTGGCCGAGATGCATCTTGAAATAAAATATTGGTAGGGGAGATGACCCTTTCATATTTGGAAGTTGAGTCAATTCTTATAAGTCCGAGTTTGGAGAGGATATGAAAGGATTTGGAATGTGTGGCTTTGATTGGAAATCTTAAAGGTGGGGAGTCACCTTCTAGTTGAATAGTTTGGGGGTTATGAGATCATTCGTGTTTGTGGATGTGTTGTTGTGATACAATTAATATGATATGATTTGATGTTATATTTTCATGCATCAAACTAGAATTTTCAACCCGACATGACCAAAATATATCGAGATATTTATTCGATGTATTTGTGGATGGTAATGATGATAATGGTTGTAGGTTTCATGGTGTGATGCCTTACCTGCTTACAGGTTAAGGCTGTGAATCAACGTCTGGGTGGTCTATTAAATCCATTTTCCTTTCTATAATTTGAAAGGAAATATGTGATGATGATGTTTTTCATGGGAATTTCAAGGATTACTCATAATAATGATGTGATTTGGGTAGTTTTGGATCAGTTAACTAAGGTGGTCAATTTCCTACCGATTCAAGAGACCATAAATTTGGATTAGTTGGGTGAGTTGTATATCATGGAAATAATATGATTGCATAGGGAGATAAAAAAGATAGTTTCAAATTGTGATCCACAATTTACATCACACTCTTGAATGGATTGCAGAAAGGTTTTGGAACCTAGACATTTTTTATTACGGACATTCACCTTCACACTAACGGTGATTCATAGTGTACCAATAAAATATTTGTGGACATGTTGATGGATTCTTTTCTAGATTTTGTTGGATCATAGAAAAATAACATGTCATTTTTTTATTTTTATAACAAAAATATTTACCATGCTAAAATTTATCTGGAACTGTATGAGGTTCTATAAGTAATAACATGTATATATCCTTTGTGTTGTTTAGAGGCTATGGAATCTGAGTTGTTTGGGCCTAGTCTCATGTATGAAATATCGACATAGTTTAAGTTTATTCAGAAGTGTATGGAAAAGACTCAAGGTTGATAGATTTTGTATACAGGTTGGATCTGTACACCTCTTGAGTTTAGGTTGGGTGATTGTGTGTCACTTTAGGTTTCTCCAAAATTGGGGAATTTTTGTATTTAGAAATAGGGTATGTTGGTGCCCAGGTATATGGGGTTGTTTGAGATTGATGAGAGGATCATACTGGTAGCATACTGACTTGAACTTTCACAATGGTATAGTGGTATGCATGTTTTTTTTCATGTTTCACTGATTCAGAACAATCACCTTAACTCATATCACATGATAGATGTTGAGGATGTTGAGCTTCAAGCGGATGCATCCTTTGATGAGAATATGGTTCGTATTGTGGATCAAAGTGAGAATTTATTATGGGGAAAAAGTTTGTATTTGGTTCATGTTTTATGGTAGAAAGGTATTTTTTAGGAAGAAAAATGGGAATGGGAGTTAGTTATGTGGTTCTAGTGGTGAGAAATCAATTCTTTACAAGCTTAGTTATTCCTGGAAGTGCGGACCAAGGATGAGTCATTATAAGTTGTAGAGGTTTTAAGACCACATACATTGTTATGGTGATTCCTTGATTAAATTTTGATTAATAAATTTAATATTGGATAAATAAATGTTTGGGTGAGTAAGGAGATTAGGGGGTTTTCTGGGGGCTCAGGACATGAATGAAAGGGAAACCATGATATTCTATGCATGTTGCACGGTTTGTGCATGGTTAGTGAAAACCATGCGATGGGGAAGAAAAACTTAGAAACCATGGATAGAGGCTTATCACATGGTAGGCATATAGATGTTCAACTAAGCAACCCTCCCCTGGTAATCGTACAAATTAAACCTTCTTGGGAAGTTCTTGGAGCATGGTGGCTGCATGGTATGGCAAAATAGTGCGGCCCATTACGAAGTTAAAAATTATATTACTTCCCCATTAATATTTTTATGTTCTCACTATATTTCTTCGCCATTTATTCTTCTATCAATCCTAATGATGAAGAGAGACATCCCAATATTCCAAGGGATCATTATCATTTGATTCTATACCATTTGAAGGGACATTGGTTGTGAATCAAAGATTTGGTGAGTGTAATCTTTCTCTGGCTTCAATTTTTTGCATTAGTTCTTGTAGATTCATTCTTCTTCATTTGAAGCCCTAAAAACTGTTTTTTCAGATGGATCATATGTTTTCGATTCAAATGGGTATTGAGTATAGATATAAGGATAAGGTTTCATGTGCGGTCATCTTCAGATTTGAGGTAGGTGGTCTACAAGTTATATCACATAGTCCTTATGTTGACTTTTCCTTGCATGGTTTTGTGTTTGATTTCTGATTATAGTGAATTTAATGTCCTCAGTATTATTTTTAAAAAATGGTTGTGTAAATGGGTATTTTAACCCCTCGTGAACCCTTTGGGCTGTGTTGAGGTTGACTAGAATAATTTCGAACCACCAATGTGTTGATCAATTGATTCTGATCATAGAAAATGGTAATGCCAATCCTGGAAATGATTTATGATAAATATGTGACCATGATTAATATTTTTGTACATTATATTAAATAAAAAATGTTAAATAAATAATTGTGTCGAGATTATGGTAATGCAATAAATGATTTTTTGGATTAACATGAGTTGAGTTATATTTAATAAAAGAAATTGTGCTAAATATCTTATGAAACACACTTGAATTTATAAGAGGGTTAATGCATAAGAAATTGTGAAAATGTTTAATGGTAAAATTATTGTGAATGTATAAGAGTTTTAAATGTGTTATGAGTTGTAATATAATCTCATTAATGGGATAATGAATAAAAATTGAAAATGGACAAATTTGGATAGGCTAAGAAAATAGAAGTTGTGTTATTGGGTTATAGTGTAAGGGTGATTTATGTGTTAAATGAAATGTGAAATGTGATTGTTTTGTTTTATGAATTATGTTTTGTTTTTGATATGGTATATATTGTGAATATATGAATAATTATGTTAAAATTAATTCCTTGTTTTGGGGTTTTGGAAATGAGTATCTAAACCCTTGGGTCAGGTTAGACTGAGGCTCTAAATCCCCACCCTTAAAGTATGAGTTATAGAAGGGGACCAAGGCTCTATACGTCTAATAGATGCATTTGAGGAAACTACCTTGACCAACATTCCAAGGTAAGTGTGATGTATTTTATCATGAAATGTCTCCCCTACTGAGATAGGGAACTTAATTTGTTCCCCTTATGAATGATAATTTATAATCTTAGGATTTTGTGTAAATATTGTAAATCCATAACCAATATAACATTTGATTGAAATGAATCGAGTAATGAGGAGAATATAAGTGATGAAAATGGAAATAATAAAGGAAGTAGACTAAGTATCAATTCTTACCTAATGGAACCCGAGTTTATTTTGGTTTTCATTATAATTTATTTCATACTAGTATACACTATCTATTTGGAATAGATATTCTATAGACACTATTGGTGGTGGCTTACTAAGTTGTACTCACTCCCTGCTCTGGTCGTCGTTAGGTACCTGAGAAGAATTCATTGTTATAGGCCAGGATAAGTTAAAAGAATTTATGCTAGAGAGTCAAGTTGTCTTCATGATGTGTAGGGATGAGGGTCCGTATTTGGATTCGAGAAACATTTTGGGGATTCATCAGTTTCTATTTATCATTGTTTTCTTATCATTTGGAACCATCAGTATGAAATGATACATTAAATTTTTGTTATTTTCTTGCCTTGTTTTGTAATTGGATTGTAATACATGTTTCTTGTTTATTTCATATTGATTCCTTTATTACATATTGTTATATATTGTGGATTAATCTAGTAAATAGGCTATAGTCTTCCCATATGATATATCATTCCCTCAATAATAATCGATTACCTCTGGCGTACTGGGAGGAAAACATGAGGTCTTGTTGTGACCAGGATTGAGGAACAATTTAGGGGCTCTTGGGTTGGGGATGATACATTTATTTTGGGAAATTATATGATTTTCTTTCTTTTTCCCCTCTACAATTTCTCAAAATTGAAAAATAACACTTCATAGAAAACCAACAATTTTTTTCTATTCAGTTAGATATATTTTTCATATATATATATATATATATATTATTTTAAAAAATTAAAAAATGGTTTAAATTTAATCCAGTGATATATTAATTCCATTTTTACCAATGTTTTAATTTATATAAAAGGTTGAAAATTAATATTATTGTTATTTTTCAAATGAGTCACTTTTTACCAAAGGTATGATATAGATTTTTTTATTACATACCACACAAATTGATTTTCCCACCATCAAAAATAGTATTTGATTTGATGATTTATTTAGATGATAAAATTATTATTTATAAATAATATTTGTTTGATAATAATAATATTATTTTATATTTTAATATTTAGGATTTAAAAATGAAGAGTTTATTTTCCTCATGAAATATTCCAGGGATATTTTAAAATTGTTATTATCATTTTCAAAATAATATGATGAATATTATACTTTACTGGGTATATTATCTTTTGAAACCATTAACAATATTAACATTGAGGGATTACTATAAATTTTTTATATTTATTAAGTGGGGAAAATATTATCATTTTGTATTCTAGTTTTATAATATGAATATTTATGTTTATATTGTATTGAATTATTATACATTTAAATAATATAATTTATGTATTAGAATTATCATAAAATGATTAGAAACCATTATATCCCCTTAATACATCAGATGGTATCATGTGATAAGCTAGTTTGGGTATTTTGTATACGTCTTACTAATTTACAAATATTTCATAGAACAAGTACATGCCGATAAGATTATGATTTTCAACATTATGCATTTAATCGGTATGAAAATTGTTATTATTTTCTGTGTAATTATTTGTGATTTAATGCCTTCTATTAATATATCCCCCTTTTATGATATGAGTTACCTAAAATATTTGATTATTGATTACATCTGAAATATTATTCATGGTTTATTTGTTCTATAATATCTTCTGTTATACACTTTCTAATAATAAGAATATTATCTCACCCTTGATTATCCTTTCCCTATGATACAATGAATGGTTCTATGGATAATTTTATGGGTTTAATAGAAGAAACAATAAAACAATCACTAGAATTTTTTATGTTCTATTTCATGTTTCCATATGCAATGTAACAATAATATATTTATATAGTCTTCTAGTACTGCTAAATTATTTGATCCATTAGGGTTTGATCACTTTTATTTTTTTTAATGTTGTTAAATAACCACCAGATCTAGGTTAATGGTGTTGGAGAGGTTTATTGGATATCAAAGAAAGTTTAATATAATCCTTTGGAACTAGATTTAAGAAGACATTAATTATATAACATAATTATATGATAGACTCCAATGATAAGTCTATATATATGATAATATCATAATGTAATGATAAAGTATATATTTTTTTGTATTCCTTGAAAATACATCCCTGTTAGGATAATGGTAATTGGATGAAACTATTTCATAGATAAAACTAGGTGTAAAAATATAAAAATGAATGATTTCGTATAAAATTGATCATCATCTTTTCATGATGAGTTTCCCAAATGCTTCACACCAAGCTAGACACTCTTGAGGGATATGATTTATTTTATTTAGACAGTATTTTCAAACTCTTATGAAATATTTAAAAATATTATTATGATTTTGATGGTTTTTATAAAGATTCTTATATTTTTGTTATAAGAATATATACACATAAATGTTCAGTTTATGTTATTTTTTCTACTAAATTTAGAGTCATATACATCGATTTAAAATTAATAATGTTATGAGGTAATTTAATATATGAATTATATTAGAAATGTAGCATAGTAGACAGAATAGAAGCCTTATGAATGTATGTAATTTAAAAAGGGATTTCCCTCTTGGAATGTCTAATGTATATAGAGATAACACTGAACAAATTATAACAATAATAGAGCATTTGACTCAGTTTATCACTAATAACTATGTCTGTATAAAGGATCATGTAAAACACCAAAAGGATATACAATATTGTATATATTTATGTTGAAAAACTCCATTTTTAATAGTAATAATAATCTATTATTATCTGATTAATGGATCAATTCCATTGATAATATATTTATTTCTTCAGTAATAATAAAAGAATGAATTCTATCACCAGAGTTTATTATCTTCTAAGAGATTCTGATCTATTATGGTCTTTGATCTAGACCATTATGGAGTCATATGATATAAATAATATGTTTTTTAAGACAATAGAAGAGACATTAATATAAAGATAACTTACGTAGGAGAAAAAACGATAACATGGGTAGGTGATTTCTTAATATAGGGAAAAAAGATAAAAAAAATTATGCTTTATATGTAGCTAACACTACATGATTATAAACTCATATTATAGATTATGTATGTAATATAATGGGTAAAATAGATTGTTTTTAATGGGATATATCCTTCTTGTTATTGGTAATTAGTCACTCATCCATTTTCAGTATATGAGGATATAGTATCAACTGTATTCTTGATATAGAAACAGTTATATATTTATTTTTTCCATTGAAAACCAGAAAATAAGTTAGTGTCTAAGAAACCAAAATAAATAAATAACTAAAAAAGTGAAGAAGATAATGTTGTAATTTCTATCCTATAATAATTTTGGAATGAAAAACTATATTACAAGATTGATTGGTATGAAAGTTTAAATATCATTAGAGATAATTCCCATCAGGATCATGATATCAAGGGCATTAAAAAATTTAAAAAATTTCAATGATTCAACTATAAATATATGGGGAAATATTTGAATGAATCCCATAGTCTTCAAGGGAATTTTTCTCCAAAATATCAAACGGTTAATGACCAAGATTATATGATGACTACAGTTGAGTTTGATGTTCATATAGATGTAGTGGCATATACATTGATCATATACACAAATTTTATAAATGTTTTGTTTGATTTAAGATACTAAATTTTTTTTATATATTCCATGCCTTATATGAAAAATTAGATATTTCCCTATCACCATAAAAAGTTGATTGAAAATCAAAAATCTTAGTGGAAATCATACTGCAATAAGGATATGTTAATCAGTTAAAATTATGACACATAATATTAACTTTTTATAAACATGATCCTAATACCTATGGATTAATTTGATATAATCCTTGGTTTGGATTTACTTTCATATTATATACACAATTTTTATTTCCAAGTGAAGTTGATTACAAATTGGAGTGGAGATATGAAATACGTCATCTTCATAGAGGGAACTATATGATATTAATCTTTTATGAATCCACAAAAAAGGGAATTATTTAATTATATTATTATAAATGAAGTGAATATACAACCTATGAATGGGAATGGTTTCCTAATAATATAATATGTATATATTTTACTGGAATATATCGATTCATCTTATGGAAAACAACCCCAACACTCACCTAATCATTAATTTTAGTTTTTTGGTGATCTATTTTCTTATGAAAATTATATATATTAGACTCCTTAATGGATGGATACAATTTAATTAGTGGATGTGAAGAAACAAAAATAGGTTTTTTGTGATAAGAGATCTATATTCGCTAGTGTTCCACAAGGGGTGTCCCATGTTCTTTTTTGTTTATAATAGGAATTAATTTATTGTTTATTCATCAATTATAAGGAAATAACTTCCATTAATATAAATAACAAGTATCATCCAAAACACATTTATTAATTATTCAATAAACCTCAAGTAGCTAAATATTTTTCTACAATTGATCTTTATTCTGGGTGGAATCAACTATTATTAAATAATTATGATGTTATAAAGATGAAATTTCATATTATGTTTGGACATTAATGATTTTTGAAAGTACCCTTCGGATTGACTAATGAACCCTCATTTTTTATTGATTTTATGAAAAAATTATTCAAGTATGGTCTAAATAATATGATTTTTTAGATAATAATGATTTCTTGATATAATTTAAAATATATAATGGGCATACGAGACATTTGGGAATCATTTTTATGAATCTTAGAGAAAATGAGTGATATAGAAAACTTTGTAAATATGAATTTTTGATTTAGGAAGTTTTTTATCATGGCCACATTGTCTATAAGGAAGGAAAACAATTTTATTCATTAAAGAAAAAGAAAATGATTTAATTTCTCTCACCAAAAAATATATCCAAGGAATGTATTTTCACTATATTATCTTGTTTTTATCTTTTTGGTTTTTCAAATAATTTTGTGATTGAGTGTCCCGTTAACAATGTTGTCATGTAATGAAGTTAACGTCATATGTCTAGGAGAATATAAGGAATGTTTTAATGAATTTCTAGGATATTGGTCTATGCACTAATATTGATATTATAATATGGAAGAGATGTATATGTGATATATAGTGATGCATCGAATAAAGTACCTAGATGTTTCCTTTTCCAGAATGATATTTTCATTTCCAATGAATCTAGGTAGGTAAATATTAAAGAAATTTTTTATCTATCCTATTATCATTAGTTTTAATATATTATATTTTAATTGAAGATTTGGGGGAATTGTATTTTTTGTAAAATATTTAAAATATATATGGATCCAAAATGTATTAAATATATCTTACCTTAGAAATATCCCAAAATGAAGAAAATGTGATGGTTAAACCTACTCATGAATTATGATTTCACAATAAACTGCCATCATGGGATGGGCAATAAGGTGAATGATTCAATGAGTAGGATGATCATAGATTTTTGACTTGAATGATGATTGAAATAGATCTTATATTCAAGGATTTAGTAAATTTGGATATCAGAATCATTAAGGGTAGGAAAACATCACATTTATTCCAACATATTGATAAATTATCCTTATTAGATAAAATAAAAATTCATCAAATTAATGATGAGAATATTAAAACTAAAATGATCAGAATGAATGATATAAAGTTTTTAAACATCATATATGGTGTCACTATATTGAAACATGGAAAAGAGGTCATGTGTCCTATCCATATCTATGTAGATGAGTGAAGTATTAGATGAGTCCCATAACTCAAATTTCTCTATTAATTTAGTTATCACAAAAATGTATTGGCAGTTAATGGAACTTTTTTATGGGATAATATGAATGGGGAATTATATACTATTCAGCAAGATAGTTTTTTTAATCGGTAAATATTAAAATACCATCCAAAAAGAGTTATTCAACCACAATTTATTTCTATGAGGAATTGTGATGATATAATTATGGACATTTTTATTATATTTCTTATGACTCTAAGAATTAATGATGTCAAATATTTCAAAGTTGTTTTATGATATTGGTACATCATTCATTAATTTTAGGGTGTTATATTTTATGATTTCTATATTTATATAATTATTTTTTAAAAATATGAATTATTTGAATAATTTTGGGTGTAATGGAAGGATGAATTGGATCATTGAAAAAGGAGAAAAGGGGGATGGAAATAGGAGGTGAAAAGAACTTCACCCCATGAGTGATATGAAGTGGCATGATAATGGATTTGTGAGGATAAAACAAAGATGAAAAACTAGATTAGGTTATTCACATGTAATTTATTCAAATTATATGATGTGATTTTCTTGGATTGAGTTTTTGGAAGAGATACAGAAATATTTTTGATTCTTTGAAATTAAAGGACCACATGATGTGTAATATTTACAGGACGAGTAAGTGATAGTACACAAAAAATTAAATAAAATGTGGATCATTTCTTATGAAAACCCCTATATATTCACCACCTCGTATGTTGTTTTTAACATTTAGGAGGGAGCATCAATGATGGATTCCTGCTAGAAGATGCATACTTAATCATGGAGCCCTTCTCCATAACTTTTCTATGTATTTTCTCTTATTATTATTTATACAACCTCTCTTGGATATAATAAGGGGGTGATTTCATTGTTTTCTCAAATGAATGATGAAAAATGATTAATTATATAAAGAATTTAATTTTTAATTGCAATTTCTGTTAGGATTTCACATTGATTATTTATGTATTTATCTTTCTTGATTCTTCTTCCATGACCTTTCTTAGTGGGTTTTGGAATTTGGTTAAATTTATTTCATTCTTTGACAATGACCACATCCTGATTTGATTGAATAAATTTGATTAATGTGAGATCAAGGGTTTATAATTCCACCATTACCATTGGGTTTACCATGTCCTATGTTTAAATAAGGATTCTAGTTACACATTCATTGTAATATGAATTACCTAATCATGAGAAAAGGATTAAATAAGATATATATCATTTTTCATGAACATTGTACTCTCTATGACCCTATTTCGATGACTATATAATTGTTATTTGATAATTTCATTCCTTGTCAAACCGTGAACATGGATTCATTGATATTTGATATCCAATTTATATTTTCTTCTCCTACATTCTTCACTAAGAAAATTCTTGATAGTTTAGACTTAATTACAAAAAATAAAAATTATTTTATGTATTTTTTATTGAATTATTATTTTCTATAACCGTGTCTCAATGGGTTTGACCTCAAATTTGGATATCCTATAATACCTTGAAGTTGACTTGGTTTTTTCTCATGTTTATAAATTTCAAAATTCAGTAGCCCAAAGGGAATTAACAATTCTTGAAGGAATATCAATCTCCATATGATGTCAAAAAAATCATCAACATCAGAGAAGATCAACCAATTGAAATACAAACACGATTCTATATCAATGATGTTATGAGACTATATGTTGATCCTATTTTGATAATATCTGATAATGATATATAGTTTATATAAAAATTATGTAGGAGTCTTCAAAAGGATCCTGACACAAGGCTAAATTTAAGAATATCCTGTCATCATCAAATAGATGGTTATTCAGAAAGGATGTTTTAGACATTTTAAGAAATTTTTATTTCCTAAAAACATTACATTAAATATATTTTAGAATGGTATTTATATTTTTGTAATTTTAATATAATAATATTTTCTTTTAAATAATTAATATGTTACCATACGAGGAATTTTGGGAAATTGGTGTCATACTACAACATGTTGGGTTGAATTTGGTGAAAGGAATCTTGCAGGCCTAGACTTTTTTGATGAGAAAATGTTGAATGTGAAGACTACTCATAATCATATTAATTAATCACAAAGGAGAAAACAATTAATGAGTATAACTTAAGATAGGATTTATAATTTCTAATGTGAAATATAATTTTCATAATTATATATCCATATAAAGGATTCATAAGGTTCATCAATAAAGGGTAACTATTTCTAATTCATATCTGTCCTCATGAAATTATATAAATAACTAGGGAGGCAGTTTACCATTCGAAGATGCCGCCTAGCCCTTATAATGTTCATAATGTGATCTATATGTATTTACTATAGCATTAAATTCCATAACCAATGCATGTGTTCATATTTTAGGAAATATAATTAGAATAAAATTTATTTTAATGTGAGGTTACTATCTAGATTCATAACACTATTGACCAAGTATTGTAGAATTTGATAACATAGCTGGTAATGGTACTTTGAAAAAAAATCCTAAAATAGAAAAAAAATGAGATCCTAAAGAAATTATGAAAAATATATTAATATATATATTCATGATGTAAAATTATATAAATATTTAGGATGGAATTTTTTAATTATGGAAGAACATAACAATTGAGATTCAATTAAAGCAATATTTTCTTCCTTAGAAAACTATAGCATAATGCACAGTGCTTTGTACAAAAATTTGGATAAAACCAAAAATCCAAAATTATATAAATTTAACATGAATAAATTAATTTCATTTTTTAATTCATCTTGTAAAACCTACATTAGTGTGTTTATTTTATATTTTTTGGAAATATTTGATTTTTAGGTGAATAGTAAAATCTACCAATTTTAAAAAATTATCAGTTTTGGGAAATTATAATTATATAAGAAGATATTTAATGCATATGAATCATTTTTATAGACCCAATACATACTTACTAAGTAATATAATTCATATAATAATATAATTTTCAATATATAAATGTATGTTTATCATTTTGGAACTCTATGTACAGTTCTTTAAATAATTCTTTTTTCAGTTCTTCAATATTAATAAACTATTTATATAGATATTTTCAAATAAGGTTTATTTTTATAGAAATATAAGTATCCATTGATTTAAAAGAATCTAATTTATTCCCTTGTAAATAATATTATACTTTATTCTGCTATAAAATATATTTAATACATAAAAATACATTTTTATAGAAAAATGTTTTTGTCATGTTTTGAAAGTTTTTATTTAAATTAATATCATCCTTATATAGAAATTAATCTTGGTATAATTGACTATTTATTTTGAATAATAATTCCAAAATAAATTAATCAGTACACTTTAATTTTTGTTCATTATGAATAATAAATTCGATAAAAAGGCAGTCACCTCGATAAGAGTTAAGACGTATTAAAAGGGTTGAAAATAAATTGATAATTATAAAAATGAACTAAGAAATTTTAAAAATAATATTTTGGTTCATATTTATATCTTATATCATCTCTTATTTGAAAATGATTCATTTTGGTTCTATTTTTTTGAGTAATACAATTATATATTTTAATCTTTTGAAAAATTGCATGTGTTCCCCTTCCCTCACTCATAAAAGTACATCACCTCTCTTCTATTATCCATACTTCAAGAGCTAGTTATATAAGAAAATAACTTCCAAAATAATTTACTATCATTCATTCCCATATCCATGATTTTCTAGTTTAGTCACAAAATCATCCTACAGAAGATTTAGGTATATACCAAAGAAGGTTGTTCATCGAAGAGGTGTAGTTTCTAACCAAGTGTTTTATTTTTAATTTCTTATTTTACCTCGTTAAAACATTTTATAATGGTTTTGAAATAATGACATAAGTGTTTATTAAATTCTTATATTTTATTATCCTTATTGAATAACCATATTTCATATATTTGTTTTTGCATACGTGATAATTTCATGCTCCTATAGTTGTTAATAATAATGAGTCCAAATGAACTAATAGGTTATATATGATATTTATTAAAAAATAATGATTCTGGAAATATATGATAACATTTACCTTATTACTCTCCATTTGTTAAAAAATAACGTTACTCATGCATATGTGTCGACTACCACCCCCATGAATTGATGTGATTCATTTTTCATGTATTCATTTCAATGATGATTCAATTTATATATATGTAATGATTACATATGATATTTATATCAATACTAACAATATTTATGTGATGAAATCATGAGAATGATATGAAAACCAAGACTACTAAACCAAAATATATATGAAAAAAATAGTTAACACTCAAATGAAGATTTTAATAAGTAATTGTTAATAAATGATCACTGAAATATAAAAAGTGGATCATATATGATATTATAAGTATATATATAGTTATATTATGAAATTATAATATATTTAATTTTGTTACAAAATATTCTTGAAGAACTTATAATGCTTTTCGGACTCAATGTAATGGTTTATTTTAGATTCTCATTATTATTTGAGATTGCTTTTGTTTTTGTTTTTATTGGGAGAGTTACATGATATATATATTAAAACCCAATCTTTTCCTCATCTATTTTTATTTCTAGAAATTAAAAATGTATTTCATTTCATATTCCCCTTTCAATATACACAAAAGTGTGAAGGAATTTTTTTATGTATAATCGATTTTTTTTATTTGGCTATGAATATTGGTCTTCTAGTTCTATATTTTATTTAGAATATTTTAAATAATTATTCAATGTTATATTAAGTTTTATTAAAGTAAATTTTAACCATATTTTATTTTCTATAAATTTTTTGAAAGGAATATTATTATCAGTTTATTAACCATGAATTTTTAACTTAAGGAGTCAACAAAAAAATTGTTTTATCGCTTACCATATCAATGACTATTCCCCCATCCCAAATATTTTTTTATTTCAAGCATCCTTTAATATTTTCCTTTGAAAATATAAAATAAAATGTTTTCCATTTTATTTTAGAAACATTTATATTTTAATATAAGTGATTTTAAATTTAAAATCATATTTTCCACTAAAAATATTCAAATGATCCTTTTAAAGTATATTTATATATGTTAACATATTTTGCTGAATATTATGATTTACTGGGGATATAATGTATTGATACCATCCACCATATTACTCAGGATGGATTATGATCATATTGTTTTTTTAGGTAATATAATAAAATTTCATATGATAGTTTTACAATAAGAATATTTATATTGATTATGTATTTAATTAGTATTCAATTCTTTTATATAATGATTGAATTGTACATTGTATGTGATAGGTGGCGACAATTTAGGTCCCCTTGATGTATTATTAGGTCTTATGAGATAATATATTTTGGGTATTTATAACATTCCTTAAATATTTATATAATATTTCATACTAAAAGACCTTGATGGTAAGATTCTAATGTATGAAATTATACATTCTATTATTGTGATACTAATATTTTTATCAATGTGATTATTTATGTTTTCATGGAATCCATAAATATATTACATTTTTATGACATTATTTGAATAAAAAATTTAAACATTGTTTAACCATTCCATAATAATCATACTTTATTTATTCTGTGATAGATTATACTGTATTCTTTATCATACAAATCCTCTGAGATAACCCTTTATTATTTTTCCCTTTCCCTATGATACCATAAAGTTGCCTATTGGTGATTTTTATGGTTTACTAGAAGAAATTAAATCCTTAATCGAATTTTTAAGTTGTATTTCATGTTCTTAGAAGTAATATGAGAATCATGTACATCAATAGTCTCTAATAGATACTAAACAATTCAATATTTCATGATATGATTCCATTTATTTTGTCATAATGTACTAAAATAACCATCAACTCTAGTGTATTGGATTCTGGGTGTTATATCAAAATTCAATACATTTTTTATTATCCCAATATTGATGCACAATGTTTTCATCACAATAACCTACAATGAAACATTCTCAGGACTATCCATCAAGATTTTCCCCTTTAGGAACATCAACATAGACATAGTGATGGTTTTAAAAACTATTCAATAAGAATAATTAAAAGTTCTTATAAACTATAATAATTTTCGAATTATCAACCTAATATTTTCAAAAGGAATTAAACTAATGAAATAATTAAAAATATTCATTGATTAATCCAAACACATATTTGTGGGCTTGCATGTAACATGATTCTCCATATTTTCTCATTTAATATGAGATTCATCTATTCTACCAAACATTTTATTTTGTTTGTCAAGAATTATACTAATAAAATTGATTTAATTCCTCTAGTAACACCTATTTAGTTAAATACTACCCTAATCACCTCTATTGTATCAAATTTTTTGTTTAAGGATAATGCATGCCATTTTCTCCCAATATAAATCCATCATTCAAAAAGTATGATAACCATGGAGTTTTGTTAAAGGAAGTGTACCCATAGTATAATTATTTAACCATCCATACATAAAACATAATAAAAAATGTCATCATGATAGATGTATAAATAAAAACCCCAAATTATTTTATTAATGAAATCTAAATCCATTTATTGAGTTGTCTTTTTATTTTTGAAAATGAATAATTCTATAATTTTTCAAAAGATAACTCTCAAATGTTTTCAAATTAATATAAAAATTATTAAGTCATGTTTTATTGCATTAACTAAAAATTGTCTTACCACTTAATTCTACACATTTGTAATGAAGAAATTATAGAACATTAGAAGTTTCTGTTTCAAAAAAAAATTCTCCAGATGACCTTCCCATGAAGTTCAATATTTCAATGTTAATAATACTGGCCTCTATAATGGATTTTTAAGTGATCATAAAAATTCCATCAATCAAACATATTTTAAAATCGTCCTTTTCTAGTATAGTTTGGGAATTTTGATTATTTCATAACACTATAATATATCAAAAAATATAAAACTCGAAGAAGCTTTTGATCAAAATTTGTACATTTAAATAACCCTTCCAAATGATATCATGATCTTCATCATCAACAAGATAGATCAAGTAAAAACATATATGTGTCCCTTATAAACTATAGAATGGAATGAACCCCCTCAATCAATAATCAATTATTCCAATAGAATATTCACACTTTGTAATAAATTTCATCCATTTTTAGTTATAGTGTTTTCTGAACATGAACATACAAAAGTTACCAATATGAAATTAACCCTATGATCCATTAAATAATTATGTAGATTTCTTTTTTCATATAACACCAACATATAGGTATAGTTATTGTATATTTTATTATATTTATCTCACATGATTTATCTTATATTTTTATTACCTTTCTTTTAAATGAGATTTCACATATATTCTACATTGAACATAGTTCTAGTAGGTTCTTAGTAATCATTACACCTATTATTTTCATTGAGAATGATATATGAAACATCATCAATCACTAAATAGAACTTACCAAAATAATATCTCAATTTTATAAGCATTAAATACCAATATTCTTTAAGTAAAGACATTATAGAAAAATACCTCTTGAATTCAATGAATTTCACTTTAAAATAATAAATATGACTCAAAATCATGTAGATGTACTTGAAATAATCATATGTTAGTATTTATTCCAACATTATAATGCCAAATAACCTATGTATCATGAATAAAATTTCATTAATGTTGGATTCTCATACATATCCATTAAATACATCATCAACTCCCTAGTGATCTTCACATCTAACATATTGAAAGAAAAAAATACACTCTATTGAAATATATATAATTAAAATATCCTTCATATTAAAATTTTCCCATTTCACATTATCCATTTTCATCCAATTTGAATCCTTTTAATATAACCTTAAGAAACTTTTAGAATAGATAATACTCTATCAATATGCTTCCAAATAGAATCTACATCCCATTTAACAATTTTATATAGATATTTATTTATTCATAATATATTATTTGAAAAATATATAACACTGATTGAAATAAAATATAATAAAAGATTGTAAATTATAGAAGAGTCTTATTCCAAATTTTACGAGACATTATAACCCACAGTCATTGATACCAATTATTGGGATCCGTATAACCACCTATAATGTTGAAAACTTTAAAACCCGCAATAATAAAACAAATTCTAAAACTCACACAATCAGATGACCCATTAACATGATATAACATAACTGGGTAGACAATAAACCTTGACCATCAAAAATATCTAATAAATATTAGATACTCAAATATCCTTGAATAAACACATAAGTTAAAGAAAATAAGGGAAAAAAGAATCAATTGGTTCAAAATTATTCATTCTCTTGGGGATTACACTACTATATTATTGATAATAATTAAATATTAAATTTCGTTATACTTTTCTTCCACCTTCATTAGTTGCTATGAATAATTAACCCCATCATAAACATTAATATTCAATCCATACTAGAAAAAATGGTTCCACTGCCTTTTATAATTTCACAAGAATCCCACCATTAGGCCCAGCCTCCTCTAGATTCCTATAAAATTCATACCCTCAAACATTTTATTATAGTGAATAATGCATGTCAGTTGTGTATAGACTTATGTTTAACCCTATGTTGCCTTTTAAAAGTTCTAAGGAAAAATTCGGTGATTACAACAAAAATTATACATATATGTGCTAGATCTTCTATGCTTACATAATTTAGGCATCACAACATTCCCATATGGTTCTAGAATACCTCCTTTCAGACATTTCCATCCATCATTGGTCTTCTACTATCATATGTATTCATTAATCTTGAAACTCATGTTCTATACATTCTCCTTTCATACATATAAAATGATAACATAAAAGGAGTATTAAAAAATCCCAATATGGGAATCCAATTGGTTCATTGGACACACCCATACACAAATATATGGAATATGTTTCAATATATGTGAGTAATATTCAGGGATTATTTTAAGAAAATGTATAAGATTGCATGTAGAAACATGATTTCGGTTTATCTTAATATATTGAGGCTATGTTTTTGTTAGGAGGTTAATTTTGAGTTAGGTGGAATCCCATTTTATATTTATTTGTCAATTTTTTCTATATGTTTATTAGTCCTTGTACCAACATGTTTATTTTTTATGAATTTTATTTCATAGTGATGTATTTATTTATTTATTATCATTTTTATTTTATATTATTATTGATTCATTATACACACTATTTCATTTTCATTAGATTTTGGACTATGGGGTCTCACATGACTCTATGTTTATTACCTATAGGCTTTGTGATAGTTTTTTTATTGAAGTGTTATATTGAATTTTTACGGGAATTAAGAATATCCCACTTGCTTTACATTTGAGGGAATCGTCTCCCAATGACTATTCCAATCCCATTCCACCAGTCAATAGGATATGAAATATGGGAAGGCATGCCTGATATCATGTTCAAGTCATTTTTCATTGGTTAGTCAGTCGATCTTGTCCATAGTGGTATCAACTGATTTTAGATCTTGTTTTTTGGTATCAATAATGTTTAGGTTAGAGGAGGCGATGAGATATCAAAACATTGAGTTAGATTGGGATATTTACTAGAAATCATGGGTTCAGTTGAACCCAACTGGGGATTTCCATTGTATGGATTAAAAACAATAGGTATGTTTCAATTGTTAGTATAAGAATAAAAATACAATATGAATGAGACTAAGTCAAGAGTCACATGCATTGTTTATACATCATGCTATTGACATTATAATGAAATTACCCACATTTATATTATAGAGATGAAAGACATAAACACATATTATTTTATAAATCATAATATACTTTTCCATAAAATAATATCCTATGATCTATTGGTATAGGGTCTTTAGAGGATTGGACATACAAATAAATCACCTTAAACAAACAAAAATAATGTTTATTTAAAAATACACATATTTCCCCAAACTCCCTTAAATATTCTAATGATATATAAAAAGTCTTGCGGAAAATACATAAGGGAAATAGCGAGCTATAAATCCCATTAAGAGAATAAACATGGAAATATAGTATAACATAATAAAAAAGATGCATAACATGATATCATAAAGGGGATAATCATAATAATTGAGACATCAGATAAGGAAATGATGTTATTATATCATAAACATGTGAAAAAAACATAAAGCATGATATTATAAACATAATTTAAGGTTCAAACTAAGTATATCATTATAAAGATGAAATAGTTTTGTGGTGGAATAGGTTTACTCCCTAATCACAGACATAAAATCTCAGGAGTAAAATTATATACTTAATGCATTTAGGAGAAATATAATTTCATCCCCACTAATTACATTAATTTAAAGAATACATATTCATTCCAAATGAGAAAAATAAATCATACATAAACCATATGAATGATCAAAACCATGAAAATAATGTGGTTTTCATAATTCAAATTCATGGATAACCTAAGTCTAAATCATAAGGATTTCTAGGAGAAAAGGAATTAAATAGTTTTTATGTTCATATTTAAGAATTTGAAAATTTCTACATTATTGATCTATATTATATATATTTATTAAAAGTATCTAGGAGAAAAAAAATAAAAACATACCACTTGGGTGCTGATTTATGAAATTAGTAAGAGATCTTTTTATAGATAGGCAAACAATATTTTTTTCCATAAAAAATAAAATTTAACATACAATGTTATCAATAAAGATGATGGTTTTTGGAATATATTTATTGTTTAAAAATAATTTTAGGATGACTCTTGATAAGAGACAAAAAAATAGGAAAATTACCTTAAATGTTGTTTACATATGTGTGGGGATATCAAATGGAACTGCCAACATTTATATTCTCTGTAATGAAATTGATCTTTTACAAAGAATATATTCAAGATACATATATTAAAATACTTGTAACATATAAATATTATAGAATAAAATATAGAAAAAAATTATAACAAAATAGTAATGTGACTAGTTTGGAAGATCCCTTTTTTGTTTCAACACAACTTATTTGAAATCTCCCATCATAAAAATCTAATAAAACCATATTTTGATAGATTGAGAAGGAATATATGATGATCACATGAGAAAAAAATTACTCATGATTCTAATTAAAAGGGAGAACATTGGTGGGAACGAAAATTATCGACAATGATGGAAAATCGTCGTTTAAGAGGATATAAATTACTCATAACTTTGTTTCATTTTAAAGAATGATCATAACTCATAAATAAATATTATTTTTATAAAAAGTGATGTACCCTGATATAAATAATTTATAATATATTTATTAAATTATGAGCATCAAAGAGAAACATTATAACTCCAGAAATCCAGTTGAGTTATAAAAGGCCCTTATATTATAAAGAATACATAAATCATATCCCACAACATGGAAGAGGATAAATTGAAGTAAATTTTACATGTTAAATAAAAAATTATGATATTTAAAATCAATGGGTTAGTAGATACACCCTATAAATTCTGATTGGTTTATAATATTAATGTGTGCCTCAATGTGGGTTGATTCAGATGTAAACGATCACATTGTGTCGGGAGGTTCCCTCAACATGCACTTAAATTATTCAATAATCATATTATGTTTATTAAAAAAATTAATAATAAATTTAATAGATATATATGATGTCTATTTATCATTATGTGTCTCGAATTTATTATATCATTGTTTTTTATGTTAGTTACATGATGTTCTCTGGTCAATTTTTCAAAAAAATCATAATATATTAACAAAGGATGATGTTCTAAAAAATATTTATAATATTCAAAATTTTTGATTCTTAAATCCTTTATTATTACATTATCATAAAATTTATATAGTTATGTTGGGTTTCCCATAACAGACTCAAATTAAAAAAGGTACATTGATATGTAATTTTTATTGGTTAAATTTACTATTAGAACTTATTGTTAATGTCACTTATGGAATGTATAATATTATCATTATAAAAATTTAGTGGTCTATTAGATAATATTTATATATATTAAAAACATTTTTTTCCACCAATGTTAGTCAGTATGGAAAATGAAATAGAAATATCATCACGTGGAGGTGATAGCCTACAAGTTCAAATGACGACATTTTCATTATTTGAACGTTTTTAGAGTAAGGTATAAAAATTATTTTCCATTATCTTTAAAAAATAAAATAATATTAAAAATAATATTATAATAATTATATCATGTTTAAAGTAGGTCTGAGGTGGTAGAATATTAAAATAATTAAAAACATGTGATAAAAATTAATATATATTGCTTTGGATGTTCTCTTGCTGTCACAACAATAAGACGCATTATATTAGAATTTAGAGATAATTAAATAATCTGTGACATGGGTTGAGGGTTACGGGTGCCTTAGGTGGATTTTGGGTCATTACTAGGGATATTTTTATGCTTGTAGAGGTGGAGAAGTGGTGGTTCCATTTATAATTGAAGAGAATGCCATTTTTGGCACATATAAGTCATTAATAAAAAGAGAGCACCAGTTTCAAATGGAATATAAAGAAAAAGTGAATAATAATATATTTTAGAAAGTTTTATTTTATATCAATCCTCCATCAAACATTTCCATATATGGTTTAATC
Organism: Viscum album; assembly: GCA_963277665.1. NCBI lineage: Eukaryota > Viridiplantae > Streptophyta > Magnoliopsida > Santalales > Viscaceae > Viscum > Viscum album. The sequence continues at coordinate 1,784,365,050 of OY728131.1, read as the reverse complement.
TTGTCTTAAGACATTTTCTCTTAGATTTATATTTTTTGGTCTTTTTGTTTTTTATCGAGGTAATAATTTTTAGATGAGTATTATATTTGTAATGAATGAAAATTAAATGACAATTATTATATAATTCAAAAATAATTATTCTAAAAGTGAAATATAATATAAAAAATAAAATTTATATATGTAATATAAATTAAGTGTGATATCAAGTATATAACACGCAAAAACCCATTTTTAGAAAATAGAATATTGAAACATATGTTTTATTTTTAGTATAGAATAATAAATGTTATTGATTAGGTTGATAGTAAAATGGATATTATTATTAAAATAATATTTAACTAACATTAAACAAATTGAAAAACATAATTCCACCATGTGAATATTTTGTTAAGACAAAAATATGAGAAATAGTTTTCATTAAAACATTCAAAAAATTCAAAAATGTTAAGAATAAGTTTAATATATCAATGAAGTATTTAAAAATACTTAATTTAAATTTAAAAAATATGTTTCCTTGTATAATTGGGGTTTCTTAATAATTTAAATCATCTTTTTATTATCAATGTTATAGTTTTTAGCAATATCAATATTTTTACTATTCAGTTAAAGTTGATTATTTGAGAAAACTCCCAAATATTAATTATAAGAAATTTTTTAAATAATGAAGTAAAAAATGAAGCTTATTTTATAAAATTGAATTTTTTTTTAAAATAATAGTATTATATGTGAAAAATGATAATTTCAAATAAAACTGTTTTTATTGAAAATTGGTATTTTTAAATGTTTTGTGTTATTTATGTTATTTCATATTGATTTATATTATAAATGTTTTATTTTTATTAGATCTTATATTATAATATTTTAAAATTTTCAATTTAATTTACTAATAGAAGATAAACAATAATTAATAAAATATTTCATTATAATTAAATAGTACTTTTATACTAGAACGATTTTATAAACACCATTAATTAATTATTTATATTCATAAATTAAATTTTCAACTCCATTAATATTTTTTTTAATTATATATATATATATATATCATATAATATTTTAATAATAGAAAAACTATTTATACATAACACATAATTATATATTTTAAAATTTTTAATATAAAATTTTCATTTTATTGTAAGTTATATTATACTAAATTTAATTCATAATATTACCCAATATTAGTATACATATTTGATATATGAAAAATGACTATTTTACAACAACCATATTGAAAATGACTATATTTTCAATGGCCATATTTATAATGGCTAGATTCTATTCCTATATATTTACGTACTAAATCATTCGTTCATTACACTCCCACATTGCAAGTTTGGTTTCATTTTTTATATTATTGAACTTGCATAATTATTTCTACCTTCATTATTATGTTTATAATTATAGGTTTTTTTTGGTAATTTATAATCCTCATAGTTAATGATTATCTAGGATACATTCTATTCAGGATGATTTTATTCATTTAAATCTATTTTAACTTCTTGATTTTTGAACACATAATGGATTTATTTTATCCTTGGATAGTAATGTTATAGGGTTTGAAACACTTTTTTATAGTATTTTGTTGCAATGAACCACTTCTAAATGAATAAAGTGTATTTAGTTTTCTACATATCCATTTGAGAACATTTTCTAATCATGTTTCAGTTATTTTAAAATAATAAAGAAATATATTTAAAATTATAGACATAAATAATAATAATAATAATAATAATAATGGATCCAAAAACCTAGGGTAGTCCATACTCACACATTAAATAATTTCAATCCTTTTAATTAAAATTATTAATTAAAAAATAATTTCAATTAAGTTAATATACATAGTGAATCATGATTTGATTTTATAAAGCAAGAAAAATCACTTCAATTAATTAATAATAAACATAATCCCAATATTTTTTATATTTCTAAAATTTTATTAAAATACCTCTTAGGTTATGGTGTTTTGTTCTATTTTATTTTCACTATAGTTCATAGGTTTAATTTTATTGAAATATTATCATAAATTGGACTTAGGTATGAAATTTTATTCCCTATTTTTATAATAGAAATACCAGACAAACCTATCTCTTATCCATCAAGGCTCTTCAATGTGGCAGTGATAAATGAAAATTGAGGTTGAATGATAAATTTGATGATTAATTATCATTCTCTTCATAAGGATCCTTAATATCCACATTTATACTCATTTTATCCCTTTATGGAGTATCTACATCTGTCGTACTAGAATATGCTCTCTTTAGATTATCCCTTACCCTTGTTTCATGCTTCATTAGATACCCACCCATATCTTTCTCTACTTGTTGCACCTATCCCTGTGTTTTTTACATAGTGATCCCCTGTTGGATCAAGGTTCGAAGGTGATGAATTCCCCACCATGTTCATTCTATGTGACACTTTATGTGTTCAAAAAGGGTGTTCAAAGACCATTACTTTTTCCCAAACATACTACATTCACTCTCATGCTATGGGGAACCAAAATATATCCAATAACACATCCTAGCCTCATGGTCACTAAGACGACTGTCTATATTTCTCATAAAAACCATGATCTATTTCACTATAAGTGGTGGAGGGGTTTATATTCTACATCCACCATTTTAATGTTTCCTTCAACCGTGTAGAGACACAAAAATTCCATGTATGTTTTTAAATTATTTGGGATTATTACGAGTCTGCGAAAATTAACGGCGCATGATTTTGAGCCTCACTGTGCCCTGAATGAATTTTTTTGATCTTTTTTAAGGTACGTTCAGTAAATGAACAGGAGGAAGTTTCTATCTTTTGAACTGGTGCTCAGATAAAAAATCTGAGAGCATTGTTGAATTTGCAGTGCCAGGATTCACTTAAGGGAGGCTTCACTTTGACCATATTAGGTTAGGAGAAAATGTTAGTTTTTGGAAATTTTAAAGAAAATTAAAATAACATGTGATTTTTATTTTCTTTTCCTTTTCTACAACAGATGAGCAGTAGTGGCAGGACACGTGACTTGTCAATACAATTAATGTCTTGAATCATCAACAGCCTAACTCCAATACTGTGAATTAAAATGGGCTCATTAACTCATTTAATGAATCTCATTAATTCCTCAATGCATTACTCACCTTTCCCATTACTATTTAAATAGAGCTTAGGGTGGGGTTTCTGCATGAATTCTTCATGAAAGGAAACACTGGTGATGTTCTATTGCAATATCCACCGACGGAGGATGGATGCTCAGGCAACAAAAATCTGGGATCGGTGAATACCGACGAGTCCATAAAACATGGACTCTCCTCCTACCACAACCGTGACACCTCCAACAAATCTCGATGTAGGGGTTTTCATTTAATTCAAGAAATTCCCACATCTTTTCCTCATTATTGAATTTGAAGGTGGTCGATGCTGGGGATTTGAAAGGGGTTTATCGTTATTTTTAATGTGATGTATAATTTACCCTCTAAATGTCTTAATGATAATGTGGAGGGATTGGGCCAAATGATAAAGGGACGGAACCTCCACTACTTGTTTTTCATTGGGTTCTTTGGGGTTGGTTTTTCCAATTTGACTGAAACGTGAGACAGAGGGTTATGTTGTGATAGGGGTAGTTCGGGAGGCCATAGGCATAGCTGGGAGGGGAAACGGAGCTTCAGAGCATCGTCATAGCCCAATGGATGATACACCGGTGCTGGTGACCAGTGCCTATAAGTGATGTCTATAGCAGGAATCAACTCTCCATGTCAGCTGCAGAAGGCAGCCGACCCACTGTTGGCTCGGAAGGCGGAGGCGGTGCACCGTCGCGTGCGACGTTGAAGGAAGTCGTGGATCAATGTCCCAAAGAAGGCAAGGAGACCCGCATTCCATGGGTCATGCAGACCAAGTGGATCCATTGATTGAAGGGAGGCCGAATGGCTCCATTTATATGTTCGGAAGGCGGGCCCTGCACCTCGCACGGGGTGCACCAGCAGGTTGGGTCGCGTCGCCTGAGTGGCCGATTTGTATCCCAGTGGACCAGGTCCACCATGGCCCAGTGGGTCGTGCCTTCCATGGCCTATCCCAGCCTGGCCAGACCATTCTGGTTGGGGCCGAGTCGGTCCAACCAGGTCGTACTGGACCCAGACCCCTCTCGGGCCCAGAAACACATAAAAGGTTGTAACTTGCAAAGCGATCATCCATTTGTCGAACCGTCTATGGAATTGGGATCATTGGAGTGAAATGGTCCATTTATGACACTCCAATATATTTTTTGATAAATTTGGATAATTGTTTGGTTGTATCATCTCTGAACACAACCAGGCCCTTGACACTATAATTCCAATAACTAACATACTGAGATTCTAGTTGACACGTCCTCTATTTCATTGAAACCCTTATGACGTGACAGATCATCAGGTTTCTTACTCATGGGTGTTCATTCTAGATAAACTATGATCGATGTCTTGAGATGAATTTCTCCCAGAATCATACGTCCTATGGGTAAGAATCTAGTGGCTGATAGTGAGGCGGAGGTTGGAAACAGATCATATGGAGGTTAGTACTGAGCGATCATGTGTGTGTCAACACTTAACAATCATGTGTGGGTCAGATCCTATGTCGGTCAGTGCTCAGTGATCATATGTAGGATAGTGCATACCAATCCTATGAGGTTCAAATCCCGTGTGGGTCAGCGCTCAGTGATCTTGTGTGGGTCAGCACATACCGATCTTATTTGGGTCAGATCCTATGGGGGTCTTGCAGGGGTAAGTACCTTTCGACTCTGTGTAGGTCGGATCATGTCTGGGTCTTGCGGTTGTTAGTACCTATTGATCTTTTGTGGGTCAGACTCTGTATGGTTAGAATCTGAACCTCTCCAATGAATAATATGATCTATATTCTTGACTAAACATCTTTACTTCTATGCTTTACTTATACTTGGTTTGAGTTGTGTCTATTGTTTTTTTCTTTGTGATGGTGATCATGCTTTGTGGGATTTTATTTTTGGAATTTTCAATGAACTTTAGGGATCTTGGTGACCATACTGGGTATTGTTATACTCACCTCTAAATGGGCTTCTCCCTTACCTTGTTATGTCTTATGTAGATGATGAGAAGATTGGTTGAGATTTGAGGGATCCAGGACCATGCAGTACACAAATAAGATTGGCTGATGTAAAAAGTAATTGATATGAGATGTATGTACCCTTCATGTAGGATCCTTAGTGGATGATTCCAGGAGTTGTTTTCTATTTTTTTATTTATAGTTGTACCTTTCAGTTGGGCATGTATTCAACCTTGTTTACTTTCAGTGCACACCGTTACTACTTTAGTTTTACATCGTGGTTTCACTTTGTTATGTTAATGGGTTGAGTGTTTGTATAGTTTTAAAATAAATTCCTTCCCGTATTAGGGATACTCCTTTCCGGTGCTAGTTGCCATCCCCTAGCCTATGGAAGACAGGCTTGGGGAAGTCACGGCATGGGCCCCGAGTGATGGGTCATGAAAAGTGGTATCAAAGGAGTCAGTTTAACGAAGGACTAAGATTAAGAAATTTCTAATGGAGTAATAATTTTAGGTGTTTTGAGTGTGGTTTTCCATTTTGGGACTCTAATGTTGGTGCAACGACCAACATATCCATACACGAGGACCATGAATTCTGATTTCCGACTCGGTGCGCGAAAATACAATTTGCATGTGCTTTGGAAATGTTTACCTCTCATCTATTTTGAGTCATCTCACTGGTTATAACATCATTACGATGGAACACCTGTTTATTTTCAAGATGACGCTGTGTAGATAGCCTTCTAGGATTCCCGATATATTACACAATGATGGCACACTGAGCGACGAGGCTTCGGTGCAGGGCCCTCTTACTATGGTAGCACCTTTGGGTGGTGCACCACCAACACCACCACTCATTGGGTAGAAGATACCAGTAGCCCCACTAGAAGAATATGCACACTGAATGAGCACATTTCTTGAGATCTAGAGACAGAGGCCTTTAATATATTGAGTCGAGATAGATTCCTAGGTAGCTGAACACTGGCTGGAGGATATGGATAGAGTTTTTCTCATGGTTGAGACACCAACCGAGTAGAAGGTTATCCTAGATGCTATCCTTTTCTAGGGCATAGTAGGTAGATTTTGGAGCTTGATACTCTAGAAACATAAAAAGGTGAACCTCATCTAGATGGAATATGATGTCCTATTCAAGGAAGAGTTTGTTCCAATGACTTTATGCTCTGTGAATATTCAGGAGCTCTTATACTTACAGTAGGAAATCTTGATAGTAGCTCAGTACTCGATGAGATTCACTACCCTCTCACTCTACTCCACCGACATAGTATGAGACTCATTCTTTAGACCCCAGACCATTGAAAAGGTCTCCATCAAGAGATCACAATGTTGATGATATCATTCAATATCTCGAATCTGGATGGAGTTCTCAAGAGAGCATTGTTGGTAGAGAAATTCATAGCTGAGCAAGCACCAACAGTGAGAGCCACCACCGGATGACAGATAGCTAATTCATCTACAAGAGGTGGTAGAAAGATGATGTAGAGGTCTAAGTGGTCCAGACCCACTTTTGGATGACCCTGGTACATAGGGTCAGAATTACAGAGCTCGCGAGGCAGAGAATGTCAGATGGGAGGTAGACTATGCTTCACGTGCGGCGGGCAGGGCAACATGGCTCGTGAATGCCGACCTGCCATACCGACGATCAGAAAATGGTCGAGGGACCCTCAAGGAAGAGGAATAAATTTGAACTCAGAGGTCTGTAAGGTGGTGGATGGGGTATATGAGTAGGCCATGCAATAGGTGGTGGGATGCAATTTGATGTTCTACCTCCACCACCACCAGGAGGTCCACCCTGACCATAGGGAGTAGGTGGATAGGAGAGAGATCGACTACAGACAGCAGAGGACTACAACCATGCTGCTCTATAAATGATTAGAGGTAGGATATATGTCTATTACACCCTAGTTTCAGTACATATAAACACAAGTTCTAGTCACTCTTTCATTTCCATGACACTCATTCAGAGCTCAGAGATTTCAATGGAGTTGTTTGCTCGATCATTGTGATTAGAGACACCTACGGAAGAGGATTCAGCGATTACACTCTAGTGAAGGTAGTGTGAGCTCACTCTAGGAGGTGAGTGCTTCGGATAGGATCTCTTAGTAGTAGTGTCGAGGCCTTACGACATTATCTTGGGTATGGAGTGGCTATCAAAAATCCATGATCATATCAAATATTTTTTTATGCAAAGTGTGTTGTGTCTGTGATGATGGGATCAGGTTTTCCTTCACTAGTGAGAAGGAAACCTTTTCTACACATGATGGGATATTTTGGAAGAGGGTGCATCTGATCACTCAAATGTTTACTAGACTCACCCTCAGAGCAGTTGGTGTGAGTATTCCGAGTTATCCTGTAGTGGTGGATCATTATGCTGATATCTTTCCTGATGATGTCCTGGTACTACCTCCATGCATAGTGGTAGTCATTCACATCAACCTATATATTGGGATGAAAATGATATCTATAAAATTATATCATAATTCCCCCTTAGATCTTCTGGATTTGTGGGTATAGCTATAGGACTTGTTGGAAAAGGGGTCATAAGACCCAATGTATCTCCATGGGAATCCATAACATTATTCACGAAAAAGGTGGATGGGGGATTGAGGATTTGTGTGGAACATTGTCACCTGTACTAATTGACCATGAAGAACAAGTATCCACTCTTTAGGATTAATGACCTCTTAGACCAGCTAAAGAGGTCTCGATGGTTTTCAAAGACAGACCTCAGATCAGTCTATCAGAAAATCGGGTTACGGGACGAGGACCTACTGAAGACAACCTTCAGATGTCATTATGGCCATTATGAGTTATTTGTGATTCCATTCAGCATTACCAATTCTCTAGAAGTATTCGTGGGGATCATGAAAATGATATTTCATCCATACCTCGATCACTTTGTGGTGGACTTCATCGAAGGTATCATGATATTCCCGTCATCGGAGGAGGAGCACGCCACACACCAAAAGAGAGTGTTGGATACACTCTGAGATCACCCGAAATATGGAAAGATCTCAAATGGCCAATTCTGGATACGAGATTTCCACTTCCTGGGGAACTTTATCTCGGAGGATGGAGTTGCTGTGGATCCGGTGAAGATAGAGGCAGTTCTTACTTGGGAGCCACCTAGGAGTGTGACTGAGGTGCAGAGTTTATAGGGATTGGTTGGATACTACTAGAGATTTGTACCTGACTTCTCCTAGGTAGCGGCACCCTTTTTTTCCTTGATGAATAAATTGAAGCCTATCTTGTGGATTGTGAAGTTCCAGAAGAGTTATTAGGAGCTGAGGCAAATACTAACAAGTTCCCCCGTCTTGAGGCTACCGGAAGAGGGCATTGGGTATGTTGTCTACTACAATGCATCAGGGACTGGACTAGGTTGTCTCATAATGTAGGAGAAAGTAGTGATCACCTACGGCTCATGGAAGTTGAGATATCATGAGCATAACTATGCTACCCATGACTTGTAGTTAGTAGTAGTAGTCTTTCCACTAATGATTTGGAGACACTTCATTATGGGTGACAGATCACAGACTAATATGATGACAAGAGTCTTAGGAATATATTCTCGTAGAAGGAATATGACCTTAGTCAATGATGATGGCTATAGTTTCTCCAGGAATATGACTTTGATATAGTCTACAATCTTGGGAAGTTGAATGTAGTGGCAGACACACTCAGCAGGAGGTCTAGTCTATAGCTACTAATTGAGGTGATAGAGAAGCTAGCCACATTGCATATATCCTTCTTGGATAGAGATAGAGTAGCTTAAATCTAGTCTATAATAGTCACTCCCCCACTTCATCACCATGTTTGAGATGAATAGCTTGGGGATGTTGAATGTGAGGCCCGCTGTGCTCATATATCCCCAGGACATGCTCCTGATGGATTTTCTCCATGGACATCATGACAGGACTACCATGTATGTCCAAGGGCCACCATTAAATCTAGGATATTGTTGACTGACTCAACAAGTCGGCTCAATTCTTACCCATCCATGAGTAGGGGTCAGTATGGGGCTTGGGTCACCTATATGTGCAAATGATTGTTTGACATCATAGAGTTCCATAGAAGATCATCGTAGATCATGACACACCTTCTACATCCCTCTTGTGGAAGTTATTGCATGAGGATTTCAGAACATAGCTATACTTGAGAACAGCCATCCACCCATATACATATGGTCAGATAGAGTTGACCATTCAGACACTTGACGATATCCTTCGTGATTGTGTCCTCGATTTTGACTGCTGTTGGGAGGACCTCCTTCCACTTGTGGAATTTTCACACAACAACAATTATCACTCCACAATCAGCATGTCACCATTTGATTCCTTGTACATGAGACCATGTATATCACCTCTTGGTTTGAAATACCCAGGGGAGTCAGCACTTAGGGGTCTAGAGTTGGTACATGCTACCACAGAGAAGGTGTAGGTCATCCATGAGTGGATGAATACTACACAGAGCTGGAAAAAGTCTTTTGCCAACAAGAGTCAAAGACACTTGGGGTTTTAAGGGGGATACCATGTCTTCCTACGAGTCTCTCCCCAAAGAAGATTACAGTGGTTTGGATGGGGCAGTAAGATATCAATGAGGTTCATCAGAACTTTCTGAATCCTTAGTAGAGTAGACGAGGTGGCGTATGGTCTAGCTCTTCCCCAAGATATGCACCGTGTGAAAAATGTTTTCCACGTGTCAAAGTTGAAGAGATATGTGCATGATTCATCAAATGTTATCGACTGGAACGAGATGGACGTCAATGATGGGGCGACGTTTACGAAGTTCCCAGTGGAGATAGAGGATCAAAAAGAGAGGTTACTTTATGAGACGTTGATTCTTCAAGTGCGAGTTTATCTGTAGCACATGAATCTCCAAGAGAGCATATAGGACGAGTAGGATCATATGCATTCTCATTACCCCATTTGTTCCCCTAGTTTTGTTGTATCTTTTGAGGAAAAAAATCGATAAGGTGGGAAAAATGTAAAGACCCAAAAATTCCATGTAATTTTTTGAAAAATTATTTTGGATTATTACGAGTGTATAAAAATAGACCGCACATGATTCCGAGTCCCGGTGTGCCTGGAATGAATTTTTTTGAACTTTTTTTATGGTACGTTCAGTAAACGCATGGGCAGCATTTTATATATTTTGAACTGGTGCTCAGATTAAAAATATGAGGGCACTGTTGAATGTATAGTGTCAGGATTCCCTTAAGGGAGGCTTCACTTATACTATAGTTTGTTGGGTGAAAGAGATAGATTTTTGACTTTTTAAAGAAAAGTAAAATAACATTTAATTGTTATTTTCATTTCTTCTTCTCCAACTGATGGGAAGCAGTGGTGGGACTAGTGAATGGTCAATCAAATTAATGTCTTGACTCATCAACTACGTAACTCCACCGTTTTTAATTAAAAGAGGATCATTAATTAATTTAATGAATCTCATTAATTCATTTTATTAATCTCATTAATTTTTCAATTAATTACTCACCTTTCCCCTTCCTAATTAAATAGATCTTGAGGTAGGGTTTTGGAATTACTTATTTAAACAATGAAACTCTAGAGAAGTTATGCGACAACATCCACTGACAAAGGAAGGATGCTTAAGAAGCCACGATTCAGGATAGACAAACGTCGACAACTCCATCGAATGTGGACACTCCTCCCGCCACAACCACGACTCCTCCAACAGATATTAAGGTAGGTTTTGTCCTTTAATTCATGAAATTCCCACGTCTTATCCTCATTCATGAATTTTTGGGAGGTTGATGCGAGGGATTTTAATGGGTTTTATCATTATTTTTAATGTGATGTATAATTTACCCCCACTTGTTATAATGCTAACACGGAGGGAGTCGACCAAACAGATATGGACCAAACCCTCTACTGCTTGTTATTCATTGCATTATTCAAGGATAGTTTTACTAATCTGATGGTAACATGTGATAGAGGGTCACACAGTGATGATGATTGTCTGGGAGGCCCGTAGGGGTAGTCGGGAGTGGAAACAGAGCTTCGGAGTATTTTTGGTGCCCTGAAGAAGATCTACTGGTGCCGGAAAACCGGTGACAGAGAGCGATGGTGATGACTGGAATTATCTAGCCATGACAGGGCATAGTCATGTTCCCTAGAGGGGAGCCATGAAGGTTGTAGAAGGTGGTTGGCCCTCAGTCGGCCACGGAGGCGTAGGCGGTTGTGCTGTCACCCGCCACGTTGAAAAAAGGCATAAATCGAAGCCACAACAAAGGCAGGGGACATGCATCCTGTGGATCCCATGGACCAAATGGAAGCATTGATTGATGGGGGGACAAACACCTTCTTTTAACCATTAATTAGGCAGACCACGCACCCCGCACGAGGCGTGGGAGCAGGCCATGTTGCCCGGCCGATCCACGACCCAGTGGGCCGATCCAGATGTAGACCAGCCCATTCGGGCCGGCCCAGATGTTTTGGGCTGGGCCAGGCTGGACCCATACTAGGTCGGGCTATGTCAGTCCTGCTGGTTTGGACCAGACCTAGACCCCTCTCGGGCCGAGAAAGACATAAAAGGCCATAACTTACTAATCGAGCGTCCGTTTGACAAACCGTCTATGAAGATGTGATCCTTGGAGCAAGACAACACTTTTTAGATACTCCATGATAGTTTTAGTGAATGTTGGAGTATGGCCAGGTTGGATCGACTTTGAATCCAACTGGTCCCTTGACTCTAAAATGCCAATAACTAATAGATCATGCATCTGGTTGAAGCATTGTTTGTTGCGTCGAAACCCTTATGACGTGAAGGATCATTGGGTTACTTTCTCGTTGGACTTCGTTCCAGTTGAATTATTACTGATGGCTTGAGGAGTGGTTCTTCTAGAATTATGTGTTCTACAAGGGGGAATCCAGTGGCTGGTAGTGAGGCGGAGGATTGAGAAAGATGATACAGAGGTTAGTACCGAGCGATCTTGTATGGGTTAGCAATTACCGATCTTCTGTGGGTCAGATCCTATGTGGGTTATTACTCAGCTATCCTATGTGTCACACCACATAAAGATCATTTTTGGGTCAGATCCTATGTTGGTCAGCGCTCAGGGATCCTATGTGGGTCAGTGCATACCGATCCTATGTAGGTCAGCTATTGTGTGGGTCTTGCGGGGGTTAGACCTATTGACTCCGGGTGGGTCGGATTTTATGTGGGTATTGTGGGGGTTAGTACCTATCGAACCTGTGTGGGTCAGACTCTGTATGGTCAGCAGTAGTGCCTCTCTACAGAATAAGATGATCTATCTTCTCGACTAAACATATATATTTATGTGATTTACTTATACCTAGTTTGAGCTGTTTCTATTTCTTTGTGATTTGTTATTGAGATCATGATTTTTGGTTTTTCCCTTTTTGGAATTATGAGATATCTTTGGGAGTCTCAAGGTCTCTACTGGGTACTGTTATACTCACCTCTACAAGGTCTTTGCCCACACCTTATTGTGTCTTGTGAAGACAATGGGCACCTTGGCTGAGACTTGAGGGAGCTATGACCAGGCGATGCACTGATGAGACTGGATGACGTGGAGAGTAGTGGAGATGAGTTGTACCTACCCTTCAGGTAGTATCATCGGCGGATGATTCCAGGATTTTTTTTTCTATTTTTCAATTGTAGTTGTACCTTTTAGTTGGTCTTGTATTCTGGCCCCTTTACATTAAGTACACACCATTAATTATTTATTTTTTACTTCGTGGTTGATTCTTGTTGTGTTATTTAGTTGTGTGTTTGTACAGGTTTAAAAGAAATGGCTTCCCATTTCAGGTATATGCCTTTCAAGTTCTAGTCGCCAACCCATGGCCTATGGAAGGTGGGCATGGGGTATTCACGACACGGGTCTCGGGGGACAGGTTGTGAAAAAACTCTCTTGAAATGTTGGTTCCTATACGTAGTGGTGTTCAATTGATGGATAATGATGAGGAAAATTTATTATTTTCTATAATTATAGGGAATCTAAGATCCCTCTATAATAGCTTCTAGTTATTTTCTCTATCTATTTATATTTTCTAAAATAAGGAGGATTTATGGTTAATCCAACCAAAATCAGTGAATGTGTGTTCATTCTTGAAATATTGAATCCATTAAAATAGTCAGATAAAAACTATTTGAAATACCCATACATTGATTTTTATTCCCATAAACATATGTTTTTATATGAAACTGTCATAAAACTAGATTTTGTATTTGATAAATGAATAATTTGGGTGGTATAATTATAAAACAATATAGGAAACATCAAGTGGCTAGATGATCTCATATTCAAAATTAAGAAGTAGAGGATTTAGGTACCACAATCTACCTCATTGGTGTTCGTTGAATAGACAACACATGGATTTCTTGGACATTTTGGTTTTTCAGACCTATCAGTATTATCATCCTTTGATTTATGACACTAAAAATATAAATTTCCATGTTTTCCACAGTTAAGGTATTGGACTGTTAGTGGTTCATTTGAAAGAAAATATTCTACTCCCATAATTCTAACCTTCCTCTTCATATTTATATGGATGTTCGATTATTGATGACCCCCTCTTATACATGTAACCCATTTTATATTCCACTTGAGGAAAATACCTTTTTTTAATTCCATACATTCTACATAAATGAAATTAAGTCTTCTTTCCTTCATCATATTCTTCATTAGAACTTTTAGGAGAATATATCAATATCTTTTTTGGTGAAATCATAATTTCAACAAAGATACATTGTTAATATTATTTCAAGATTTTTGGTTTTGAATAATATCTAGATTCCTCAGTCTATATCTCATTGTAATGGTTTTATCATTGATGCAATCATTTCATTGCTCTCATGCCCAAGGATCATTTCCTTCTGGTTCCATACTTCACAAAAATCAAAAGGCTTAACATTAGTGATTAAAATCTAACATCATAATAAAATTACAATAATTAATAACAAAAAATTGATTAAAACTCTATATTATTTACCCTTCGATATCATCACACTATCCTATAATTTTTATAGTTCAACCTAAATAAATTTTAGTTTAATCTAGGTAAATTGAAGTTGGGTTAGCTTATACTTCCCTACATTATCCAACAAAGTAGCTATAAAATAAATCCTTCATAGAGGTTCATAGTGAGTATATGTTTAAAAAATCCTTTTACCCCTGGTTTTCTATCAAGGTGTGTAATCTTATCCCCATTTTCCATAAACCAATACATAATTGAGTTAATAACCAAGAAACCCTCTCCAAGGTTATTACTAGTAGGTATAATTTTGAAAATGTCCATTTCCATATTCCAATAACAATAAATGGAAGTAATTGTGATGAAAACCACACAATCTTTACATCACGATAATTGTAGGATCATATCCTATAGTTATGCTCATTTATTAGACTTCACCATAGGGTATTCACTGAGGTTATTTCATCCTAAACTAAAATATAAATATTCCTTCATTTTATTGTAAATTTAGTATCCCAAACATTAAAAACATATAATTTATATTTCATTACATACCTGTCAAAAAAATACAGGTTGAGGATCTAGAGGTATAGTTCCTTTAGATGATTATATCTACAAATACATCTTCTAAAACATAAAACAAAATATTTATTAAAAACACCACATATAGTTCCTATCTAACATGGATCTTTAAAAATATATAAGATATAATGGGTAAAATATGTATATAAAAGGGTGTGCTAGAAATCCAATAAAGGAAATGAACTGGAAAATAAAGAATAACATGAGACTCAAGAGCTATAACATGGTATCATAAATAGGATGATCATAAGAATAGAGACATAGAATATGGAATTGATTTCATAAGATTAGATAAATATCTCAATAATTTAAATCATGATATCTTAATAATAAGTCAAGGGTAACTCTTAAGGACATCATTATAAAGAGGGAAAATTCCCATAGATTATTATGTTCACTACCTAATCCCATACATAACATCTCATAAAGAATAAAGGCTTTACCAATTCATTAAAGCACTAAATAATAATTATTCCAACCATAATAGAAATAAAAAACCATACATATGAGTTCCAGATAATGATAATACACTATACATAAATTACAATAAAGATCAAATCAATGAGAAGGGAGTGAGTTTCATAATTTTAATTGAATGCATAATCGAAGGATAAATCCTAAAAATTACCAATAAAGGAATGAATTAAATAATTTGGATATTAATTTTTGTAATTTAAAAATAGGACTTGATTATTGAGTGCCAAAATAGATATTATAGGTGAATGATATAGGAGAAGGAGTAACAGAATCATACCACATGGGTGAAGCATTATGAAGTTAGAATGGGATATTGTTAAAGAAGGAAATAGCGTATTGTTTTCCCAAAAAAAGAATTGAACCAGGAGAGTTCCTTATAAAACAATTATGGTTTTTAGAATAAATTCATTGTTAAAATACATTTAATGGTTTGAATCTTGGCATGAGCCAAGAAATATATATTTTACCTAAAATAGAGTTTATAAAAAAGAGAAAATTTCTAATTTTATCTTAGAAGTCATTATTATAGTAGACCTCAATGAGAGGGATATGCTTTTTGAAAGAATAATAAAAATCAATGAATCATGCCTGATGAATATTTTCTAGAACCAGTTTTGTCTATTTAGATTTTCAATTTATAAAAGGGTGAAGAGTTTTTCTTATAAGAAACTATGTTCCCATTGCCTTCTATAATCCCTTCATGAACTATGACATGAAATGCATGTACCTCTCAGAAATGATAGTACGAGGGACTTTGTGGAGTTTTATGATCTCCTAGACATAAAATCTTCTCTGATTATCAACTGATAAAGGCTACCAAAAATGAACGAAGTGGTTTGCTTCATCTAGTCTATCAATGAAACCCCATAAAACGTCACTACCTCTAGGAGACCTATGTAAAGCAACAACAAAATCCATAGCAACATCTTCCGATTTCTATTCCGGGACTAGAAGATGATATAAAGGCCTATAGGTCTCTGGTTCTCTATCTCTACTTGTGGATAGGTGGAACACCTAGTGATAAATATTATTTTTTGATATTTCATTCCAGTCCACAAATATTGATGTCACAAATCTCGATACATCTAATAGATTATGGAATGAACTTCCAATTTAGAGGTGTGCGACTCTATCATCAAATATTATCTCATATATGTAGGGACCTAGTCACATCCTTGGATACACTGGATTTGTCTCTATCTATAGAACAAAACATAAGTGGGTTATCTCCTGATATACTCTCAAAAAGTATGAAACCTTCAGGAACTGAAAATTTTCTACTCTTTACGTTCTCAGAAAGATTATAGGTAACTACTAAATATGAGAGATGATACTATTAGTGACCATATTGAAGCTCTAGGCACATCTCATAGAAGAGGGACATTAACTTCAGTTAATAACTGGATTCTCGTACTACTTGGTCTTGTGTTTTCTGACTCAGTTAGTGACCATATTTGGACAATATCCACAATCAGATGTTCTGGTTATGCTAGGTAATGATATATTTTAGGATTTTGTGGTCCATATACACCACAAATAACTAATCAAAAAAATAGTTTATCCATCAACTTAAGTCATGGAAAACTGCTACCATCACAAGGTCATGCGTTTTGTAATTTCTCTCATGAGGTCGCATCAATTTAGATCCATATGCAACAAATATATCTTCCTAAATTAGCAATGCTCCTAGTCCAATTCCTGATGAATCATAATAGATTTTATAACCCACACATGGATCAGGAGGTAATGGAATGGGTATTGATATGAGCCTCTCATTAATCTCCTAAATGGGTTTCTCACATGCTTTTGAACAAAGGAACATCAAAACCCTTTGTAAGGCTTGTAAGATGTGAAGAAAGAAGTGATATGTCTTGTATAAAATGAATGTAATATCCATATAACCACATGAAACATTATATATCAAACACTTTCTCGTGATGCTCTGAGAAAAATACAACACAATACATTTATGGTTTAAGAGATACACCTGATTCAGAGATAATATGACCAATGAAATGAACTATTTTAATCGGGATGTGGAACTTAGAAATCCTAGCGTAAAGATGATTCCCTATTAGTGTACTCCAAACATATCAAGATGATTGAAATGATCACTACGAGTGTGAGAATACACTAAGATGTCTTCCAAAAAGACAAAGAAAAAAATCCAAATGGGGGTGGAACACCCTATTCATCAGATCCATGAAAATGGAAGGAATGTTCATAATACAGAACAACATTACAAGACAATCATACAGACCATACCATTGATAGAAAGTTTCATGAGGTATTTACAATAGCCATAATATCCATTGGTGATATCCTATCATTAGGTTGATCTTAGAGAAGTCCCTATCTCTTTGATGACGGTCAAAGAGATCATCTTTTCAAGGCAGCAGATACCAGTTCTTAACTATGTAACGGTTCACCTTTCAGTAATCCATGCATAGATGTAATGTTAAATATGAATTTTGAAAAACAATACCTGGTAAAACCCAAATAATATGTTCTAGGCTGTATATAATATTTGGACAATATATCCTTTAAATACAACATGAGATCATGAAGCTCTGACGATGCAATCCTTTATGGGGGAATGGACACTAGAGCTGATCCCAAAACAAGATTGATTGTAAACTCTACCTATCTCTAAAGAGTTAATACATAAAAATCATTTGGAAAGATATTTTTGAAATGATACACTAATGATGGGAAATCTGATAACCATAAACCTTGATCCTCTATATGAGATTTGAAATATGGTTGGTCACTCCACTAGCCCATGATTATCTGGTCTAGCTCTACTAGCTCGAACATCCCACCCACCCTTATGTAGACTACTACATCCCTATGGTGATGTAAAAGATACCATGCGATGACAAAAGTATACAAAACCATTATAATTAACTAAAAAATCCATCCTATGAATGACATTGAATCCAATCATCTCAATAATAAATAGGTGCCATAAGATGGGGTAACTGCCTACCTCAAGGGGACAATCCCTACATTGGCACATGCCCACTATTTATACCCCTGATGGTGTATATAGGGTAATTAAACCATAGTAATACTATATCTCCAATCCAAGACTTTACATAATACATAAAAAGATAAAATAATTTAAATAACTTGTATCATATAAAGAAGATACTATGGTAGATGCCCCAAGAATAGTATCCCCTATAGGAGATGGTCTTGCTGCTTGATTCTTGTGTACTGGCTGTAGTGAATGAATCTAACAAAATCCATGGACCTATCCAATATATGTACTTAAAAAATCACAAATACTGTTTTTGTATCTAATGGTGATCATGAGTTTAACTTCCATTACCACAACCTTCTTCTAGTTCAGTCCTGCTGGTGCTATTCCAACTTCCTGCTGGAAATGGTGCAAAAGAACCTACTCCTAATGGTGGAGCTTGCGTGGACCATTTTCTACAAAAAAAAACTAGTGAAATGATCTGGAAGAACCTCTATATATTCCCCATATGTCCTTAGTCCCAAAACTCCATTGTGACTCTATCACATTGAGGATTCAGGTTCCCCCATTGTCCACATGTATGTAACAATTTGGAGCTATCAAAATGGGCACTCTGGTTGGTACTAACCTGATGAAAAACCTCGAGAGATGGTTTTCAACCACCAGATGGACTACTATCCTGAAACAACACTAGTCCTCAGTACCTGGTACTACTATCATCCCTCATGTTACATTTAGTTAAAAGAGCCTGATTGACAATTGTAGAAAGGGGAGGTAGTTGTAGGACAATCACCTACGTACAGATGACATATTGTTGCCCATCCTAAAAACATATGGCACCTGAAAGCACATCACTGAGAAGAGGTGGTGTAAAGGGCCTCAACTCTATAAAATATGGTAAATACTGCATGAAAGACATAGAACCCTACTTGAGATGCATTAACATTCTGAATCCATCAACTCTATGCATGTGAGGAGAGAACTAACCGTAGAATGAAGTTTGAAATCAACCCATAACATGCCCTGTTGATAACCAGCTGGGGTAAACACACCCCACCAGTACTTGACCATATACCAAAGAATGTATGGGTAAATATTGACCCTTTTATTTGGAGGGATCTCTAGATTCTCAATAATTGATAAGGTATCCTCAATCCAAGACACAACAACCTACAGACTGACATCCTTGGAGAATGTAAGAGGATGTTGCTACTGGAACTCATGAGTCAAATCATCCATCACAGGTGCAAGTCATAGAGCACCATGAATGGATTGCATCTGACATGGGAAACTATCATGAACTTGGGAATAAGTTCCTAGTTCATGTACAATAGATGGTTCCTTGAGTGGTGCTCTTAGAGGTATGAGTGGTAGGTCAGGGCCCACCACGTCTGAAGCATGGTCATTACCAGCATTCTAAAATATAATACGAGCATGATGCGGAGGCATTAGTCTACAAATTCCAACCAAATTCTTTAGAAAAAGATTAACCAGAATGATAGACTAACTATCAAAAGTTAAATTTAACAAAACTCACTATCCAAGGAATACTACCACAACTACATGATTAGATGGGAAAGTATATGTAAGTCCTCAAGTAATAGTGTCATTTTGTTATAAATTTAATTTCTATGTTCAGTCCTTTACCATTCCTAAACATGACAAGGAAGGACAAAGACGTGAAACTATTTAATTTTATAATTAATGTTTCACTTTACAATGGACATCCATTCCTAGTGAATATGTGCCCATTTACCATATCACTAGAAATGAAACTCATTTATTTATTCAAAAAATGGATCGTCTCGGTAAATTACTCATCCCAACAAAAGTGGTCCCATAAACCTCATGAATTGAGATATGAATTCACTCAACTGAAACCCAAAATTACACAAGAATAAGCTAACTATCATATCATCAGTCAACAATCACAAGTATATCAAAAAAATTAAATTAGAGAAATGTACCTATATGGAATTGAAATATGTATGACATGGGAATTATATGTCCCTATATAATACATATGGCATCCCACCATTTTATAACATAAACTTTCATTACATTACACAAAACTGAGGATCTTTAAGGTCTAGTGTCTTGGAAACCAGGAACATAATACATGAAAACAACATAAAACATTCTTCTTAAACACTTGAAAGGCGTATCCTTAAGTTCATTCTAGGTTCATTACTGTATCTCATAACCTGGGGACATACATCAAAAGAAAGGGTGAGCAGAAGGCCCAGTAAGGGAAACAAGAGGAACATTTTACATGTGAACTTGAGATACTTCAATAAGGACATGAAAAGAACTTTAAGGCATGAGAAAGAAATCATGAGGCATTTCATAATAAAAATAACATTTTTCATAACTTGAAGATGTGGATACATCATTTAACATAGACAATCATGAACATATCACCAAGGTCCATCCCCAAGGTGTCATTTGAAAATTACCAAGGTTATTCACCAAGGTATCGTGAAAATTGTAATCTCTAGTGGTTACATCAATACCCAATGCATTGGAGCGCTATCAGGGAGCACCCTTAAATTTGCCTTTATTATCATGTGAGCCACATATATCATCATCAAAAATTTCATAAATAACCCACAGCATAAAATAAATGGGTTTAATTTCATAATCATAACGTTTTAAAAACTGCTTTAAAGACATGATCTTTACGTCACTTTAAACCCACGGAAAGGGAAAGCGGGTCTCATGTATGTAAATACCAGAATTTAAAATGGAACATTTTGATATATATTTGAATACCCTTTTATAAATAAGAGCTTTGAGTATTCACTTTATAACATAAAATAATTTTTGAGAAAAGAGAGAGGCATTTTGAGGGGAAAATTCTGCAGCATAACGGCTAAGTTTCGGGGTTTTAGAAAACATTGAAATGAGAGGGGACATGGGTCACCCACTCATAAATGATCCATAAAACAGTAGGGGGACGGAATAAGAAGGATATATTGACATGGTAATGATATTTGGAGGACATACCATTTGAAATGAAAAACATGGAAGGAAGACAAAAAAATTAGATTTCTCTTATGAAAATTCGGCAACCTAACGGCGTCACTTAAACTTCAATAAAAATGAATTGGCAAGATCAAATAGGGTCCCTCATAATATGATAATAAGAGATCAGTATGATAGATATAGAGATCATACCCCAACATAATAAAAAGTAACTTGAAAGACTTGACATCAAAATCGAACATGAAGAATGAGAAGGGTGAAAGGATCCCTTAAAAATTCGGCAGCCTAACGGGGTCACTTAAACTTTCATAAAACGAAATGATGAGAGTAAGAGGGTATATCTCATCATATAAACATGAAAGGGAAGTAAGAGGAATATAAAAGAACATCCTCTCACATAAAAACATGGAGCATAAAAGGAATGACATAAAAGAGATTACTTGAAAAGAAAGAGAGGGGTCGGATCCCTTACCTTAAAACGTGACTCTTGAAACTCAAAGGATTGGACCTTGAGGTCTTGGGGGCACCTTGGGAGGACTCTTTGGAAGGTAAGAAGACCATAACTTCGTTGGGGGAGAGTTGGGAGTGAAAACTAAAGGAGGAAAGGGTGGGTATTTATAGGGAAAGTGAGGGGACAAAGCATTAATGGCCAAGGGACACCTCACATGTGCTTTTCTCAAACCCATGTGCTCTCCCTTGGCATGTATCATGGAGTTAGGCCACATGGGGCCCCCAAAACAATAATTCATCACCCTTGGCCGGACAACCCTCAAAAGATCTCATGACATCATCATGACACCATTATGATGTCATTAAACATACCGAAACCCTAAAACTGTATTTTTACTATTCACTAAAAATTCAACTTTCTCAGAATAACCCCAAAATTTCACCTTAACCAAATATCAATGCTCTTATTTCAAAAATGAAATCCATTTTATAAAAATATTTTTCTAAATATTTTTAATTTAATTTTTAAATAAAAACACTATTCATCGAAAATTAATTTTTTTCAGAAAAATCCCCAAAAATAACCTTAACAAAATATCGATGCTCTGAGTTCAAAAATAATGTCCTTTTTATAAAAATAATTTTCAAATTATTTCTAATTAAATTTTTAATTAAAAAACACTATTCATCCGAAAAAACTAATACTTGACTAATAATTTATGAAACCGTTATTTACCCATTTTATTGAATCACATTACTTAATCTAGGTGTCTAAATTATATTAAAACTTTCTTTGAGTGAAATTACTAATCCATTTGGTCATATTACTAATCCTAAGCATAAAATCACTATTCATAATTTACTATTCATCAAAAATTAAGTTGATCTTATTAGACTCCAAATTCCTTAATGAACACTTTTGTAGAAGACCATTTTTTGAAAATCATTACACATCATTAGTTATTTAGGGTTTACATAAATATTTAAAAATATCCCTTTTTCAAAATTCATCAACAAAATACATTCTAAAATTATCTAGATATTTGAAATTTCACAAACATCACTAAAGGAAGAAATCTCAATTTATTCACCCGAAAGGATTACACAAGGAAACTAGGGTCTCATCACATAGCCCCTTATAACACTGGCATAAGACCTAAGTGTAAGGTGTGTTATGGTGAGAGAATCTGAGGGAGGCTCAGATAACATTGCCCTAGTAGCAATCTCCACTAACTTGAACTTCTCCTTCAAGCTTTTTCGTTCAAGCTTGACACGCTGGAGCTCGGCTTGGGCTTGGTCCAAAGCGAAGCCCACAGATGCTACCTCCTTCCCAAGCTCTGATAAGTGGGCTTCGTAAGGGTTGAGTCTACTGGATGAAGCCATCAACTCCCCTTTCTGCATTAACCATTAACGTCTTATTAAATCATTAAGAGTAAGTTAATATAATACTCAAAAAGATTGGGTCGTTACATTCTTCCCCCCTTAAGAAATTTCGTCCCCGAAATTTATACTTGAGGCCTAGCCGAAAAGGTGAGGGTACTTTTGCTTCATCGTTTCCTCAGGCTCCCAAGTCGCTTCTTCGTACTTATGATTCCTCCACAACACTTTCACAAGGTGGGTAGTCTTGTTTCGTAGAACCTTGTCTCTACGGTCTAAGATCTCCACTGGCTGCTCTTCATAAGAGAGGTCATGTTCAAGTTGTACCACCTCTGGGTTCAGTACGTGCGAAGGGTCGGGTATGTACTTCCTCAAAAGAGATACATGGAAGACATTGTGAACTTGAGCTAGGTTCGGTGGAAGTTCTAGACGATAGGCCACTGCTCCTATGCGATCAAGGATTTCATAGGGGCCAATGTACCTAGGGCTGAGCTTCCCTTTCTTCCCAAACCGCATGACTCTCTTCCATGGAGAGATTCGAAGGAAGACTTTGTCACCAACACCAAACTCCAAGTCTCTTCGTCGATTGTCAGCATAGCTCTTCTGCCGACTCTGAGCAGCTTTTATGTGTTTTTGGATGGCATGAACTTGTTCTGTCATTTCTTGCACAAGATCAGGCCCAAGAAGCTTCCTCTCACCAGTTTCATCCCAACAAGTAGGAGTTCTACACCGCTTTCCATACAGAGCTTCATAGGGTGCCATCTGAATACTCGCATGGAAGCTGTTGTTATAGGAGAACTCCACTAATGGGAGGTGTTGATCCCATCCACCTTTAAATTCCATTGAGCATAATCTCAACATGTCTTTGAGTGTCTGGATAAACCTTTCAGATTGGCCATCAGTTTGAGGATGATAGGCCGTACTAAAATTCAATTCAGTGTTCAGAGCATGCTGAAGACTTCTCCAGAAATTTGATGTGAATCTCAGGTCACGATCAGATACGATGGATAGTGGTACCCCATGCAGCCTTACCACTTCCTTCACGTATATCTTGTCAAGCTGATCCAGAGAGAAATCTTCCCGAATAGAGATAAAATGGGCTGTCTTGGTGAGACGGTCCACAATAACCCATATCGCATTGTTTCCTTTGGATGTTTTTGGGAGACCAGTTACAAAGTCCATGGTGATATTATCCCACTTCCATACTGGTATGGGTAGCGGTTGTAATACCCCCTTAGGAAGTTGTCTTTCTGCCTTTACTTACTGACACACCAGGCACCTTGTAGTGTAATCGGCAATCTCCCTCTTCATGTTATCCCACCAATAATGATCACGAAGGTCTCTATACATCTTAGTGCTTCCCGGATGTATAGAGAAAGTAGAGCTATGAGCTTCGTCCATCAGTTCTTTATTTATCTCCGGAATAGATGGAACACATAGTCTTGTACGAAATTTCAATACACCTTCTTGATCAATATTGAAATCAGGGAACTTCCCATCCTTTACAGCCTCGAACTTCTCCTGCAGCAAAGGATCTTCTTTTTGAGCCTTCTTGATCTTCTCTAGTAATGAAGGTTGAGAAATCATTTGGGATAGGGTTGATGATGTCCCTTTCCTTATAATTCCCATGTCCAGTTTTACTAGATCTTTAATCAAGGGATCTCCCAGGATCCTCATTGTTGCCAGAACAACAGGATCTTTCCTGCTTAACGCATCCGCGACTTTGTTTGCTCTTCCAGGGTGATAATGAATTGAACAATCATAGTCTTTAATAAGCTCCAACCATCTCCTTTATCTCATGTTCAATTCTTTATGAGTGAAAATATACTTTAGACTTTGGTGGTCAGTGTATATATCACATTTCTCCCCATAAAGATAGTGCCTCCATATCTTTAGAGCAAAAACAACTGCCGCCAGCTCTAGATCATGCGTAGGATAATTCTGCTCATGAATCTTCAACTGTTGAGATGCATAAGCAATTACTTTGTCATTTTGCATGAGGACGCACCCAAGCCCTTTCAGAGATGCATCGCTAAAAATAACGAATCCTTCTCCGATAGAGGGTAGTGTTAACATAGGTGCAGTAACCAATCTCTTCTTCAGCTCTGGGAAACTTTCCTCGCATTCCTTTGTCCAGATGAACTTAACCCCTTTTCGAGTCAACTTGGTTAGTGGATTAGAAAGCCGTGAAAAGTTTTTCACAAACCTCCTATAATATCCCGCTAAACCAAGGAAACTACGAATCTCAGTTACTATTGTGGGTTGAGGCCACTCCTCCACAACCATTGTCTTTGCAGGGTCAACCGAGATTCCTTCATTGGTTACGATGTGCCCCAAGAAAGCCACTTGTTGTAACAAAAACTCACACTTGCTGAACTTCCCAAAGATCCTCTCCTTCCGTAGAGTTTTCAAAATAACCCTCAGATGATTTTCATGCTCCTCACGACTTTTTGAATATATCAAAATATCATCAATAAAAACTACCACAAAGTTATCAAGGTAGTCCTTAAAGACTCTATTCATCAAATCCATGAAAATAGCAGGAGCATTAGTCAAGCCGAAGGGCATAACAGTAAACTCATAATGCCCATATCTTGATCGGAAGGCAGTCTTTGGAATATCTTCCTTCTTCACCCTCAATTGATGATAACCAGATCGAAGGTCAATCTTAGAGAAGAATTGAGCCCCACGAAGTTGGTCAAATAAATCATCAATTCTTGGAAGAGGGTATCTGTTCTTCACTGTAATCCCGTTCAGTTCTCTATAATCAATGCATAGCCGCATTGATCCATCCTTCTTCTTCACAAAGAGAACTGGTGCTCCCCAAGGAGACACACTCGGTCGGATAAACCCCTTCTCCAACAAGTCTTGGAGTTGTTTCTTTAACTCTTCTAGCTCCACATTTGCCATTCTATACGGAGTCTTTGATATCGGTTGAGACCCAGGTACGAGTTCAATGGAGAACTCTACCTCTCTTTCTGGGGGAGGTCCAGGTAACTCCTCAGGAAATACATCCATGTATTCCTGAACAACCGGAACATCTTCAATTTGTATGCTCCCTTTCCCTTCTTCATCATCAGCGATTAACTCCATAAAGAAAGCTATGGGAGGTGCTTCTAGATAGGGATTAGTTCGGGATATCTCTCCTTGGAAGATAACTGTAGGTCGTTCATTCAATACTACTGAGATTTACTTACTTCTGCATTTGATCTTAGTGTTATACTTTGAGAGCCAGTCCATCCCTAGTATAATGTCAAATTCCATCATGGGAATGACTACTAGATTTGCGATAAGATTGTGCTCACCAAAGTAAACACTAGAGTCTCTAAACACTGTTGATGCATGGATAATCCCACTTGGAGTCTTGACTGACAACTCTACCTCAAGTAATTCGGGGATTGATTCTATATTCTTTGCAAACTTGGAAGAAATAAAGGAATGCGTAGAACCAGAATCAAATAAAGCACTTGCTAGTTTTGAGAGGACAACAAGAGTACCTACTACCACATCGTTCAGAACTTCAACTTCAGTTGTTGTGATAGCGAAAGCACGACCTTGCTCCCTTGGCCTCTGCTGAGGTTGATGGTGATTCCCCTCCACCGCCCTAAGATTTGGACATTGATTAGCAAAGTGCCCAAGCTGTCCACACTTGAAGCATGTGACTTCGGGTAGGGCCAGAACCATCTTTCCTCTGTCGTTAGTGTTGGGAAGTTGAGGCTTCACATCACCACAACAATTCCGAGAAATATGGCCTTCTTTTCCACACCTATAGAACTTGCCACTTCCGATCAAGCAGTTCCCCGGATGCTTCTTCCCACATTTATTGCATGTGGCATGTTGCATATGCTTTCCACCTCTTTCCTGATCAAAACTTCTTCCCAGGCTCGGTTCTAGAGTTCTCTTCTTCTCATTAGATTTGTGAGACCACTGTGTCTCCCCAAACTCTAGTTCAACTTTCATAGCACTTCGAACTATTTCTTCATAGCTATCGTAGTGCCTGTTGGCTAGATTCTTCCGCAGATGTGGTCATAGTCCGCCAAAGAATCTATCAACCTTCCCATTAGGGTCCATGACAAAGCTTGAGGTATAACGGGAAAGCCTTGTGAAGTTCATCTCATAGCTTCCAACAGATTCGTTCTCCTTCTGCTTCAGCTCGAGAAACTCTTTCTCCATTTTCATTCTCATTGAACGAGGGAAATACTTGTTAAAGAAAATCCCCCAAAATTCTTCCCACTCCATAGCGTCCATATCTCCTCGTGGCTTCGTGTTTTTGATCAGTGACCACCACTGATCAGCTTCTCCCTCTAGGCGGTAAACAGCAAGGGTGACTTTTTCTTGTTTCGAACAATGAAGTACAGAAAAGATCTTTTCAATGGAGCTTATCCATTGTTCCGCAACCAATGGGTCAGTAGATCCACTGAATGTTGGCGGTCGTTGACGCATGAAGGACTCAACAGAAAGTTGTTCCCTTCATGGTGAGGTCGGCCTCTCAGCTTGATTCAAGTTATTACTCATAACTTGAGTCAGTTGGTTCATCATTCGCATGAATGTTTCCATTCCGGCTTCCATCGGAGGTCCGTCATCACATGGTGCATTGCGGTCACCATCGGCACGGTTTCTCCTATTGCCCACCATTTTCTAAAAGAATAAAACTTTTGTGAGAAACTTATTTCATTTATGAATCTTTTAACTAAAAATTCGTGCTTGGACAATTATAGTTCTCTATAATTCCTTGAAAATGATTCATAAAAAGCATGTGATTAACCAAACATATCCCCCGGGTGTGTCGTAACCAAGAGTGCAGCAAGGCCCGTTATCGTGCACCAGTTCCCGTTCGAGTCTAGCTCAAAGCGGTGTTTTCGGGTTTTACCCCTATCTACATCTGTGCCAGAGCCGCCTCTACCTGCTCGTATCCAGACAGGGATGTATTTGTTTGATAGACCACTTACTCAATACTTACCAAAATACCAGGAAGTTTTCCTATATTTAAACTTTTCTATAGGGTTCTTCCTAAAGTTTTTATATCCTAATTTCCACAAATAACTAAACCATCCTTTGATACCAACTATGGCATCCTGCCATTTTATAACATAAACTTTCATTACATTACACAAAACTGAGGATCTTTAAGGTCTAGTGTCTTGGAAACCAGGAACATAATACATGAAAACAACATAAAACATTCTTCTTAAACACTTGAAAGGCGTCTCCTTAAGTTCATTCTAGGTTCATTACTGCATCTCATAACCTGGGGACATACATCAAAAGAAAGGGTGAGCAGAAGGCCCAGTAAGGGAAACAAGAGGAACATTTTACATGTGAACTTGAGATACTTCAATAAGGACATGAAAAGAACTTTAAGGCATGAGAAAGAAATCATGAGGCATTTCATAATAAAAATAACATTTTTCATAACTTGAAGATGTGGCTACATCATTTAACATAGAAAATCATGAACATATCACCAAGGTCCATCCCCAAGGTGTCATTTGAAAATTACCAAGGTTATTCACCAAGGTATCGTGAAAATTGTAATCTCTAGTGGTTACATCATTACCCAATGCATTGGAGAGCTATCAGGGCGCACCCTTAAATTTGCCTTTATTATCATGTGAGCCACATATATCATCATCAAACATTTCATAAATAACCCACATAGCATAAAATAAATGGGTTTCATTTCATAATCATAATGTTTTAAAAACTGCTTTAAAGACAAGATCCTTACGTCACTTTAAACCCACGGAAAGGGAAAGCGGGTCTCATGTATGTAAATCCCAGAATTTAAAATGGAACATTTTGATATATATGTGAATACACTTGTATAAATAAGGGCTTTTAGTATTCACTTTATAACATAAAATAATTTTTGAGAAAAGAGAGAGGCATTTTGAGGGGAAAATTCTTCAGCATAACGGCTAAGTTTCGGAGTTTTAAAAAACATTGAAATGAGAGGGGACATAGGTCACCCACTCATAAATGATCCATAAAACAGTAGGGGGACGGAATAAGAAGGATATATTGACATGGTAATGATATTTGGAGGACATACCATTTGAAATGAAAAACATGGAAGGAAGACAAAAAAATTAGATTTCTCTTATGAAAATTCGGCAGCCTAACGGCGTCACTTAAACTTCAATAAAAATGAATTGGCAAGATCAAATAGGGTACCTTATCATATGATAATAAGAGATCAGTATGATATATATATAGATCATACCCCAACATAATAAAAAGGAACTTGAAAGACTTGACATGAAAATCGAACTTGAAGAATGAGAAGGGTGAAAGAATCCCTTAAAAATTCGGCAGCCTAACGACGTCACTTAAACTTTCATAAAACGAAATGATGAGAGTAAGAGGTGATATCTCATCATATAAACATGAAAGGGCAGTAAGAGGAATATAAAAGAACATCCTCTCAAATAAAAACATGGAGCATTAAAGGAATGACATAAAAGAGATTACATGAAAAGAAAGAGAGGGGTCGGATCCCTTACCTTAAAACGTGACTCTTGAAACTCAAAGGATTGGACCTTGAGGGCTTGGGGGCACCTTGGGAGGACTCTTTGGAAGGTAATAAGACCATAACTTCGTTGGGGGAGAGTTGGGAGTGAAAACTAAAGGAGGAAAGGGTGGTTATTTATAGGGAAAGTGAGGGGACAAAGCATTAATGGCCAAGGGACACCTCACGTGTGCTTTTCTCAAACCCATGTGCTCTCCCTTGGCATTTATCATGGAGTTAGGCCACATGGGCCCCCAAAACAATAATTCATCACCCTTGGCCGGCCAACCCTCAAAAGATCTCATGACATCATCATGACACCATTATGATGTCATTAAACATACCGAAACCCTAAAACTGTATTTTTACTATTCACTGAAAATTCATCTTTCTCAGAATAACCCCAAAATTTCACCTTAACCAAATATCAATGCTCTTATTTCAAAAATGAAATCCATTTTATAAAAATAATTTTCTAAATATTTTTAATTTAATTTTTAAATAAAAACACTATTCATCGAAAATTCATTTTTTTCAGAAAAATCCCCAAAAATTACCTTAACATAATATCGATGCTCTGAGTTCAAAAATAAAGTCCTTTTTATAAAAATAATTTTATAATTATTTTTAATTAAATTTTTAATTAAAAAACACTATTCATCCGAAAAAACTAATACTTGACTAATAATTTATGAAACCGTTATTTACCCATTTTATTGAATCACATTACTTAATCTAGGTGTCTAAATTATATTAAAACTTTCTTTGAGTGAAATTACTAATCCATTTGGTCATATTACTAATCCTAAGCGTAAAATCACTATTCATAATTTACTATTCATCAAAAATTAAGTTGATCTTATTAGACTCCAAATTCCTTAAGGAACACTTTTGTAGATGACCATTTTTTGAAAATCATTACACATCATTAGTTATTTAGGGTTTACATAAATATTTCAAAATATCCCTTTTTCAAAATTCATCAACAAAATACATTCTAAAATTATCTAGACATTTGAAATTTCACAAACATCACTAAAGGAAGAAATCTCAATTTATTCACCCGAAAGGATTACACAACGAAACTAGGGTCTCATCGCATAGCCCCTTATAACACTGGCATAAGAACTAAGTTTAAGGTGTGCTATGGTGACAGAATCTGAGGGAGGCTCAGATAACATTGCCCTGGTAGCAATCTCCACTAACTTGAACTTCTCCTGCAAGCGTTTTCATTCAAGCTTGACACGCTGGAGCTCAGCTTGGGCTTGGTCCAAAGCGAAGCCCACAGATGCTACCTCCTTCCCAAGCTCTGATAAGTGGGCTTCATAAGGGTTGAGTCTACTGGATGAAGTCATCAACTCCCCTTTCTGCATTAACCATTAACGTCTTATTAAATCATTAAGAGTAAGTTAATATAATACTCAAAAAGATTGGGTCGTTACAATACATGTAACAATGATATTATTCCTTATCTCATCAATCCATGAATGATAAAAATTCTCAATCAGAATAATAATCAATAACACCACACAACATTTTCATCAAACAACGGTGAAATAATATCAATTGTAATAACAAAACAACAATTATAATTTATAAAATACAGCTTTTACCCCGAACATGGGTTCTCTACACCAAATAACAACATATGAACAATTACCAAGCATTCCTAATCTAAAATATATTTTCTACAAATATTAAATAAATAAAATAACCTCATTTGATACCGCTTTGTGACATCCCAGACCCAGATGCCACATAATATGTGCACCGAGCCTGATGGGCCACTTGGCCTCAAGCTAATACCCCCAAACGCCATATGTAAGAACCCAGACCTTCTTTTCAGGTATGTTTTCCTTTTCTGGTAGTTTTTGGGAAAAAGAGAAGAATATGGAATTTTTTTAATTACATGCCATGTACTTTTGAAGTACACACCCTGTACTTTATTTTCGTGCAAGGTCGTGTGCTGGTCGTGTTTGGGCCACACACACGGTGTGTAGGGGTGATGCGGAGGCCACTTAATGAGGTGTATAGAAAAGCCTATTACACATTGTGTACTCTAAAAGTACATGTCGTGGACTTTATTTTTATCATTAAACGGACTGAGGTCGCGACTTAACCCTGAATACGTCTTCTTCTCCAGATTCTTTGACTGAGAGAAAGGGTATGGCCGTAGGCCTTCTCCAGGACACTGATCTATAACCTGTGGTCCGAATCGAACACCTTCAGTTGCAATATAATCAAATAGGTGAGTTCATGTTTTCTATTTGGCCATGTTTCTTGATTATTTCTCTTATAAGAATTATCTGAGGTTAAAAATTTTATACGTTTTTTCAAATCTTCTCTATTCTAGGCCAATTCACAGGCCGATGTTCATGTATATAGATCTTCTAGGATTGAGGTAGGTGGTTTTTTACCCTACATTGTATGTCTTTGAGTTTTTGTGAAAAAAGTGACAGATTCCAATGTATCAAGTATCTCGGGTTGTGGTTTTGAACCTGTATTATTATCTGCCTTAGATTGCTTGTATGATTATGGTTATTATATGATTAATGATTTCTTGTTAGCAAGTCGAGGATCACCCCATGGGTGTTTTCACTTGTTTTGGATATTTACCACCGTTTGTCTTACGTTGCCTGTTAGGAATACCTTATTGCTTTGATTTCCTGCCTTGAGATATTTGATTGCATGTATTTCCTACTGTTTATATTCTTTTGATGAATTGTAGTTATTATCCAATTAGTTTGTTGAGCTTCGTTTGGGCTGCTAAATGTCGATTATGCACGACTATGCTACTCAGGGCAGTGGAAACCTGGTGTGGTAGACTAAAGAGGGAATTGATGACTAAGGGCCTCCCTAGAGAGTCTGTTATAAATTAGTATCATTCACAAGACCTACGTGAATGGGACTTTGAGCTTCCTTAGAGTGTCCTTAGTTATGTATTGAGACTATATGGGGAATTAGACGTAATTTCTTCCTGAGAGAGTCTATAGTTATCATTGCAAGACCGTAGTGGAATTGATAGTGAGAGCTTCCTAGAGTATATGTGCCTTTGTATGTTTACTTTACTAGAGGGGTCTACCAGTGTTAGCCACCCAGAGATTCACCATGATTATTGTTTTTTCGGTTGTGACGAGTCCTCCAAGCCAAATAACAAGATTGTGTTTTGTACTGCTTGTAGTTTAGGTGGTCTGCTGAGATACCTATTGTGTTACTTGTTATGCTTTGAGAATATAGAGCTATTTCATAGATTACTAGGTTGATAATTTAATGGGTGAATTAAATTATTTAATAAATTTGAATAGATATTGGTTGGATTGTTTACCATAGAGTACTCATATTTCTCTGCTGCATTTATTTCCTTTAATTTTTCTATATTTCTCACTGATAGTAGGGAACCGGTCTTGTGGTGATTGCCTACTGGGATTAGTCTCACACCCTGTTTGGGTCCTTCTTTTTGGCCCAAACAGGTTATATGGTTGCAGGTGTGGATAGGGATTATGGCCCTTCTACATCAGGTACATGATTGCAGGTTGGAGCTGGAGAGCATAGGACCGAGCATAGGATTGCGATGCTGCTGGAGTTGTTGTTTACATTTAGTGCCTTGTTCTTAGTTGTATTTCATCACGTTGTTGTGTTTGCTGCTTTCCTTAGATAATTGTACCTGCTGCACCATTTTCATCATTATTATATTATACATTGCTTCTACTATTTAGTTTCTGTTATTGTATGTTGTTTATTGCTTCTGCTATTTTTGTTGCTTATTTTTCTTTGTATACCTTACTAAATGAGGGCATAGTTTCCCCGATGACTCACCAAGGCCCTCGCTGCTAGTCGGAAGACTCTGTAATTTGGGGAAATGCGCTTGAGGTCATGTGGAAAACTGGGTATGGGGAACCAGTTGAGTGGCTCCAGATTCGGGTCATTACAAAGTGGTATTAGAGAAGTTTTTTCCTTTTCTATCGACTTACTGTTTAGCAACATTAGACAGGGATAGGATGAAATAGGTAAATGGTAAATAGCTGTACTCAGGAGATCTAGAACTCGTTTACAGGGAAAAATCTAGATTACCTCAAATGTTGCAATTTTAGAGTTTTTGAAAATGTTATAGTTTAATTGATTTTACCATTGGGTGGTGAACTTGTTTTGTGTTGTTACTATTTATATGATTGTGGTTCTATTTTGTTGTAACTCTATGGGATGAGGGTATGCCATCTCATTCATCATATAGGCACTTGTTATAAAATCACATGTCATGCATTTTGCAATGCCATCTAGGTTGCATTAGAATTTCATGTTGTTGTGATAGAATTTGTGATAGATCATTCATACTGTTGTGATAGCTGTTGTGATAGAATACCTGCTATGTTGATAGGGTATCATTTGTTTAGAGATTCTTTATCATGGATGCCAAACATTAGTCTTAGAGGTGTTATGGGACCTCGAGGATTGGAATTTGGTGGTTTGTGAGTTGTTATACTGTTTACTTGTTATATACATGGTTATGATGCCATGTTTTGATTTGATGGGAGTATGCCCCCCCCCCACAGCTCATAATTTGGCACCTTAACACTTGTTTTCTGTGTTTTCTGGGCTCTGGTGTAGTTCTAAGGCTATTGTTTATAAAAAACCAGAATACACGGCATGTACTTTATGCATAAACGCCGTGTAGTTTTTAGCCGTGTCCCTGACTATGTTGGGTAGAGACACGGGGTTGTAAATTTTTTTATAGGAACACTCTGTGTACTAGCTTAGCACGCTGTGTAGTCTGGAATAGGTATCCAGTTCTGTCATGAACAACACGGACCAGGGTTCTGCTTAAAGTGCACGCCGAGTCCCTTGGGAACATGTCGTGTATAGTTGACCATGTAGCCGGCCGTGTAGCCAACAACACGGGTTGGTGTTATCCTTCCTCTTACACGCCGTATGTACATGGATCACGTCGTGTAGTGTCGACCGTGTGTTAGGTCATGTCACTAACAAAACGGGTCAGGTAAGTCATTTCAAGTACTCGCCGTGTAGTACTGGTCCATGTACCTGTCCGCGTGACTAACGACACGGACAGGGGAGAGATCTTAAGGACACATCGTGTAGCGGACAAGCACGCCATGTAGTTTCCTGCTGGGACAGTCCGTGTTCCCAGCCATGTAGGAGAGAATGGGTAGGGAGGAAAATGGTTAGTACATGTTTTGTAGTTTAAGAACACTCCAGGTAGTCGGGTATCTTAAACAACCATGTATGGCCATGGTACACGCCTAGGGTAACCTTTTGAGAAACATACTGTGTAGTCATGTTTTCCAAAATTTTAATGTTTTTTCTCCTATTCCATTTTGATCTCTTATGTTTCATATGTGTTCATCATTATTGAAAGTGTGTTTTTGACCTTTCATATCTATGTCATGAACACATCCTCCCATTGCACGTCAGGAACTAGTCAGTGACCGTACGCCTGATACGGTAGTTCCGCCTATCGTTCCGGACACGACACCAACAGTGATTCTAGACACTAGTGTCGATGCTCAGTTTTTATAGGGTTTCATGAGATTCATGGAGACCTACCAGGGAGCTCAGTATCCTGCCCTGCCTATGGATGAGCTGACACAGGTTGTTCAGCAGTAGCACCCTCCCACGTTCACAGGGGAGGGAGTACCATAGGCTGTGAAGTCATGGCTAGAAGCCATGTTGTCCATCTTCGAGCATCTAGAGTCACCAGTAGAGAGGATAGTGAATCTTGAGACTTATATACTGTGAGATTCCTCCATGATATGGTGGGATGTGGTTTCGTAGATAGGGCGCCAACTAGCTATGGCTTGGGATGAGTTTTAGTATTTGTTCTATGACTACTTCTACCAGGAGACACTGAGGGATGACCGGGCCAGAGAGTTCATAAACCTGCAACAGGGTACTCTCTCAGTTATGGAGTATTCCTCTCGCTTCACAGAGTTATGGAATTTCACTCCCGTTCTGGGGAATGATGAGCTATTTTAAGCGAGGAAGTTTGAGGAAGGCCTTAGGTCAAACATCAGGTCGTAGGTGAACCACTTTCAGTTGACTTCTATTAATCTGATAGTCAACCAGGTGCTTATCACGGAGAGAAATTTGAGTGAGAATGGAGCTGTGGACAAGGGTGGTTCATCTTCCAGGACAAATTCTTTTCTGGTAGACAGTATGAAGCGCCACCAAGATTCTACATGAGGTGGCTCGAGAAAGTGAGGTATTCCTTCTAGTAGACGAGATCTTACTTCTGGCAACAAGGTGGTGTGCTATCAGTGTTGGAAAACGGGCATAAGAAGCCTCAGTTCCCGAGAGACCCAATGGAGTGCCAATCATGCGGCAAGATGGGACATCTGCAGCGTTTCTGCATGGTTCTTCTTCTAGCTGTTAGCGAAGGAGGATCTATTCCGACTCCATGCTCAGAAGCAGGACTACCAGTTCCGCAGCAGATTGGGGGATGGAGTTCTTCACGTCATTTAGGCCAGTATAGAGGACGTGGATGCAGTGGTCAGGATCACGGAGGGTCAGTGTAGGGATCTCAGGCTGCTACACAGGGTCGCGATACCGACCAGACTTTTGCGGTAGAGAAGATTCATCAGGTGCAAGATCCTGGACCATCTACAGTTCGAGGTACGATTTTAGTAGCCATAGTTTTATCCTTGGTACTTTTTGATACAGGAGTTCTCATAGCTTTAATTTTGTGCACACTATGGAAATCCTTAGACTTAATATTTATGTTTCTGAGGAAGTGAGGACGCTAGACACTTCTTTGGGAATTAGAACTCTTGGCATACGTCAGTGCTTAGACTTCCCCCTTAGGGTTGGTGGGTGTCATTTTTCGTGGAGCCTCTATGTTTTGGAAATGGAAGGTTATGATTTCATTCTTGAGATGGACTGGTTAGTTCCCATCCAGGCCTTTGTCATTTTCTATTGCCGTAGGATGACTTTTACATTTCTAGAGGGCAGATATTTTCTTCACAAGGGTGAATGGTATGTCCAGGCGAGCAAAGTAGGACCAGAGCATCATGGGTTGGGTGGTGTTACCGCCCAGATTGCTAGCTTATATTTGGATGACCATGGGACTTCTCAGATAGATTTTCCTCCGGTGCTTAATCACTTTCTAGATGTCTTTCAAGAATACTTTTCAGGTTTTTCTCTAGAGTGAGAGGTAGACTTCTCTATTGATCATGTTCCAGGAACGGCACCGGTGTCCATTCCTCCTTATAGGATGGCTACACCTGAGTTGAAGGAGCATACGATGAAGTTGAAGGTGTTGCCAGAAAAGGGTTTCATTCAACCCAGTAATTCCCCTTGGGGTTTGCCTATCCTATTTGCGAAGAAGGCAGACAACACCCTTAGGATTTTTGTGGATTATCGGAAGTTGAACCAGTTGATGGTCATGAACCGATATCCATTACTACGTACAGAATATCTCTTTGATCAGATTCAATGTTCCAAAGTGTTCTCAAAGATTGACTTGAAATCTGGAAACCACTAGTTGTGTGTCAGACCATCTAATATACCTATTACAGCCTTCTGATGCAGATATGGTCTATATGAGTATTTAGTTATGTCGTTCGGTCTCAGGAACACACCAGCAGTTTTCGTGGTGTTGATGAAAAGAATTTTCCATCCTTACGTGGATTCTTTCGTGGTGGTTTTTATGGATGACATATTGGTGTACTCTCACACTCGACACGACCATGCTACCCATCTTGAGATCATTCTGTGTACACTGAGATAGTATAAGTTATATGCTAAGTTCTCGAAGTGGAACTTTTAGATGGATGAGATTCACTTCCTCTGTCATTTCATCTCAAAGACAGAAGTATCAGTAGACCCAGAGAAGGTGAGAGAAGTAGTTACCTGGGAGAAACCGAAGAATGTATTCTAAGTATGATGTTTATTAGGGCTGGCTAGTTACTATAGGTGGTTTATATAGGATTTATCATGCTTATCAGGGCCGTTGATGGGCTTGAATAAGAAGGGGTGAAGTATGTTTGGTCAAAAGCCTGCAATTCATCCTTTCAGGAGGTGAAGGGGAGATTGACTTCAGCACTGATCCTAGTTTTTCCGGAGTAGGGAAGGAGTTATACAGTTTTCAGTGATGCATCTAGAATCAGGCTTGGAGTAGTTCTTATGTAGGAGGATCGTGTTGTTGTGTACAGATCTCGGATGTTGCGGCCACATGAGAGGAACTATCCTACGCACGACCTGGATTTGGCTGCAGTTGTTCAAGATTTGCATTGTTGGAGATATTATCTTCTGATAGAGAATTTTGTGGTACATAATAACCAAAATAGACTCAAATATATATTCACGCAGCATTACATGAATCTGAGATATCGGAGGTGGGTTGAGTACCTAGAGTCTTTCAATTTTGAACATTCTGTTACGCCTTGAAAAGGCAATGCAGTGGCTGATGCACTGAGCATGAGTACTCAGATACAAGCAGTTTAAGAGGCCAGCAGTGAGTGGCAGCGTATGGCTCTGTTTTCTGAAATGCATTTGGAGGTGCACGATAGATAGGGTTAGACTTTTCTTTCATCTATAGCTATTACCTCTACCCTTCTTGACTGAGTTCAAATGAGGCAGCTATCAGATTCTGAAGGCGTAGTCCTATCGGAAAGCGTGTCAGGAGAGGACCCTCTTCCCGGATGGTTGTGGGCGAGGATGAGATCTTTCGTTTACAAGGACACATATGGCTGCCAGCAGATGTATGCGAGGAGCTGATGTGAGACTTTCATTCCTCTGTTTGGGAAGATCATCCTAGTATCAACATGATGTATCGTGATCTACACCGCCAGTATTGGTGGCCAGGTATTAAGAGAGATGTTACTGGTTTTTTCATAAAATGTTCCACCTGTTAGCAGGTGAAGCCAGAGCACTAGCGACCAGTAGGGATTTTAGAGAAGCTACCCATTTCTAAGTGGATGTGGAATGATGTTGTGATGGACTTCGTGACAGGGTTATTGAGATCGCCTCGAGGGAATGACGCGGTATGGGTTGTCATTGATAGGCTCATGAATGTTGCTCACTTCTTACTGAATAAGGAGACCGTTGGTGTAGATGAGCTTGGATTGTTGTACATCCATGAGATTGTACACTTGCATTGGGTTCCAAGTACTATAATTTCAGATAGGGACGCCCACTTTACGTCGCATTTATGGAAAGGGATACAGAAGGATTTGGGTAAATAGGTACTTTTGAGTACATCTTACCATCCCCTGACAGATGGCTAGTCAGAGCATACGATTCATGTACTAGAGGACATGCTAGGAGCCTACATCCTTGATTTTGGGGGATCTTGGGAGAGACATATACATCTAGTGGAGTTTCCCTACAATCATAGTTTTCAAGAATCTATTCAGATGGAACATTACAAGGCCTTGTACGGTAGATTGTGCCGATCAACCTTGTGTTGGATAAAGGTAGGAGAGGCAGCTATGTCGGGACCCTGTCTTGTTCAGGAGGCCACCGAACAGGTGGAGTTTATTTGGAAGAGGATGGCTACTTCAGAGTATCGGTAGAAATATTATGCTGATCATTCGAGATGACCTTTGGAGTTCATGGTCGGAGATCAGGTTTTCCTACGTGTTACCCTGAGGTTGGGACACAAGAGGATCAGGAGACAGGGTAAGCATTAACCAAGATACGTCGGGCCATTTGAGGTCCTGGAGAGAGTCGGGGTGGTTGCATATAGGTCGCAGTTAACTCAGTGTTACCAGGCTATGCACGACGTCTTCCATGTTTCTCATCTTCGATGCTATTTCTCAGACCCGTCTCATGTTTTTCAACACGAGGAGGATGAGCTAGATCGGGATGCATCATTTGAGGAGCATCCTATCAAGATTTTTGATCGTAGTGAAAAGGTACTCTGTGGCCATTCAGTTCCTTTGGTACTGCTGCTATGACAGCATGGCCATGTACCAGATGAGACTTGGTAGAGGGGGGATGATATGCGATCACAGTGGCCAGATCTGTTCAAGGTCCCTTCATCATAACACTGTTAGGGAAATTCAGGGATTAATTTCTTTCAGGGGGGAAGTTTTTATGAACCTGGACCTTTTTTCAGGTATGTTTCCCTTTTCTAGTCATTTTTTGGAAAAAGAGGAGAATCTAGAAATTTTCCACGTACACATCATGTACTTTCTAAGTACACGCCTTGTACATTGTTGTCGCGCAAGGCCGTGTGTTTTCTGTGTCCGAGCCACACACACTGTGTGTAGGGGTGATGTGGAGGCCACTTAATGTGGTGTACGAAAAATCCTAGTACATGCCAGGTACTCTAAAAGTGAACTTTGTGTACTTTTTTTCATTAAACTAATTGGGGATGAGACTTAACCCCTGATTACGTCTTCTTCTCCAGCTTCTTCAACTGAGAGTGAGACTACGACCGCAGGTCTTCTATGAGCCACCAATCCATCACCTTCTGCCTGAATCGAACACCGTCAGTTGTAATAGAATCACAGCGGGGAGTTCTTGGTTCCTCTTTGGCCACGTTTCTTGACTCTTTCTCTTATGAGAATTATCTAAGGTTAATATTTTTAGATGTTTTTGCAGATCTGATCCATTCTAGGCCAATTCACAGGCCAAGGTTCTAGTATATCAGACTTCTAGGATCGAGGTAGGTGTTTGTTTCCCTGCACTGAATGTCTTTGAATTTTTCTGCAAAAAGTGCCGAATTCCCATGTATTGGATATATCTGGTTAGGGTTTTGAACCTGTATTATTATCTGCCTTAGATTGCTTGTATTCTTGAGGTTATTATATGATTAATGATTGCTTGTTAGAATTTTAAGGATCACCCCTGTGGTGTTTTACCTTGTTTTGGTTGTTTACCATTGTTTGTCTTAGGTTGCCTATGAGGCATACCTTGTTGCATTGATTGCCTACCTTGAGATATTTATTGAAAGTATTTCCTGATGTTTATATGCTTTTGATGCATTTTAGATATTAGCCAAGTTGTTTTTTGAGCTTACTTTGGGCTGCTAAAAGTCTATTACGCACGACTACGCAACTCAGGGCTGTGGGAACCTGGTGTGGTAAACTAAAGAGGGAATTAACAATTAATGGAATCCCTATAGAGTCTGTTATGAATAAGTATCATTCGTAGGACCTACTGTAATGGGACATTGTGCTTCCATAGAGTGTACTTAGTTACATATCATGACTATAGGGGAAATTAGATGTAAGTTCTTCCTCATAGAGTCTATAGTTATCAATGTAAGACCGCAGGGTAATTGACGATGAGAGCCTCCAAGAGTGTCTATGCCTTTATATGTTTACTTGACTAGAGGGGTCTGATAGTGTGAGCCACCCAAAGAGTCACCATGATTATTTTTTGGTTGGTTGTGATGAGTCCACCAAGCCAAAGAACAAGCTCATGTTTTGTAGTGCTTGTAGTTTTGGTAGTCTGCTGAGATACCTGTTGTGTTACTTGTTATGCTTTGAGAATATAGAGCTATTTTCTAGATTCCTTGGTTGATAATTTGATGAGTGAATTAAATTAATAAATAAATGTGAATGGAGATTGGTAGGATTGTTTACCTTAGAGTACTCTTGTTTCTCTGGTGCATTTATATCCTTTACTTTTTCAATATTGCTCACTGATAGTAGAGCACAGATCTTGTAGTGATTGCCTACTAGGATTAGTCTCACACCCTATTCGGGTCCTGCTTTTCGGCCCAAACAGGTTATATGGTTGTAGTTGTGGATAGGGATTGTGGCCCTTTTACATCAGGTACATGATTTCTGGTTGGAGTTGGGGAGCATATGACCGATCTTAGGCTTGCAATGCTGCTGGAGTTGTTGTTTACTTTTAGTTCCTTGTTCTCAGTTGTATTTCAGCATGTTGTTGTGTTTTCTACATTCTTTAGATACTTGTACCTGATGCATCATTTTCATCATTATTATATTATAGATTTCTTACACTGTTTAGTTTCAGTTATTGTATGTTGTTTACTGCTTCCACTATTGTTGTTGCTTCCTTTTCTTTGTATACCTTGCCAAATGAGGGCACAGTTTCTCCAATGAATCACCAAGGTCCTCGCTGCTAGTCGAAAGCCTCTGGAATTTGGGGAAACTTGCTTGAGGTCATGTGGCGAACCGGGTATGTGGAACCAGTTGAGTGGCTCCGAATTCGGGTCGTTACACCATATGATTATGAATAGTAAAGAGGGAATATTGTGTGTAAATGTAGAGACTATTCCCTAATTAACAATGTGTAATTGAAATAAAAATAATTTCC
The DNA here is from genome assembly GCA_963277665.1 of Viscum album. Taxonomy (NCBI): domain Eukaryota; kingdom Viridiplantae; phylum Streptophyta; class Magnoliopsida; order Santalales; family Viscaceae; genus Viscum; species Viscum album. Next base: position 1,784,323,440 of record OY728131.1, on the reverse strand, counting down.
CAAGAATTCCGAGATCTGGCTCAGTCATTTGATATCGAGCTCCATCTTAAACAGCATGCAATCAAATGTACAAAGTTGTATGCTTCCCTTTATCAACAACTAAATATATGTAATTTACTCCAGGTACCAAATGATTCCCATAGAGGGTTTAATAAAAATACCAATTGGCCACCACCAAATATGTCTATATTATTCGATAAGTGTAAATGGATGTGTAATAGTGTGCAGCAATTCATATATAATGTAAATAAGTGCAATGTAATTAAATACCAAGGTACCTGATTTATCCCTCAGCTAGAGTTTGAACGTAACCAGACCACTAATTGATTATTACTAGTTTATAAATAATTCAAATATTATTAATAGTGATGGTCCCATTTTAGGACAATACAACCTTCAATGAAAATTAATAATTAATTTCCAAGGTAATAACCAAGGAAACATAGACCTTAAGTGTTTCCAACACAGTCATAACTTTATCCTGGCTAAGGGTAAGAGTGCACTCTATGGAGAATATTTTATGGAATTCCACAATAATATTCCTATCTAATCCAAGGTAATATTCCATGGAAAAATAGGGTAATGTAGTGATTGGGACTTTTGGGATTTAACCATGGCACCTACCAATCTGTTCTAGATCCATGGAGTAAATATAATTAATACTTTAATAATATGTGAAGGATCATATGAGGTCATAACAAGAATCTAAGAATAGATATGTATCGGGATATAGGTTTCCTCAACCTATGAAATTTGTATCCCTAAATCAACATTGGGTTCCCGAGTGCCCAAGGATTTCCCCAATAATAATCCAAGGTGATCTTGAGTTAGGTCACTATTATTTAATTATGAATTCATTTAATATTTTACTTTTTTCAAGAATTTATTTTCATTAGTGTGATAAGGTCATATAGTATGAAAATTTTTAGTCAAGTCATAATTAATCAATAATCCTATTTTATGAATACTTAATAATTAATGTTCATTCAACTACCTTCCATTAATTTTTTAAGGGGTTCTACGGGTATGACAGAAATTAGTTATTCACATTTAATCTGGTCAAGTAATATTCTTGGTATATATTCCAATTTCCCTTTCTTATTTAATTTCCATTTGGAAGAACACACCTTATGCAGGTCAACTCTAAAATACATGGTACTTTTCATTCACCATTACATGATATAATAATATTTTATGATAAGGATTCTTACCATTAGTGTGGTCAATCTCGATCACATCTGAACAATAGGTCAAAATGTCAAAACACTAAAAACACAATTATGGAATATCATCCTACATTCTATGTATTGAGTTATGGCAGTAACCACCAAAATCAAATTACATTTATAGAAACAAAATAATTATATGGTTATAATTATTATAATCATGACATATAAATTCAAAAACCTAAACCTATTGAAATATGAGGCCCCCAAACGACAATTCAAAAATCAATAAACATGAGGGATGAGTTATAGACCACCCACCACAGGGTTGTACGATCCCTATCCACTTATATATGTCTCCATCTCCACTTATAATAGAGAATATCTGAGAAAATAGGTGAAATCGCCCACACCTCGATAACTATGTTGAGATAAAGAGAAGAGAATAATGGATAAAACAGAATCATGTACTTACCTTTGCACATCCAATGTGACGAATAGATGCTCAATCGGATCCTTGATGAATAACATCTTTCAATCCCTACCTTATTCCTTGAAATATCTCCAAAAGGGATGAAAAATAGGTCAATCCAACATAAACCTGGATAATGAGTAACGAGGAGGCTTAATTAGATCATTACAAGAAAAATGGTCATTTTACACATAAATTATCTTATGCATGGTACAGTCACACAGTTTTCCAAACCATGCACAAACAATGTATGGGTACCTAGAAATGAAATGGAAAATGGATATTTAGGTTTCACAATTAGAGAAACTGTTCACCAACTGTGGGGTAAGGATCTGTCTAAGAAGTCACTATCTGCATGGTTCTTCATACCCGTGTGGCCTTCTTGCACAGTTTTCATTAAACCATCTATTATGAATGTTTCCCTATAATATGGGTTTCATGCTCTGAACAAGCCTTGAAACCCTTGGGACCTTATGTTAGCCATTATTCATCCATATTTGGCCTTAAATAAAGAATTAGATCGAAATTTAAAGGACCCATACCTGAGTGAAAACCCAGGTTCTTACAATATGTAAACTCTGAGAAGAATACCTCAACTAGAAATATGGTTGTGATTTTACCATGATATTTTTCATATTTGTTAATTATATATGTATATTATTATTATAAGTGTCATAGAAATATACCTATGTAGAGATGACTGTAATTATTTTCTGTTATATTCTTGGTGATTTTGCTGTATCCTATTATGAATTGGTATACTCAACCTGGTATGGGATTTTCCTTCATGTGTCATATATTCTGTATAAGATCAACCTTTTTATGAAATCCAAGTGGGACATGGACAAGGCAGTTCATTGTGAGTCAGATTGACCAAGGTGTGGTTCTACATTTATCTTGTCAGTTGTCCCCATCTTTTATTTCATGTTGGAGTTGTTTTTAGACTATTTTTTATGGGATTATATTTTTCCATGTTTACTTTTAATTACTTTTTTTCATACTCTAGTTGTGGGATTTATATTTCAGCATGCATGTTTTTTCAATTTATTTACTTTTCATCATTTTATGGGCTTGGAGATGTGTGTGTGTGTACATGTACTTAGGATAATGCCTCCCATGTTAATGGTATGCATACTCGGTTCTAGACTCATGCCCCTAGCCATTTGAAGGAGGAATTGGGGAGTCACGGCTTGGGCCCCATTATGGAGGGATATGAGAGTGTGGTATTAGAGTAGCCAGTGTTAATTTATCAATTGATTTTGTGATATTTTTTATGGAAATAGTGTTAGTGTTTTGGGTTTAACTTTCAATACAAAGACTCTATTATTACTATGACATCCAACATATCCATACACCAAGACTCAGATAACCATACTTTCAACCTGGTACAAGTGGAAACTGGTTGTAGAGAAATATGGTACTTGAATAATATAGAAATTGTAACAGCCCGAGATTTTATGAAAAATATTCTTTTTAATTTTATTAATGTCTTGTGTTGTACGCTACACCAAAAGGATCTTGCACAACACGCATCCTGGACTAGCCTTGCATTATACGCAATCACAACCTTCCTCGATAGCGTGTGTAGTACGCAATACCGAGTTTCACTAAACAACGATATGCGATTAAGATATTATTAAAAAATAGCCGTTATGAATAGTAATAACCACTTTTTAAATTTTAGAAATTTTAGCTCTCAAAATGGACTTCATTTTTGGATTCGGAGTATCGAATTTAGCCTAAGGTGAAATTTTGGTACTTTTCGGATAACTTTCATATTCTGATGAATAGTGAAAATTACTAAATTATAATTAAAAACAACTTTTTTAATCGAAATAATTAATAGTGATAAATTATTAATTTGAGTGGTTTTAAAGTATATTTAGAATATATTTTTACAATTTAATACAATGTTGGTCATTGAATGTAATTTCACATTTAAACCAGACATAATCAAGTGTCAATCTTTTGATAGATATTGTTTCTTAAAAACACGCTATTTGTTTTAACAGTGGGATTTAATTATAAAATTAATTATTGAAACTTATATGTTATGAATTTGGTAAAATAGATTTCATTTTTGAATTCGGAATATGAAATATAGCTTAGGATGAAATTTTGGCATTGTTCTGAAAAACATCAATTTTTGATGAATAGTGAAACTACTAAGTGGTAGTTAAAAAACTGAATTTTTCATAAAACTTAATTTTACCGCTTCTGTGAATGGAATTTCAAAAATCCGAGAGACACGGTTAATGTCAGTAAGTAAAATGTGGTTCAATGAGATGAAAATAATTTTTTGGTGAATAGTAACTTTTTACTTTTTTTTACCACAGTTAATAGTAAATAGGGTAACTAAGGGTAAATATGATATTACTATTACACTAACACATGTCCTAATTCTATTGGATAATTTTAATTCGACCAAAAACAACCTTATGAATATAATATGACCATTTAGGTCCACTTGGATTAGATTATGACATTTAATATTATTTTATTTAATGAATAGTTAAAATAGTTAAAATCAAAGTTTAATAACTTAAACATTTTTAATATGGGGTAATACATAAGATAAATTCGAGTATAAATATTCATTAGAAAGATAAAAGGATTTCCTACATAATTATATTTTATTTGTAATTTTTAGACATCAAATAAGTTAATTTAGTTATGACACAAAGATGATGTAGTAATTATCTTATTAATGAAATATTGACATAATTGATATTATAAATACCAAAATAAATGTAATTTAAGACTTTTTATGAATTACACTAATTTTATAGGTTACTATGATATATTAGTGTTGATTTAATCAACTTATTTCGAACATATAATTATTTTATGACTTTCACAAAAATCATATATCAAATAGTGTCAAAATTGACACAAAATAGTTTTTAAATAAAATATTATATTACTAATTGTTATTTTATTCCTAAAAATCTAAGGTTCGTCCAAATGACTTAGATAAGGATATATATATTAATAATAAACAATTTGGGGTTCGTTTGGCATGTTATAGTAAGTGTATTAACCATATAGTGAAAAAAACAAAAAGACACGGTAAAAGTTAAATTATTTAACTTAGAGTTAAATCTAATTGCTAAGGTTAAAATAATACCCTAGACTTGTCTAAATCCTATTGGATGATAGGATTTCTACCCATCCCCACTTTAGCTTCGAAATAAGACCCTTTGGAACCATTATAAACCGATTTTTACTTTAATATAAAATAATATTTTGAGATATTCCTAAGGTGCCCCTCTCCTCCCTTATAAAAGGGTACCTCCTCCCCCTCCTCCTCACACCAATTTGAGCACTCAAGCTCGGCCAAACCCTGCCAAAATCCCTTCTCCACTTCCCTAGAATAATCCTAGAGGTCCTGGTCTTCTTAAAAGACCAATCTTAGTTCCCTAAGTGGAGGATTCAAAGAGGCGTTTCAAAGAAGAGGTAATATCCATTACCGATCTTTTCAATTTCTTTCTTCTTCAACTTCTTCTTCTTTAGTTGTTTCATGATAAAGTAATAACATCAGTATTTCTTATATACTTATATGTTATTATAAATATGAAACAACTCTAATTAACCTTCTATCCATCCTACGGAAAAAGGAAATCACCGCGCGTGCGTACGTACGGAATACCATCTCCACGCCGTGGTGTAATCTATTTTCCGCCACCACCTTAATTGGATGGGTATAAAGGTGTAATGAGTAACTATATTATTATTATTATAAAGTGATATTGATACTGAAATTGTATACATACACTTCAAGACAATTCCATGACCATGGAAACGATATCATCGCTCGTGCGTACGTACGGACTACCGTCTCCACGACGCGATGAGATTCATTCTCCATGTTAACCATTTAAGAATGATTAAAAACTATATATAAGAAATAATAATGAAATATATGACATTATAAAGCTACTGGATTTATGTATATATGTATATTTATGTCATCTACTTACTTCCATTCAAGACAATAAGGAAAGGAAAACAGCGTTCATGCGTACGTACGGACTACCGTCTCCATGAACGGTGTTTTTCATTTCATTTATCTATCTTATATATATATATATATATACTGAATATATATGATATATAAATCATATTTTATATTTTGGAAGTAATTAAATCATGATATAAGTAATAATAATGTCAAGAACAACAAGTCAAAACACCTACGATAAATGAAACGATTTTACCCAAAACGCTTCTTTAACATGGAATTTACAAATGAACGGGTAATATAATGTCATAAGTGAACCATATATGATATCATAACAATGAATATGATTCTGTAATAAGTCAATGACATTATTTAAATCATTATACAGGAGGTTCGGACACATACGAAGCAAATCGGACCTAAGGTAAGGGAAATATCACAATCTCATTTTTATCCGAGATTGTTTATTCGTAAGTATTTACTGGGCTGTATTTTATCATCCACATCCATGTTTCATCAATATGTAATATTATTTCTATCCACCTACAATTGTTTAAATCCATTTTTACCCTTCGGTGAGTTTTTAGTAATATATATGAAAGGAATCTTTTGTCGTACGAGGTACTTTTTGACTTTTCTGACAAAATTACGAAGAATGTTTTTTTTAACTTATATGGAATGAATGGATTTTTAAAAAATTATTTCCAAGAAGATTCCATTACATGTTTTAAAGTTTATTTTTAATCAACTTCTTTTATTTTAAAGTCGTATGACATGTTATGAAAGAAAAAAATGTTTTTGAAGAAGAAAGGATATTTTCCTCAAGAATGGAGTTCAAGTGTTTTATCAAAATTATTTTCCATATAAGATAATAAAGAGTTCTGTTTTTATCCCTATTATTACATTGATTTGATTATGTTGTGAGTGAATTATTTATATGAAGTCATTTACCTTATGTGATTTGTTTTATGATGTCATGATGTTTCAAGAATCCCATTTTTGTTACATGTGTTATGAAAAGATGTATGATTTATGATTATGTGGCACACATAAGAAAGGATTCATTATAAGATGGGTGGGACCTATATCTCCCTCCAATGCATTGGGTAAAGATTTTATATCTCATGAGATAGACATGGCTGAAATGGTAGGTTATACCGGTTCAGTGAAACAGGACTGAAACGAGGGCTACTCGATTCAGAAAGGGACTTTGTCCACTAAGATAGTCTTGGAAATGAGTCTTGACTAACAAGAAATGATTCTCTATGATTATGTGTGTATGACACAAAGTTTCATGTTTTAAGTTTTGATTATTGGGATTACATTTCACTTCTATGATTTATCCCATGTTATGATATTATGAGCTCTTTTGTAGGTTAAGATTTCCAAATGCTATGTTCTTATGTATATGATGTGATTGATATTTCTTTTGTTTACCCTTACTGAGCATTTGAGCTCACCCTTTTATGTTTTCTTTTCCCCAGGATATAAAGAAAGGTTTTAGGTAAAAAAAGTGAAGATCTTTATGGGAGATATTGAAGATCTTTCACCACGATTAGAAGATTACGTTCCGAGTTTCCAAAGACACTAAACTATTACGATCCTTGTGTTTTTTTTGTTATGTACTAAGTATTCCGCAAAAGTAATGTAAAGTCCATGTAAGTCAGGCTTCGGGTCTCTACATTTGGTATCAGAGGGAGGTTTAGTCAACCTTTGGAAACTAGGATGCGAGAACTTTAGTGAGATCCCTAGAGATATTTCTAAGGTGTGTCTAGGGATGTCTCTAAAGTTAAGTATATGTATAGGTTATAGTACTATAATTACGCTAACGATCATAGAATTAAACCTAAGATGTTAGATATTGAAGGTACTCCCCCTTTATTAGGTTGTTTTCCCTAGCATGATTTTTGCCTCTCACACTATTCTTTTTGGATTTTAGACGATGGCTGGAACCTGAAGGAACCGTGTTGATCAATGCAATGGACAATGCAATGATTGCCCTCCTGAACAATCAAATGTTATGGGAGATGGAGTGCAAAATCTTATTTCTATACTTACACAAGCTATGAATCATTCTGGACTTCCAAATGAGCAGAGAAGGGAACAATATTCTATTGAGTCCTTCATGAGGCAACGTCCACCTTCTTTCAGTGGGTCTTCTGATCCACTTGTTGCTGAACAATGGATCAGTACCACTGAAAAGATATTTTCAGTTCTTCAATGTTCTGAGCATGATAAAGTCATCTTAGCAGTATATCGTTTGGAAGGTGAAGCTGATCAATGGTGGAATCTTATTAAGAATACGAGGCAAAGGGATGAAATGGAGTCCATGGAATGGGACGAGTTCAAGAACTTGTTTTTCAGTAAGTACTTCCCTCGTATTCTTCGAACAAAGATGGAGAAGGAGTTTCTTGAACTGAAGCAAAGGGATGATGAATCTGTTGGTACCTATGAAGCAAATTTTACAAGACATGCAAGGTACGCTTCTGGTATTATTATCCAACCTGAGAGTAAGATCGATCGATTCTTTAGTGGCTTAAAACCAAGTCTTCGAAGGGCATTAGCTATAAGAGACTTTAGTAGCTATGAAGAAATTGTGCGTTGTGCTATCAAGGTAGAAATGGAAGTTGGTGTTACATATCAATCTCATGGTTTTGACAAGAAACAAAAGATGGAGTTCAAGGAGAAATCTCAGAATAATGGTGAAAAGAAGATGAAAGTTTCCTTATGCACAAAGTGTGGAAAGAAGCATGGTGGAGATTGTCTTAAAGGGACTAGAAAATGTTTTAAGTGTGGAAAAGAAGGTCATCGAGTAGCTGAGTGTCGAAGTAATGGAAAAAGGGATTCTAATGATGTGAATAAAGCAAACACTGTAGAGAACGCACCACCAACACTTCAATGCTTCAAGTGCAAGGAAATGGGGCATTATGCTAATAAATGCCCTAATCCAAGGGTTAGTGATGATCGACATGAGCAACCGCTTAAGGCAAAGGACAAAGGGAAGTCACATGCGATCACCATTGGTGATGTTGAATATGATAACGATGTGGTGGAATGATTAAGTGTTTATGTAATGGGATTTCCAAAATAATGTTGTATCATAAAATATTGGAATATTTATGTATTGGTCTAATGTGGTATTCAAAGTGATTCAAATATTTTTGGAAATAAGATGATATGCACATAATAAAGGGAAAACGAGAAAATGAAATGTTTAACAGTATTCATGAGCTCATGATTGATATAAGGACTAAGTGATATCATTGTTTGAGTATATAGAATTTTGAGGATTTTGGTATGTGGAAAGTGTTAAATTTTAACTGCATTCATGTTTTCACTAAGGTTTTCAAGAGAATACATGATTAAGGACTTTGAATGTTTGGAATGTGACCAACAAAACATATCTTATGATATATGGGGATCGACGATGGTGTTAAATCTCTGGTAATCATTTTCACTATGTTATGAGAGTGGACTGCAGTATTATGGATAAGCCTAAAGATTGGAATGGATTATGTTAGAAATAAGTTAGTATTGTTTAAGGATAGAAGTTTTCTCGATATTATTGATGGGATGTTATAGTAATATAGTTTTAGAAAAAGGACAACCTACAGGACGGGCGACAGCCCATCGCGCCGGACAAGGATGTGGGAATCGAACCCACAACCGAAGTGCGACCGGCCTTTATCGCCTACCACTGGCCTACAGGAAGTCCCTGTTTAGTAGAAACTAGTTATATTATATTAAGCAGTATGATATATGAAATATAAGTCCATTTTAGGAACCATATATGATTAATCTCACTATAGAATGACTTATGTAACCTTTTGTTTGAGACAGATGGAATGACCCATCATTCTATCACATAATCTGCTAACACTTCACGAATAACAAATTCAACTTCATTTATTTAATAGATGAAGTGTAAATTGTTCAAGGCACGAATAACAGTAAGATTGTTCCAAAATAAAGTAAGTATTTATTCTAATTCAAATTTTCAACTTTAGGGAAATGATCTTGAAAACCAAAAATGTTGTTCTAGTGATCTTATACCTGATTAATCAGATGGTACCTTAGATCGTCAAAAATTTATGGCTTTGTGATTGCTGGCTTTTCCATAGCCATGTTCTCTACCACTCTCTATCAGAACATGATGGTTAGATTTCTCTTCCATATCCATATTTTCACCTATGTGGAAACCCAGTGATTAGTTTATTTGGGTAATCGTTAAATTTCATACTTTAGTTTTTAAAGCCAAGTTTTGGTATTCCTTTTTACGATGTGGGTTTCTTTTAAAGAAACTTTCGAATAGTAAACCATTTATAACCCCGACAAATTTCGAGGGAGAAATTCATTTTAAGGGGGGTAGAATGTAACAGCCCGAGATTTTATGAAAAATATTCTTTTTAATTTTATTAATGTCTTGTGTTGTACGCTACACCAAATGGAGCTTGCACAACACGCATCCTTGACTTGCCTTGCATTATACGCAATCACAACCTTCCTCGATAGCGTGTGTAGTACGCAATACCGAGTTTCACTAAACAACGATATGCGATTAAGATATTATTAAAAAATAGCCATTATGAATAGTAATAACCACTTTTTAAATTTTAGAAATTTTAGCTCTCAAAATGGACTTCATTTTTGGATTCGGAGTATCGAATTTAGCCTAAGGTGAAATTTTGGTACTTTTCGGATAACTTTCATATTCTGATGAATAGTGAAAATTACTAAATTATAATTAAAAACAACTTTTTTAATCGAAATAATTAATAGTGATAAATTATTAATTTGGGTGGTTTTAAAGTATATTTAGAATATATTTTTACAATTTAATACAATGTTGGTCATTGAATGTAATTTCACATTTAAACCAGACATAATCAAGTGTCAATCTTTTGATAGATATTGTTTCTTAAAAACACGCTATTTGTTTTAACAGCGAGATTTAATTATAAAATTAATTAATGAAACTTCTATGTTATGAATATGGTAAAATATATTTCATTTTTGAATTCGGAATATGAAATATAGCTTAGGATGAAATTTTGGCATTGTTCTGAAAAACATCAATTTTTGATGAATAGTGAAACTACTAAGTGGTAGTTAAAAAACTGAATTTTTCATAAAACATAATTTTACCGCTTATGTGAATGGAATTTCAAAAATCTGAGAGACACGGTTGATGTCAGTAAGTAAAATGTGGTTCAATGAGATGAAAATAATTTTTGGTGAATAGTAACTTTTTACTTTTTTTTTACACGGTTAATAGTAAATAGGGTAACTAAGGGTAAATATGATATTACTATTACCCTAACACATGTCCTAATTCTAATGGATAATTTTAATTCGACCAAAAACAACCTTATGAATATAATATGACCATTTAGGTCCACTTGGATTAGATTATGACATTTAATATTATTTTATTTAATGAATAGTTAAAATAGTTAAAATCAAAGTTTAATAACTAAAACATTTTTAATATGGGGTTATACATAAGATAAATTCCACTATAAATATTCATTAGAAAGCTAAAAAGATTTCCTACATAATGATATTTTATTTGTAATTTTTAGACATCAAATAAGTTAATTTAGTTATGACACAAAGATGATGCAGTAATTATCTTATTAATGAAATGTTGACATAATTGATATTATAAATACCAAAATAAATGTAATTTAAGACTTTTTATAAATTCCACTAATTTTATAGGTTACTATGATATATTAGTGTTGATTTAATCAACTTATTTCGAACATATAATTCTGTTATGACTTTCACAAAAATAATATATCAAATAGTGTCAAAATTGACACAAAATAGTTTTTAAATCAAATATTATATTATTAATTGTTATTTTATTCCTAAAAATCTAAGGTTCGGCCAAATGACTTAGATAAGGATATATATATTAATAATAAACAATTTGGGGTTCGTTTGGCATGTTATAGTAAGTGTATTAACCATATAGTGAAAGAAAACAAAAAGACACGGTAAAAGTTAAATTATTTAACTTAGAGTTAAATCTAATTGATAAGGTTAAAATAATACCCTAGACTTGTCTAAATCCTATTGGATGATAGGATTTCGACCCATCCCCACTTTAGCTTCGAAATAAGACTCTTTGGAACCATTATAAACCGATTTTGACATTAATATAAAATAATATTTTGAGATATTCCTAAGGTGCCCCTCTCCTCCCTTATAAAAGGGTACCTCCTCTGTAACACCCCGAGATTTTATGAAAAATATTATTTTTAATTTCATTAATGTCTTGTGTTATAAGCTACACCAAAAGGAGCTTTCACAACACACATCTCTGACCTGGCTTGAATTACACGCAATCACGACCTTCCACGATAGCGTGTGTTGTACGCAACACCAAGTTTCGCTAAACAACGATATGCTATTAAAATATTATCAAAACTAGCCGTTATGAATAGTAATAACCACTTTTTGAAATTTTTGTAAATTTTATTTTTCAAAATGGAATTAATTTTTGGATTCGTAATATCGAAATTATCTTAGGGTGAAATTTTGTTGATTTTCGGATAACTTTCATATTTTGATGAATAGTGAAAATTACTAAATTTTAATTAAAAACAACTTTTTCAATCGAAATAATTAATTGTGATAAATTATTAATTTGAGTGGTTTTAAAGTATATTTAGAATATATTTTTACAATTTAATACAATGTTGGTCATTGGATGTAATTTCACATTTAAAGCAGTTATAAACTAGTGTCAATCTTTTGATAGTTATTATCTCTTAAAAACACGCTATTTTTTTTGACGACGAGAATTAATTTTTAAATTAGTTAATGCAACTGATATGTTTTGAATTTGGTAAAATAGACATCATTTTTGAGTTCATAATATAAAATATATCTTAGGCCTAATTTTTGGTATTTTTCTGAAAACTTTCAAATTTCTATGAATAGTGAAACCACTAAGTGGTAGTTAAAAAAAACTGAATTGTTCATAAAACTTAATTTTACCGCTTCTGTGAGTGGAATTTCGAAAATCCGAAAGACACGGTTAATATCAAGGACTAAAATGTGGTTCAATGAGATGAAAATAATTTTTGGTGAATAGTAACTTTTTACTTTTTTTTTCCACGGTTAAAAGTAAATAGGGTAATTAAGGGTAAAGATGATATTATTATTACCCTAACACATGTACTAATTCTATTGGATAAGTTTAATTCGACCAAAAACAATCTTAGGAATAAAATATGACCATTTAGGCCCACTTGGATTAGATCAGGACATTTATAATTAATTTATTTAAAGAAGGGTTAAAAGAGTTAAAATCAAAGTTTATTTACTAAAACATTTTTAATATGGGGTTATACATAAGATAAATTCGGCTATAAATATTCATTAGAAAGATAAAAAGATTTCCTACATAATGGTATTTTATTTGTAATTTTTAGACATTAAATAATTTAATTTATTTATGACACAACGATGATGCAGTAATTATCTTATTAATAAGATATTGACATAATTGATGTTATAAATACCAAAATAAATATAATTTGAGACTTTTTATGAATTCCATTAATTTTCTAGGTTACTATGATATATTAGTGTTTATTTAATCAACTTGGTTCGAACATATAATTCTGTTATGACTTTCACAAAAATCATATATCAAATAGTGTCAAAATTGACACAAAATAGTTTTTAAATCAAATATTATATTACTAATTGTTATTTTATTCCTAAAAATCTAAGGTTAGGCCAAATTACTTAGATAAGGATATATATATTAATAATAAACAATTTGGGGATCGTTTGGCATGTTATAGTAAGTGTATTAACCATATAGTGTAAGAAAACAAAAAGACACGGTAAAAGTTAAATTATTTAACATAGAGCTAAATCTAATTGATAAGGTTTAAATAATAACCTAAACTTTTCTAAATTCTATTGGTTGATAGGATTTCGACCCATACCCACTTTAGCTTCGAAATAAGACCCTTTGGAACCATTATAAACCGATTTTGACTTTAATATAAAATAATATTTTGAGGTATTCCTAAGGTGCCCCTCTCCTCCCTTATAAAAGGGCACCTCCTCCCCCTCCTCCTCACACCAATTTGAGCACTAAAGCTCGGCCAACCCCTGCCATTTTCTCCTCTCCACTTCCCTAGAATAATCCTAGAGGTCCTGGTCTTCTTCAAAGACCAATCTTAGTTCCCTAAGTGGAGGATACAAAGAGGCGTTCCAAAGAAGAGGTAATATCCGTTACCGATCTTTTCAATTTCTTTCTTCTTCAACGTCTTCTTCTTTAGTTGTTTCATGATAAAGTAATAACATAAGTATTACTTACATACTGATATGTTATTATAAATATGAAACAACCCTAATTCACCTTCTATCCATCCTACGGAAAAATGAAATCACCGCGCGTGCGTACGTACGGAATACCGTCTCCACGCCGTGGTGTAATCTATTTTCCACCACCACCTTACAAGGATGGGTATAATGGTGTAAAGAGTAACTATTTATGATTATTATAAAGTAATATTTATACTGAAATAATATATATATATACTCTAATACAATTCGACGATCATAGGAACGATATCATCACTCGTGCGTACGTACGGAATACCGTCTCCACGATGTGATGCGACTCGTTCTACATGATCATCATTACATAGTAATTATATAAATGAATTGAATGAATAAATATGATATATGTTACACTAATACCATTCTGGATATAAGGTATCTATAACCTTAAAAGAAGAATAAGAATTTATTCGGCAAAACACGCATAAGAACAAAAGGCAATAAAGACCCGAGTAACAAGTAACAATGAAATATTACTAACAAGAAGCTAAGAATATGACCATATATGATATCATATCAATATGTATGATTCTGGAATAAGTAAATAACATTATTTAAACCATTATACAGGAGCTTCGGACACGTACAAAGCAAATCAGACCTAAGGTAAGGGAAATATCACAATCTCATTTTTATCCGAGATTGTTTATTCGTAAGTATTTACTGGGGTGTATTTTATCATCCACATCCATGTTCCCTCAATATTTAATATTGTTTCCATCCACTTACAATAGTTTAAATCCAATTTTACCCTTCGGTGAGTTTTTAGTAAAGAATATGAAAGGAATCTTTTGTCGTTTTTCGTACAAGGTACTTTTTGACTTTTCCGACAAAAGTACGAGAAGAATGTTTTTTTAACTTGTATGGCATGAATGGATTTTTAAAACATAATTTCCAAGAAGCTTCCTTTAAAAGTTTTCAAGATTATTTTTAATCAACTTCTTTTAGATTAAAATTGTATGACATGTTAAGAGAGGAAAAATGTATTTGAAATAGAAAGGATATTTTCCTCAAGAATGGAGTTCAAATGTTTTATCAAAATTATTTTCCTTCTAAGATAATATAGGGTTCTGTTTTTATCCCTATTATTACATTGATTTGATTATGTTTTGAGGGAATTATTTTTATGATGTCATTTACCTTATATGATTTGTTTTATGATGTCATGATGTTTCAAGAATCCCATTTTTGTTACATGTGTTATGCGATGATGTATGATTTATGATTATGTGGCACACATAAGAAAGGATTCATTATAAGATGGGTGGGACCTATATCTCCCTCCAATGCATTGGGTAAAGATTTTATATCTCATGAGATAGACATGGCTGAAATGGTAGGTTATACCGGTTCAGTGAAACAGGACTGAAACGAGGGTTACTCGATTCAGAAATGGACTTTGTCCACTAAGATAGTCTTGGAAATGAGTCTTGACTAATAAGATATGATTCTCTATGATTATGTGCGTATGCCACAAAGTTTAATGTTTTAAGTTATGATTATTGTGATTACATTTCACTGCCATGATTTACCCCATGTTATGAAATTATGATCTCTTTTGCAGGTTAAGGTTTCTAAAAGTTATGTGCTTATGTATATGATGCGATTGATATTTCTTTTGTTTACCCTTACTGAGTATTTGAGATCACCCTTTTATGTTTTCTTTTACCCAGGATATAAAGAAAGGTTTTAGGTATAAAAAAAAGAAGATCTTTATGGAAGATGTTGAAGATCTTTCACCACGATTAGAATATTACGTTCCGAGTTTCCAAAGACAATAAACTATTACGATCCTTGTGTGTGTGTTTTTGTTATGTACTAAGTATTCCTCAAATGGAATGTAATGTCAATGTACGTCAGGCTTCGGGTCTCTACAGTTGGTATCAGAGGAAAGGTTTAGTCAACCTTTGGAAACTAGGATGCGAGAACATTAGTGAGATCCCTAGAGATATTTATAAGGTTTGTCTAGGGATTTACCTAAGGATAAGTATACGTATAGGATACAGTCCTATAACTACGGTAACGATCTTAGAATTTAACCTAAGAAGTTAGATATTGAGGATACTCCCCCTTTATAATGTTGTTTTCCTTAGCATGATTTTTTCCTCTCACACTATTCTTTTTGGGTTTTAGACGATGGCTGGAACCCGAAGGAACCGTGTTGATCAATGCAATGGACAATGTAATGATTTTCCTCCTGAACAAGCAAATGTTATGAGAGATGGAGTGCAAAATCTTATTGCTATACTTACACAAGCTATGAATAATTCTGGACTTCCAAATGAACAGAGAAGGGAACAATATTCTATTGAGTCCTTCATGAGGCAACGTCCACCTTCTTTCAATGGGTCTTCCGATCCACTTGTTGCTGAACAATGGATCAGTACCACTAAAAAGATATTTTCAGTTCTTCAATGTTCTGAACATGATAAAGTCATCCTAGCAGTGTATCTTTTGGAAGGAGATGCTGATCAATGGTGGAATCTTATTAAGAATACGAGGCAAAGGGATGAAATTGAGTCCATGGAATGGGACGAGTTCAAGAACTTATTTTTCAATAAGTAATTCCCTCGTATTCTCCGAACAAAGATGGAGAAAGAGTTTCTTGAACTGAAGCAAAGGGATGATGAATCTGTTGGTACCTATGAAGAAAATTTTACAAGACTTGCAAGGTACGCTTCTGGTATTATTATCCAAACTGAGAGTAAGATCGATCGATTCTTTAGTGGCTTAAAACCAAGTCTTCGAAGGGCATTAGCCATAAGGGACTTCAATAGCTAAGAGGAAATCGTTCGATGTGCTCTCAAAGTCGAGATGGAGATTGGAGTAACCCATCAGTCATATGGGTTTGATAAGAAGAGGAAAATGGAATTCAAAGGAAAATCTAAAGAGCACACTGAAAAGAAGATGAGCTTTCCCTTATGCTCAATGTGTGGAAAGAAACATGGAGGGAGTTGTCTTAAAGGGACTAGAAAATGTTTTAAGCGTGGAAAAGAAGGTCATCGAGCAGCTGAGTGTCTATGTAATGGAAAAAGGGTTTCTAATGATGTGAATAAAGAAAACACTGCAGAGAATGCACCACCAACACTTCAATGCTTCAAGTGCAAGGAAATGGGGCATTATGCTAATAAATGCCATAATCCAAGGGTTAGTGATGATCAACATGAGCAACCATTTAAGGCAAAGGACAAAGGGAAGTCACATGCGATCACTATTGGCGATGTTGAATATGACAATGATGTGGTGGAATGATTAAGTGTTTATGTAATGGGATTCCAAAATAATGTTGTATCATAAAGTATTGGAATATTTATGTGTTGGTCTAATGTGGTGCTTGAGATATTTTTGGAAATAAGATGATATGCGCAACGAGAAAATGAAATATTTGACAGTATTCATGAGCTCATGATTGATATAAGGACTAAGTGATGTCATGGTTTGAGTATATAGAATTTTGAGGATTTTGGTATGTGAAAAGTGTTAACTTTTAACTACATTCAAGTTTTCACTATGGTTCAATGGGTATTCAAGAGAATACATGATTAAGGTATTCACATGTTTGTAATTTTACCAGCAAGATATATCTTATGATATATGGGGGATAAATGATGGCATTCACGTAATTGTTCTGTGACATTTCAAGTAACCATTTTCTTTATACTATGTGCTTTGACCGAAGTATTTTAGATAAGCTTGGAATGGATTATGTTAGACATAAGTTATTATTGTTTAAGGATAGAAGTTTTTTTCGATATTATTGATGGGATCTTATAGTAATATAGTTTTAGAAAAAGGACAACCTGCAGGACGGGCGACAACACATCGCGTCGGACAAGGCTGTGGGAATCGAACCCACAACCGAAGTGCGACTGGCCTTTATCGCCTACCACTGGCCTACAGGAAGTCCCTGTTTAGTAGAAACTAGTTTTATTATATTAAGCAGTATGATATATGAATTATAAGTCCATTTTAGGAACCATATATGATTAATCTCACTATAGAATGACTTATGTATATTTAATAACTGTTTTCTAACCTTTTGTTTGAGACAGATGGAATGACCCGTCATTCTATCACAAGATCTGCTAACACTTCACGAATAACAAATTCAACTTCATTTATTTAAGAGATGAAGTGGAAATTGTTCAAGGCACAAACAACAGTGAGATTGTACCAAAATAAAGTAAGTATTTATTCTAATTCAAATTCTTCAACTTTAGGGAAATGATCTTGAAAACCAAAAATGTTGTCCTAGTTCCCTTATATCTGATGAATCAGATGGTACCCTAGATCGTCACAAATTTATGGATTTGTGATTGTTGGCTTTTCCATAGCCATGTTCTCTACCACTCTCCATCAGAACATGATGGTTAGATTTTTTTTCCATATCCATATTTTCACCTATGTGGAAACCCAGTGATTAGTTTATTTGGGTAATCGTTACATTTCATACTTTAGTTTTTAAAGCCATGTTTTGGTATTCCTTTTTACGATGTGGGTTTCTATCAAAGAAAATTTCGAATAGTAAACCATTTATAGCCCCGACGAATTTCGAGGGCGAAATTCATTTTAAGGGGGGTAGAATGTAACACCCCGAGATTTTATGAAAAATATTCTTTTTAATTTCATTAATCTCTTGTGTTATACGATACACCAAAAGGAGCTTTCACAACACACATCTCTGACCTGGCTTGAGTTACACGCAATCGCGACCTTCCACGATAGCGTGTGTTGTACGCAACACCAAGTTTCGCTAAACAACGATATGCTATTAAAATATTATCAAAACTAGCCGGTATGAATAGTAATAACCACTTTTTGAAATTTTGTAAATTTTATTTTTCAAAATGGAATTAATTTTTGGATTCGTAATATCGAAATTATCTTAGGGTGAAATTTTGGTGATTTTCGGATAACTTTCATATTTTGATGAATAGTGAAAATTACTAAATTTTAATTAAAAAAAACTTTTTCAATCGAAATAATTAATAGTGATAAATTATTAATTTGAGTGGTTTTAAAGTATATTTAGAATATATTTTTACAATTTAATACGATGTTGGTCATTGGATGTAATTTCACATTTAAAGCAGTTATAAACTAGTGTCAATCTTTTGATAGTTATTATCTCTTAAAAACACGCTATTTGTTTTGACGACGAGAATTAATTTTTAAATTAGTTAATGCAACTGATATGTTTTGAATTTGGAAAAATAGACATCATTTTTGAGTTCATAATAACAAATATAGCTTAGGCCTAATTTTGGTATTTTTCTGAAAACTTTCAATTTTCTATGAATAGTGAAACCACTAAGTGGTAGTTAAAAAAAACTGAATTGTTCATAAAACTTAATTTTACCGCTTCTGTGAGTGGAATTTAGAAAATCCGAGAGACAAGGTTAATATCAAGGACTAAAATGTGGTTCAATGAGATGAAAATAATTTTTGGTGAATAGTAACTTTTTACTTTTTTTTACCACGGTTAAAAGTATATAGGGTAATTAAGGGTAAAGATGATATTATTATTACCCTAACACATGTCATAATTCTATTGGATAAGTGTAACTCGACCAAAAACAAACTTAGGAATAAAATATGACCATTTAGGCCCACTTGGATTAGATTAGGACATTTATAATTAATTTATTTAAAGAAGGGTTAAAAGAGTTAAAATCAAAGTTTATTTACTAAAAATTTTTTAATATGGGGTTATACATAAGATAAATTCGGCTATAAATATTCATTAGAAAGATAAAAAGATTTCCTAAATAATGGTATTTTATTTGTAATTTTTAGACATTAAATAATTTAATTTATTTATGACACAACGATGATGCAGTAATTATCTTATTAATAAGATATTGACATAATTGATGTTATAAATACCCAAATAAATATAATTTGAGACTTTTTATGAATTCCATTAATTTTATAGGTTACTATGATATATTAGTGTCGATTTAATCAACTTGTTTCGAACATATAATTCTGTTATGACTTTCACAAAAATCATATATCAAATAGTGTCAAAATTGACACAAAATAGTTTTTAAATCAAATATTATATTACTAATTGTTATTTTATTCCTAAAAATCTAAGGTTCGGCCAAATGACTTAGATAAGGATATATATATTAATAATAAACAATTTGGGGTTCGTTTGGCATGTTATAGTAAGTGTATTAACCATATAGTGTAAGAAAACAAAAAGACACGGTAAAAGTTAAATTATTTAACTTAGAGCTAAATCTAATTGATAAGGTTAAAATAATAACCTAAACTTGTCTAAATCCTATTGGTTGAAAGGATTTAGACCCATCCCCACTTTATCTTCTAAATAAGACCCTTTGGAACCATTATAAACCGATTTTGACTTTAATATAAAATAATATTTTGAGGTATTCCTAAGGTGCCCCTCTCCTCCCTTATAAAAAGGCACCTCCTCCCCCTCCTCCTCACACCAATTTGAGCACTAAAGCTCGGCCAACCCCTGCCATTTTCTCCTCTCCACTTCCCTAGAATAATCCTAGAGGTCTTGGTCTTCTTAAAAGACCAATCTTTGTTCCCTAAGTGGAGGATTCAAAGAGGCGTTTCAAAGAAGAGGTAATATCTGTTACCGATCTTTTCAATTTCTTTCTTCTTCAACGTCTTCTTCTTTAGTTGTTTCATGATAAAGTAATAAAATCAGTATTACTTACATACTTATATGTTATTATAAATATTAAACAACCCTAATTCACCTTCTATCCATCCTACGGAAAAATGAAATCACCGCGCGTGCGTACGTACGGAATACCGTCTCCACGCCGTGGTGTAATCTATTTTCCACCACCACCTTACAAGGATAGGTATAATGGTGTAATGAGTAACTATTTATGATTATTATAAAGTAATATTGATACTGAAATAATATATATATACTCCAATACAATTCCATGATCATAGGAACGATATCATCACTCGTGCGTACGTACGGAATACCGTCTCCACGATGTGATGCGACTCGTTCTACATGATCATCATTACATAGTAATTATATAAATGAATTGAATGAATAAATATGATATATGTTACACTAATACCATTCTGGATATAAGGTATCTATGACCTTAAAAGAAGAATAAGAATTTATTCGGCAAAACACGCATAAGAACAAAAGGCAATAAAGACCCGAGTAACAAGTAACAATGAAATATTACTAACAAGAAGCTAAGAATATGACCATATATGATATCATATCAATATGTATGATTCTGGAATAAGTCAATAACATTATTTAAACCATTATACAGGATCTTCGGACACGTACAAAGCAAATCGGACCTAAGGTAAGGGAAATATCACAATCTCATTTTTATCCGAGATTGTTTATTCGTAAGTATTTACTGGGGTGTATTTTATCATCCACATCCATGTTCCCTCAATATGTAATATTGTTTCCATCCACTAACAATAGTTTAAATCCAATTTTACCCTTCGGTGAGTTTTTAGTAAAGAATATGAAAGGAATCTTTTGTCGTTTTTCGTACAAGGTACTTTTTGACTTTTCCGACAAAAGTACGAGAAGAATGTTTTTTTAACTTATATGGCATGAATGGATTTTTAAAACATTATTTCCAAGAAGCTTCCTTTATAAGTTTTCAAGATTATTTTTAATCAACTTCTTTTAGATTAAAATTTTATGACATGTTAAGAGAGGAAAAATGTATTTGAAATAGAAAGGATATTTTCCTCAAGAATGGAGTTCAAATGTTTTATCAAAATTATTTTCCATCTAAGATAATATAGGGTTCTTTTTTTATCCCTATTATTACATTGATTTGATTATGTTTTGAGGGAATTATTTTTATGAAGTCATTTACCTTATATGATTTGTTTTATGATGTCATGATGTTTCAAGAATCCCATTTTTGTTACATGTGTTATGCGATGATGTATGATTTATGATTATGTGGCACACATAAGAAAGGATTCATTATAAGATGGGTGGGACCTATATCTCCCTCCAATGCATTGGGTAAAGATTTTATATCTCATGAGATAGACATGGCTGAAATGGTAGGTTATACTGGTTCAGTGAAACAGGACTGAAACGAGGGTTACTCGATTCAGAAATGGACTTTGTCCACTAAGACAGTCTTGGCAATGAGTCTTGACTAATAAGATATGATTCTCTATGATTATGTGCGTATGCCACAAAGTTTAATGTTTTAAGTTATGATTATTGTGATTACATTTCACTGCCATGATTTACCCCATGTTATGAAATTATGATCTCTTTTGCAGGTTAAGGTTTCTAAAAGTTATGTGCTTATGTATATGATGCGATTGATATTTCTTTTGTTTACCCTTACTGAGCATTTGAGCTCACCCTTTTATGTTTTCTTTTACCCAGGATATAAAGAAAGGTTTTAGGTATAAAAAAAAGAAGTTCTTTATGGAAGATGTTGAAGATCTTTCACCACGATTAGAATATTACGTTCCGAGTTTCCAAAGACACTAAACTATTACGATCCTTGTGTGTGTGTTTTTGTTATGTACTAAGTATTCCGCAAATGTAATGTAATGTCAATGTACGTCAGGCTTCGGGTCTCTACATCCTCCCCCTCCTCCTCACACCAATTTGACCACTCAAGCTCGGCCAAACCCTGCCAAAATCCCTTCTCCACTTCCCTAGAATAATCCTAGAGGTCCTGGTCTTCTTCAAAGACCAATCTTAGTTCCCTAAGTGGAAGATTCAAAGAGGCGTTTCAAAGAAGAGGTAATATCCATTACCGATCTTTTCAATTTCTTTCTTCTTCAACTTCTTCTTCTTTAGTTGTTTCATGATAAATTAATAACATCAGTATTTATTATATACTGATATGTTATTATAAATATGAAACAACTCTAATTAACCTTCTATCCATCCTACGGAAAAAGGAAATCACCGCGCGTGCGTACGTACGGAATACCGTCTCCACGCCGTGGTGTAATCTATTTTCCGCCACCACCTTAATTGGATGGGTATAATGGTGTAATGAGTAACTATATTATTATTATTATTATAAAGTGATATTGATACTGAAATAGTATACATACACTTCAACACAATTCCATGACCATGGGAACGATATTATCGCCCGTGCGTACGTACGGACTACCGTCTCCATGACGCGATGGGATTCATTCTCCATGTTAACCATTTAAGAATGATTAAAAAGTATATATAAGAAATAATAATGAAATATATGACATTATAAAGCTACTGGATTTATGTATATATGTATATGTATGTCATCTACTTACTTCCATTCAAGACAATAAGGAAAGGAAAACAGCGTTCATGCGTACGTACGGACTACCGTCTCCATGAACGGTGTTTTTCATTTAATTTATCTATCTTATATATATATATACTGAATATATATGATATATAAATAATATTTTATATTCTAGAAGTAAGTAAATCATGATATAAGTAATAATAATGTCAAGAACAACAAGTCAAAACACCTACGATAAATGAAACGATTTTACCCAAAACGCTTCTTTAACATGGAATTTACAAAAGAACGGGAAATATAATGTCATAAGTGAACCATATATGATATCATAACAATGAATATGATTGTGTAATAAGTCAATGACATTATTTAAATCATTATACATGAGGTTCGGACACATACGAAGAAAATCGGACCTAAGGTAAGGGAAATATCACAATCTCATTTTTATCCGAGATTGTTTATTCATAAGTATTTACTGGGGTGTATTTTATCATCCACATCCATGTTTCATCAATATGTAATATTATTTCCATCCACCTACAATTGTTTAAATCCATTTTTACCCTTCGGTGAGTTTTTAGTAATATGTATGAAAGGAATCTTTTGTCGTACGAGGTACTTTTTGACTTTTCCGACAAAAGTACGAAGAATGTTTTTTTAACTTATACGGCATGAATGGATTTTTAAAACATTATTTCCAAGAAGCTTCATTTACAAGTTTTAAAGTTTATTTTTAATCAACATATTTTATTTTAAAGTCGTATGACATGTTATGAAAGAAAAAAATGTTTTTGAAGAAGAAAGGATATTTTCCTCAAGAATGGAGTTCAAGTGTTTTATCAAAATTATTTTCCATATAAGATAATAAAGGGTTCTGTTTTTGTCCCTATTATTACATTGATTTGATTATGTTGTGAGGGAATTATTTTTATGAAGTCATTTACCTTATGTGATTTGTTTTATGATGTCATGATGTTTCAAGAATCCCATTTTTGTTACATGTGTTATGAAAAGATGTATGATTTATGATTATGTGGAACACATAAGAAAGGATTCATTATAAGATGGGTGGGACCTATATCTCCCTCCAATGCATTGGGTAAAGATTTTATATCTCATGAGATAGACATGGCTGAAATGGTAGGTTATACCGGTTCAGTGAAACAGGACTGAAACGAGGGCTACTCGATTCAGAAAGGGACTTTGTCCACTAAGATAGTCTTGGCAATGAGTCTTGACTAACAAGAAATTATTCTCTATGATTATGTGTGTATGCCACAAAGTTTCATGTTTTAAGTTATGATTATTGGGATTACATTTCACTTCTATGATTTATCCCATGTTATGATATTATGAGCTCTTTTGCAGGTTAAGATTTCCAAAAGCTATGTTCTTATGTATATGATGTGATTGATATTTCTTTTGTTTACCCTTACTGAGCATTTGAGCTCACCCTTTATGTTTTCTTTTCCCCAGGATATAAAGAAAGGTTTTAGGTAAAAAAAAAGGGAAGATCTTTATGGGAGATATTGAAGATCTTTCACCACGATTAGAAGATTACGTTCCGAGTTTCCAAAGACACTAAACTATTACGATCCTTTTGTGTTTTTTTTGTTATGTACTAAGTATTCCGCAAAAGTAATGTAAAGTCCATGTAAGTCAGGATTCGGGTTTCTACAGAAATGGATTGTGGTTTCTAGGCCCTTCATGAGTCACCTCTCCAAATATACTTATTCACCCTGGTATATCTTTTCTATTCTAGGAGGGATCTAGAATCTTTTCAAGCTAGTATTCTACATGTAAATCAAAATTATGATCACCTTAGTGATGAGTCATCAATGAAGCAGACTATTCTAGAGGTGTTTCCTCTTAGTGGAGAACTAGTTATACAACAACTTATAAAAAAATAGATGGTACCCATAGAACCAGTAGATTAGGTATGCAAGCTGAGAGAACTCCATGTGTTTTGGGAATAGATTCCTCTCATGTTCTAAGGTGAGCTCAACCCATAGGTTAATGAGGATAGGATTGAGGTATTGATGTGATTTTTCCATACTGTAAGGACACTAGTAGAAAAAAACTTGGTTATCAAAGTGATAATTATACATTGTTCTATAAGACATAGGTGGGGAATAATGACCTAGGTTTCAGATGAGGTAACTTTAGCATGTTCAGAGTTTTAGAAAACTGTAATAAAAGAGTTATCTATAATTATACCAAGGAATGTACACATAGAAGATATTTTTCTTATCTATTAGAGTAGTACGATAGTGTATGAGTATTCATATAGGTTCCCAAACCACTCCAGGAAGTCAATGGATACTGTTGAAAATAGTTATTTCAAGTACAGACCTTTGAGTGAGGACTAAAAAGAAACATACTAGCTAAAATTATACATATATAAATTCTATATTATTATGGGGTTCTAGAGTGTGATTTATTGTTAAGAGTTTTTTGGATAAATACATGCAGATAGTAGTTTCTGGCAGTGATCACATAAGAGTAGTTACTTTGGTAGTAGGGAGCCGATGTTAGTCTCATGGGACAAGATGTTTGAGGAATTTTAGGAGGATGTACCAGGATAGATGGTATAATGTTTGGATAACACAATAAGGGTCTATTAGGACTAGGTAGAGGTGGTTATACTCAGGGACCACATGAGACACCTTACATGAGACTGTTGAATATTTTGTACGACTGATAGGATGAAAATTGATAAGATGTCAAGGAAGATTCTGTGGCAAGAGTAGATAGTTCTTTATGTAGGAATACATAGAATGGGATATAGTAGAGGATCTATATCATGTATATAATTCAACTTGATACCACTCCCACCCCCAAGTGGTTCATGCCAGACTCAGGGTGCTAGAGGACACAGATAGGGACATCTATAAGCCATCGAGGCTTATGATCCAAAAGATCCATGGATGATATGTGGTATAATATGTGAATTTTGTACATTATATGTAGTAATGATAGACTCAATTTTGCTTAATTACGTTATTTTCACTCATCTGGTAGAATTCATAGAGATTTTGGTTGAGGAATTATCTTGAACCTTGCGGTTTCAGACTCTGATAAGAGGTGGCTCAATGATTACACACTTATGAAGGCAGTGCCATATAATTCTTGGAAGTGATAGTTTCTTTTAAAATATCTATATTCCAGAGATGATTCCTTATGGGTATGAAATTTTTATTTGAAGTGAATTCCTAGATAGGCTTCTTTAGGGTGAGGATGTGGTGTTTCTGCAGTAGAGGGGTAAGGTTTTCCATTGGAGGTGAAATTGAAACCCACGAAACACATGATAGACTCATTCATAAGAGGGTGAATCTTATTACACATAAATTGGATGGAAAAATCCTTGTTATATTGGATGAAATTATTTTTCATTTCCCTATAGTGTTGGAAAAGAATGCAGATGACTTTCTTGAGGATGTTACTATCCTACCTCCCCACCGAAAATTAGACTTATGCATTGATCTAAACCCATGGATGAACCCACTATCTATTCCACAATATTTGATGGACCCACAAAGCGTCGTGAGATGAGGGTGCAGTTGGAGTAATTACAGAGGAAGGGAATTGTAAGAAGTAGTGTCTCTCCTTGGGTCGCCTCAGTAATTTTTTCCGAAAAGGTAGATGGGAGTTTGAGGTTATGTATTTACTACCATCTGCTAAACCAGGTGGATATAAAGAACAAACATACACTACCAAGGACTAATAAACACTTTGATAATTTTAGAGGGGAATTATGGTTCTGGAAGACTTTCCTTATATCAGGTTGTCACCACTTGTTAATATATAATGAGGATATAACTAAGGTGATATTTAGATTTCACTATGGTCACTATGAGTAAAAGGCAATGACCTTTGGCATGAATAATGCCTTATACATGTTCATAGGACTCATGAACCGAATCTTTTAACTCTTATTATATCGGTTTATGGTAGTCTTTATCAATGATATCCTCGTGTACTCAATATTCGAGGAGGAGTACACAAGACACAGAAGGAAGGTTATAGATATATTCCAAGAACACCAGATATATAAGAATATCTTGATGTTCTGGTTCTAGATTCAGAAGGATCACTTTTGGGGATATGTTATCTCAGTAGATGGTGTGGCAGTGAACCCAATGATAGTTGAGGCTGTGTTATTTTCAGATCCATCTAAGGGATTGAAGGAGGTGTGAATCTTCCTTGGATTATAAGGATATTAGCTGATATTCATACCATAATTCTCGACAATATGATAACCCTTTATGTATTTGAACAAAAATGGGAAACCATTCATGTGGATAGAGAGGTTCCAATATGATTTTCATGAGGTGGGACAGATATTGATAAACACATCAATATTGATATTTCTAGAAGAGGGTGTCAAGTACGTAGTGTTATATGATCCATTAGTAATATTAATTTTTTTAGTGATTCATGGAGGAACATATTTGTGATACTAACAGTAAGACCCTACATTATTAGATATCTACTAGACATACTCATGATTGGTTTTTATGGTTGGTACCATTTCCTTATATTTAGAGGGTTAATGATGGTACCATTGATGTTGTGGATGTATGTTCTACTAGTGTTTCATGCATCTATTTTAGAAGTGTATCCATGTTGGGAAAAGATGTAGCAGGACATCCGAGGTTAGTTTTTGTGGTCAGGGATGAAGAACGGAGTTTCAGAGAATGTATCTTGATGCATAAATTTTTATGAAGTGAATTTGGAGAAACAAGTTCCAATGTGATTTTGTCGTCCACATGAGCTGATAGAGTGGATATGTTATGGGATATCCATGGAATTTATTATGGGATTAAAATCCATGTAAAGGGTGCATGATTCTATTTGGCTGATCATAGACTAAATCAACATGTTGGTCCACTTATTAGCTATCCAAGTGCAGAGTCCAGTTGAGAGATTAGGATGCCTCTATGTGTCGGAGATAGTAGGACTCTATGGAGAATGAATAATGATCAGTTCTGAATATGATTTTTCTACACATCATAATTATTAAAGGGATTTTTGGAGACTGTTGAGAATCAAATGTATTTGATAATAGTTTGTCACCCTAGACTAACAGCCATACTGAGTGGGCCATGCATTTTATACCAGACAAGCTATGAGATTTCATTTTGGACTTTGGATATAGTTTTGAGGATAACCATCCATTAGTGGATTTTTCACACAAAAAGAATGGATATTCCATCATTGGTATCATACCATTTGAATCCTTGTACGGGGACCTTGGTGGTCACCACATTTTTTGATTGACCTATGAGATTTAACACTTGTGGTCCCAGAGTTTATGTGACACACTAAATAGAAGGTGTAGATCATATAGAAGTAGTTTAGGGCTGTCCAGAGCCACCATAAGTACTTTTTGGACAAACTAAAGAGGCCTTTGGAGTTCTAAGATGGAGAAAATGTGTTCCTAAAGTTTTCAATTTGATATGAATTATAGAGATTTGGAATTAGTGGTAAGCTATCTCCGATATTCATTTAACCTTTACAAATACTATGTAGAGTTGGAGAGGTGGTGTACAGATTACCATTACCACTATAGTTAGACCATGAATATGACATCTTCCATCTTTCGAAGTTGATGGGGTACTTTCACAATCCATCACACATTATTGACTAAGTAATACTAGACATCGAAGATGGAGCTACTATTTTTTACTACACGTTAGAAATTGAGGATAAATTGAGAGGATCATACATTGGAAATCAATTCATTCATTGTGTTCATAGTGGAAGCATAAGAATTTTTTGGAGAGCAGCTGGGATGAGGAGACCTATATGGTTGATCAATTCCTATATTGTTTGGTATTGCCAATTGTTTTTTCTTTTTCAGACATAAATCCCCACTGTGGGGAAAATATAGCGACTCAAATTTTCCATATATTAAATATTTATATTTTATGGATTATTTTTGAGACCATGATAAGACACAAATTGTGATTTTGAAGCTCAGTGTTCCTGGAATTAATAGTTAAAATATATGAAATATATTAATATCACACGTGTGTGGTGTTTCTAAAAAAGTGTAATAACTCCTCAATGGGGGGTTAATTAGAAATCCATGGGAATCATTGAGTTTAGAACATGGGTTTTATCTTTGGCACAATATAACCATTTTCTGCATGGGGGGGTGGGGTTGTGAAAAATTTATTGTGGGAGTAGAATGAATAAATTCATTAAATAAATTATTATATTATGATTGTTGAAAAAAATATATATATTTATTACGAATTAAGTTAAAAATATAAAAATTAATAGATTATTTGTGTAACTCTGCAATTTTGAGAGAGTGTTGGAGAGCTGTGAGAGGAGGTTTCATTGATGAATGATTTCTAGATCAATGATTTGTGATAAGTGTGCTATTTAATCCAAGGATCCTACCAACTACAATGAAATATATTTTATATTTATTAGTGATTAATCAAAATTAAGGTTAGATAATTATTTTATTGGATTTATCCTCATCTTATTATTTATATGATGAATGTTAATTAGTAAACCAATGGATTGATTCATGAATCAATATCATTGGGGGGTGAGTTTACCTCTGGGGGTTCATTGGGAGAATTGTTTTGTTATTATGGTTCATATTTCATCATTATAATGGAAAGGTATTGATGCCAACTAATCATAGCTAAGTTTTGTTAATATTTTTTCTTGTTTCTTAGGTTTCCCCCATTGTTATACATGCATTCCCCAATGGGGATTAATTTTACAATTGGTTCAACCCAAAAACCATGGAATCGATAGTTCCACACCACTTACTTGGTGAAATGATTCTATATCAATGATAATGAATCTATATGGGATAGGGATCATGTGATGATGGTAGTGATGAGTGAATCAGATCATATTGGAGATCTTTAGGTTTGAGCGGTGTGTGCGATGGCGATGAAGACAGATGATGAATGATTTCCATGATAATCAGACGAACATATCCCAATGAGTTGTGAAGACGTAGTTTTACTAGAGTTGATATGTTATTATTAGTGATATTCATGGCTGTATTTGGCATTAATGGAGTGGAAGACACCATGGGATGATGAATGGAAGATTCTGTAAAATCCTGATATATAAGGATTGTATTTCGCAACACTGGACATGTATGACCCCAAGTTCAGTGGATAGGGTTTTTAATGGGAATTTAAATATCCCCCAATTTGTACCATGACTTGGTAGTTCATCATGTTCCTTAGATGGTACACAAACATGAATAAGAGTGGTAATTCAAGGACACACCTTGTACTTCAACATGAACCTGGCCAAGCCTAGATTACAAAGGTAGAGTTGGGTACATAGACATGGTTTGAATTTCACCGGTGTAACACCCCAACCATCCATGGCATGTTTCCCTTTGAATAATGCAATAGCATGCATTGTATGCAACTTCGAGTTCTAACACACCACGACCAATCAAACTAGTCGTTATGAATATTAATACACACTTTTTGAAATTTTATAAATTTTATTTTTCAAAATGGACTTTATTTTTGTGTTTGGAATATCAAAATTAGCTTACGGTGAATTTTTGGTATTTTGCATAAAACATTTAATTTTTGATGAATAATGAAAAACACTACTTTATTATTTAAAACCAAATTTTTATTTAAATTTTTATTTATTTTATTTAAATTTATTTTAATTCAAAATAAATAAATAATAAATATATAAGTTCAATATAATTCATTGGAGTCATGTTATAATAAGATTAGATGTATAAAATTTTATTGAAATTTTTACCACCTTTTACCTACCTTCTAGGCACATTTTCATATTTTCATTAATCTTAATTTTCCTACTTCTGTTAATTGAATTTAAAAAATCAGAGAGACACAATAGATATCCATAAGTAAAATGTGTTTCAATATGATGAAAATAATTTTGGTTAACAAAAACTTTTGACTTTTATTTACCACGGTTAAAAATAAATAGGTTAATAAAAGGTGAAAATGATATTATAATTACCCTAACACATGTCCTAATTCTATTGGATAAGTGAATTTCAACCGAAATCAACCTTAGGAATAAAATATGATCATTTTTTTCCAACTGGATTAGATAAGTACATTTATTATTATTATATTTAAAGAAGAGTTAAAAGTGTTAAATTCAATGTTTAATAACTAAACCATTTTAATATAGTTTATAGAAATGATAAAATAGACTATAAATATTCATTAGAAATATAAAAAGTTTTCCCACATAATTTTATTTTATTTATAATTTTTAGAGATTATATAAATAAATTTATTTATGACACAATAATGATGCAGTAATTACCATATTAAGGAAAGATTAAAATAATTGATTTTATAAATATCCAAATAAATATATATTGAGACTTCTAATGAATTACACTAATTTTATACATTATTATGGCTTTTTTCGGTTGATTAAATAATTTTTTTCGATCTTATAATGTTATTACGACTTTCAAAAAAACAAGATACCAAATAGTGTCAAGATTGACATAAATGAGCTTTTAAAAGAAATACTATATTATTAATTGATATAATATTCCTAAAAATCTAAGGATGGGCCAAAATACATTGATCAGGTCCGATATTTCAAAAGTTAACCACTTTTATTTCTCTTGGCTTTTTATAGTTTGTTAAATAACCATTTATTATAATAATAAAAGAATACATGGTAAAAGATAAACTATTTAACTAAAAGTTAAATCTAAAAGTCAATGTTAATTTGGTGACCTAAATATATCTAAAACCTATTGGTTGAGAGTTTTTCAACCCATCCCCACCATAGAAGTGAAATAAATCATTTTGGAGCCAATATAAACTGAATATGATTTTATAATAAAAAAAATTTCATGATTTTCCTAAAGTGACCCTCACCTCCCTTATAAAAGTGTACTTCCCCTTCCCTCAAAATCACATCACCAAAGCTATTTGGATCAGTCCTACCAATCTCCAATATCATCCCAACTACCATAAAATCGACCTATAGGACTTACATTGATCAGAAATCCAACCTAAGGGGCTCTTTTGATCAAATTAAAAGGAAACACCTGAAGTAGAGGTAAAAATTTCACCACCTCTTTCAAAGTTCATATCTTCTTACACTTCCACATTCCTTGTTGTTTACATAACAAAATAGTAACTCCAGTAACTTATACATACTGTGATGTTTTTATAAGTATGGTATAACCATATTCAATATTCTATCCATCCTATGAATGACATGTCACCATACATGCATACGTACGACTTATCGTCTCCAAATCGTGGCATTGTTTTTTATTCGAACAATTCATTATTTGGATGGGTATAATAATGAATATAAATGATGAAATTAATAAATATATCATGTTAATGATTCTTTATAAATGATATACCATCCAATTACAAATGATTTCACTATTAATAAATTGATTTTGTCACTCGTACATACATGCAGATTACCATCTCCTCAAATACGATTAGATTCATTCTCCATCGTAATGATTCATGAATAATTTTCATTTTATGATTAAAAATAATTTTTAAAAACTTTATATCAATATGTATATGAATCAAATACATCCTATCCAAAACAAACAGATCTTACATAACCAATCATATTAAGATAAATGAATCAATTAACATCCGAAATATTGATACTTCTGAAATATTATTCACAAAACAATATTATAAGATCATATATGATATCATATTTATGTATGTGGTTCTTGTATAATTTGATAACAATGATTTAACTACTATATAAGAGTTTAACTTACCCTTGATCATGTAAAATTACAAGGTACGGTTTAATTCTACAATCTTTTCATTATCCGAGATTGTTTATATGTTAGTATCTACTGGGAACTGTTTATCATCAACATCTGTGTTTCTTAAAATTGTAGTTCAAATCATTTTAACATTTTACTAGACTATGGGTTAATGTAATTTAGACCCTTTTTTGAATTTTTATAAAATGGTTTTAAATGAATCATTTTATCATTTTCCAAACAAGGTCCTTTATGACCATTTCGACAAAACTAAGGAAAGAAGGTTTTTTAACTTATATGGAAGGTGCAGATATTTTCCACCATTATAACACCTTCAAAGCATTTTTTACAAGATTATAAGAATTTTTTAAAAAGAATTTTTTTATTTTATAATTACGTTACATTTATATTATTTCAAAATAAAATGATATATTTCTCTCAAAGAGTTTTGATTTCATCGATGTCACCATCCTTTGATGGATTTTACATTTGTTTGAAGCTGATTTGTTATGATACAAATTGTAAAGACCTGGATTTTCAATGGAAATTTTTTTCTAAAATACATGGAAATTTTATGAGTCCATGAAAATTAACGGTGCATCATTCTGAGGTCCTGTGTTCTAGAAATCATTTTCTAAATTTTAGTTCAGGTACGTTCAATAAACGTACGAGTGGGTTTTTATAACTTTTTAACCGATGATCGAAATTGAAATCTGAGGGCACCATTGGACTCATAGTGCCAATATTCTCTTAAGGATACTTTCACTTCGACAGTAGTGGGTCGAGTTTAAAATATAGATTTTGTGTTTACATGAAAAAAATAAAATAAAATGTGCATCGCTTTATTTTATTTGAGCCACTAAGTGATTTTTGGGTGGTTAAAACCTCCTCTTGAAGTTGGAGGTGGGACCACAAAACCTTAACCTCCCATAAGTGGTTATGGTGGTGGGGCCCACCTACACACAACCTCCCATATGAGGATAAATGAGGTGGGACCACATGAGCTTTTAACCCCTTGAAACTCCCCCTTAAAGTGGATAACCTATCAACTCTCCCTCATTAATGAGGGAGAGCCTCTTCACCTCCCCTAATTTATTCTTTGCACCAACTCTGGTGGATTAATTAAGGGGATCCATGTAATTAAATATTAATTTGTGAATTTTGTTCCAAAACCTAAAATAATATATCTATTATTATTATTGGGTGGGAATTGTTCATTATGGTTGAAACCGTGGGTGTTTTGAGAGAGGATTCTTGGGAGAAGGCCCCAATGAAGAACTATCTCCAACGAAGAATGAAGAATGCCAATGGTCCCCTTAGATATTCTTCCCTAAACACCTACCTACATGGATCCACTTCCACAACCATCATGCGAATTCAGGAGTGGAAGAGTGCGGTGGACGTGATGAACAACAACTCTATCTTCTTCCTGAGACTTCACCATCGACGACCGACAATTAGAGGTAGGGGTTTAATTTAAACTAAGTATGATTTTTCCCATGTTCTTCCTTTCCCTCAAAATGAAGAACGAGGGTTGTTGTGCTTTATACTTATAAGCCTCTTGATATCACCCTAAATGCGGAGGGTGAGGGTCAAACCAACATGGACCAACCCCTCCATCATTCTTGTTTGAGATGATGCTCGACTTGGAAATGAGGTGACAGAATGATGAAGGTGGCGACAATAAAGGTCGTGCTACCCACAGGCTCCACGAACTACACCGCCCCCGTGGTGCACCAGTGCTCCCGGAAGAACACCGGTGGCATGAGCCGTGCCGAACCGGCCAGCTCGGCTACCTCCCGGCCAGCAGCCCGCCTAGTCGCACCCCACCGACCTGCCCGTAGCCTCCCGCATGCCCTGCTGGGCCTACCCACAGCCTTCCACACGCCCCGTCGACCTACCCACAGCCTACCCACGCACCTCACCGGCCTGCTCGCGCCCCACCGGCCTACCCGCAGCCTGCCCGGCGCCCTCCCAGCCACCCCCAGCCTACCCAGGGAGCCCCTCGACTAGTCCGGCCTCCCTGCCAGCCTACCCGGGTTGTACCCCAGCTCCCTGCTAAACCGGCCGAGCCGTGCCGACCTCTCGAGTGGGCCCGCTGCCACTCTTGCGGTGATGCTGGCCTAACCGGATCGGCCTTCCGGGCCGAGTCACTTGAGTCGCGCCCCTCGTGGTGCTAGCATAACCATCCCTGGCCTCCGAGCTAAGCTGCCTACGCAGCGACCTCCGGGCCGAACCGCCCTCATAGTCCGCTGGGCCGAGCCCAGGGGACCGGGCCGAACCGAGCTGGCTGACCTGCCCAATGGGCCGGGTCAGACCCAGCGGGTCTGACCGGGTCGACCCGGACCAGGACGACCCTGACTGGGTCGACCCAGACCAGGTCGTCCATGACCGGGTTGGCCCAAACTGTGTTGGGCCCAGTTGGTCCGGACCCAGGCCCACTACCGACCCTTTACTTTATTTGGCCATATATTTGGCAATGGATGTCCATTTGACAAACTGTCAGCGGTGCTGGTATTATTGGAATGCGACAGTCCCATTAAGAATACCCCACTAGAGTTCAGGGTATATTTGAGATACGGTCAGGTTCGATCAGACATGAATCCGACCGGGCCCTGGGGACTAAAAGAATAATAACTAACAGATTGGGAGTCCGATCGACACATCATCTGTTGCGTTGAGACCCCTATGACATCACAGAACATTGTGATAATTCTTCATGGGACTTCATGGAAGATGATGTATCGACACTCGGCTTGAAGAGCGGACCCTCCCAGAATCAAGCATGCTTTTGCAGAACCCTGTGGCTGGTTGTGCGCAAATGACTATTCCTAGAACCTGTGTGGGTCTGATGTCTCCTACTACTGTTACTGGATCCTCTGTGGGTCCAACAGTTCTAACAGTTGTTCCTTGATCCTGTGTGGGCCCGACAACACAAACTACTATTCCTAGATCCTGTATGGGTCTGACCATTCTAACTGCTAGTCTTGGATCCTCTGTGGGTTTGACCGCACTGACTACTATTCCTGGATACCATGTGGGTCCGACAGTTCTAACTGCTGTTCTTCGATCCTGTGTGTGTCTGACACGACTGACTACTATTCCAAGATCCTGTATGGGTCTGACAGTTCTAACTGTTGGTCCTGGATCCTGTGTGGGTCTTCCAGCTTATATGATTCAGTGACTACATCTGATCATCTCTATCTCTCTACAAATGTTGTATACCTGTGTGAGCTGAGTCAGTGACTTATGTGTTTTCCTCATGATTGAGATGGGTTACATGATAACATAGGTATATGTATGGGCATATACCTATGTAATGGCTATCCATTGATTTCATACTACGTGGTTTGTCCTTTGTGGATTTTGAGATACCTTGGTGGTCTCGGGGTCCCTACAGAGTATCATTATACTAACCCCTGCATGGGATATTCCCACACATCGTTGTGTTGGATGTAAATGGCAGTCAACACTGACCGAGGTTGAGTGTACCAAGACTGGACTATACCCAGAGGTGGACCACACAGCGTGACGGTACACAGAGGAGACAGACAGACATGGAGCACTGTAGAGGCTATCTGTACCTACCCATCATGTAGTATTTTCTTGAGGATAATCCAGTAGTTTATTTACATTTCTTTCATAGTACTTGTACTTTCATTTTCCTTGTAATTTACAGTTGGGCTTGTATTTCTGGGCCGTTTTACTTTCATCACTCTTCTGTATACAGTTTTGCATAGTGTTTTGCTTCTAGCTCGTACTCTGTTGTGTGTGATTAATTTTAATAATGGAAATGCCTTCCCAGTTTAGGGATTTACACCATTGGTGCTAGTCTCTAGCCCTTGGCCTATGGAAGGCGGGCTTGGGGTAGTCACGACATGGGCCCTGAGAGACGGGTCATGACAAATTGGTATCAAAGGGGTCAGTTCTACTGTAGAACTTAGGAATCTGATATTTTCTATGAAGCAATAGTGTTAAGGGTACTGAGTGTGGTTTTTAGTTTAGAGAGTCCAGTGTTGGTGTGACGAACGACATATCCACACACTAGAACCTTGACATCTCATTTCTGACTCAGTGCAAGAATACACTGATTGCGTGTGTGTTTTAAGAGTTATCTTTGTGATCCTTTGAGTCAGCTCACCAGGTATAAATTTTTCAATGTGGTGAACTGATATCATTTCACTATGGCCCCATGCAGATAGCCAGCTAGGGTTCCAAAATATGTATGAGATGGAAGCCCACTGAGCAACAAGGCCTCGATGTAGGGCCCCATCACAGCGGAGTCAACAGCAATACCACTTCCCTTTGAGACACCAATTCCACCAGCCCCATAAGTAGACGATGCATGCCATTTGAGTGCATTGCACGAGTTACAGTTCCAGAGGCTGCCCAGGTTCATGGGAGAGATGGACCCACAGGTAGCAGAGAATTGGATGGAGGCAGTGGTGAGATTCTTCAGACTAGTAGGGACACCTAAAAAATTCCTAGCAATTCTTTCTTCTAGCCTTCTACAGGAAGAAATATGTTGATGGTGGAGCAAAATACAGGTGCATGACAAGGTGAAACTACTCTGGGTAGACTTCGAGAGCCTGTTTTGGGTGGAGTTTGTCCCAGCCACCCTATGTGCAGTGCAGATACAAGAGCTAATTCATCTGTAGTAGGGCAGCATGACAGTGGAATTGTACTCAGCGAGGTTCACCGACCTCACACGCTACTCCACCGATATGGTGCGGGACCCTTTCTTCAGAGTTTGGACCTTTGAGAAGGGGCTCAGATGGGAATAAGAGCATCGATGATCTCACTCAGCATCCCGATGCAGGCGGGGGTGTTAGAAAGAGATCTCATAGTGGAGAGCTTCCTTGATAAGAAGTCACCAGTAGCAAGACCCATCACAAGTCAACATGAAACAGAGTCTTCTGCAGCTAGAAGTAGACAGATAGCGTAGAGGTCAAAGCAGATTAGGCCATCCAGTGGGCGACCTCAGGATACGGGTTCAGTTGTGCGGGGCACATGAGACATATCCAGTCATGCTAGGAGCAAGAAATGTTACTCTATGGTGGGCATGGTCACATGGCTCATGACTTTCCAAGCCTCCATACTAATGATCAAAATATGGTCGAAGGACCACCCAAGTTGTGATATAGATTCGATTGAGGCGGACCTCCGGGAGTAGGAGTACGTGTCAAAGGAGCTGGTCATGCAACTGGTGGTGGACGACAATTCGAGGTGTTACCACCACCACCACCACCAGGAGGTCCACAACGACCACATGGAGTAGGTGGATAGGCGAGAGCCCAACTTCAGGTAGCTGAAGCATATAACCATGGTGCTTCAAAGATTATTCGAGTAATGATATGTGTCTACTCCACCTTATCTGCAGTACTTATAGGCATAGGTGCCAGTCACTCTTTCATTTCCACTGCCCACATTCAGAGCTAAGAGATTCCTACGGAGCTGTTGGATCGATCCTTTTGGCTATATAATCTTACAGAAGGAGACTCGGTGATTACGCACTGGTGCCAGTAGTGTGAGATTACTCTAGGAGGCGAGAGAATCAGCTAGGATCTCCACGTAGCAGTGTCAAGTCCTTACGAGGTTATCTTGGGTATGGATTGGTTATCTACAGTCCAGGCTCAGATCGACTGTATTAGGCACAATGTGCGGTGTGTCTACACGGATGGGACTATGTTCACCTTCACAGGTGAGAAGGGAGCCTTTATAGAACATGACGGTCTTACCCGAAAGAGGTTGTAGCCGATCACTCATTAGTTGGATATCATTACCCTCGGATTAGTGGATGTGGAGAGACTATCTTATCATGTAGTGGTGGACCAATATGAATATGTGTTCCCTGATGATGTACCAGGTCTACCTCCTCATAGGGAGGTGGATTTCAACAATGACATGTACCCCGAGACAACACCAATATATAAACCAACGTATTGGATGGCACCCGCGGAGCTACGCGAGTTACAGGTACAACTAGAGGACTTACAGGAAAAGGGATTCATCTGGCCTCGTGTTTCTCCTTGGGAAGCCCTGATTCTGTTCACCAAGATGGCGGATGGGAGCCTGAGGCTTGGTGTTGACTACCGTCACCTGAACCAGGTGACCATGAAGAACAGTACCCACTCTCAAGGATTGACAACCTCTTTGTTTAGCTAAAGGGATCTTGATGGTTCTCGAAGATAGAACTCAGATCTAGCTTTCAACAGCTCAGAGTTCGAAATGAGGATGTGCAGAAGATGACCATCAGATGTCCGTATGACCACTATGGGTTCTTGGTTATGCCATTTGGCATAACCAACGCTCCAGCAGGGTTCATGGGACTCATGAACAGGATCATCCAGCCATACCACGATTGCTTTGTCATAGTCTTTGTCGAGGATATTTTGATCTACACGACTGCTAAGCAGGAGCATGCCTACCACTTTCAGTTAGTACTAGACACACTCTAAGAGCACCAGATTTATGGTAAGATCTTGAAGTTTCAGTTCTAGATCGGAGAGTGTCACTTTCTAGGACATTTCATCTCGGAGGCTGGTGTTGCAGTGGATCCAGTGAAGATTGAGGAGATAATTTTTTGAGAGTATCCCAGGAGTGTGACAGAGGTAGGAAGTTTCCTGAGATTGGATGGTTATTACTAGAGATTAATTCCAGAGTTCCCCAGAGTTATACCACCCCTATCAGCCTTGAAGAATAAGGGATAACCCTTCGTGTGGTTGGAGAGATGAGAGATGAGCTTTCAAGAGATGAGGAAGAATCTTACTAGTGCCCCCATCTTGAGGCTTCTAGAGGAAGGCATAGGGTACATAGTCTACTGTGACACATCAGGGACTAGACTTGGGTGTGTCTTGATGCAAGAGTGAGTAGTGCTCTTATATGGTTCTAGGCTGCTAAGACAGCTTGAGCAGAACTATGCTAGCCATGAACTGGAGTTAACTACAGTGTTCTTTGCCTTGAAGATGTGGCGACACTATCTGATGGGAGAACGTTTTATCATGTACTCTGATCACAAGAGTCTTAGGTATATATTCTCTAAGAAGATCCTGAACCTGAGATAGCATCGATGGCTGGAGTTCCTCCAAAACTATGACTTAGAGATAGTCTATACTCCTGGGAAGGGGAACATTGTAGTAGATGCACTCAGTAGAAGATCTGGTATATATCTTCTAGGTGAGATGATAGAGCAGATGGCAGCATTACAGATGTCCTTTGTGGATAGAGATGGAGCTGATTTTCTACACGCTCTTACAGTCACACCCCCACTTCTGCAGCGAGTCTGGGAGGCGTAGCGTGGAGATGCTAATTGTGATACACAACGTGCTCAGATATCCACAGGGCATGCACCTGATGGATTTTCTGAAGGTGGGGAGCACAACATCTTGTTCATAGGACATACCTTGGTACCATTGGCACTACAGGAGAAAGTTTTAAGGGAGTTCCACACATCCCCTCTAGCGGTACATACGGAAGTGGCGAAGATGTACCAAGACCTTCAACGACAGCATTGGTGGACATGTATGGAGAAGGCATTAATAAAGATTGTTTCTCTATGCCTCGCTTTTCAGCAAGTGAAGGCATAGAAACAGGTACCAGCATGCTTGGTTCATCCTTTAGAGGTCATAGAGTGAAAGTGGGAGGGGATATTCTTGGACTTCGTGATGGGTCTTCCACGTACATCCAGGGGCCATGACTCGATTTGGGTAATCATTGACCGACTCCCCAAGTTGGCCCACTTCCTACCGATAAGAGATCAGGGTTCATTAGAGATCTTGGGATTCCTCTATGTGCAGAAGATTGTGCGGATACATGGAGTACCTTCTTCTATTTTCTCCGATCATGACACATGGTTGACTTCTTGGCTATGGAAGGGGTCGCAGGAGGCTTTCCGGACACAGCTTCGTCTGAGCACCACCTTCCATCCTCAGACAGATGATCAGACTCAGTGGACCATTCAGACTCTCGATAACATGCTCTATGAATGTTTTACTGACTTCGGTCATAGCTGGGATAGTCACATACCTTTTGTGGAGTTTTCCTACAACAATATTTATCACTCCACCATAGGGAAGGCACCTTTGAGGCATTGTATGGGTGACCTTTCAGATCACCCTTGTGCTAGACAGACCCAATAGAGTCAGCACTAGTAGAACCAGAGATGGTACATGCTGCCATAGAGAAGGTGCAGATCATCCAGGATCGGATGAAGGCTACACAGAGCAGGCAGAAGTCAAATGATGACTGGATATGAAGGCCTCTAAAGTTCAAGGATGGAGACCACATCGTCCCATGGGTCTCACCTTGATGTGGTCTATGAAGTTTTGTCTGAGGCGTCAAGTTATCTCTGAGATTCATCAGACCATTTTATGTCCTCAACATAGTTGGTGAGGTGGCATACTGCCTAGATCTTCCACCTTAGTTGCACCAAGTGAATGACGTCTTCCACGTATCCCAGCTAATGAGATACGTGCACAACCCTTCCCACATCATCAACCATGGAGATCTAGACATTTATGATCGGGATACTTTCACTGATGTTCCAATGGAGATTGAGGATCGATATGAGCAGGTCCTACGTGGATGGTTGATACATCTTGTGCTCGTTCGTTGGCAGCACGAGAACTTCCCGGAGAGCACATGAGAGTGGGAGGCTCAGATGTATGCTCAGTACCCCCATTTGTTCCCTTAGTTCAAGTTGTAGCTTACAGGGACGTAAAGCCCTGAGGTGGGGAGAATTTAAAGACATGGAATTTCTGTGGAAAATTCGTTCTTAAATAAATGGGAATTTTACGTGTCCGCATAAACTAACAGTGCATGATTCTGAGGCCCGGTGTGCCCGTAATCATTTTTTGAAGTTTTGTTCTGCTACGTTCAGTAAACATACGAGAGTGTTTTTATAACTTTTGAACAGGTGCTTGGAATTGAAATATGTGGGAACTGTTGAATTTGCAGCACCGGTATTTTCTTAAGGAGACTTTCACTTTGACGGCAGTGGGTCGGGATTAAAAGATAGATTTTCGGTTTACATGGAAAAATATTAATAAAATAAAGTGTACATCACTTTATTTTATTTGAGCTGCCAAGTGAGTGTAGGGTGGTTAAAAACTCTTCTTGAAAGTTTGAGGTGGGACCACTACACCTTAACCTCTCACGAGAGGATATGGTGGTGGGGCCCACCCAAACACAACCTCCCATGTGAGGATAAATGAGGTGGGGACCACCCTGGATTTTAACCTCTTGAAACTCCCTATTAATATGGAGAACCTCTCAACTCTCCCTCATTAATCAGGGAGAGACTCTTCACGTCCCTTAATTAATTATTTGTGGCGG
Source organism: Viscum album (assembly GCA_963277665.1). Taxonomy (NCBI): domain Eukaryota; kingdom Viridiplantae; phylum Streptophyta; class Magnoliopsida; order Santalales; family Viscaceae; genus Viscum; species Viscum album. The sequence continues at coordinate 1,784,281,109 of OY728131.1, read as the reverse complement.
ACGCGGCAGACGTGACGAACGACGACACCGTCTTCTTCCCAAGACATCACCATCGACGATCGATGATTAAAGGTAGGGGTTTAATATTATCTAATTATGAACTTTTCCCATGTTTTTCCTTTCTATCAAAACAAAAAATGAGGGTTGTTGTGATTCAAATTTGCGAGCCCATTGATATCACACTAAACACAGAGGGTGTGGGTCAAACCAATGTGGCCCGACCCCTCCATCGTTCTTGTGTGAGATGATCCTCAGTATGGCGATGAGGCAATAGAACGATGAAGGTGGTGACGACGAAGGTCGTGCTACCCACGGCCTCTGCGAACAGCGCCACCCACGTGGTGCTCCAGTGCTCTCAGCCGAACCCTGCTGGTCCACGCTGGCCCGAGTTATGCCGAACCGGCCCGCCCGGCCGCCGACCTAATAGTAGCCTCCGATGCTCCCTGCCGGGTCTACCCGCGGCCTCCCCCGTGGCCTGCCCGCGGCCTTCCACGCACCCCAACGGCCTGCCCTCATCCTGCCCGCGCGCCTCGCTGTCATACCCATGCCCTGCTCGCCTGCCTGCGCCCCGCTGGCCAGCCCGCAGCCTACCAGGCGCCCTCTCGGCCACCTGCCGACCTGCCCAAGCTGCCACCGGGCCTGCTTCGCTGCCCTGCCAGCCTGCCTGAGCTACACCCCGGCTCTCGGCTGAAATAACCGGGTTGCACTGGCCTCTCAAGATGGCCCATGGTATCCCTTGCGGTGTCGCTGTCCGAACTGACTCGGCCTTCCGGGCTGAGTCGCCCGAGGCATGCCCCACGTGGTGCTGGCTGAACCAGCCCCGACCTCCAGGCCGAGCCGCCTACATGGTGACCTCCGGGCCAAACCACCCTCACAGTCCGCTACACCGGGCACAGTAGACCGGGCCGAACCTAGCGAGTTGACCGGACACGAACCCACTACCGACCCTTTAAATTCTTTGGCCATATCGTTGGCACCAAACGTCTATTTGACGAACTGTCAGCGAAGATGGTATTCTTGGAACATGACTATCCTTTTGAGAATACCCCACTAGAGTTTGGGGTATATTTTAGATATGGTTAGGTTAGATCATACACGAATCGAACTGGTCCCCTGAGACTAAAATGCTAAAAACTCACAGACCGGGCATCTGATCGATGTGTCGTCTATTGAATTGAGACCCCTATGACATGACAGAAATTTGGGATATGGTTTCTTGGGAATTTATGGAAGTTTCTGTATCAACACACAAGTTGAGGAGCGGACCCTCCTAGAATCAAGCATGCTTAGTTCGGAATCTTGTGGTTGGATGTGCACTGATGACTATTCCTAGATCCTGTGTGGGTCCAACAACTCCAACTATTATTCTTGGATCCTATGTGGGTCTGACAGTTCTAACTACTGGTCTTGGATCATGTGTGGGTCCGACAACATTGACTACTATTCCTAGATCCTGTGTGGAACTGACAGTTCTAACTGCTGGTCTTGGATCCTGTGTGGGTCTGATAGCACTGACTACTGTTCTTAGATCCTGTGTGGGTTTGACAGTTCTAACTGCTGATCTTGGATCCTCTGTGGGTCTGACAACACTAACTACTGTTCATGGATCATGTGTGGGTCCCACATCTCTAACTGCTATTCCTAGATACTATGTGTGTTCGACAACATAGATGATTCAGTGACTACATATGATCATCTATATTTGTCTACAAAAGTTGTATACCTGTGTGAGTTGAGTCCATGACTTTTGTGTTTTCCTCATGATTGAGATGGGTTAATTGATAACTTAGGTATATTTATGGGAATACACCTATGTAATTTCTATCCGTTGATTTCAGAATTCTGTTTTCTCCTTGGGGGATTTTGAGAGTCCTTTGTGGTCTCGGGGTCCCTACTAAGTATCTTTATACTCACACCTAAACGGGCTATGCCCGTACCACATTGTGTTGGATACAGATGACAGACAGTGCTGACCGAGGCTGAGTGTACTAGGACTGGACAGTACCCATAGGTGAACCATGTGGTGTGACGGTATAGAGGGGAGACATACAGACATGGAGCGCTCTGGAGGCTATCTGTACCTACCCTTCAGTAGGATTTTCCATAGGATGGTCCATCAGCTATTTTAATTTTCTTCAGTAGTACTTATACTTTTAGTTTACTTGTACTTTATAGTTGGGTTTGTAATTCTGGCCCCTTTTACTTTCAGTACTCTTTTTTATACAGTTTTACATAGTGTTTTCCTTCAAACTCGTACTCTGTTGTGTGTGTTTACTTTTTATAAAAGAAATGTCTTCCTAGTTTAGGGATTTACACCTTTGGTGCTAGTCAACAGCCTTGGACCAATGGAAGGTGGGCTTGGGGTAGTCACGATACATGCCACGAGGGACAAGTCGTGGCACAAATCATCCATATTTTATTGAATATTTTGTCATATGTTTGAATGTGGATGTGTTATTTTTATAGCATTCATGGTTTATGGATAATGTATTGACATTTCGTATGCTAGTTTTAATAAGATTGTTTATATTATATTTAAACTTTTTCATATGAGGAATTCATTGGACTTATTAAGTGATGGATGGAGCTCGCTATATATCCTTGATGAATTGATAGGTCTCATGAGACAAAATAGTGTCTTGGATTAAGGCCTTGAAAAAATCTTATTTCTTGTCTTGGCACGAGGCCTTGACTATGTGGTTATGATATCTGCCATTATGCATTACATCATAATGAAAATTTATATTGATATTACATATGATTATTCGACTAGTAGAATATCCGTGTTAATAAGTAAATGGGATTATTTGATTTACCTCTTCCATATTATGGTCAAAATTATGTTTAAAAGGCTTCTGTTTTAGTTTTATAAATTGCTTTAATGTTTATTATTATTTATGAAAGCTTCCGATATATTGTTATCCTTATTGAGAACCTAATCTCACCCCTTTCTATGTTTCATTTTTCCCAGAATGTGAAGAAGTATATTATGACTAACCTGTAGGTATAGTATAAGGGTGATTAATGTGTTAAAAGGATACACTATGTTGTTATTTTTCATTTCATAATGTAATGGAAAACTTGTGTTTGTATCTAGTACTTCAAAGGACACTAAACTGATCAGTCTTTCAGTATTTGATCCCTTGTTATCATGCCAATATTATGTAATAATGCACCAAATATAGGTAACTAGGGTTAGGGTGTTACAGTTGGTATCATAGGAAGTTTAGTAAAAACCTTGGATGCTATATTTAGAAAAACTCTGATTAAAGAACATTACCCAAATATAGTCTTTGACGATTAGTATAGAAGAAAATCCTATAATTTTGGTTATGTAGAGATTTGCTGTATTTTCCAAGAAATACATCCCTGTTTGGATACGAGTAGGTAGAGGGAGTTCTGGAATAGATTTACTTAGGAGTGAAAACTCCAACAAAGAGTGTCGGGCTTCACCCATGGTATCCTGGTACACGACAATGTGCATTATTGAACACTTTGTTACAACACTCTTGGGTGATATGCTTTGAATAATTATCATTTTCATTATAAACCATTATAAATTATTTATGAGTATATACCTTCTCAAAGGAAATTTATTTATGATTATGAATCATATTCATAAAATGTTCAATTTATGTTATGTTTTTTACATGTTTGGAATTAGTTAATGTGATTCATAAACTAATCTAGTGTATACCATTTTTTAGAAATAGGGCTTAGTGGAAGAAATGGAACCCCTATCAATGCATGTGTTCCATGTAAAGATTTCCCTCCTACTCAAGATAATTATAGTGGAGCTGGTTATGAAACTGGTTCGGATCAAATTATCACCATACAAGGACAACTAACTCAGGTTATAAATAATTACCTTACCTGTATGAAGTATCCTGACGCACAACGCGTAGGATCAATGTTATACCTCTTCACGAAACAAAAACCATCAACATCCAATGGGACTAAAAATATATTTTTAGCTAAGAAATGGATAAGTTCCCTAGAGAAAATATTTCTTGCTTTGGGGAGTAGTGAAAGGAAAAAAGTTGTCATGGCAGCTTATCACCTCATGGGAGATACAGATCAATGGTGGTCATTAATTCAAAACACAGATGAAGATGAAGAAGTAAAAAATATGGAATTGAGGGAGTTTGAAGAGATTTTTATAGAAAAATAATTTATTTATGACTATCGAGTAGATATAGAATGACAATTTTTGAGTCTGAGGAAAAAGGATGATGAGAATGACGTAATGTATGAAGCCAACCTTACATGGTTAGCAAGGAATGCATCAGATTTTATACATAACCCATAGAGTATGATTGATAGATTATTAGATTTGTTAAAACCATTTATCTATTGAGCATTAGTCTCACAATCCTTCTCATCGTACGAAGATATTGTCTCATGTGCTATCAAGATAGAAAAGAGATTTTCTAAGTCTTATAACTTTAAAGAAAATCAAGAGAAGAAGAGATCTTCCAAACACTCTGGAAATGGAAATACATGGAATAAGGGATAAGATAAATATCTATCCTATGGTAAATGTAGGAAGAAACACCCCAGTAATTTCTTGAAGGGAATGGGAGTTTGTTATAAGTGTGGTGAAAAAGGCCACCAAGCTCGTGATTGCAAGGGAAATAAATAGGCTATCAATGTTGAATTCAACATTTGTATAGAAAAGGGGAATTATGAAAATGAATGTCCTAAGCACCAAGGAAATGTACATAAAAAAGGCCAAGGGAGAAAGGCCAAGATTATGTGATCACTACAGGTGAGGTTGATGCACTGAAAGACATGGTGGAAAGTAATTTAATTGTTTTCTCAAGTTTAGCCAATGATTAATTTCATTCTAGATCATCTCATTGTATCATATTTTCCATGTTTTCTAAAAAAATTAGATATTTCCAATTTGATTTAACAAGGTATTTTTTAGTCAAAACTCTTAAGGAAAGTATAATTGCAACAATGTTTTGTGATTTAGTTCCGATTAGATCATATAAATGTTCTTTATCTGCTGATCTCATCGTCATACCCATGATTCAATTTGATATAATCCTTGGTATGGATTGTCTTTGAGACCATAATGTGAAAATTTATTGTAAGAAAATGGAGGTTACAATTTTCGATGATGATTAAGAGTACCATATCATTAGAGTAGAATTGTCACCATCTGATTCTTATCTATATCCAACCCCAGTAGCTTTACTAAATTTAGTTATTGGGGAGTAAGAGATGAGATAACTATGTGTTATGAAAATAATGTTTTAATAGAGTACATCCCTATTGTACAAAAATATTTTGATGTGTTTCCAGAGGATTTACCTAGACATCCTCTAGAATGATAAATTGTGTTTTCCATTGATTTAATTCCTGGTTCAAGGCTCATATCAAAAACCCCTTGTTGAATGTACATTGTGTAATTATTGTAACTAAATAAATTGTTAGAGGAATTGAGTAATAAAATATTTATCAGCCCTAGTGTTTCTCCCTGAGGAGCCCTTGTTATTTTTATTAAAAACAAAGATGGATCCATGAGGTTGTGCATTGACTACTGGGAGATCAATGCTATAAGAATAAAGAACAAGTATCTCCTACCTCGCATTGATGATTTATTTGACCAAATTCATGGAGCTCAATATTTTTCAAAGATTAACATTAGATTTAGAGATCATCTATTGTGTGTGAGAAGGAAGACATTCTGAAAACAACATTTTGGAATAGTTACAAGCACTACGAGTTTACAGTAATACATTTTCGATTGAATAATTCACCCTATGTCTTCATGGATCTAATGAATATAGGTTTCAAGGAATATCATGATGAATTTACAGTGGTATTTATTGATAATATCATGGTATACTCAAATAGCTATAAAGATCATGAAAATCATTTGCGCCCTATTCTGAAAACCCTAATAAGAAATGAAATATATGAGAAGTTTAGCATGTGTGAATTCAAGGGTTAGTATATTTCTTTTATTGTCCATATTGTATCTAAGGATGGGATCTTTTTTGATCCTTATAAGACAAGAGAAATACAATAATGGCCAACACCGATGAGTATAACTGATGTAAACTATTTTATTGGTTTAGCATGTTATTATTGGTGTTACGTCCAGAATTTTTCCCAACGGCTAATGCATTAACCAAGCTCACATGTAAAGGGGTTAATTTTTTTTGGATAAAAGTGTTTGATGAATGTTTTGAATAACTAAATAGAGGATTTATCAATGCTCATATCATGACTCTACCATTGGGGAATGATGGGTTTGTTATTTATAGTGATGCTTCAAATAAAGGACTTGGTTTTGTTCTTATGAAGAATAATAGAGTTATTTCATATGCATCACGACATCTAAAAATTCATGAACCAAACTATCACACTCATTATATTGAGTTAGAAGTTATAGTATTTTCTTTAATGATATGGAGACACTATCTCTATAGTGAAAAATTTGAGATATATACCGATCAAAAGAGCTTAAAGTATATTTTCTCCCAAAAAGAACTCAACATGAAGCAAAGGAAATGGCTCATGCTACTGAAGGATTATGATTGCACTATACACTACAGGTTGGGGAAGGAAAATAAGGTGGTAGATTCTTTGATTAGAAAGTATCATGGAGTTTTGAACAAGAGGAGGGTTGAAAGGGATCCTATGTTAATAGATCTAGTAAAGATGGATATGGGAATAATCATGGAAGGTGAAACATCAATAATTTTTTAAATGGTTATCAAGCCTTCTTTACTAGAAAGGATAAATAGATCTCAGAGTGATGATGAGATGTTTCAAAAAATGATTAATGTTGTGAATGATGGTAGATTGAATGACTTCATATATGAAGATGGAATTTTAAAATATTGGAAGAGAAATTGTGTTCTTTATATACATGATCTAAAAAAGGAATTTTTGGATGATGCACATAGATCCAATTTCTCTATAATCCTTGGTATCACTAAAATGTATAGAGATTTGAAAGAACATTTTTGGTGGGACAACATGAAGAGAGAGATTTCGGATTATGTGTCAAGATGTATGGGTTTTCAACAAATGAAAGCTATAGGACAATATCCTAGAAGAGTCATGAAACCTCTTACCATACCTGAGTGGAGATGGGATGATATTATGATGGACTTTTTTCATGGGGCTACAAAAGACTTCTTAAAGGAACGATGCAATATGGGTCATTGTTGACCATCTTACCAAGTCAGTACATTTTCATTCTATAAGAGATGATTTACCACTTGAACATTTAGAAAGTCTATATATTACTGACATTGTAAGACTTTATGGAGAACCCCTATCAATTGTTTCGGATCATAATCCCTGTTTAACATCAAGATTCTAGAAAAGTCTTCAGATGGCCATGGATAATGAATTTTGTTTGAGCACGACCTACCACCCTCAAACTGATGGACAATCAGAATGTACTATTCAAACCTTATAAAACATGTTGAGATATTTCTCACTTGACATTCAAGGAATGTGGGATCAATATTTACTGTTGGTAGAATTTTTCTATAAGAATAGCTCCATTCAAGTATTCATACGGAACCATATAAAGAGTTATATGGAAAGAGATGCCACACACCAACTTGTTGGGATGATGTTGGTGAAAGAAAACATGTAGGCCTACAACTTGTTGATGGGTCCATTGGTGAAAAAAAATATGAGCACCCGTAAAGGGCTCCTCCCGACCTAGGGTTTTTCTCTCACCGCTGCCAGCTCCGTCATTGCAGATGGTGCGACAATTCCTTCTCGTGCTCGGTGGGTTGGTGGAGGATCTTTGTTGTATGGCTTCGTGGTCTTTTCTCGGGCTGTGGAGATGATCTTCAGGCTTCTACGGTTGCAGGATCAGATCTGCAGGTGTAAGACCAGTCCTTGTTGACGACATACTCTTCGGAGCGTTCGTGGTTTCTGATCTTGGCAGCCCACTATTGTCATGTGGTGAGTTTTCTCGCATTTGGGGGTTACGCTCATGAGTCGGCGGTTTGTAGGGTTCTACTTCTTCTCAGGTGAGCACGTTAGGGTTTCGTTGGGTCTGATGAAGTTGTTTTATCTGGAGGCGGAGGGATCATCAGTTCTTTGGATTTGTTATTCTTCTTCTATGTCATGGTGATTCTGATGTCGTGAGTTGAAGCTATTGTTGAGATGGTGCGAGAACGATGATGTCTTTCAGGAGGAAACTCCATGGAGATCTGGACCTTCATATGTGGTGACGATAGACGTTGGTTAACCTCATCCTCATTCCGGTTGTTGTGGTTCTGTTCGTGATGGTTGCAGGAGTTGGTAGTGTTGTTTTTTATTTTTGTTTTATCGCGGAGGTTTGGGATTGATTTTGGTTCATCCAGGGAAGGATTTCATTTTTTCAGGATAGTGGTGAAGGTTCACTTTCGTCCTGTTCTCATGGTGATTTGGGTAACGATGTCGGTTGTGTGCTCTGACGTTGGGATTTCTCTCTGACAGTGATGGTAATGTCTATCGCCGGTGTTGCTTGCCGTCGTTCCAGTTCGATGTAGATAGGAATCAAGGAACGCCTGATCGAGTTCTGAGGTGATTCGGAAATCGAGTGGCTTCTGTTTTCGAGGTTGGCGCGTGATGTCTCAGGTCGCGTGTCAGGGCTCATGGGTTAAGGTGATGATTGCGGTGGACCTGAAATTCGAAATTTGAATGTTTAGTTTGAATTTTGAAGATCTTTATGGTTACCAGTTTCCCTTAAACTGGCTTTGATAAATACACAAAAATGATTAGCAGTAGCAACCTATAACTTGTTGTTGAAACAATGTAAAATGTGAAGGTTATCCAAACCTACATCAAAGCAGCTCAAAGTATGCAAAAGAGAAATGTTGATAACTAAAGGAAGGATTTGGAATTCCAAGTAGGTGATCATTATTCATAAAGGTATCTCCATGGAAGTGTGTTATATGTTCTGGTAAGATGGGTAAATTGAGTCCCAGGTACCTCAAACCTTTCAAAATTATTGAATGAATTGGAGTAGTAGCTTATCATTTGGCAATGCCGTAAAGTCTCTCCATAGTTCATGATGTGTTCCATGTATCACTATTGATAAAATAAATGCCCTACCCAACACATGTAATCACATAAGATGAAATTGAATGGGATCCTGATATATCTAATTGTGAAGAGCTTTTTATGATTTATGAAACCATAAAACAAGTGTTGAGTAACTAGATGACTCATCTTGTAAAAGTTCTATAGAGAAATCATAAGATGGAAAAGGCACCGTGGGAACCCGAGGAACTAATGGTGAAGAACCACCCAAATATTTTTATGTAGTAATATTCTGTAAATCTAATTGAAGAAATTATTTTATGGAGTGGATAAAGTAACACCCCATGCATCCACTGTACGTTTCCCTTTGAATGATGCAATAGCTTTCATTTTACGCATATTCGAGTTCTAACACACCAAGACCAATCAAACTAGCTGTTATGAATAGTAATTTAAAATCTTTTAAATTTTATTTTTCAAAATGGATATCCTTTTTTGGTTTGGAATATCAAAATTATCATAGGGTGATTTTTTGGTATTTTTCTGAAAACTTTCAATTTTTGATGAATAGTGAAAAACACTACGTTTTTGTTTAAAACCGACTTTTTATTGAAATAATTATTTTTTTTAAATTTTATTTCAGGTCCAAATAGATACATAATACCTATATAAGTTCAATATAATTAATTGGATTCATTTTATAATAAGATTATATGTATAAAAATTTATTGAACATTTTGCTGTCTTTTACACACCTTCTTGGCGCATTTGCAAATTTGCATTAAACGTAATTTTACCACTTCGTTGATTTGAATTTTAAAATTATGTGAGACAGAGTTGATATCAGTAATTAAAATGTGGTTCAATAAGATAAATATGATTTTTGGTGAATAGTAACTTTTGAATTTTATTTACCACGGTTAGAAGTAAATAGGGTAATTAAAGGTAAAAATGATATTATAATTATCCTGACACATGTATTTATTTTATTGGATAAGTGTATTTCAACCAAAATCAACCTTAAGAATAATATACAATACTTTTGGTCCACTTGTGGTTCTCTTGGATTTTATAGTAAGGTTATTAACCATTTATTATAATAATACAAGAATACATGGTAAAATATAAACTATTTAACTAAGAGTTAAATCTAACAAATAATGTTAATATGCTGACCTAAACCTGTATAAAACCTGTTGGTTGAGAGGATTTATACCCATACCCCCCTTATCCTCGAAATAAATCATTTTTTATTCATTATAAACTGTATATGTTTGTATAATAAAATAATTTTTCATGTTTTTCCTAAAGTGACCCTCACCTCCCACATAAAAGGGTACTTCCCTTTCTCTCAAAATCACATCTCCAAAGTCATTTGGATCAGACAAACCGTAGTCAAATATCCTACCAACAACCCTCACTTCTACCTAGAGTCCTTACATTGATCATAAATCCATCTTATGGGGCTCTTTTTATCAACTCAAAAGGAAGCACCCGAAGAAGAGATAAAAATTTTACCACCACTTTCAAAGTTCTTTTTTTCTTCCACTTACCCTTTCTCTGTTGTTTCGATAATAAAATAGTAACTATAGTAACTTTTATATACTATGATGATATTATAAATCCAGTACAATGATATAAATTATTTTATCCATCCTATGAACGACATGTCACCATACATGCATACGTATGGCTTATTGTCTCCACGTCATGGTGTAGTTTGTTATTCAAACACTTCACTATTGGGATTAGTATAATAATGAGTATTTCTGATGTAAATAATAAATATAACATGTTAATTATAATGTATATATTATATTCCACCCAATTATATATTATTTCAAAATTAAAATAACAATATTGTCACTGATGCGTACGTACAGATTGTTGTCTCCATGAACGTGATAAAATTCATTCGCCATCGCAATCATTCAAAAATAATTTTCATTTGATGATTAAAAATAATTTTTATTAACATAATATAAATCTTTATTTTAATCAAATTCATATTATCCATAACAAAAATGGATTATGTAATCAATCATATAAAGGAAAACGAATCAGTTAACACCTGAAATAATGAAACTTCTGATATATTATTAACAAAGCAATATTACAAGATCATATATGATTTATTATTTATGTATGTCGTTCTTTTATAATTTTATAAAAATTATTTATCTATTATAAAGGAGTTTAATGTCACATCTATCATGGAAAATTACTAGGTAAGGGTTAATTTTACAATCTCTTCATTATCCGAGGTAGTTTATACATAAGTACCTAGTGGGACCTCTTTTTCATCCACATCTGTGTTTCTTAAAAATGTTTTTTAATGTTTTTTAATATTAACTACATTATGTATTAAATTCATTTATACCCTTGTTTTAATTTTTATAATTTTTTTTAAAAGAATATTTTCATCATTTTCCAAAGAAGGCCCTTTACGACCTTTTCGACAAAATTAATGAAGGAATGTTTTTTTGACCTATACGGTGGGTGAGGATATTTTTTTTACCATTTTAACACCTTAAAATATGCCCTTAAAAGATTATAAGAATATTTTAAAAATAAAATTTTTGATTTATAATTATTTAACTTTTAAATGATTTCAAAATAAAAAGAGATATTTATCTCAATTTTTTTATTTCATCTATGTCAATATCCTTTGATGGATTTTACATTTGTTTGAAGTTGATTTATTATGATAGAAATCTTCCATATTGTATTGAAGGTTTTGTAATATGTTTTACTGTGGATGTGTTATTTTTATAACATTCCTGGTTTATAGATAATGTATTGACATTTTGTATGTTAGTTTATATACAAATGTTTATGTTATGTTCAGACATTTTCATAAGAGGAATGTTTTGGACTTAGTAAGTGATAGGTGAAGCCCTCTATAGATCCTTGATGCATCAGTATGCCTCATGAGACAAAATAGTGTCTTAGAACAAGGCCTTGACAAAATATTATTTGTAGTCTTGGCATGAGGCCTTGACTATGTGGTTATGAAATCTGGCAGTATGCATTCCATCATTATGAAATTGACTATTGAGATTACATGTGATTATTCTACTAGTAGAATATAAATGTGAATAAGTAAATGGAATTATTTGATTTAGAATTTTTTTATTATGCTCATGTTTATGTTTAAAATGATTATGATTTAGCCTTATACATTTCATTAATTGTTTATTCTTATTTATGAAATATTCTGATATATTTTTATCCTTACTGAGCATCTGAGCTCACCCCATTATAGGTTTTACTTTTCCCTGGATGCGAAGAAGTATATTATGATAGACCTACATGGATAATCAAAGGGAGATGAATGTATTTAAAAGAGACAAATGTTGTTGTTTTTAATTTCCTAATGTAATGTAAAACTTATGTTTATATCTAGTACATCCAAGGACACTAAACCGATCGGTCATTCGGGATTTTATCCCTTTTGATAATGCCAATTATATGTATCAAATTCACTAACTCTGGGTAACTAGGGTTGTGATGTTACAACTGGCCTAGAAAGGCCATGTACTAGGACATTGACACAATCAGAGTCAATGATACATGGGCTGTACATGGTGCTAAAAAAATACTCTGTGAAATTCCAGTACACACCATGTAATCCTCCAAGGAAGTCATAGAGCCATATCACTCTTCAAGTCGATCATGTTTAGTTATGATGGTTCCCTATATCTATTCAATGATGTTTATTATGGAATCACATCCTACATTTAGGATAATGATTACTTCCACATTACTCCTTGGATAAAGATATTAGAATACTTCTTTGAGGCTCATAGGGAGATCCTCTATAATCATTTTTTTTACCTTGGTGGGTTTCATAGTATCATCTTGACTAATACCACAAGAGAATAGATTCAATACATAGCAGGTAATTATATATGGATTTTTTGTATAACCCATGGCCTTGGGTGTGATTCTTATCTCATTACCGTTATATTTATTCTTCTAGCCTATCCATTCCAACAAATGTCCCGATGTGTAGTAACTCTCTAATAGACACTATTAGTGATATCTAAGTCATGGAGTTTATCCTACTAGATGAGTTCTATATGGGCTCTTCAAGATTAATCCATAGGTTGGAATTATAGTTGTGACATTAAATTGAGATTGTGTGTGTTTTTTTATTACATCTAGTTATTCTTGTGACATATTTTGTAGGCATATACCTATATATATCTAACTGTTATTATTTGTTTCTATCTGATTGGTTATTTTTGGGTGTTATACTTGGTATTTTTATACTCACACCATAATGTGATTTTACGACACATGTTGTATCTTGTATAGATGATTGACCCTTTGATGGAGTCATAGAGGGACCCGAACCAAGTAGTGTTTAGTGATCCAAATAGGATGAGATGTATTCTTATGGTTATCTTATAAGTATTCCATTACATTACATTTAGTTTGGAATTTTTTTAGAATCTTTATGCTTGGATTTTATTTGACCCGATTTATTTTTTATTACTTTTTATCATACTATAGTTTTGGTATTTGGATTAATTAATTCATGGTTTATCAGTTGAATTACTTTTCATTGTTGTATATGCCTGGAGATGTGCACATTTTTACATGTAAATAGGATAAGGCCTCCCATGATAGTGTTATTTCCACTCAGTGATAGTTCAAAACCCCAAGATTATTGTATATCAGATTGGGGAGTTTATTTCATGAGCCCCATTGGAAAGGTTCGTGAAAATATAAGTATCAATATACTTTGTAAATAATGATTCATTAATGATAGAAGCAGTTGGTTATGTTATCAATGGATAATATAAGTTTAAAAAAAAGAACACCTTATTTATAGATGGGAAAATCATTACTTATTAAATTCATATCTGATTTGAAATGAATTCTATGAAATTATTTTTTTAGAATAGTAATGTTTTATAAAAAGGTTAAAATATATTTTTTTCGTAATGAAGGGAAAAATATTATAAAACAAGTTGTTTTTTGTTTTTGAGGGTAAAAATTTATCATATTAGATATATATATAAAGAATGAGTTTTGGGACCAAAGGATTGGTTAGATTAGAAAGATAATTTTTTGTAATTTGACTATAAGAAATAATTTTTTATGTTATTTTGCTACAGGAGGAAATAAATTGGATTTCCATTATATTATAAAAGGATAATATTGTTAATTATTTTGACAATAATTTGGAGATTCAAACATCTCACCCATTAGAGTTCATTAATTTAGAAATTTATAAGCCTTTGAGTAAGAATTTGAAAAATGTAGATAATTATTTAATTTCCTGTGTTGATTAATTTTTTTTACATTTATCATTTTTACGTAAAATTAATGACAGGACTTGATGATGTTTTTTTATTTTTAAAAAATGTTAGAAAAAGTGTGTGGTTTCTCCTTGGAGAATTTGAAAGTAGATAATGGTGATGAATAAACATGTAAATTTGTTTATGAATATCATGGAATGAATGTAATTCATCATAAATTCAACACACCATTTACTAGAATATATAATGGTATTACAGGGAAAAATAACATGAGCTTAGTATAAATGGATTGCATCATCATATAAAATAGTTACTTTTACCAATAAAAAATCAGTGTATTGTAATATATTTGTTAGTAAAAATGATTCATTCATACATATATTATGTTTTTAGTATTTTATTTAACTAGAAGTACTTTTTTAGAGATAGGTATATTTGTTAGTATTAGCTGTTTAACACCAACCAATACTTTCTGTACATAATTTATGACATAAGTGTACGTTATGGAAAACTGATTTTAAAGCATCACATGTTCGACAGATCCCCATTGTGGATTATATTTAATCCCTAACAACATAAATAAAATTCAATGAGACAAAAAAAATTATCAAACACATTTGAGAGAAATAATAAACCTACCAATCCTTGGTTTATAATGAAATCACAAAACATTTTTTAGATTCGAACCATTCTTCTTCTGTTTATAATGAAACCAACCATCATTGGATTATAAGGGAAGCACTTGGGACCTTAAAAAATACCTAATAATAATAAAATAATCTTTTAATGAGGAATATTTCATCATAAAAACACCCATTTCACTCATAATAAAACTTTTTGTTATCTTGATATATTCATTTAATTTAAATACCAATTTTTAAAACAAAAATTTCTATAAAATAGGTATAGATGGTTTTTATTTATTGAAAACATATATTATTATGATGGAATTCAAAATTAAAATATTGGTTCTGGAAATAGGAATCGTACTTTATACTTTATTTGTTAAAAATAGAATATTCAATTTTTCTTCTGTAAATAAATTGAAAACAATTTGTATAAAATCTGTAAGAAAGATTCCTTTTGAAAAAAATTTAATGAAAGTAAATATAAATATAAAATTTCTTTCATAACTCATAAATATTACAATATAATAATATTAAGAATATTTACATTATATAGAATTATTTATAAATGAAATTAATAAAACATTTTAAATAAAATTTTTAGAGTAAAGTATATCTTACCTGAAGTCTGACATTCATTTTACAATACATCTCGTCATAAATAATAAAATAATTTTACCTTTTTACATTAATAATTTTTTTTAATTTTTTAATTTTGTTTTTTATAACTATTTTATAGTCAATAACTTAATCATTTAAGTTCATGTCAGAAGTTTTGACAAAAGTCACCTCATATGTTAAAATGGGCTATGAAGGATAACTATGGTAATTGAGGTTATTATTCCATAATAAATAGAATAAAACTCATTACATAAAAACCATTTTTATACATCAATTATACTTTGAAATCCAATAATGAAATAACATTATAAAAATTAAACTATGTTACAATGATGGAAATAATAGGTCATACGTATGCATGGGTAACAATTCCATTTTTCAGAGACTATGATTGAAAGAGGATAACTATTATTTTATCTTCAAATAATTATTATTATATCATAAATATAATTTTTTTTGTAGATATAAAATATTTTTTGTTAATTAAAATCAATTCAAATTGATTCATGGATGTGGTAATCCACACGTACGAAGAAACAATTTTATTTTTCAATGGATGGAAATGTAATAAGTTATAGGATATATTATATTTAAAAATTATAATTATACATTAATATCATATATATACATTAAATTAGTTATAATAACTAGGTGTGAGGGGATTCAATGAAAAAATGTCGATTCACAAGGATGTGGTCTGTGATACACATGAACGATGGTTTCGTTCCCCATTTGATTGGAGAGGATATGGATATAGGATATTTAATTAACATAAAAACATTATAATATTGAATACAACAGCTATATTATTTCAAAATGTTCTAAACTTATTTTATGGTGGTTAAAAAATAAAAACAATTCAGTAAAAAGCTATATCTTTTCTTCGTAAAGCTGACTTTTTCATCACACCATAAGCCATGTGAGGTTAGAATTATGCCCAAAATAAGAAATAAAGAACATGTTAAGAGATTTTAGGAATGTTTTTTACTATGTATTGATTGATAAAAATGGTTCTTTAAGTGTTTAGAGAGGATTATAGGGGTTATATTATATAATTTTGGGATGCGAATTATTAGAATTTCATAAAGCATTATATTAATTGAAATAATTCTCAATTTAAAATAGATCTAAAATCATATAATTCAAAACTAAGATAATTATCACTCTAAAAAATTTAATATAATAATATTTTTACAATATGAGGTTGTGATTTAACCCTTATCTTTTTTACCCTCCATTAACCCTTTTGATTACTACTATGATAACAAAGGTTATCAATCTTTAAGGCTCAATATAGTCACTATAAATGGATAATTGGCCCATAAAAGGTCCATATATTATATATTAAACCATATAAAAATCAAAAAATATATTATTGAATTATTATGAATTTTAAATAATTTAAATATATATTTTGTTTATTATAAAAATATAATTTTTTCCATTTTTGGAAATATAAAAAATATTATAAAAATATAAGTGTCTAACTCATGTCAAAGGGTTATAAAATTGCATTTATTTTAATATATGGAATATATTGTATTAATATAGTCATAAAATAATTTCCTAAAAGGCATTTCTTTCATTTAAAACTTTATATTTTGGATTAACCCCTTAGATGACAAATTTTAGACATAACCACGATAAATAATTTTTCATTATTAATGGATTATAATTAAACTTCATGGTAAAAATTGGCTTATAAATGAACATTTTGTGAAATTTTTGACCATTTATAATTATAATTAGAATTTTTTAATATTTTTTGTCCTTTAATTAATTTAATAGAATATTATTGGACATAAAATATCATTAATTTTATTTCTGATATAATTAATTTAGTTTGAAAATGATAACAACATGAGGAAAATTGAATTTAAAACATAATAAAATTACAAGACACTAACAAGTTATATTTATCTAAAAATTCTATGTAATATAATAATCCATCAAAAATTTATACTTTTAATATTTTTAAAATCATATATTAATTTGTTTATTCATTTAATAAATAATATGTCGACATTCCATAAGAATTCAAGGTATTTATTTTATTATTAAAAATTATAGATAAATTAACATGATAAAATATCATTTAACATTATAATAACCATTTTTGAACCAAAATATCCTCTATTTATCCCTATTTAAAAAAATTATAGATAATAAAACAAAGTGAATTAAAATTTTCACATTTATTTAGATAAATAAAATTATGGTCAAAATAAAATAAATATCGCCACATGTTTCTATATATACCAAAATTTACCAGACATGGATAGAATTCACTCATCATGTAGGATAAAAGAATATTTGTGGGTTATTTTATAGTCCTTATCATATAATATTTAACCATCATTGGTCAATTTACCCTTACCATGGTGACAATAATAATATTTCATGGTTCATATTTGCTTACTGTTTTTTATCATATACACTATTGAACATATCTATATTTTTTTGAAAAAATATCTTGGGGTGCTACCATGGATCACATATTCAATTTTATTACATTATATTCAGACTATGGGGGTCCACTTGTATCCTAATTTATTATTTTTAGGATTTGGGAATTTTTATTATATGAATGGGTCATGTTCAATATTTAGTATATTGAAGCATAGGAATATGGGTTTATATTTGAGGGAGTACTATCTTCATGACTCATTGTTTCCCTCGGATTTCGGGAATTACCTCCTTTTGATGGGATGTTCAAACATTCTGATCGGTTTCTAACAGGTTTGTTCATAGAACCGAAAACATCCAATGATTCCACATCAATTCGGACCTAATTTCCAAAGGTAGGTGCTCATTGGTTTATGGACTGATGAGGTTTAGGAATTTTCATTGCTCGAGAGGATGGGAGGTCGGACTCATCACACCTTTTTTAGGGGAATTATTGTCTACTCCAGGACTCTATTTATAGATTTAAGTTATGATCATGAATCCTTATTAAGTTACCAAGTATAAAATGATCTTTCCTTCAGATCTAACAATTAGTGATAAAATATGTAGGAATTTTAGAGAATCTTTTATATGTATTCGAGGTTCTTCATCGATAGATAACCATCTGTATTTATTAGACATTATTGGTCAATGGTACCCTTCGACCCATTTATATAGAAGTCTCTTGGTCATTATGATGACCATGCTGGTTTTAAAGCCACTCAGTGGGGCACTTGATGTTTATTTTCATTCAGAAGGACATGGATTATTTCAGAGTTGGGATCGAACCCACAGATGGGCTACCTACATATCCTTTGTTTAGAAAAGGAATCAGAACCCACGTAGTTCGAGTAAGGGAGTATGATGTTTATGATTGATGGCTCAAAGAAGGATGTTATAATTACTTTTACACTCTAAGATCACGTGAGTCATGCTCGATTTGAGAAATAAGAGGTATTGGTAAAAATTAGACAATTGTTCCATGAAAGATGCAATCATAAGGAATAATATGGGGCTTATGTATGGACGACTGCCCAGATAAATGAAGGTTAGGATTTACTTTAGGGAAGAAATCCAAGAGCAGGGTCCATAAAGGTATATGTGCTTCATGGATATATTAAATACTCTAACTTGGGGATTACTCCTGAAAAGGAGGCCCAAATTAGGATATGACTTATGATTGGGATTTTACTCCTAAAAAGGAACCCCAGATCAAAGGTAAATTAGGAATGGTTAAGAGAAATTAAGACTGGGGATTATTTCTGAAAAGGAGGCCCAAGTTAAGAGATTTAAAAAATTAAGGGATTTGGGGCTTATAACTAAGGAGGATTCCCATGTTTGAGACTGGGGATTACTCCTGAATAGGAAGCCTAGGTTAAGAGAATTATGGTTGGGGCTTACTCTTAAAGAGGATGCCCATATTTGAGAATTATGATTGGGGATTATTCCTGAAAAGGAGGCCCAGGTTAAGATATTCTCTCATCATAGAGGATGTGGTTAAATGAATGAAATCTCAATTTTTAGTGTCATAAAGATATATAAATCACTATGTTTTGAGAGATATTCCACAGAATTCCGTTCAGATAAGGAAGTCAAATCAAGAAATCATGCCATAAATCTCTTTGAAGAGTGTCTTGAAGACTAAATCTTGATTAGGAAAGGTGGAATGACTTAAGAGGGGTGAAATGGGAAAAAAGGTCACCCAAAAAGGAAGGGGTGCGCAAGTCCTGGTAGGCATGCAGGTACTGCGTGGGAGCGCAAGTCATGGTTGCGCAGGTACTGTGTAGGCGCGCATGTCCTGGTCGCGCAGGTATGCCTGTGTGACACATGGTTTTCTTGTGCTCCGGTTAACCAGCATTGTAATACTTGACCGAATCTTGATTAAAGCCTTTAGAATCCCCTTGAGGTCTTCCAGAAGAGGGTCGCGCAAGTTATATTGAAGGAGTAAGGTGGCACAAGTGTGGCCTTTTCCCTTAAGGGTTGTCTACTCAGGCGCGCATGTGTTGATGAGTTTACACACTTAGGCCTTCTCCCCCTCTTTAGATCTCCCGTTATAGGTAAGAAATTACTTTAGAAGTGTTTAGAAAGATTTGAGAAGAGACTAGGGCATCGGGAGCTCAAATCAGAGTTTCTGGAAAAAAATCCTTCTCCAATGGGGGGCCCACATGGTCTATTTATAGGCAGGAGAAGACCCCGGGTAGTTATCACTTAGGTCGCGCAAGTGACTTGCACGACCATAATGTGTCTCGCAAGTGGACTTGCGCGACTATGAAGAAACTTGCGCGACGTATGGGTAATCTTCTCCTTGTTCATACCTTTTTCGATTTTTGATATTTTTTTCAAAGGATGAATCAATTTGTGCTAAGTCATTTCCCTTTACATTCCTTTGGAATCTGTGACGAAAAAGGAGAATCAGCAAAATTCCCCCTCTCAGAGTTGGATCCGAAAGAAATGAGGATGTGACTCTGAGGAAAAAAGAAGACATCCAAAGGAAAGGTGGCGCACACATCTTCAGTGCGCAACACTTGGCACGCAGGTTCGAGTCACGCAGGGGTATGACCTTTAGTCACCCAGGGTACAGCGCGCAGGGTTTTGGCCATGTCTATAAATATAGGGCCTCCCTTCCGTACAAAGCATCTGGATATCCGGACTTCAGACCTTCGAGCTCTCGCCGTGCAGGTCACCTTAACCGCACAGGTTGCTCTGTTTTTCGGTGTTTCCTTGATGTCACGCTACTGTCAAGGTATCATGGCCTATGCGGTGATACTTCCCATCAAATACCTGCGCGGCATATCCATACTTGCGTGCCAAGTTTTAGACTTGCGCGCCTTAATGCCTTTGCCATTTTTCTGAATTTTAATCACAAATTTAATGAAAAATTAACCCATTTAAGAGTTAGTTTATTCAACTTTTGTGCAGATTCAATGGCTCCCAGGAGAATCGGAATGGCTGATGAACTGGATAGCAAGCGGATTGATAATATGATGAACATTTTTGGCCATCATTACTATGATATATGCGATAGAAATTTCCCATATTTGGCTAAGTACTTGAAGAAATATCATCTTAATTTCCCACAGAGAATCTACCTCTCCTTGTATGGTCATGGTCATCTACAAGGAGTAAATGTTCCAAATGTAAAGAACTATACACCTGAAATGCAGCTGCACTGCTACTACTCTATTTCAGTTATGTTGTGCATTAAGAGCAACAACAATGGTGTGAACTTTCATATTCTCCTTCCATGCCATTTCCTTGCAGATATGAAAATGTAAAACCCATGGGCTGAAATGTTTTCCGCTGCTGGTTGGTGGAGAGGAGAAAAACATGGCATTAGAGTAATATCTGAAAAGAGTACTCTCTCCAAATGGCTCTTTAATTACAATGCTCCATTCTCAAATCCATGTATCCATCTTCCAAGTCTCTTGGAAAGAAACAGAGTCACTGTTTGATCAGCAGAAAATTTTCTCAAACCGCACTCAAGAACATTCTTTTACAATTGTTCCAAGAAGAGATGGTATCACTGTATCTGTTATGGTATCCAGTTGAATGAATGAATTCCAGGTGGTTGCTGATGAATCTCGGGATGTCGTAAATCTAATGAAGAGCTATTTTGAAAGCCTCTTGTTATTCTTGAAAAAGGGAAGAGACTCCAGTCTGTGTATGTCCTTCTATCTCCTATGTATCAATGAAAAACACTTTCACATTCACTCATTTGTACCTGCATTCTCTTTTTCTACATGCTTTAGATTTTACCAAATCCAATTTTCCTAGAAAGCATAGTTTGATTTTTACTATGATTAATGTAAATAACCCTAAAAACTTCAAACCTTTTAATTTCTCAATGTTACCTAAATCATAAAAAATGTATGTTTAGTGAGCTAGGAACTTGACTTTTATTTAGAGTTACCTTGTCTTTTGCGGGCAGTTTAATGTCATGCACGTCGGACATAAAAAGGTTAATGTTTAAGGTAAAAATAGATTTGACCGAAATGGATTATAATTGAAACAATTCCTTGACAACTCATCTAAAAACATAGTACCATACTCAAGTATGAGGGAAAATATGTAAACTATGACTTATGAATTTTTGAATCTGAGGAATGATATGAAAAAGAGCTAAAAGGCATTAGAAGAAGTAGTTCTGAAGAATGAAGTTACCATTATTTAACAAACCTGTTAGGGGGTTGAATTATGTAGGGCCAACTAAGGGCATTGGATGCATAGTTAAATAAAATAGTATCTCTTTGCTAACAAGTCTGTTATGTGGACTGTTTATGCAAGGCCACCTATGGGCACGTGCTGCATAGTTAGGAAAAAGAACTCTCAGAAATTTACATTCCTAGTGCTAAAAGCCAGTGAATGTTTATGAAGATTCAAATCTTCCAAAGTATAGAGTTTTCTATATGGAAATAGGTACTTGAATATGGAGAAGATATTTCCAAACAAGATTATCGAGGAACTGGATGAATATCACTCCTACGAAGGTCTGGCCGAAATGTAGGGAAGGAGAATATAAACCATAGACTTGAATACTTTCAGATCATGAAAAAGGATATGGGAAAAATATGTTAAGGATTGATATTTTTGCGGATCCCTACATATTGTCATTTAAGACAAATAAGGACAAAAGATGCATTCTTCCCATGAATCAAGTTACCACTATCTGAAAAACCCATTAGGGGACTAATTATGCAGGGCCACCTAAGGGCATTGGCTGCATAGTCAAATAATAGTATCTTTTCGCTAACAAGTCTGTTATATAGACTGTTTATGCAAGGCCTCCTCTGGGCACATGCTGCATAGTCAGGGAAAAGAAATCTCAGATGTTTGACATTTTTGTGACTAGAAGTCATGAAAAGGGTTATGAGGATCTGAAAATATTTAAGGTTAGGATTATGACACATAAAGATGGTTATTGTTCAATGTATACAGAGATACACAGATCAATGCTAACCATAATCATGTTGTGGCTAGGTCCGGAATTGAAATGTTGGACTTCACTACGTATCCCATAAGGATGAGAATCATACCATACGTAGTTCTTAAACTATAGTTTAACATCATGTGTGACAAAAGGATTAGAGATCTTAGTTTAGGGTCATAGAGCTTGGACCATTGTAAGAAATACACAATGTGTGTTTTCATGGGGACTTCTCAGCCAAGGGAATGAAAGTGGAATTTGGGGTCAGGCCCAAAGACTTGGGGCTGGATTCGAGGGACACTCGAACATTCCTACGTATCAAATAAGGATGGGAATCAAGCCCACGTAGTTATAGAAATAACCTTTGTACAAATTTGGTTCATACATGTGAAGGGTGAAAGGGGACTTTAGTACAATGATGGTTTCACCCTAGACAAAAGGTTTGGGTGTTTCCATGTATGCACGTAGTCTTTGAAATGAAACATCATTAAAAAAATCAATGTAAATAATGGTTACCTCTCAGGTGAGGGTATCAAAAAAAACTGTAGTTTATTGTCATATTGGACAAAAGTGTTGTATAGTTTAACGTCGTATAACAAAGACGAAATTGAACCAATGTAAAGATATTGATTCTTGGGGCGGTTTCACGAATCAACATCGTATGAGATGGAGGTGAACCGATGTGAAGAGATTGGTTTTGGGCTTGAACCTTGGGAGGTTTCCTACATACCCAGCCTAGAAGGCAAGGATCAAAGTCCGTGTAGTTAAATTAAATAATGAATTAATGATCATGTTGTTCTTGGGGATAATGACCTAAAAAATGTTGTGGGGACCTACACATGGTTAGAGGCCCAAAGAGAGTGTTATGGTTGAGGCTTTCTCTAAGATCACGTGAGTCATGCTCGATGTGAGAAACAAGAGGTAACAATAACCTTAACGATGCATAGTTTAATGTCATGTAGGACATATAAAGGGACTATGCAGTTTAGAGTCTTGCAGTTAGGACTATTGGTGCTGCATAGTTTAGTGTCATGTACCAGGGACAAAGTAATGTTCAATGTCATGTAGGACGTATCATAGACTTTTTGTACAGTTTAGCATCATGTAGTTAGGATGATGGGGACAATAGAGTTTAACGTCATGTTGGACGACAGGGGGACTGTGTAGTTTAATGTCACGCAATGAGGACAAAACAGTACACCATTTAACATCATGTTGGACGCATTGGGGATTTTTTCCACAGTTTAGCGTCATGTTGGACAAAAGTGTGAATAGTTTAAGGTCATATGCATGGACCGTGGAAGGTGGAGTTTAATGTCATGCTGGAACAAAGTTTATTTTAAGGTCATACAGGACCTTTGATGATTATGTAGTTTAACGTATTTCCGGACATAAGGGACTTTTATATAGTTTAGTGTCATATAGTTAGGACGTCACAGTTTAACATCTTGAAGGACGTAAAGGACTTTTTTCACAATTTAACATCATGTTGGATGAAAAAGGGATGATACAGTTTAGTGTCATGTCGGAAGAATGTGCTAATAGATTAAGGTCATATGCATGGACCGTGGATTATGCAGTTTAAGGTCATACATGACTTAGTTGTAGTTTAAGGTCATATTGGACCATTTAGGGAACTTTTTCACAGTTTAATGTCATGTGGGATTAAAGTGAAAACAGTTTAAGGTCATATTTATGGACCATTGCTGTATAGTATAACGTCATATAGCAAGGACGAAAGAGTACTCCATTTAACATTATGTTGGACGCATTGGGGACTTTTTTTTCACAGTTTAACGTCATATTGGACGAAATAGGGATGATACAGTTTAGCGTCATGTTAGAAGAAAGTGAGAATAGTTTATGGTCATATGCATGGATTGTGGATTATGCAGTTTAAGGTCATACAGGACCTAGTTGCAGTTTAAGGTCATACTAAACCATTTAGCGAACTTTTTCATAGTTTAACGTCATGTGGGACGAAAGTGCATATAGTTTAAGGTCATATGTATGGAACGTTGCTGTACAGTTTAACATCATATAGAAAGGATGAAAGATTACTTTGCAGTTTATACAAAATACTTCTTCAAAATTTGACATTGGTTAGAGTAGTGATGAGTTCTCCATCCATCGAGATTAATGAATAAGCTCCATTGGAGTAGACCCTATGTATTGAATAAGGTCCTTCCCATTTTGGATCAAGTTTGGGAGGTTTCTTTCCTGGTATCATTGATGTTATGAGAACTAATACCAATTGTCCCTGAGTGAATGAACGAAGATGAACTTTTTTTGTTAAAAGCTCGTGATATTCGATTCTGATAGACTTCTAAGTGGTGCAAAGTGCACAATCATTTCTCATCTAACCGTTCCAATTCATTCAATCACTTTTGAGATTGTTCATCTGTAGATGATTGATCAGAAATGGCAACTCTGAGCGAGGGTAGTTGAACTTCAATGGGAAAGACGGCTTCCGTTCCATATACCAATGAATATGGAGTTGACTGAGTTGCAGTGCGGGTGGTAGTCTGATAATCCCATAAAGCATGAAAGAGTTTATCAGGCCATGACCTCTTATCTTTATCCACCATCTTTTGCAGTATATTTGAAAGAGTCTTGTTAGAGGCTTATATCTGGCCGTTGGCCGCTGCATGATACCGAGATGAATGGTTAGATTTGATGTTGTATTCTTGATACAACTTCTTCACCTCGGATAAACAGAAATTGGTGTCATTGTCTGTCAATATGGTATAAGGGACACCAAATCTGGTAATGATGTTAGACTTGATGAAGCTAATAATGCATTTAGAACTAACTTCCTTGAGAGGTATTTCCTCTACCCATTTGGAAAAGATATCAGTAGCAGTAAGAATGTACTTAAACTGCTTGGCCGTAGCCGTAGGGTAAGGTCCCATCACATCCATTCCCCATGTGGCAAATAGCCATGAGTATTTAGCTGTATGAAGAAACTATTGAGGTTGGTGAATGAAGTTGGCATGTACTTGGCATGAATGACACTTCTTTGTGAAAGCGACACAATCTCATATCATTGAAGGACAAAAGTATCCAAGCCTTAGAATTGATCAGACAGTCTATGTCCAGACTGGTGGGCACCACAGACTCCTGCATGTACTTCTTTCATGACAGCCATTGTCTCTTCACCATCAATGCATCTGAAGAGAACTCCATCAAAACCACATTTGTAGAGAAATTTCTCTAGGTGATCTGGGCTATCATAAAGAGTAAAATTAACCACACGTCACCTGATTTGTTATTTCTTAGCTCTATCCGATGGAAGTGTTCCATTTTGAAGGTATTCCCTGATAGGTGACATCCATCCTGTAGTATGACCATACTGTTCAGTAATGGGACAAATTTCATTAATTTCCTCTGTTTTGATTCGAACATAAGGTGAAATTGCACGACAGTGGGCAATACTAATGGTAGTCTCGTCCCGATTTGGATCTTCCAGAGTTGTGGCTATATTAGCCAATGCATTAGCTTAAGCATTTTGTGATCTTGGGACATAAGAAAATGTCGGTTCCAAAAGGAATTCTACCATTAACTCTTTGATGTAATCATACATAGGGATTAATTCTTATTTTCTGATGGCATAATCCCCCTTTACATGTTTGATTACCATGTCTGAATCACCTTTCACCTTTAAGTGATTCAATTGTTCTTGAAGCGCTAATTCCAAGCCTACGATGAGAGCTTGGTATTCTGCTTCCTTATTGGTACCACCTTCCCACAATAAGAAGGAATAAGGTAACACTTCCTTTTCTGGAGAAATGAGTAAATTCCTAATCCAACTTTGTTGAATTTAGGATTTTCCATTTTTCTCCCTGTTGGACTTCTGGAAGCACCATCCAAATACATTTCACATGCCTGAGGACTTTCTTGAATAGAGAAGACTTCCTCATCAGGGAGTTCCATATCTAAAGATGTATCTTCCACTGAAGGGTGTTCAACCAGGAAATCAGCCAGACCTTGGCCCTTTATCACCTTTTGAGACACATACTGAATGTCAAATTGATGCAAAATAACTGCCCACCTTTCTAGATGTCTTGTAAGCATTGGACGACTAAGGATAAATTTGAGCGGGTTGTTGCGAGATACCAATTGGACCTCGTGATGTTGTAGGTAGTGTCTCAACTTCTGAACTACAATGATTAATCTCAGGCAGCACTTCACATTACTTGAATACTGGGTTTCTGCTTCAAGCATGGTTCGACTGAGATAGTAGAGACTATTTTCATTCCCAGCATCATTCTTTTGAGCAAGAAAGGCACCCAATGATCGCTCTAGAGCTGTCACATAGAGGATAAGCAGTCTTCCTTCAACATGTCACATGAGTACCGGTGGAGTCAAGAGGTATTTCATGAGAATATCGAATTCTTCTTGACATTTTTCAGTCCACTGGTAAGTGACTCCTTTCTTCATCAATTTGGTGAAGAGTAAACTTTTTACTACCAAATTGGTGATGAAACGCCGAATATAGGCTAAGATTCCTTGAAGTCATCTTAATTTTTTCGAATTTTGAGGAGGTGACATATCAATGATTGACTTGGTATTCTCAGGATCGACTTCAATACCATGATGGCGTACAACAAAGCCGAGGAATTTTCCTGAGGTTACCCCAAAAGCACATTTTAAGGGGTTCATCTTAAAATTATGTTGTCGAAGCTTGCAGATTATGACTTCCCAATAAGCCAAGTGATTAGAACATTTTTTGGATTTAACTACCAAATATTCTACATAGCATTCAACAAACTTCCCTAAGAAGGTTTTGAATATACGATGCATGGAACGCTGATAAGTTGCACCTGCATTCTTTAAGCCAAAGGGCATTACCCGGTTGCAAAACACACCCTGAGGGGCTCTGAAGGCTATAGATTCCTCATCTTCTGGGGCCATTCGGATCTGATTATATCTGGAATATCCATCCATGAAGGAAAGTGCTTCATAGACAACTGTTTCATCAATTATAAGTTTTGTAATTGGAACTGGGAAATCATCCTTAGGACAATGCCGATTAAGATCTCTGAAATCGATGCAAACTCTAATTTGCCCGTTATTTTTCATTAAAGGGACAATATTAGCTATCCATTTGGGATATTGAACATCTCTGAAGAAGTTAGCTTTGATAAGATTATCCAATTCAACTTCAATTTTGGAAGCATAATTTGGGTGTGTTCTTCTCGCGGCTTGACTAAATCCTCGATGTTCTTCTGGTAAACTCAAATGATGAGTAGCAACATCAGGATCAAGCCCAAGAATTTATGTATAGTTCCAAGAAAATATATCTCTATTTTTCTTTAGAAAAGAAATATACATCTCTTTCTCTTCAAGAGTCATGGCCGCACTGATTAAAGTGGGGCATGGATCTACTTTTGTACCCAGACTTATTTCTCTAAGTTCATCCAAAGTGGTAGAGATACCCTCTTCAAATGCTGGAGGAGCATCTCTGAGATGTTACTCTTCTTCTTCATCATGTGTTATTTCATCCATTTCTACTTGCATATTAGATGATATAGTAGAATTATCATGATCCAAAGAGATGTCAAAATTTGCTTATCTTGAAGAAGAAGCTTCCATTTCCGACCCGATTGATGATGAAGGGTCTTCTTTGGGTATTAAAGAGGAGATGATGGATTGAGAATCGACATCATTGTTCACCTCTGATGTTGCTATAACTTCTTCTGGCCTAATTGGAGAAGCATATACTTGTTGGATTTCAGTAGATGAAATGAATATGTCACCATTTGTGCATTTGTAACTGCTTGGTAGATTACCAATTTCTCCCATGTTGTCTGGCTCGATTGCCGTAATTGACATTATGGATCATTCTATAAGAGTATTTTGATTTGGTTCTAACTTGTCAATTTGACTGATAGGAAACTCATAATCTGTACTCACATGTGTAAATGGATTTACTGGAATTTTTTCCAAACCATATGGAGCATTAACTTTGGTAATCTCCTTTGTTATGGATTTATCCCTTCCCTTCATGTGATAGAATTCCGCCTCAATGTATTGAGACTCACATGTCTTGAATGGGGCCTTATAACCATACAGTGTCCCAACATGACCATCGAAACAATATTTGATACATTGATGGTATGATGAAGGGATAGCCGCATGTTGATGTAGCCAGGGTCTTCCAAGTATGATGGTGAAGGCTGAGTCTTGATCAGCAACCACGAAATCTGAATTTGATACAAGATCTACAAAATGAGTTCTAAGTGTAACTTCAGCCAGTGGTTCTTGTTCATTTTTATCATATCCTTTTAACATCATGGTAGAAGGATATAAATCAGATTCTGTGAGTCCCAATCGATGAAGTGTACGAATGGGCATGAGGTTTACTCCTGAACCATTGTCACTGAAATCTCTTCGAACATCCACACCATTGACATTGCCAGACAAGTAAAATGGTCTAATATGTCCATGCACAACATCATCTTCATCTTCATCAGTAAAAGATATTATTTCATGGCATTCTGCAGGATTATTCTCTATGTGATAGACTTCAGCTGCAGCAATTTCAGTTTCAAACTCCTGAGGACTTGACAAAGCCTCAATGAGTGCATCCCGAAGATCTTTTGACAGATTCAGAGCATCCAGAATTGATAACATGGATGGCACTTTGGCCAAGTGTTTCAATATATCATACTTCTGATCCAGAGGTCTACGTTTCCCAATAGGAATATGTGGTTTAGCAGGTACCATGGAAGCAAATTCTTTGGAAGTTGATGCATCATGTATTGGGATTTGAGTTGACAATATTGCTGGTTTTGGAAGATTAGACTGATTAGATCTATTTACATGCTGAGAGGAAGAAGATAGAACCTTCAACAGGTCTTCCAAAATAACTGTTCCAGGACTGAATTTACTATTGGTAGAAAACTTTCTTTTTCTTTCCGAGTTCGCTGAAGAGCTCTACCATGAGTTTCTGCTGCGTATACAGTTATAGTAGGGGTAGAATTAGAATAGTGTCTTCTGAAAGATCCATGTCTTCCCATGTATCCTGAGCCGCTGGTACTTCCTCTGATTCCTCTATTTGATACAGGGAATTCAGGCTCATTGAAATAAAAAATGCGACTGGCATATGGATCTGTTAATTGAATCATATTAATAGAACCAAAGATTAACTCTTCATCTGATGAAGACTCTGCCTGATTAGCATGTTTAGGTTGTGCCATTTGGTGGGGTGGTACCCGTGGATTTGAAGTAGATGGCATGAAATCCGCCAAAGTCAAAGACAACATAGTATTTGACGCATACTCATCTTCTTCTTATTCATTTTCTTTCATTGAATCACCCGTTTCATTGAAGAATTTCTCTCTGACGAAGAGGGTTTTGCCATAGAATTCATGGAAGAAGACACAATTGGTTTCTTTAATTGTGTTCTCAAAATAGCATGAGTTCAATTGATTGTCTTTATGACCATCCAATCATCATACTTCTGTGCATTTTTTCTTTTGACTTCTTGCCATTCACTTTCCTCCTCTGGAACTGTAGCAGTGACACATGCTACCTGGGCTGAGGAGCCTTTCAATGTGACCTGTCCCAAGTAAACCATACTTTGCCGAAGGTCTTTGAAAACAAAACAGTCTTGGATGGGATGCCCCATCATTTTTTGAAAAGGGAAATAATTGGGACGGTCTTCATCTCCTTTCATGTTTGGCCTCTTGGGCATTGGAAATTGAACCAAATTGTTTTCCAGAGATGAAATGAAATAACCAGGAACTTGTTCATTTCGGAAAAAGTATGTTTTGATCTTCAGATCCTCAAATTGTTTTCATCTTTGATCTCATTGATCGTCTGGATGAAAAGGACTTTGTTGTTGGCTCTCAGAAGGTGGAGCCTTTCGAGAAGATGAAGGTTTTGAGGTAGAAATAGGTACATGTTCTTGTTTAAGCATAACTGTAGCAGTTTCTTCTTTACCCATTCTCCTTCCTGGAGTTGATGGAATTACATGAGATTTAGCCTTATCCTGTATAAAGGAATCTTCAATCTGCTGAGCGATTGAAGTAAGGTCTTGAAACCCTACTGTGTTTTTCACAGGGATTAACGGCATGCGTAATTCGTCACGCAGATTTTCCACATAGATTGGCAACAATTATTCTTAAGGGAGTGCTAAACTCAAAGAATATGTTAATCCCTTCCATCGAGAAATGAAATCAGATACCCTTTCATTCTCCCTTTGCTTACAGTTTGTAAGATCGAAAACTGTTGTCTTTGGAAAAGTTGAGCTGAACTAAAGGAGGAATTTTTGGCGAAGATCCTCCCATCTGGTAATTGACCGAGATTTCAAGCTTGTATACAAAACAAAACCGGGTACATGAAAGGTTCACATGAAGCATCTGAGTTTCACTGGTTCTTGTTGCTCCAGAGTTCCCATCATAGGATCAAAACAAGACACGTAATGCATCAAATGTTGTTCAGGATCGCCTGATCCATTCAAAATAGGGAAAATAGGATTCCCAAAATAGGATGGAGGAGAAATTGAATCTACCCATTCGGGGTAAACATTTTTTTCTAGTTGAACATGCGCACATTTCCCTTCCATAGTTTCTAACCGAGCTGTTAATGAATCAATAGTAGTTATTAACTTTTGAGAAACATCCGGTTGAACTTGGACGTGGGTAGGTGCAATGACTAGAGCTTGGACAGATGTGGCAATTGGTGATGCAACTGATGGTAGCACTGCCAACTGTTGTGGCACTTGACCCGTAGGATTAGACCTATGAGGGTGTACTGATAGAGGAGGACATTCTTGATCCTTCTCAGTAGATGCAACAAATTCCTTTGGACGACTGACTCCAATATTCTTAAGAAGAAGACTACTCTGAAGTATTTCTGCATTCAACCTTCTTAATTTGTTCGTTTCATCCTCCTGTTGTGCAAACCTTTGCTCTAGTGAGAGCGATTGACCTTCTCCAGAGGAAGGATATGTAACCTGGTTCTTTCCCTTCCCTTTGTTGGATCCTTTTCAGAGATAGGGTAGTGGGTTACTCAAATGATTACCTAGTTTTTGAGTAATCCTTTGACTTCGTGTACGCACACCTTCTTCACTTGTGTCGGTGCATACATCTTCTTGACCAAGAACCTCTTCATCTGATTCCCCTGAGTGAGCCTCATTTGGTGGATCAGCAATAACAACATTGATGACATTGATTGATTCATAACACATCGCATCCCTTCTATCAGCATTTCTGTGATATTGTCTTCTTCCATGTCTTTGATGAGACATTGCCTTTCGTTGATTCGATCCCTCAGGAAATTCTTGACGAACCATAATTTGGAGGGAATCTCCTGATAATTTGGCTCTTCGTTCCTCTTGAGGTTTCTTCCCCAATCGAGAAAATACCAACTTTCTCTGAGGAGGGGATTGATGATTTGAAAAAGTCCCCATTCAAGTGTACTAGGGCTATTCCCGCTATTCTCGCTCAACTCCTCAAATCCTATTTGTTGATTCCGAGGGTTGGTTTAAAAGAGTCCCCAGTATGGTGAGCTGGGGTGGTTCGTGACATGCTATGTCTGATACTTTCTTGAATGTCCTCTTGATCTTGTGAACCTTAGTCTGGAAATTAGCTGGATGCATTAACCTATATCCACTTTTGTCACCCGGTTCAAAAGACCTTTGGATGATTTCTGACACTTCTGTCACTTTGTGACATGGTTTCTCCAAACGAGAGGCCTGTTTAATATTCTCATTTGTTTGATGCAAGAGTAATTCAACAACTTGTTCTCTATATTCTTTATTTTGAGAGGAACTAGTTGAAGCATGTTCTTGTGGAAGCTTTTGATTACAAACAAAGCCCATTGATTGTGGCCGGTTATGGGCAATAACATTTCATGAGACCATTTTCGATGGGCTTTCTTTACTGGAGAGCACCATGAAATGCAGTGCTCCATGAACACCCCATCCTCTGACCCGAATACCAGATGGGGAATTGGCAATTAGCTGATGCAATCTTCTTAGTGCGCCAAGGCATGAACGTTGAAGGACTCTCTGCTGCTTTTTAGCCTCCAGATATCGAGAGACTGATAGAGACACCGAATCAATCTGATGTTGTAACCCTTCTATTATCTTAAGATGATTTTCATATTCATCATAAGATAATACTTTCTCTTTCAACTGACAAAGAGTTTTTCATATGTTGAGATGAATATCATGAATTTCGTCTTCCATCAAAATTTCTAGAATATTATACTGAGAGTCATCCAAAGGCCAAAACATTACTGGCACTTCACCTTTCACCAGTTGTTTTCTCATGTTCAGCATTTCCTCTTTATCATTTGATGAAGATTATTCTACCTGATTTGACCAGAGTATATGTTTCCTTGTTTCTTCATTGGATTCAACATGATTGGTAGAGAAATCATTGATCAAACTAGAAGATGCATGACTTAGGGGTGGTTCGGAGAATGACCTACACCCTGGGCTATCTTCTAATTGAGAAATTATTTCACCTGCTAGCGATGAAGCTTCATACATGACTGGTTTCGCATTTTCACGTGCCTCAAGATAAGATGGATTTCTTGGCACTACATTTTCCACTAGAGCATTTTCCAGGCAATGTGCATCACTACTGTGGAGAGGACTTTCGCAGCGAAATTCATCTTCATGGGGAGGACCACCATAATGGGTTACAACAAAAGATGAGATCTCTTGCTCTTTGGTCTTCTGACCACATAGAGGGTTCCTGTGGCTCTCATCTGAAGATGAAACTTCGAGATCAACTGAATTGTCATGAAGCAATCCTTCATGAGGAAGTGTATGTTAAAGACCTTTAGAATTAATGTTCCTACTATTGGGAAATGAGGGAGTAGAATCTTGAATTTCAATATATAATTTTTTGAGGGCTTTAAGAACTCCAGCATCGAGCAAGGCCTTGTTACAGATTGTCTCTTGATCTCCTGACTGTACTGGGAGGGTCTTTTTCTTAGACGCCTTCTTACTCGCCTTGGAAACCACTTGTTGACGAAAGTGGCTACTCTGAGCAGGTGTATATGCCTGATCAGGAAAGATGGCCAGGTTACGCTGATGATCTCTACTCAAATCAGGTGTATGTTCCTGATTTGGTTGTCCATATGATATGGGGGAGTATGCCCCACAACCCTCTTGGACTGGAACAGATGTGTGTGTCTGTTCCGGAGTGAATTTTTGATGTGTCACTCCACTGGTAGGGATAAATTTTTGTGTCTTTCTCTGAGATGCTGCTAAAGTTGTTATAATATCCTTGCAGGCATCTAGAATATGAGTAGGGATTTGTTTCTGCTCTTTCAACATTAATAGAATATGCTTGGTGACTTCAGCTGCCGGAACGAGAATATACATCCATTCCAGGCTTGGAGCAGGTGTATGTGCCTGCTTCTGTCCTCCTTTTCGTGTTAGTGAATCTTGACAGTACTCAAGTGTGGGGGTAGAGAGTTGAGTCTGCCTCCTATTTGTTATCGGGGCTTTCCATCTAACTTATATGAATACTACCATGCGAGACTGTTGGTGGCTTGATTAATACTAGCAGGTGTATGTGCCTGCTGATTGCACTTCTCCAAACGTGGTTGACGAGATTCATCATATGTAGTTAGATGAGCCTGCTGAGCAGCTGATGACGTATAAACAGGTGTATGTCCCTGCCTATAGTACTCTGCCAGAATTTCCAGGCGGGATAGTTGTGATGCTTCCAGACTAGTCTGCTGGACATCGGAATTAAAACGGGCAGGTGTATGTGCTTGCTCGTTGCTTGACACCAAGTTAGGTTGGTGGACTTCTTCGGAGATGGCAGATATGAGAACCTGCTCACTATTGACCGGATTCCGCCTCTAGGGGTTCGTCTTTCTTGCTTGGGTTCGAGGAACCTGAGACGAACACCTAGAGTCTGTACCCTCATCATGTTGAGGGTGCACTGCTGCCCGAGTCTGGCGGCGATTGTTGGTGGGAGCCCTTACGAAGGACTCCTTTCTGTTTGAATTAAGGCCCTGAGGGACCTGCTCATTCACCTCCCCAAAATAAGGGAGTGAATGGTGATTGCGTTTTGGGGATAACTACCCAAAACGGTTGGAGATGGTAGTCAGCACCGCCTGCTTCTTGATCACTGGTCGTCGTTGTCCGGACGACTGATGTGAGTTGTTTACTTGGAGGGCTTGTTGGGAAGCCTCCAAAGTTGGAATGGTACTGTGTTGACAGTACTCTTTAACCAACGCATTTGATACCCCGCGTTGAAGACGCTGAGTAGGTGATATCATCCTTAGAACAGACGATGATCCAACAAGAGTATCAGTTGTGGCATTTGCAACAGCAGTATTCACAAGTGTGAACTTGAGGGCAACCATTCTTGAAATGCAGAAGATCATGGAAAAGAGTGTCTGTCTAATATAACAGACGTAATCAAGATAAATTCAGCCACTACATCTTTTGGATGAGCACATTTTTCAATGATTTTTTTTGTTTTCCCTCTCATTGTGTTTTAAATAGGGGCCTAACAAATGGGTAAAACATTATTTTAACATGGTTAAGGATTCACAGCGGGTGCACCATTTTTGTTTCTCTCGGATTTTCGGAATGACCTCTTTTTGATGGGAGGTTCAAACGTTCCAATCAGTTTCTAACGGGGGTTTTTCGTAGAACCGGAAACATCCAATGATTCCACATCCATTCGGTCCTACTTTCCAAAGGTAGGTGCTCATTAGTTTATGGACTGATGAGGTTTAGTAATTTGCATTGGTCGAGAGGATGGGAGGTCAGACTCATCACACCTTTTTGAGGGTAATTATTGTCTACTCCGAGACTCTCTTTATAGATTTAAGTTATGTTCATGAATCCTAAATTATGTTACCAAGTATAAAATGTTCTTTCCTTCAGATCTGACAATTAATGATAAAATATGTAGGAATTTTAGAGAATCTTTTATATGTATTCGAGGTTCTTCATTGATATAGAATCATCTGTATTTATTAGAGATTCTTGGTCCATGGTACCCTTTGACACATTTATATAGAAGTCACTTGGTCATTATGATGACCATGATGGTTTTAAAGCCACTCAGTGGGGCACTTGAAGTTTATTGTCATTTAGAAGGACAAGAATTATTTCAGAGTTGGGATCAAACCCACAGATGGGCTACCTACGTATCCTTTGTTTAGAAAAGGAATTAGAACCCACGTAGTTCAAGTAAGGGAGTATGATGTTTATGATTGATGGATCAAAGAAGGATGTCATAATTACTTTTACACTCTAAGCTCACGCGAGTCAAGCTCGATGTGAGAAACAAGAGGTATTGGTAAAAATTAGACAATTTTTCCACGAAAGATGCAATCATAAGAAATAATATGGGGCTTATGGATGTATGACTGCCCAGATAAATGAAGGTTAGGATTTACTTTAGGGAAGAAATCCAAGATCAGGGTCCATAAAGGTATATGTGCTTCATAAATATTTTAAATACTCTAACTTGGGGCTTACTCCTAAAAAAGAGGCCCAAATTAGAAGAGGACTTATGATTGGGTTTTTACTCTTGAAAAGGAACCCCAGATCAAAGGTAAATTAGGACTGGTTATGAGAAAGTAAGACTGGGGCTTATTTCTGAAAAGGAGACCCAAGTTAAGAGATTTAAAAAATTAAGGGATTTGGGGATTACTCTTAAGGAGGATGCCCATGTTTGAGACTGGGGCTTACTCTTGAAAAGGAAGCCCAGGTTAAGATAATTATGGTTGGGGATTACCCCTAAAGAGGATGCCCATATTTGAGATTTATGACTAGGGCTTATTCATGAAAAGGAGGCCCAAGTTAAGATATTCTCTCATCTTAAAGGATGAGGTTGAATGAATGAAATCTCAATTTTTAGTGACATAAAGATGTATATATCACTAGGTTTTGAGAGATATTCCACATAATTTATTTCACATAAGGAAGTCAAATCAAGAAATCATGCCATAAATGGCTTTGAAGAGTGTCTTGAAGACTGAATCTTGAATAGGAAAGGTGGAATGGCTTAAGAGGGGTGAAATGGGCAAGAAGGGCACCCAAAAAGTTAGGGGCGCTCAAGTCCTAGTAGGTGCGCAGGTACTGCGTGGGCGTGCAAGTCCTGGTCACGCAGGTACTGCGTGGGCGCGCAAGTCCTGGTCGACCAGGTATGCCTACGTGACACATGGGTTACTTGCACGCCGGTTAACCAGCATGGTAATACTTGAGATACTCTTGATTAAAGCCTTTAGAATCCCCTTGAGGTTCTTCCAGAAGAGGGGCACACAAGTTCTATTGAAAGAGTAAGGTGGCGCGCAAGTGTGGCCTTTTCCTTTAAGGGCTGGCCACTCAGGTGCACAAGTGTTGATGAGTTTCAACACTTAGGCCTTCCTCCCCCTATTTAGATCTTCCGTTCTAGGTAAGAAATTACATTAGAAGTGTTTCAGAAGCTTTGAGAAGAGACTTGGGCACCGGGAGCTCAAATATGAGTTTCTGGAAAAAATACTCCTCCAATGGGGGGGCCCACAGGGTCTATTTATAGGCAGGAGAAGACCGTGGGCGGTTATCACTTAGGTCGTGCAAGTGACTTGCATGACCATAATGCGTCGCGCAAGTGACTTGCACGACCATAATGCGTCGCGCAAGTGGACTTGCGCGACTTATGGGCAATCTTCTCCTTGTTCATCCCTTTGTTGATTTTTGATATATTTTTCAAAGGATGAATCAATTTGTGCTAAGTCATTTCCCTTTACATTCCATTGGACTCTGTGACGAAAAAGGAGCATCAACACTCTTCCAGGACCACTCCACTTGTCAACAAACACTAGGGTATTGGAATGCATTCTTGAGAATATATGGAACCCAATACTTGGGTGATGTTTGAGGAATTCATTATGGGGCAGTACCTATGGGTTTTCATGTGTTTGCCTAAATATTATTAATTTTAAATTAATTATTTTTATGTTTATTCATAACATAAATACTAACTATATTTATTAGAGGTTTTTTAATTATTTTAAAATAGGTCATATAAATAATTTAAAAAAAAATTCAGGGTTTTTTCTTATAATTAATTAAAACCACATTAGATTTTCTTATTTATCCATACATGGATATAATTTGAAGCTAATAAGGGAAACATAATGATTTTTTATTCATACACTACATTTATACCAAAATGTGATTATAGTAATTCTTTTTTGTGTTATATTTAAGGTATGAACATGTTTCTTTTCTATAGATCGACTATAGACCACTTTGATTTTGTTTTGGAGTTAGAGGGGAATTTAATTGAGTAGAAAAATTCCAATTATTATATTTTCTTCTATATTAATGGGGGACCATAATTTTTTTATTTTTCTGATAAAAAAGTATAATTTCTCATTTTTTTTATTTTTTTAGCATGAATTTGAATAACACTAATAATATTTTAAATTTATTATGTTTTTTATATGATTCATTTTTAGGAAATAAGTATAGAATTGGGTTTATGTAACGTACTGGATCTGGGTGCCACTCCACGGGTGCCCCGAACCCGGTTGCTCACATGACCTCAAGCGCATTTCCCCAAACGCCAGAGGCTGCCGACTAGCAGCGAGGTCTTAGGTATGATAGTGGAGAAACTATGCCCTCATTTGTCAAAGTGTAGCGTAGTGGAATTAAATATACAACATACAACAACAGAAGTAAAATATAACCAATAGTTATATAGTAAATGATGCAACATGTCTCAAGTTCTATGAAAACAACCAGAACATGTTACTCAACAATACAGCACGATACAATAGAAATTAAAGGTACAACAGAACAAAACAAAACAGCCGGCAGCATCATGAGCCAAAGCTCGGTCCCATGATCCCCTACTCCTCAACAACAATCATGTACCTGTATAGGGACCCTTTCTCGAATCCACACCTGCAGCAACATAGTCTATTCGGGACGAAAACATGACCCAAGTAGGGTGTGTGAAAAAAATCTCAGTAGGCAGCCACCAAAGGCCCGTGCCCAATTGTGTGATAAATATGCAACAAATGTGTGCAGTAGTAAAATGCAATAAACTAAGAAGTACTCAAAAGTAACTAACAGTACCAGATATTTTTCTATTTTATTATTCATTTTAACCATTTAATTTTAATAACATTCTGTGCTCAATAGAACCAATCCCTCAGGCCAACCAGAATCTTGCCCTCAGGCTAATATATTAAAACCACACCCTCAGGATTTCCCTCAGGCGATACAGTACC
Organism: Viscum album; assembly: GCA_963277665.1. Classification (NCBI taxonomy): domain Eukaryota; kingdom Viridiplantae; phylum Streptophyta; class Magnoliopsida; order Santalales; family Viscaceae; genus Viscum; species Viscum album. Next base: position 1,784,241,999 of record OY728131.1, on the reverse strand, counting down.
TTGCCCATTGGGCATTGCCCTCAAGGAGAAATAGAATCTTTACCTCATGCCAAATTGAAACAAACCCCTCAGGTAATCAAAATCTTTCCCTCATGCATTTCCCTCAGGCTAATATAACTACACCCTCAGGCTAATCAACTATCCCCTCAGGCTAATATATATATCAATGCCCTGAGGCTAAGCAAGTAAACATTCCCTTAGGCTATAATGTAACCAAGCCATTCCCAATATTTTAGCATGCAATTATTTACAATTCCCCTCAAGGAAAATGTAATGCATAAAGTAAACATGGCATACCCTTGGGTATCCTAGCCAAACAGCTAAACAGAGGAATGCACCCAGGGGTGGTCCTGGATCCAAGCAGTGATCCCAAACAATAGTTCATTATCACATTAAATTACCTATACAAATCTATGTATTTAAACAGAAAAGGCCTTATCCAAATGACTCCCTAACATGGGTTTGTAGCACAACGGTACACAAAAATTCACAATAGTTGGAATTTAAACACCAAACTACCTACCTTAAATGACCCTGAATGGTATACGTGAACATCTCTTCCAAAAGTGCCCAAATATGTCATTGATCTGGCGTAGAAGAAAAACTATTCATATGTAAATAACTTTCCCTCAAAAAAGAATTAGTAAGAACAACTTAAGAAGAATGAGAAGAATACCTGTATGGTCCCAATGAGATTGACAGAGGAGGAAATGGATTCCTGACATGCGATTTGGAGGTCCATGAAGGTTTGGTCCTCTCTCCTTACTCCTCCTCCAGTTCTAATCCTTCCCTGTGAACAGGGGTGGCTAATACCCGATTTAAGAAAAAAAAAATAGACTACACAGCATGTACATATCAAGTACACGACGTGTACTTTCCATTTTTGAACTGTTCATACGGAGGCTTTTTTCTAGCATGACATTGTTCATCTGTCGACATGAGTACATGACGTGTTTTTCCTGATTACACGGTGTGTACTATCGCTCAGCTGGCGGCTACCTCCACCACCTTACTATTCACCTACCGACTAACTACACAGCATGTAAATACCCACTACACAGTGTGTAGTTGGTTTTTACACCTTTGATCACCGACGGTGCTACACGCCCTTTGTACTCTCCGACATGGCCAAAATACACGTTGTGTGGAAAAGTACACGACGTGTAGTCCCAAAATTTTGGATTTTCCCCTCATTTTTCTTATTTCTAAAAAACACTTAAGGAAAGAGAAAAGAAGAAACCCATACCTCAAAAATAAGAACCGGGTTCTTACAAACTTCCCCCCTTAAAGTAATTCATCCCTAAATTTCACTTCTAAGGGTGGTTAAGATAAAGCTTAGAACAACTCTGACCACTGATCAAGAACTTCGGTTTCCCACTCTTAGGTTTCGTCCTGCACTCGGCCATGCTGCCATATCACCCGTACGAGAGGAACAGACTCGCCTCAGAGAACCTTTGTTCTCCTATCAATGATACGAATCAGATGCTCCTCAATGGAAGCATCGATCTGAAACTCAACCACCTCTCACTAGAAGATGTGAGATGGGTCTGAATGATAGCTGCACAATTGAGATACATGAATGATGTCGTGCATGGCCCGATACCTCTGTGGTAATTGCAACTGATAGGAAACCAGACCGACCCTCTCCAGAATCTCAAATGGCCCCACATACCTTGGTGAATATTTACCCTGTCTCATGATCCGTATGTGTCCCAACCTCAGCGAAACACGTAAGAGAACCTGATCCCCGACCACAAACTCCATGGGTTGTCTCCGGCGATCAGCATAAGATTTGTGATGAGACTACGGAGTAGCCATCCGTTTCTGAATAAATTGGACCTACTCAGAAGTCTCCTGCACGAGCTGTGGTCCCAGTAAAGCTGCCTCACCTGCCTCTATCTAGCACAAAGGTGATTAGCATGACCTACTATATAATGCCTTGTAATGTGACATCTCAATAGTTTCCTGAAAACTGTTATTATAGGAAAACTCGACCAGGGGTATATACTTCTGCCAATATCCCCCAAAGTCTAGAATGCATGCATGCAACATATCCTCAAGAACCTTTATCATATGCTCTGACTGACCATCGGTCTGAGGGTGGTATGCTATGCTTAGAAGCACTTTTGTACCCAGTTCCATCTATAAAGTCTTCCAGAAACGAGATGTAAAACGGGCATACCTATCTGAAATGATAGAACAGGGAAACCCATGAAGACGTAAGACCTCTCGGATATACACCTTTTTGAGGTTGTTAACACCGAAGGTCTCCTTGATCAGCAAAAAGTGAGCTACCTTCGTGAGTCTATCCTAAACAACACACACAACATCATTTCCTCGATGTGACCTTAGAAACCCAGTCACGAAGTCCATTGCGACATCATCCAATTTCCACTCCGAGATGGGTAACTGTTATAATAGTCTAGCTAGCCACTGATGCTCCGCCTTCACCTGCTGACAGGTGGAACACCTCGTTACAAAACCAGCTATTTATCTCTTCATACCCGGACACCAGTAATGAAATCTCATGTCACGGTACATCTTGGTAACTTCGGGATGGACTTCCCAAGCTGAAGCATGAAACTCTTGCATCAACTTCTCACGTATATCCACAGGAACCCACAATCATCCATGGAAACACAGTACCACATCATCGCCTATCGTCCATCCCAGAAGAGGGTCCTCACTTTCCACTGACTCCCATATAACTAAACCTTCTGAAACAAATAGCTGTCTCATCCTCACCTTATCCAGTAGGGTAGAAGTCACAGCTAAATATGAATGATATGTTTGTCCCAGACTATTTTGCACCTCCAAATGCATATTAGAGAACAAATCCATGAGATTCCACTCACCACTGGCCTCCTACAATGCCTATATCTGAGTCATCCTTTTTAGTGCATCAACTACTATATTAACTTTACCAGGTGTATAGGCAATCTCAAAGTCAAAGGAATGAAGGTATTTGACCCACCTTCGCTATCTCAGATTCAAGTTACGCCGAGTAAAGATATACTTGAGACTTTTGTGGTTGGTGAAAAGCAAAAAATGCTCTCCCAAGAGATAATGTCTCTAATAGTGTAATGCATGAACAACTGCACCTAACTCGGGGACATGCGTCAGGTAATTCCACTCATGTAGCCTCAACTATTGAGACCCGTACGCAACAACTCGATCACTATGAATCAACACAGCTCCTAGCCCAATACCTGATGCATCATAGTAAACTGTATACCTCTTTCCCTACTCTGGGAGTATCAAGATTGGTGCTACTGTCAACTTTTATTTCATCTCCTGAAAGGTTGTCTCACAAGATCATGACCAAACTAACTTCACACCCTTCTTAGTCAAACCCGTCAATGGTGCTGCTAAGTGGGAGAAGTCCTGGATGAAGCATCTGTAGTAACCTGCCAGCCCTAAGAAACTCTATATCTCAAAAAAATTCGTAGGCTGCTTCTAGGAAACTACTACTCCCACCTTCTCGGGCCAACGGCAACTCCTGCCTCTGAGATGATATGACCTAGGAAGTGAATCTGGTCCATCCAAAAGTGGCACTTTTAGAGCTTAGCATATAGATGATTCTCTCTCAGTGTACTCGATATGATCTCAAGATGGGTGGCATGGTCTTGTCAAGTGTGAGAGTACATCAAGATATCGTCCATGAATACTACCACAAAAGAATCCAGATATGGATGGTACACACGATTCATCAGAGCCATGAAAACTGCTGGCGCATTCGTCAGTCCAAATGGCATAACCAAGTACTCGTATAGACTATACCTACTCTGAAAATATGTAATTGGAATGTTTGATGGTCTCACACGCAACTGATGATATCTGGATCTCAAGTAAATCTTTGAGAACACTCGTGCTACATGAATTTGATCAAAAAGATCATCAATCCTTGGCAAAGGATATTGCTTCTTAACTATCAGCTAGCTCAGTTTTCGATAATCCCTTGAGAGTCTAAGGGTACCGTCTGCCTTCTTTGCAAAGAGGACCGGTGAACCCCAAGGAGAAGTATTGGGATGAATGAAACCCTTTTCCTGTAACTCCTCTAACTATCACTTGAGCTCCTGCAACTCTGGTGTAGCCCTCCTATAAGGAGGAATGGACAGCAGCACTGCTCCTGTTACAAGCTCAATAGAGAAATCCACCTCACGCTCTAGAGTTAGACCCAAAAATTCGTCCGAGAAAACATCCCTGAAATGATCAACCACTGGAGGGAAATCCATCTGACAATTCACCTGATCATCCAGACATATACTCACAATCTGGACGTGACTCCACCTCACCCACAATGCTTTGGTCCATCTCAACTCACCTGAACATCCCATTCACCATTGTATAGAAACTCTCCACCCTCTAGTGACGTGAAACTCACCCTATGACGATAAAAATCTATAAAGGCTTAAAAGGGAACCAACCAGTATATCCCAAGAATGATATCATAGCTCATCATCTCTAAGACATAGAGGTCCCATAGGATGTGACACCCACCAACCTCAAGGGAGCACTCCTGGAACTGATGCACACAAGCCGTTCTAGCTCCCAGCAGAGTGTCTAGCATCATAACAGAAGAAGAAGAAGAATCTCAAAGCCCAAGGCTCTCCACAATGGGAACAGAGATAAATATTTGTGTATCACCCATATAGAAATGTACTAAAGATAAGACAACAGATACTAGAATAGTACCTCTGACAGTAGAAGGTCTGGGATCCTACTCCTGCTGGGTCTGTTGCACTGTATTTTCCTACCCAGTGATGCGGCCCTACGACACAGCCTGACTACCTTGAGCTGTCCCACCCTGTTGCCTCTGAGATCCTGGTGTTTGGCTACCACGACCAGGACCACCATCCCTGCCTGCACGCCCTAACGTATTCCAGTTCCCCGACTGGTAAAAACCTACTGGTCCTACTCAAACAAGCAGAGTCTGCACAGAACCCCTCTCACTAGCCACTAGTACAACTGCCCTGTAAAAACACTACAGATGACCCATATTACCGTAAGCTCGGCACTCCTCTGGGTCACATGGACACAACGGTCTCTTGTTCCCATCTTTACCACACTGGTAGCACCTGACCATGTCAGCTGAAGTAACTGCCTGGCTAGTACTACCACCGTGAGAGAAACTCATCTGTCTGTTCCTTTTCATGGTAGAAATAGTACCAAAAACTGGTGTTGAACTTCCCTTGCCTGCACAAACTAGCTTCCCAAAGGGTCCTCTCTTTAATCAGCACCTAGTTTAAAACAGCATGTACTGTAGGCAACATGAAAACATTAACCAGTGCTCAGATGTCATATAGAAGACCATCCTCAAAGAGTTTGGCCTTCAACGTCTCATCACCCACCAGACCCGGTGGAAAATGCTGAAGCTTGGAGAAATGAGAAGAATAACCCATCACCGACATAGCGCCCTGCTGCAGGTTCATGAACTCTAGAGCTCGATCTTCCCTCAGTGTCTCTAGGAAGAAGAAATCATAGAAATTTGTCTAAAAATAATCCCACACCATGTCTTTGTGATGCTTTCTCTGAGTGGTAACATCCCACCACCTCTTGGCGGAATCATGCAACATATATGTCACGATCTTCACTCTCCACCCTAGTGGTTTCTCAAGATGCTCAAAAATAGTCTGCATGGAACCCAACCAAGACTCTGTAGCCTGTAGTCCATCATCCCCTAAAAACGTAGGCGGATGATTCTGCTGGAATATACGAGTCAACTCAGCCATAGATGTGGTAGCTGGCGGTGCTCCTTGAAAGGTCTGCATGAACCGCATAAAGCCTTCATGGAACTGCACCTCCGTGCCTGTGTCTGGAATAAGAGCGGGTGCTGCATCTGGCTCTTCTGGACGATCCACTGGTAGCCCATGGTCCACCACCTCTGGAGTATAATAGTTGCTGCTCTCTTGGAGAATAACGTGTGGTCGTCTCGGTGGCATGACTCTACAAGGTCAACTGCACACCTTAGATCAAGATTATCAACGACTAAAAAATGAAGGGACCAAAAGGGGAATAAGAGGAAGAAGGCATTCAAGATTTGAAAAACAAGACTACACGACATGTATACTACCTACACGGCATGTACGTGACTTCCCAAACCTTGCATGGGTCCTTCTACAAGGCTAAGCCACAAGAATCCCATTGAACAAAACTACACGACATGTATATAATCTACACTGCGTATATGGTGTAATTTTCAAACTACCCATGTCGTTCGTGACACAGACGACTACTCTATAGCGACCTTGCCTTTTCTTACATTAATATTACATCATTTTAAAGACAAACAACATAATATTATTTAAATTCAAGTATCCAATGGTTTACTATCTTGGGAAAATGAGGACCATACATAAAAAATACAACATCCAACATAAACATTTATTTAATTTCTTCTTCTCTATCTTCTTATTGGCACTTGTCCTCTCCTTAGTACATGTAGCCACCTTATGATATACATCAAAAGGGGTGAGCTAGAGGCCCAGTAAGAGGATAGATAAGAACAATATATCATGGGGTGAGCATAATAATATCATAGTCAAAAGATCATGAACATGAGAGGAGCATAAATAAAAGACTTGAAATGTGGCAATACATAAAATTGAAACATCACGTTTTAGTGGTTAACTACCACACATACTTTGGAACCAAGATAAAATATTTTTCACAAATCCTTTCACATTTACTCATGAGTTTCATCACATTACCCAATGCATTGGAGCGCTTTATAATTCGGGGCACACCCGTCACTTTGAAACATTCATATTACGCTATATAATTCCATGGCGCACCCGTCACATCATAACATTATCATTATCATGAATGCCATATAGAAAAAATATAAAAAGTGAACATAACTAACCCATGTAAAGTAATGGGTTTCATCTCATAAGAATACATTCATAAGATTTGGGTTCCCAAAAGAAAGAGGTAACAACATACTTGATACATGAACAATCAACCATGAATGAGAGTTACAAGTTGAGTTCTTAAAAGAAGAGTTCTCTTGGAAAACATTTGGTTTGACATAATCTTCATTAGAAAACATGTATATACCAGAAAAGGTAAGATAATTATGATGAAATTATCTTTAAGGAGTAACCATATCAAAAATGGAGCGAAAGAGGGAGAACCCGAAGGATGAAAGTTGGGTTTAAGAAGTTCCCTTTACCTTGTATCTGAATGCTTCCTTCTCTTTAATGTCCTGTATAATTACATTATATTAATTAATTAGAAATAAAATCCTTGTGTAAATTAATATAGTTCATTATGGATTCATTATGTTATCTTATATGACTTATGATGAGTTATATATTTTAAAATCATTATTCAGGAATGATTGTTTTAATGGTTTTCTTGAGTGGTACACTTGTATTCTTAAATTGATGTTTGGGTAGAACATGGGTAAACATCCAGAACTGATATTTCATTTAATTAATGATATTAAAGGATTTTTAATGATCTTATAAATAATTATATTAGATCCATGTAGATGAATCATTAGATAAGAATTAAATGAAGAATGTTTGGGATAATTTGGGTGGTTTTTCGATCATAATGAAGCTGTTTTAATTTATCACTTAGTAATATGTCCATAAGTCAGTTACAGAACATCAAATAGGGAATAATACATATAAAATATTCCTTTTAAACCATAAAAATGGATTCATGACCAGATCTGAAGGTAGAAATGGGAGAATAAAGCATGTCGTTCTTGAAAGTGATAAATTAACACCTCACGAACAATGTTCTCCTTAATAAAATAAAAGGAAGAGGGAAAGGGGGTTGGATGATATAATATACTATTAGCATCAAAAAATTATATTATATTTATAATAATATAGTTACAATACAATTTAGATGAAGATATGTGGAGTGATATCCGGAAATGAACTTGAACTTGAAAGGAAATTAAAGGATAAGAGGGAGAGAAACTACCACATGAATCCTTCTCTTGAGAACCTCCTTAAGAGCCTAAGCATGTTCTTTTGATGAGACCATCAGATCTTGGACGTGGGGGAGGGGCTAGGAAATGTTTTTGGGCAGCATTTAGAGAAATCTTGTAGCTTGAGAGGTGTGAGTAAATGAGGGTGTGAAGGGTGGCTTTTATAGTGGAGGGGAGAGGGGTTTCCTTAATATAAAAATCATTAGTTTATTAATTTCCCCTATGACATGGAATAGTGAGTATGGAATGACTAAGAATAGTAATTTTATCATGTGATCCTGGACCAAGTGGGCTTACATCAGCCGAGCATCATCAATGACTCAATTAATCCATTATTTAGCATTTTTTGTAAATTATCGGATTCTACTATTCATAAAAAATTCAAGTATCTCAGAAAAATCCCAAAAATTTACCCATACCATTTTTCAACATTTAGAATCCAAAAATGAAGTCTATTTTTTCAAAAATAATTTCTTAAATATTATTAATTTGATATTTAATTAAAATCCTAAAATAGTCTTTAAAATTAAAACTGATTTTATAGTGCTTTCAGAAATTACGTAGGGTCTTATAAAATTATATAAAAACTATAAGAAATTTATTTCATAATTGTTGAACACATTTTAATAAAATAATTTTTTAAATTAATTAATTAAATTTAAATAATTATTTATGACTTTCAAAAAACCAAAACGTTTACTAAGGTCAAATTGTCACTTTCTAAGATGTCTAAATTTTATTTAATTAATCATGGGTAAGGTTAATCTTATGTTGGATGATTTAAAATTCATAAGGGTCATATTACTATTTATAAGGGTATTTTACTATTCCTAAGGGTACGTTACTATTCACCAAAAATTATTTTTGTTTCATTAGACTCCAAAAAACATCTTGAGCACAACCGTGTATGTCAGAATTTTAAAATTTAAAAAATAGAAGTGACAAACTTATTTTTAAAGGTCACTTATCACTTAGTAGTTCATTATTTTGATTTTTTCATGTTATTTTATAACATAAATATAATAAGGTAATATCCATTAAAAACATTGGGTCGTTACATTCTTCCCCCCTTAAGAAAATTTTCCCCCGAAATTTCACTTTACACAAAGAGGTGAGGGTGTTTCTCCTTCATTGCCTCTTCTGGTTCCTAAGTTGCTTCCTCAATCTTATGGTTCCTCCACAACATTTTGAAAAGATGATTTGTCTTTTTGAATAGAACCTTATATCTACGATCCAGAATCTTTACTGGCTACTTCTCATAGGAGAGATCATCTTCCAGGAGCACCACCTCTGAGTTTAGTACATGTGAGGGGTCTGGTATGTACTTTTCCAGTAGTGATACATGAAACACATCATGAACTTAAGCCATATTTGGTGGAAGTTCAAGACGATAGGCCACAGATCCTATACGGTCAAGGATCTCAGAGGGGCCAATATACATTGGGCTTAGCATCCCTTTCTTCCGGAATCGCATGACTCTCTTCCATGGAGATATTCGAAGGAAGACTTTATCTCTAACGTCGAACTCCAAGTCCCTTAGATGGTTGTCAGCATAGAACTTTTGCCGACTTTGAGCAGATTTGATGTGTTTTTGGATGACATGAACCTTTTCTGTCATCTCTTGAACAAGATCAGGTCCATGTAGCTTTCATTCTCCAACTTCATCCCAACAGGTTGGAGTTCTACATCGATTTCCATACAGAGATTCATATGGAGCCATATGAATACTTGAGTGGAATCTATTGTTATATGATAACTCAACCAATGGTAGATGCTGATCCCATCCACCTTTTAATTCTAGAGAGCATGCTCTAAGCATATTTTCAAGCATCTGAATAGTTCTTTTAGACTGGACATCAGTTTTGGGGTGATATGCCTTGATGAAATTTAATTTAGTACTCAAATAATGTTGAAGGCTCCTCCAGAATTTAGATGTGAACCTTGGATCATGGTCAGAGACAATTGAGAGTGGAACACCGTGTAGTCTCACCACTTCCTTCATATATAGCATTGCAAGTTGTTCAAGAGAGAGATCTTCCTGAATAGCGATAAAATGGGCAGTCTTGGTGGGTCGGTCAGCCACAACCCATATCAAATTATTTCCCTTTGACGTCTTCAGGAGACCCATGACAATGTCCATAGTAACATTCTCCCATTTCCACATGGGTATAGGTAATGGCTGCATCATACCTTTGGACATTTTTCACTCAGCATTAAATTTATGACATACCAATCACCATGATAAATATTATGCAATCTCCTTCTTCATGTTATCCCACCAGAAGTGTTCCCAGAGATCACGGTACATCATGGTACTCCTAGGATGGATAGAGAAAGTTGAGCTATGTGAATTGTCCAATAGATCCTTCTTTATCCCAGGTGATGAAGGCACACAATGACGTGTTCCAAACCATATCACCCCATCATCATTGATATGGAACACTTGCATCTTCCCCTCTTTTACTGCATTCAACTTATTTTGTATCTCCACATCATCCCTTTGTGCTTCCTTAATCTTCTCCTGGATGGATGGTTGCACAATAATTTCGGAGCGGTAGGATGTATTCCCTACCCTTATGATTTCCAAATCCATCTTTTTCAAATCCATGAAGATAGGGTCTTTCTCATTCCACATCATGGATAGAGTAGCAAGTTATTTTCTACTTAGAGCATCAGCTACCTTGTTCTCCATTATAGGATGATAGTGAATAAATAAATTATAATCCATGATTAGCTCTTACCATCTCTTTTGACATATGTTGAGCTCCTTTTGTGTGAATATATACTTTAGGCACTTTTTGTTGGTGTATAAGTTACACTTCTCACCATAAAGTTAGTGTCGCCAAATTTTCAAGGCAAAAATAACGGCTTCCAGCTCTAGATCATGCCTCTGGTAGTTCTTCTCATGGATCTTTAACTGTTGTGAGGCGTAGGCTATCACATTTTTAGTTTTCATGATTACACAACCCATGAATTTCATTGAAGCATCATTTTATATCACAAAACTTTCTCCACTTTTTAGTAGTTTGAGTACAGGTGGAGTGATCATCCTTCTCTTTATCTCCTTGAAGCTTCCCTCAAATTCTTCCATCCAGACATACTTTACCTATTTCCATGTTAACTTAGTTAGTGGGGTTTATAATCGTGAGGATTTTCTCACAAAACTTTGGTAGTACCTAGCTAATCCGAGAAAACTACGGATTTCTGTGACACTAGAGGGCCTGGGCCATTCCTAAATTGCCTTTGTTTTTGAAGATCCATAGAAATTACCTCACTTGTGATCACATGTCCCAAGAACGTGACTTGATTCATCCAAAATTCACCCTTTATGAACTTGGCGTACAACTTCTCCTATCATAATGTCGCCAGCACAAGTCTCAAATGTTCTTCATGTTCCTCCTTGATCTTGTAGTAAATGATAATACCATTAATTAACACTACCAAAAAAATTTCAAGGTAATGTATGAAGACTGTATTCATAAAATTCATGAATATTGTAGGGGCATTAGAAACTCCAAAAGGCATCACCAAAAACTCATAGTGCCCATACCTTGTATGGAAGGCAGTCTTCAGAATATCTTCCGTCTTCACCTTTACCTGATGATATCTAGAATGAAGCTGCACCTTTGAGAAGTATTGAGCTCCACATAACTGATCAAACAAGTCATCAATCCTTGGGAGAGGATACTTGTTCTTTATAGTGGTCTTGTTGAGTTCCCAATAATCGATACACATCCACATTGTTCCATCCTTCTTCTTCACAAAGAGCACTGGTGCACCCCAAGGTGATGCACTTGGGCGTATGAACCCTTTGTCTAGATGCTCTTGTTTTTTCTTTTTTAACTCCTATTGTTTGATAGGAGCCATACTATAGGGACACTTCGAGATAGGAGTAGCTCCGGGTATGAGTTCAATTGATAACTCTACCTCATGATTCGGGGGAATTCCTGGTAACTCTTTGGGAAATACATCACCGTATTCCCTCACAATGGGCATTTCCCCAAGGTTGGCACTTTTCTTCGACTCAACCATTTGGGTGAGGTATGCTTCTTCATAAAGAATCAACACCCACACCATTGAAGGATTTTTCAAAGGAGATTCATGATCTTCCTTGCAATTGTAGAGGATCCTGGGATGGTTTGAAATATGAGAAGATATTTACTTTTCCTGAAAGTTGATTTGTGCTCTATATAATGAGATCCAACCCATTCCCATTATAGCATTGAATTCCACCATGGGAAGTATTACGATATTTTCTGGAAGAATATTCTCACATACGCCAACAGGATAAGAGTTAAACACTTGGGTTGCAATGATTTCACCAATTGATGTTTTTACAGATATATCTACTTCAAGGTTTTGAGGCTTCGATTCTATAGTTCTAGAAAACTTGCAATATATAAAGGAATGCGTAGAACCAGAATCAAATAAGACTTTTTCCATTCTTGATTGAATATGAAGTATACCAGGTACAACTTTATTATTATGCTCCACCTCCATAGTAGTTATGGCATAAGCATTCCCTTGTTCCTTTGGGTCTGGTGGTTGCTGACGCTGATTACCCTCAAGAACATGAGGTTTAGTGCCCTAGTTTGCATAGTTCCCTAGCTCCCTACAATTATAGCATTGAATCATGAGTGGTTCTCTCCTTTCATCGGCTACATTCTCCTTCCTTTTAGTGTCTTCTCAAAACTCTTGGGCATGGTGTCCTTCTTTCCCACACTTGAAGCATTTCCCCATCCCTTTGAGCCAGTTCCCATGGTGTATCATCCCACATTTTTGGAATGTGGATCATTGATTTTTCTTCTCGCCTTTGTCATCAGATCCACCAGCATAAAGATCCATATTTCTTTTATTATCACTATAGCCATGGGACCATTCTCCAAACTCCATCTCCACTTTAAGAGCACATCGAACAACTTCTTCATAACTCCAAAAGTCTCTAATTGCAAGATCCTTTTGAAGGTGTGGTTTTAATCCACTAAAGAATGTATCAATTTTGCTATCATTGTTGATAACAAAACCCAAAGTGTACCTTAAAAGCCTTTTGGAATTCGCTTCATAGGTTGTGACATATTATCCTTCTTTCTTCTTGAGCTCTATAAATTCTCTCTTCATCTTCATGTGAAGAGTTCGTGGAAAGTACATATTAGGAAACATTATCTTAAAGTCTTCCCATTCCATCTCTTTAACTTCCTCCCTTGGCCTGGTGTTCTTAATCAAATCCCCCCATTGATCGACTTCTCCATCTAGATGATACTCGACTAGAGTAACCTTCTCCGTCTTAGAATAGTGAAGTTCAGAAAAGATCTTCTCCATGGAGTTGACCCACTGTTCCACAACTAGTGGATCAGAAGATCCACTAAACGTCGTTGGTCGTTGTCACATAAAACATTCGATAGACAGTTTCTCCCTCTTTGGGGAAGGAGGGCGTTCCCCATTATTATGTTTATTGTTTATAACATGAGATAATTGGGTAAGCATCACCATGAAGTTTTGAACAACACCCCTAAATTATTGGGGATGTCATTCGGGTAATCATTGCATTGACCCTCATAACAGTTGTTTTCCTGATTTCTCCTAGTTCCCACCATTTTCTAAAATAAAAAAGGTTAGAACAAAAAGTAAGTAAAAAATTCATGAATACATAAAATATTCATTTGAACAATTTATAATAAAAGCATAACATATGGGATCATAGGTAAATACTATTGTGGACTTATTTGTACTTAGTCTCATGCTATAGGTTTTTCCTAGGGTTCACTAATCCTAATTCCCAAATTAACTAAACCATTCCTCTGATACCAACTATAGAGACCCGAGCCTTTTCTTACATTAATATTACATCATTTTAAAGACAAACAACATAATAGTATTACACATAGAGGATCCAAATGTTTATTGTTTTTGGCAATCTAGGACCATACATAATAAATACAACATCAAGCATAAACATTTATTTAATTTCTTCTTTTCTAGATTCTTATTGGAACTTGTCCTCTCCTTAGTACATGTAGCCACCTGAGGATATACATCAAGCCTAGTAATAGGATAAATAAGAACAATATAGCATGGGGTGAGTATAATCATAACATAGTTAAAATATCATGAACATGATAGGACCATAAATAAAAGACTTGAAATGTGGCAATGCATAAAAACGGAACATCATGTTTTAGTTGTTAACTACCAGAAATACTTGTGAACCAAGCTATAATCTTGTTCACACATCCTTTCAAATTTACTCATGATATTCATCACTTTACCCAATGCATTGGAGTGCTGTATAATTTCGTGCACACCCGTGACATTGAAACATTCATATTGCACTATATAATTCCAGGTGCACCTATCACATCATAACATTATCATTATCATGATTTCCACATAGAAAACATATATAAAGTGGACATAAATAACCCATGAAAAATAATTGGTTTCATCAGATACTAATACATTCATAAGCTTTTGGTTCCCAAAATAAAGAGGGAACAACATACTTGATACAAGAACCATCAACCATGAATGAGAGGTAAAAGTTGACTTTGTAAAGGAAGAGTTCTTTTGGAAAACCTTTGGTTTGACATAAACATCATTAGAAAACATTTATATCCCATAAAAGGTAAGATAATTATGAAGAAATTATATTTATAGAGTAACCATACCGTAAATGGAGTGAAAGAGGGAGAACCCGAAGGATGAAATTTGGGTTCGAGAAGTTCCCCTTACCCGGTATCTGAATGCTTCCTTCTCTTTAATGTCTTGTATAATGACATTATATTCATTAATAAAAAATATATAACCTTTTTTTACATTAATATAGTTAATTATGGTTTCATTAAGTTATCTTATGTGCCTTAGGATGGGTTATAGATTTTAAAAACATTATCCGGGAATGATTGTTTTTATGGTTTTCTTAAGTGGTTCACTTGTATTCTTAAATCGATGTTTGGGTAGAACATGGGTACACATACAGAAATGATATTTCATGTCATTAATGATATTAAAATATTTTGAATGATATTATAATTAATTATATTAGATCGATGTTGATGAATCATTAGATAATAATTAAATGAAGATTGTTTGGGTTAATTTGGGCGGTTTTTCGATCACAATGAAGATGTTTTAATTTATCAGTTAGCAATATGTTCATAATTCAGTTACAGAACATTAAATAGGAAATAATAAATATAAAATATTCTGGTTCAACCATAAAAATGTTTAATGACTAGATCTTAAGGTAGAAATTGAATAAGAAAGCCTGTCGTTCTTGAAGGTGATAAATAAACACCTCACAAACAACGTTCTCATTAACAAAATAATAGTAAGGGGGAAAGGGGGTTGGATGATATAATATCCTATTAGCATCATAGAATTAAATTATATGTATAATAATGGAGTTAAAATATAATCTAGATGAATATATGTGTGGAGAGATGAAGAAACTAACTTGAACTAGAAAGGAAATTAAAGGAGGAGAGGGAGAGAAATTACCTCTTGAATCCCTCTCTTGATAACCTCCTTAAGGGCCTAAGCTTGGTCATTTTAGGAGACCAGTAGCTCTTGGACATGGGGGGGGGGGATAGGGAAGGTGTTTGGGAAGAGTTTATAGAATGATTGGATCGTGAGAGATGTGAGGAAATGTGGGTGTCAAGGGTGGCCTTTATAGTTGAGGGGAGATGTGTTTCTTTAATATAAAATTCATTAGTTTATTAATTTCCACTAAGTCAAGGAATTGTGAGTTTTTAATGACCAAGAATAGTAATTTTATCATGTGATTCCAAAACAAGTGGTGTTACATCAGCAGAGAATCATCGATGACTCAATTAATCCATTATTTAGCATTTATTGTAAATTATCGGATTCTATTATTCATCAAAAATTCAAGTAGCTTAGAAAAATCCCAAAATTTTACCCCTAACATTTTTCAAAGTTTAGAATCCAAAAATGAATTCCATTTTTTAAAAATAATTTTCTAAATATTATTAATTTAATATTTAATTAAAATCATAAAACAGTCTTTAAAATTAATACTGATTTTATAGTGCTTTCAAATATTACGCAGGTTCATATAAAATTATATAAAAACTATAAAACATTGATTTGATAATTGTTGACATTTTTTGAAGAAAATACATATTCTTTTAAACTAATTAATTAATTATAATTAATTATTTGCGACTTACAAAATACCAAAACATTTACTAAGGTCAAATGGTCACTTTCCAAGATGTCTGAATTTTATTTAATTAATCATGTGTAAGGATAGTCTTATGTTGGATAATTTACTATTCATAATTGTCATATTACTATTTATAAGGGTATGTTACTGATCCTAAGGGTACGTTACTATTCACCAAAAATTATTTATGTTTCATTAGACTCCATAAATCATCTTGAGCACAATCGTGTATGCCAGATTTTTAAAATTCCAAACACAGAAGTGACAAACTTATGTTTAAAGGTCCCTTATCACTTAGTAGCTCATTATGTTGTGTTTTAAAGTTATTTTATGACATAAATAAAAGAAGGTAATTTACATTGAAAACATTGGGTTGTTATATACTCAGCTTGATACCACACGACGTGTTACACCCACACACAACATATACACTACTCCGTTTCCCCAGCCACACGGCTAAGTCCACACAGTCTGTCCTCGGACAGGACTACACGACGTGTCCCTTAGGCACACAGAGTGTGCTGGACGAGCTCCACTAACCTGTGTTGTCAGTTACACAGCTGGATACACTACTCACACTACACGGCGTTTTCCATAAACACATGACATGTAAACAAAAGGATTACACTGACCCGTGTTGTTAGTTACACGGCCATATCCCAGGTCAGACAACACAGCGTGTACTATATTGGACATGGCATGTATGTCTTAAGGTCTCCTACGTCCCTGTTTTTTAGTTACATGGGTAGACTACGGGTCAACACTACACGACATGTTTTCCCCAAGAATTTCCCGTCCCCATGTCCCTGCCCACACGGTCTATGAAACTGTAGGATACTACACGGCGTGTACAGAGGGTACACGACATGTACTTAAAATGTTTTCTTTTCTTCCCGAACAGAAGAACACACAGTGTGTGTCTGAGGAACTACACGGCATGTACCCTGGGTTTTCCAGATAGTAAGCCTCAGATACTACTCTGGAACCTAGAAAAACTACTCAAACTACTCCTATGTGCCAAATTCCGACCCGTAAGGGCCCATACTCCCCGCGAATCAACGTTTGGAATCTTATCTGAGTTATAAATATGGTAAATAACCAATGATCCACCAAATTCTGGTCAATGAGGGCCCATAATCCTCAGTAACCAATTTTTGGAATTTATTCTTTCAAGGCCTCTCACAAACATACCATATCACATAGAAGGTATTTATCAAAGCAACTATCACAACAACATACTTTTCTTGCACAAAAACTATCACAATAACATGAAATTTGTAATTCGCCTACATGGACTTGAACTATGCATTGCATTTGATTTTTAACATGTGCCAAAATGATTCATGAGATGGAATTCCCTCATCTCATCAGGTTGCAACTAGATAGAACCCATAGATAATATAAAAATAGTATAATCACAAGTGTGTTTCCCAATAGTGAAATCAAAACAAATGTAAATTGAAAAAAATCAATTGAAATTACCGAGGTGGATTGCATTTTCCCGGTAAAGGAGTTAGCGACGCCCGGGAAAAAGTTATTACCAACTACTATTTCCATCCCATCTCGGACTAAGGATCCAAATAGTATGTCAAAAAAACAACCCCTCTGATACCACTTTGTAATGTCCTGGATCCGGGTGCCACTCCATGGGTTCCCTGAACCCGGTTGGTCACATGATCTCAAGTGCATTTCCCCAAACACTAGAGGCTTCTGACTAGCAACGAGGGCCCAGGTTTGATAGTAGAGAAACTATGTTGTCATTTGTCAAATTTTAGCATAGAAAAATTAAATATACAACATACAAAAACACCAGTAAAAGATAATCAACAGTTATATAGATAATTATGCACCATGTCTCAAGTTATAAGAAAATATCCAGAACATGTTACACAAAAATACAACACGATACAATAGAAAGTAAAGGTATAATATAACAAAACAAAATAGCCGGCAACATCACAAGCCTAAGCTCGGTCCCATGCTCCCCTAATCCTCAGCAATAATCATGTACCTATATAGGGACCCATGACCTATCCACACCTACAACAACAAAGTCTGTTTGGGCTGAAGACATGACCCAAACAGGGTGTGAGAAGTAAATCTCAGTAGGCACCCACCAAAGGATCGTGCCCAACTTTGTGATAAATATGCAACAAAAGTGTGCAGTAGTAAAATGTAATAAACTAAGCATTACTCAAAAGTAACTAACTTTATCATTTATTTTCCATTTTATTATTCATTTTAACCATTTAGTTTTAATAACATTCCGTTCTCTACAGAACCAAGCCCTCAGGCCAACCAGAATCATACCCTCAGGCTAATATAGTAAAACCACGCCCTCAGGTTTGCCCTCAGTCTATACTTCACATTTACCTCAGGCATTGCCCTTAGACAAAATATAATCTTTCCCTTAGGCCAAACTGAAATGAAACCCTTAGGTAATCAGAATCTTTCCCTCAAGAATTTCCCTCAGGCTAATTGAACTACGCCCTCAGACTAATCAACAATGCCCTTAGGCTAATATATATATCATTTCCCTCAGGCTAAGAAAGTAACCATGCCCTCGGTCTATAATCTAACCGGGTCATGCCCAACATATATACATGAAATTATTTACAATTCCTCTCAAGGAAAAAGTAATGCATAATGTAAACATGGAATAGCCTTGAATATCCTGGCCAAACAGCTAAATAGAGAAACGCAACCCAGGGGTGGTCCTGGATCCAAGCAGTGATCCGAGACAATAGTTCATTATCACATTAAATTACTTATACTGTTCTAGGTATTTAAACAACCAAGGCCTCGGCCGCACGACACCACCAACATGGGTTTGTAGCTAAACGGTACAAAAAAACACAAAACAGTTGGAATTTAAACACCAAACCACCTATCTTAAACGCCCCTGAATGGTATACGTGAACGTCGCTTCCAGAAGTGTCCAAAGACGACATAGATCTATGGTAAAATAAAGCCTGTTCAAATGTAAATAACATTCCCTTAGGAAACAATTGGTAAAAATGACTTCAGAAGAAGGAGAGGCTTACCCGTACCGTCCTAATGAGATCAACATAGGTGGAAATAGATTCCCGACGTGCGATCTGGAGCTCCTTGAAGGTTTAGACCTCTCTCCCAACTCCTTCTCCGGTTCAAAGCCTTCCATGTGAATAGGGGATGTTACTGCCTGATTTAAGCCAAATAACATACTACATGGCGTGTACTTCTCAAGTAAATGGCGTGTACTTTCCATTTTTTAACTGATCCTATGACGGCTTCTCGCCAGCGTGGCACTGCTCATCTGTCGACGAGAGTACACGACATGTTTTTCTTGATTACACGGCGTGTATTGTGTCTCATCTGGTGGCTACCTCCACTGCCTTACTATTCACCTGCCGACTGACTATACGGTGGGTAAATACCCACTACATAGCGTGTTGTAGGTTTTTACACCTTTCATCACTGATGGTGCTACAGGACCTATGTACTCATCCCACATGGCCAAAATACACGGCGTGTGGAAAAGTACACTGCGTGTAGTCCCAAAATTTTGGATTTTCCCCTTATTTTCCTTATTTCTCAAAAACACTTAAGGAATGTGGAAATAAGAAACCCATACCTCTGAAATAAGAACCGGGTTCTTATAGTTTACTTAATTTTGTGTTTAAAAATATATCCCCCCTATGAATTGTTAGGTGAATTTTTTTTTTGAAAAGGTTTAAATTTTTCAAACATATAGAATACTCCTAATAGATTTGAAGAAAAATAATTTTCCTGAAGAGTTTATTAGGTTTAGAGTAATTCATTCCCAAATTTCGTTTATCCAATCTCTAATTATTTTTCTCTCACCTTAGAATATTGGGGAACACATCTGAGGCCACATGAGATTAAAATTATGGGGTAGATTTATATCCTTTTTTGGAGAGTTATAAAATTATGTCAGATCCCATTTCTGAGTATTAAAAAAAATGGTAGGGTTGAAGGTAATATGGTTGGGTGTACATATTTAGGTAATCAATATATGCACAAAACTATTTATAACAAAACCAGAGTAAATAGAATGTCTTGGTAGGGAAATATATCCTAGAATCTATATTAATTTTATCTTTAAATTATCTATATAATATGATTATATATATAAATTGGATTACATTTCAAGCATCATATATACATTAATACTAATAAATTGTGCTATATATATGTGAAAACATTAATGAAATTTAATGTTATAAAAGTGAGAAGCATTATAAAAGGGGATTTTTGGGAGTATGAATATTTTTTAAATTCTATTTCAAAATAGAAATTTTTTATAGATGATGGGTAGTCTTGGTTTTTTATTGATAAATTCTTCTTTTGGAATAAAAAATGGAAAATATTGGTAGTTGATGGTTTATATTCATAGTGTGTAAACCATGTATTTTGGGTTTCCTAATATTTCTACTTGGTATCCAAACATGGTTTAAAATAATTTATCATTGATAACCTATTAATACCTCTTGAATTTTCATGATAAACATTTTAGTATTTTAATATTACTGGTATGAAATTATAAATTATAATATTTTATATTTTAAAACATCTAATTATATAAATTTTTACTCATTGGAATGTGATGGAACAAAGGTGAACTCAATCTAATCAATAATAGGTGGATTATAATAAATTCACTCTTATTAGAAATCATTTCAATAAATAATTTTTTAAAGGAATAGGATGTTTTTTTAAGATTATATGTAAGTATGTATCATAGGAGGAAAAATATAATACTAACAATTTCTATAAATTATAGAGAAAAAACTAACAAATTATCTATAATGATAAATGAATATCAACATAAAAGGGTTATTTAGATCAAATAAATTTCACTTTATTTTTTATTATAGTTCAAAATGTTCCAAAATTAATCAATACATATACTTGTTATTTGTACTTGAATACTAATATTGGCACCTATAAATGGAAGAAAAGATTCATACAATGATTTTTTAGGATGTGTTATAGAAATTATTTAATCAATATTTCAATCCCAATATCCCTGGGATGATAAATAAATTATTATTATTTGATTATATCATTTAACATTTTCAATTATGGGATATAGTATCCAATTCACTAATATAATTTTTTTATCGAAATTATAACATAGTGATTCAGTGAAATCTCATTGATATAAATAATATTTTTAACCTAAAATAATATCAAGGTAATTGTTGTTTTGTATTGTTACTTATATAGGGTTTTTTATAATTATGTAGAAGTTAAAGAGAATTATTTGGTATGGAATCAGAGTTAGTAAAATGTATTACCCAATAAAGTGTATGAAAAAATGTTAGTTGTTGGAAAAAGTGAAGTATAACTAATAAAAGAAAAGTGATTGGTGGGTCTTGTAGGTAAAATCTTGTTATATAATAATTTATATATTATAGAGAAATATGAAAGAGATTATTAAAATGTGTATCCTACTAGAATTTGGTTAAAAGACCGTTTAAGGAACATATACCTTGTTATCAATGTGTATGTTTAGGTTACCTATGGAGTTATTATTGAAATAAACCATGATGAGGTATCATCTAAGGTTCTTATATAACCCATTGATTGAAATTATAGCATGTAAGGCTTTGAATGTGTGGGTCATAACCAAAATAATTTTTTGAAAGAACTGAATTATAAGTTACCCATGTTAGGAAATATGTATTATCTCAATATAAAATAAGGATTCAAACATAAAAAGATTAGGGTTAGTGAAACAATATATTATATGAAGTACATTATTGATCACATCTACCAGTGTTTCCAATATATTATACATAGATGCATGAAATTCATTTATCTATTTATAATTAGTCGAAAAACTAGGTTGATAATAGAATTAATTCCATTCAAAACAATTGACATGCCTTTATAGCTTATGATTAATCAGGGGTTCATTTTTCAATCCCATACCATCTTAGCATGTAACAATGATGTTTTAATTCAAATAGGGTTGTGATTTTTTTGATTGGATTTATATAGAGGAACATCAAGATCTTATATAAATAATATCATATAAATACATTTGAAAAAAATCATAAAAATTTAGTTTGATTATTCTGAAATTAATGGATTAATCTTATTGAGTGCATACCTAGGGTTCAATATTTTTATTTTTTAAAGAATTTATAATATATAACATAAGTATGTTGGAAAAAACAAAATTAAAATATGTTGAAGATAAATATTATGTACCCTCTTCCAAGAATCAATTAATTGTTTAATTAAAGGTAAGGGAAACGTTTTTTTTAATATAAATTATCAGTCAAGGTATTATAAAATTAAATTAATAAAGGTGGATATTCCTAAAAAATATTTTCATAACCAGCCACAATACAATGAATATATCAATATGCACTTTGGTTTGAAAAATAATATGACACTTTTTATAGAATTGGTGAAAAATATTTCTCTTCACTACCTTAACTAATTTTCATTTTATTTATATATTGTATATTAATGTGTTATTAATACGAAGTATATGGTTATAAAAAACTAGTTATTATATTATAAATTTTATGGGAAACTTAAAATTATTAGAAATTATTTTAGTGTTCGTTTTTCAACATAAATGTTAAATTTTATGACAGATTATTTTCCTGAAAATGATTTTAAATTTTCTCTCATGAGATTAATTTAATGATGTCTTGTATGTTAATTATGTTTTTATTATGGTTTAGTTTTTTCACATGTTGAATATTTTTTTTCAATTTTATTCAAAAACATTGCACATCATTGTTTTCCTAAGAAAAATATAATTGAAAATGTTGAAAATTTTCAACATAGTGGAGAATTTTAAAAATATTTGGATTATTCCAAAAGAAGGATAACATAGTACCTGGTTCTCATTCTACTTAAACGTGAAAATGGTTATGAAGTATAATATGAATCTTTGGGAATGAAAAATAGGTCCTTTATCATATTTTTACATAATTAGGTGTCTTATGGAATATGATAACTAATAATCAATGAGAAGATTTATCTTTAATGTGAAATTGAATTGTTTTTAGTATAGTAAGCATTAAAATGTTAGTTTCACTATCTTCTATGTGAAAAAATTATAGTTTATACAAATAACAATATATTAAATTATAAATATAGTCATTGAGAATTAAAATTACCATAATAGAGGTGGGTTATGTATCTCAACATTGATTTTTCCTATGCAATAATAAAAGAAAAATATTGTGGAAGACATGCTGTGTAATAAATAAAATGTATTGATAGTTTAGGAATCTATAGCCTTCCTACAACTATTTTTAATAATATTTTAAATGAATTAGGGTATGTAAGATGAAAATTATCTCATTAAATTAATATAAAATTGGGTCACCTATACATCATTTGATGATATGAACAAAATTAAAGTATATTACACTAGTTATTTGAGAATGAGGTACATTTTAAATTGTGGGGAGACTCTAAATGTGTAAAATGTGTAACTTGATTTAATTAATTACGTTTGATGAATAATTTTATTTCCTCTATATTTATGTGAGGATGTTATCAAAACATTTCATCAAAATAGTTGGGTTTTTAACTTAGTGTCTATAAAAATATACCATAAAATCAAGAAGAATTCTAATAGTTATGTATAAAGGGGGGTGTATCCAAATTTATATCATGTTTAGATACCTTAAAATAGGTAAATAGTTTACATTAGCACCCTAGCATTATGTTATGGACTTTTCTCATTCCAATATGGTTATAAGATGAGGTTTGAATTTATTTTTCATTATTTTTTAACTGAAACCCCTAGTAAATCCCAAGGATATTTGGGTAAATATAGATTACATTAAAAGGTATTAATTTTATATTTATCATAGAGAATCATGAAAATAAAATTTCATATATACATTATATTTGATAATTGTAAAACATTAATAGTTTCAAAACTTCTATCATTCCAATATTTGATGTAAGGTTTACCGTAATATTTTTTGTTAGGTACTACGACATGATTTTGGAAAATAGTAAATGTTTACTATAACATATATCCCACAAATTAATTGTCAAATATAATTCTCTATACAGGTAATAGACTACTTTATTATGGTATTTTAGTTTGTCATTTTTCAACCATTTTTGAACTATATACCGTTCACTCTATTCTTATAAAAACAAATATTAAGAGAGAATTAGAATGATACAATTTATATTTCACTATAAAAGTACTTTTAGATCTTCCTTGGTCTATATTTTAGATGGAAATATTTTATTTTTGGGAAGACACATGATGTATGACTCTAAAAATAGAATATAATTGATATAAAAAGATAAATCTAGTTAACAAATCAAATTATGTCAAAGAGATAATTATGGAACATGTTCAATTTCAGTGTTGGAAAAGGAAACCTCTCATTGTGACGTTTTTGAAAGGGGAGAATAATTGGATATGAGATAAAGTAAATATGGTTATTTTTTGTATTTTTTTGAAAATCATAAATAATTTTCAAGATCAAATAAACATTTTTATCACTTGAGATGAATTACATTTTGAATTTTAGGCATGTTTTGAAAAAGTTTTGAGAAGTTATAATGTTTTAGATGAAATCAAGAAATGATTCAAGGGATTCACACAAAAATTTAAATTATGTGATAATAAACCCAACATATATAGGGCTAAATATTATATATATAAGATTAAAATATACTAATGTAATAGTTTGACAAGCTTTAGATAAGGGTTTACATTTTTGATTTAATTTTAAAACTATTAATATTATTAGATAATCCTATATTACATGGAAATCACACCCCAATAAAATGCTTTTATTTTTTATGTTTCTCAATTTTGAGAAGAATATTTGGTTATTTTATGGTGTATAAATTTCACACCACAAATCACATGGATAATTCTTGTGTAAAATGAGAAGTGGTATAAAGATATTTTAAAAAAAGTGTATTTTCTTCAATGATACTTTTTCAATAATATATTCAATCTATGTAAAAATAAGCTACTTCACAGAATAATAATAGTTTCATGGTGAAATATATCATGCTTTGAGTGGTTCATTGTAAGATTAGATTTCAAGATATGTAAGATTAATATTTAGATAATCACAACACAATTTTTAGTATATTATAATTTGTTTCATCATTTGAATTAATGTTTAATGTGTTTATATTATAGTTTACTGATGCACACTACAATGTAAAATGCAATTTTGAGTGGTTTCTCGAAAACTGATCAATTTAACCATAGTTGAGGATATAATGTCGTTAAGGTAAATAATATATATAATTTGAGTAATTATAATACCCCCCCCACTTAATTATTCAAGGGATAAATAAAAATTGAGTATTTATCCCACCCAATCAAATAAATGGGTGTTCACGAGGTTGGGATTTATCTGAAAGATGTAAAAGGAGAATAAACAATTGTTGTAAAAAGTACCACATAAAATTGTATGAGATTTTATTTTATGAAAAGTTAATAATAAATAATAAGTGATTCTGTGGTTTCCCTATATATAATATTAAAATTAATAATATCAATTAAAGGTAGAAAGAGAAGAAAAATAAAATGAATAAGCGATACCTCAAAAAAACTTGATTGAGTTATATGCTTTGAAGAGTTTAATTTATTTTTGAAATTTGGATTTAATATATTTGTATGTTTGGTTGAACACTATATATGTCAATAGACACGTTTTGTATCATGGTGTTTATATAAAATCACTAAATTTTTTTAATCGATATAGTGATTCAAGTGTTAGGTGTAATCATGGGTTTTATTGGAACCTTCTAAGTATAAAGCGTCTCATTTTTAACATTGAGGCTTTTAAAAATCTACAATTCCAATTGTGTTTGTAATTTTTTTATTATGATAGTGATTTAGTCATTCCCTTTATTTGTTGTCAATGGTTTATTCTAAATAAAAAGTAAAAGTAAATAGAATTTTTAGATCCCCCACCTTGTGAAATCTCACAAAACTTGTTCGACTTTTTCACATGGTATCAGAGAATTCATGGTTCCCATTATAGAAAATCAGTTGTCTGGCGTGTTTTATGAAAAGAGTTCTTCTTTAATTGTATTTTTGGACTCTAAATTTATAATGTAATCATTTAAAATATTTAATGATTTATCATCAAGGGGATTCAAAATATTGATGGAAAAAAGTTTTTACAAATTGAAATATCATATATTAGCATATTTTCATTCCATCTTTGTAGATATATTATAGACTACATCTAATGGTTTTTCTCCATATTCTGAATTTGATATTATAGAGGAAATTTATAGAAATAATTTTAATCCCACTAGTTGTGTTCATAATTCTATATTGTTATATTGTTTGAAAATGTTTTTGTAAAAGCAAAATAGATGATGATTGTGAATTCAATTTTTGATAAATTAGAAGACATTTACTAAGGTAATGTGAATATAAATCAAATAAATCTATAATATTGTATATTAATATACAAATATCCAATGATAAATGAAAATTAAAATGGTGATGACTTCTTAAATTGAGTGAATAAAATTATGAGCACCATTAGAGGAATTAATGAGAATATCAAGGAATCTGTGATTTTTGTCATGATACAATATATTTTTCTAGAAAGATTTTTTTCAAAGGACTTGAAACTCAAATATCATAATTTAAAAATAAAATCCAACTAAAA
The DNA here is from genome assembly GCA_963277665.1 of Viscum album. Lineage (NCBI taxonomy): Eukaryota > Viridiplantae > Streptophyta > Magnoliopsida > Santalales > Viscaceae > Viscum > Viscum album. The sequence continues at coordinate 1,784,215,214 of OY728131.1, read as the reverse complement.
TTTTAAGGGAATTTTAATTCCTTATAATATGTGGAAAATTAGTAATTTCATGAAGAATAATAACGATTATAGTGAAATATCCATTAAATATTTGAAGCAAGAGATGATAAATAAGAATTAGACATAGAAGAAGATGAATTGAATGAATAATAATAAATTTTAATTTCATTTTATAAACTCTTGTAATTATAATTATGAATATTAAAAAAAGTCAAATGAATGTTTTGGGGGGACCTAAAAATAATGTTTTTAATTATGTATCTATTGTAATTGTTTTTCAGAAAACTATCCTAGATTAAAGAAATATTAAGAGTGTGATAAGAAATATTAAAATTTATAGAGTTCCATAAATAATAATGTTTCAAAATACTACAATTCAATGTTTTTTTCAAATTGGAATGGTAAAAAATTTAAAAAAACAAATAGAATAAATAACATAACCGTGTGTAAAGATGATGATTACATTGAATATGCAGAGAGAGATGAGACTTCCATAAATTTTTACGAAAATTGTCTTATTGAAAAATTGAAAAAGTATAGATTTCTAGTGATTAGGGATAAAAATATATAATTTATGAGGAAACCCAACTATAGTTTATTATAACATAGAAGAATGAAAATTTTTTAACATAAATATGGAAACTAGATAAGGATAACCTAAATCCTAATAAAAATAATGACTGATCAACAAATAATGATACATTAAATATTGAAAATGAATTGAATTTTATGAATAATATGGAAATGATAAAGATGTTATACACTAATGAATGGACTTTAAATGAATCAATAGAAGAGTGGGATATAAAATGAAGAAATCACTTGAAGTTATTCAATAGAATTTGTAAGAAGTAGAGATGAAATTTAATATTATAAAATATTACATTTATAATTAAATTCATGTTGTTAGGTAAATATACAATAATAATATGATTGAAATGGTAGATATAACTACATAAGTTGAAAATTTTAATTTTATGGAGAAATAGAGAATTCTAAGTAATCCAAAAAATATAGGAATGTTGATTTGGATGAAAAAATTACAAAAATAGTGATATATAAAATTTATTAATGAGTCTATGAATGAAAAATAATGTGTATATAGTTTATGATACATTTTATTTGGGGAAAGGATTCATGAATTATAACTAAAATGTGGAAGAATAAAATAAGTATAAAAATGGTCAGTATGCATTTTTTAGATGAAATAATTCATTTTATGGATAAAAATGCAATTGTGGAAATTTTTAGAATATAAAATTGTGATGTTAGTTTAATTGTCATTAATCATATGACCTTATAGAATAGATTTTGTTTATATACATGAAAATAAAATTACTCAATGATGAAGAGTTTAAACAATATATAGAAAATATATACTAAATATCGATGATAAATTCCAATCATTTGAACACGTGACTATCTTTGTAACATTACTAAATATTTTCTCACCATAATACCAATCCGATTGATCATGAATTTAATTAATCAAAAAACTTCAAAAGAATAAATATAAAAGGAAATGAAAAAAATTGGTTGTTGAACTATCACTTGAAGCATCTAAAAATGAATTTCCTTGGATCTTTGATTGTGGTACTTATTCATATATAATAAGATATTTGAATAAATATAAATATTTTTAAAACATAAAAAGGATAAATGAACTTTGGAAATGATGTTTAAATCAATATATAATTAGTTTTTTAGTTTTTATTGGATAAGATATGTTGAAATAAAATGACACTCTATTTATTAAAGGGTTATTGAAAAAGTTATTAAATTTGTGTCTAATATACAATCATGTTAATGAAGTGGTGTTTTTAAAATACTAATTTTATATGATAATTATACAATATATTTGTGTGGTTATGAAAGAAAAATGAATATGAGAATTTTTTTAACTTAATGATTAAAAAAATAATCTTAAAGGATCTCGATAGAAAAAAATGTTTTTTGGAATAGAAGGTTTCATATAATTAAACATATATATATTCGAAATTTTACCCTTGTAAATGGTTTGTGTGATGTTTTTATGATGAATAGAGAATGAAATTGGATGTAATCTATATAATAAAACTGAAATATTGATAATTATTTATAAAATAAATTGGTTATTTAAAAATCTCATCCATTGGAGTTCATTCATTCAAATATTTAGTCTCTTATAAGGAAGAATTTGAGAAATGTAGATAATTATTTTATTTTATTTATTGATGGATTATCTTATATAAAAAACATTTTTTATGAATAATTAATGAGAGGCCAGGATGATTTATATGTCATTTTTTAAAATTAATGAAAATTGTTGTGGTTTATCCTTGAAAATATTATGATTTGATAATGGTGACGGATAAAGAAGTGGAATTTTTTATGCATATTTGGTGAATAATGGTATTTATCATAAAAATTTCACACCACACATATAACAATTACATGAGATTACTGAATAAATGGGTATGATATTAGTAAAAATGGATAAATTATCACTACAAAAAGTGGATTGTCCAAATGAGAATAAGTGAAAAATAGTATATTTTTTGAAATAAAGGATTACTTCAAACAGATTTGATTTTTTGGTATTAATTTTAGATACCAATTTTTTTTCAATGATAGGTATATCTATTAGTTTTAGCTATTAGTATCAAAAAATATTTTAGTGATAGTTATATTTTTTTTCTTTTATTTTTATTTTTGATATATTTTTATCTGTAATTTTTTTTTATAAATACCTATTACTACTGATAAATATTTTACCATTAGAAAACTTTATTCCAATAAATTTTTTTATAAAAAAATATTATACAAATATAGATATATATATATATCTCTATATCTATATCTATACCAAAAAAACCTTTTCCAATAAAAATATATATTTATACATAAAATAAATGTAAATTTTCAATGAAAAATCATTTGTTGAAATGAATTCACACACACACACACACACATATATATTCTATATATCTATTAAGATGTTATAATTCTTTTAACTCACAACTGATTAACACTAAACTCACTAATGTGAAGAAAAAATAATGGGATTAATGTTTGTAAAGAATAAAATTTAAAATATTAGTATTTAAAATGAATTTAAAATATATTATCATTAGTAATAAAACAATGAAAAAAATATAAAAAAGAGGATAAAACCTAATTATTCTTCCAAATAATCTCCCCACACCACCCATTCTACCTTCCATCCTCCTCATTGTTTTTAAACCCCACCTCTCAGTAATTGAAACCCTAAATCTGTCCTAGCTGTCAAAACTTCAAAATCATCTTCCATATAAAATAAATGTCTCTTCATGTGTCTGATCTCTTACCATTATATACGTATTCAGTATAAATTCAATCATTAAGATTATAATCACACTACAATATTGATGAGTGTGATGAATTGTTTTGGAATATGGTTCAAATATTCACACCCTTCTATTTTTTTACGACATGATGTAATTATTATTATAGAAACTTATTTATAGATTGAAAAAAAATATTTCCCTTAATATATTTAACATTATTTCATTCCATCCCTAGTATATTATAACTTCATTAGAATGATTATACAGAAGGAAAAACTCTTCAAGCATCATTTTAGTATCATAAAGAATCAAATAATTGTGGAAAAACTCCTAGTTTAACCATTATTTATCATTAATCTATACTCTAATGTTATAGTTAAAAGTCTATGAATAATCAAACCATGGATGTGGGGACATCAAATAATATCCTTGATATTATCTAAATGGAGGTTTTTCCTCATAATATAACTTCATTTAATAGTCCTAATCCACTCGAAAATGAATTTTGTAATCAGTATTGGGGTGTTTGATATATTAATTCACTCTTCTGATTTGTATTCTACCATATACTATTGGGGATTAAAAAGGAATATGAAGGAATGTCCAAATTAGTGATAATTGTGGGGGATAATTTTTTCATAGGATTATATTTATAATGTGGGTAGACTTAATAGATGTAAGAAACATTCATCACATAAATTCTAATACATAAAAGATTAAAGATATTTTAGTCACCACAGAATCATTATTTCATAATTTTATATCATCCTCAAAATGATTTTTATTTTAAAAATAGTGTGATGTTAAACACTTAAGATAAAGATGTGAACCTTCCTCGAACTATTGTGGTCTATTTGGAACATTCAATTTGAATAAATATTTATATAATATGGGATTAGATGTGATTCATATTATATTAAATGGAAGGAATTGAGGGGGTGTTGGTGTTAAAATTATATTGCACGTATGAATTATACCATATAGAAAAACATTATATATTCATTTGATTACTATGTGTTTTAGTTTCCTCATGTAGTGAAATGTTATTTATTGTAATTTCAAGTTTCATTTGTGTTGTTACATGATTTCATTAATCTAGATGGATTTTCATGTCGGTTTGTTAGTTTTTGGAATTCTTATGCACTCCAAAAATATATGATTTTTTTATAATTTTTAGTGTTAATATTATTTGTGCATTCCTATTCACAAATACATAAAACAAATGTATGAAAAACATTTATAAATTGATAAAGTATTGAGAGATTTTATATAATAATTTCTTAAAAATATTTTTTGATATTATACAATATCCAATTATTTTTGCAATACCTATGAAACTTCATTATTTTTATGGTGTGATAAAATTTTTGAGAAGGTATTTTGGAGATTCTTTCTAGGATGAAATATGATTCACTACCCAACATCAATCTTATGTCATAGTTGTAATGTCATCCTTTATTCAAACTAGAAAATATATTGTTTTTATTTTAGATCTCATAAAAAATTTATTTTTGGTTTAGTAATAGTATTGATATTTTATTTTATATAAAAAACCTTACAACTATTTTTTTGTATTTATATATTTTTCTCTTACCTCACATGAGGTATTAATTTATTCAATAAGTACTTATTTGATTACTATTTTTCATATTTTATTTAATATAGAGGGATTTTCAAATTTCAATGTTATTATTATGAAATAATATACACCCAGTCTAAATTTGGGGCCTGATTTTTTATTTCTATAATTATTATTTGATGGTTCCCACACACATATGCCCGAAACACATGAATTCACACATTTATATGAATTTAGAATTCCCTAGAATATGTTTTTATAACAAATTGTTTGTAGTATTTGGTTATATTATTGAAACATCCAATTATTTATTTCAATTTTTTTTACATTTCATTATATCCATATTATGATAAAATACTTGGGAAAATATTTTGGTGAGGCTGGAAAGGTGACATTAGAATTTATGCATTGGAAAAATTATCTTTTTTGGATTTCATTTCCCCATCTCTTCAAAAAAAATAGAAATTGTTTTAGAAAAACCTATCATTCCACTCAACTAGTTTGATGGTTTTCATGCTCTAATAAATCATAATTGGTGTATGTAATCCCTTAATCCATAAATTCCCAAAAAATATTAATACCATACTAATAATAAAATTTGGAATTTGGAATTTTATTTTGACTATGGAAAGAAAAAAAAGCTTGTAAAAAACTTTTTGTATTATTCCAGGTGGCGGATATGAGGGATTCCATACTATGATCTATAAAATTTAAGGAAAATCTCATGTTAATTCCTTTAATATTAAATCAAATGAATTTGACACATTTTCAATCCTAGAAGAAAAATGTAAATTATTGAGATTTATAAAATTTGACTCTAAAGATGATGACTAGATATAAGTATTTCAATAAGTAAATCCTTACCAATATTTATGTCATAAACACATAAATCCTTTCATAAGATTATAACATGAGAATCCATTATATTATTATCTTCTGGTTTTAATAGTATAATTATAAAAAACATTGAGGTTTGAATGAGGATTTTTATCTATAAGAGTGATATTATGTGGATCAAATAACCCTCACATATCCAAAACCATCTCATCCTAATGATTTTTTTCATTATATCCTATGAATTCTGCCCAATAATCAAGTTCCAATAGAATAAACCACCCTTCCAAATAATCTATAGACATGGAATGATGTAAATAATGAAGAAAAATAAACTACTACCTAACATCACAACATGTACCCCACCCTCAGGACCCGTTTCATTAAAAACTCAACCCCACCTTCAATAGGCCATGGGTTGGTAACTAGCACCGAGTGGGAATATCCCACAAGTGGGAGTAATTTTATTAAGAAGCTGTACACACACACCAAACTGAAAGTTATAGGGATAGATAGTGAGAACACTATATAATGAAAATACTTGCATACCACTACAACCCAAAATCATAGTACAATATAAAGTAATGTTTTAAAGTAATATTCGGTCAGAATACAAGCCTACTCAACAAAATATAACTCCAACGACCAAACTGCAAACAAGGGAACTGAAACAACTATAGAAACTGTTAGAAACACCATGTCTCGTATGATCTCACAAGGAATTTTTTGGTCCTGGTCTTGCTCCACCCAGTACTCCACCAAAGCATTAGACAACTACACAAGACATGACATGTGTGTACAAAGCCTTTGCATGGGTGAGTAAAACAATACATAGTTGGGGACCCAAAAAATCACAAAGAAAACACCAAAAAAGGTACATTCATCTCAACACAAGTATATTTCATCAACACATATAAAAAGAACATTTAGGTACACTCAAAAATCATTTCTAGCTGAAACGTATCATCCACTACCAGCCATATGGTTTCATGCATAGCATATTCAATTTCAAGAGATCCAACTCTTCAAACTATTTGATAGTAACAACATAGAGAAAGTATTATGAAAGTATATGAGATAACATTTGTTCTTGATAGATCACAAAGTTTCCCTGAGATGTCCAGTCTCACTGAGATATGAACTCTCGATATCACAACCTATCCTTTGTAACGAGATTCAGCTCAAGGCATGCAAGTCTGGGGGTGACTCACTCCTTGAGCCACCATGTCATTAGAGACCTTCACTAAGAGGTCCTGCTTATTTGGGGCCCGTCCAAATAGGAATCACTAAGAACTACATGAAGTACACTACTTCAGTCATAATGCTGAACAACTTTTACTACTAGGAGACTCATCCCAGATGAGTCACTAAGGACTGTCGATCCACTATGTTTTTCTCATCTATCAGGACACTAAAGTTCACTCGACTACCGAGCCACTATGGTATGCTCTTCTATTGGGACACTGAGGTTTGCTCATCTACAGGGCCACTAAAGTATGCATATCACTTCCTTCTCACCATAGGAATCCACAAGACTTCCCCTCTTTGTGTTCTTGATTCCAAGAGAAAATAATCCTCAAGAAATTGGATATAAATCAACCTCCACAGAAACTCACTTGAATTTTTTCAAAATGACTGCCTCATCGTGATGGTCCCGACATTGGACATGGATCGTCAATCAGATGCACAGTTTGGATGTTATGCTCATTTTACTAAAAATGGGTTGGTTGGGCCTGGGTCTGATAGCACATGGTCAGCCTGAAGTGACCTGCTCAGGGGTCCCCCTACCCTTCCTAGGTCCCCACCCAACCCGGCCCGTTGGGGATAGCCAGAACTAGATTGGCCCGGTCCATCTTTCTCGGTGGAGGGTATGGCTCGCTGGGCCTCTAGGGGCGGCCAATCTTCCCCAGTCAGGATGACTGTGAGGGGGAAATCTTGGCATGATTGGATGTAAAAGAGGTCACCACATCCAGTATTGTTCAATGCAGTGAGTTCACTATGTGCCCCCCCGAGTTGCGAGGGGCTCTCTTTCCACGATAACACTAGACCGTGACCATCCGACCATGTGACGCGGCTTGATGTCTCATTCGTCAGAGACCTCACTACCAGCTATTTATAGTAGCCCTTAACCTCCACCCAGTGACTGATAGGGACCTCCATTGATGAGGCGTTCCTCCATGTGCCGCTATAGGCCATCATCGGTGCTGGTGCACTGGTTCTTTATTATGTGGGCCACCATACTTTCTCAGGTGGACCAATCTTCAATCCACAAGAACCTCTATAATACTAGAGTAATCACCATCACTACAACATACTAGATGTCATCTTTTCATCGATCTAGGGGTCCAATTACAATTATAACCTCCCAACAATGTATGGCGTGACATTGTGGGTCCATTGGCAAAGAATTGATAGGACTGTGGGTAGGAAGAGCATTATGAACACACGAGGGATGGATAGTGGCCATGCTCATTTGACCTTTATTCTTCCTATTAGAAAGAAACTATGAATTTTGTAATTACTAATTTCCCACCATACATGTACCGCAATAATTAACCCACCCCGCATGAACAAACGACCAGTGTATATACCTATTAGTGGGTTGATCCGCATTCATTGTTTGGAAAGAAATAATGGGGAATCAAAATTACAAAAAATAAAAACCATACCTTGAGGTGGGATCATTCATTGGAGAATATTGGATTTTCAACACCTTCGTTCATCATTTTTATAATCAACCCATCATCATTGTTGATCCATCAATGTATGGAAGGACAGAGGGATAATGGTTCTCACTGTCAGGGGTGACTCATCGATCGTCACTCACCATCGCAAAATCTCCAAGGCCAGAGAAATCCTAGATCTCTTCCAATGATCCCATATTTACTTAATCCACTAAATAAAGGAAATTGTTTCACCATTTCTATTATAATGAGTCACATCGTCACAACACTCTATTATTTATTAAACAACATTTATGTTACGCTAAGATCGCAACATAATTGCATTGCAACAAAACTCAAATTTAGATAAAATAAAATCCTCATGTTTATTTTATTTTCTTCAAGTAAATTTATTTTAAAAAGATAGAAAATTATCCTTTTCCCTCAACCTATGATGGTTGAGTTTAAATCCTTCAAAATGAGAAAATCTCATTTCGAACTCAAGGGTGGTCTCATATTTTTAATCAGAGTTACCATTTGTGAGTTATGATGTTTCTAAAATAAAATAATTATTTAATTAAATTATTTTAATTATGGTTACATCTAAAAAACAACATTCATAGTCTTCCCACACTGGTCGATGAATGAATTCTGCTGAGGGAAGAATTCCCACAAGAGCTCAATGATGGTCTGCAATTTTCAATCTGAGTTACCGTTTATGAGTTTTAAGGACATAAAAAATAAAATAATCATATTTAATTATTTTGTTTATAGTTATCCCGTTTTTAGGTTTTCTCATTAGATACCCATGCTCAAAAATGTTAATCCATGCCTTGGTTTAACCCACAATATTGAATAAAACATTACCCTCATATTTCTTATACAGGTACAGTTTTAGCTTTTATTCCCCTTCTTAGTAAAACCTCTCATGCGCTCCATTAAAAACATAAAAAATTTCGACAGATCATTCCGGTCACACTGGGCCTCAGAATTGCATGTCGTCTCAGCACTTGGTCTAGTAATTTTCTCATGAATATTAAAAATCTAGAACTAGGAATATTCAAGTTTTTACATTACTCCACCCTTAATTATTTATGTCTCCAAAATCCAAATGAAGGGATTCCCAAACAGATAATGGTATGAGAACGAATCTGAGCCTCCCACTCCCATGTTCTCTCTTAGAGGTTCATGCGATTACACTGAACACATTCTAGGGTATTTGATCATCTATGAAGGCTACAATCCTATTTTTAATCTATCCTGGTCATAAAATTTTCAAATTCTCCCTATTATCAACATTTAGCTCTCCCCAGTCAATGGCCTGTGATGGGCCATGTATGTATCTCTGCAGATGAGGCATGTGGAAGACACTATGTACCTAGTCCCACTACGGGGTATGGAAAAATAGTATGCTACCTTTCCAAATATACACAATACCTAAAAGAGGGTATATTAACCCTGGAGATAGATTTCCACCCTGGAAAAAATCTCCATAACCCTCGTCGAGGTGAGACATAAAGGAAGACACAATCTTCATCCTCAATCTCCAATGTTCTCCACCATCTACCAAAAAAACATTGGATGGATATTTTTATTTGTTATCCCTTCCCAGAGGGCCTGTAAATTCCCTGTAAATGACTCTTGTAATCATTTACACAACTGGGATGTAAATCAAGCATCACGATCTAAAATAATCATCGATTAAACTCCACAAAGTCTATCTATCCCTAGAATGTAAAGGCATGTCAGTCCAACTACTAGACCCTGCTCTTGGGTAGATAGAAAGTGGGTCTACTCAGTTATTCATTCAATGATCACCCAAATGGAAACCTGTCTCCTATACCAACATGGTAAACACACCAAAAATTTCATCGATATCACTTCCCACTTATATCCTGATATGATCATAAATAGAAATATCAACACAAAAAACTAACTCATACAAGCGTTCATCATTTTATCTCAATTGGTAAGCCCAACTTCAACTCATTTCTTCCTCCCCAGTGTCTTCCTTGACACCCACCTACATATCTCGATGCATCACACCACTCTAGGAATCCACTTCTACACCAGTGTGTAAGCCCAACTTCAACTCATTTCTTCCTCCCCAGTGTCTTCCTTGACACCCACCTACATATCTCGATGCATCACACCACTCTAGGAATCCACTTCTACACCAGTGTGTCTCATAAAAAGAAAGACATGCTCCCCACCTTTTGATTGTATATCTAGGGAATTCCATGTGGAAAACAAATCACCTGAAGGCTCATAGTGGGTAACACCGAACTGTGCCTCCCTGACTAACTTATGAGTGGAAACGTTACAACCAAGAACTGTAGATAGGTTTCTCATCTCCCTCCACGAAGGATAACTAAAACAAGGGAAACTGCTCCAATGCCTTGCTCAGTAACATTTAATTGGATTCCTACTAGGAGCATCTTCTTCTACATCCTTCATCACTGAGATCACTAGAAATCCATCCTCTAACATTCATATTCCATAAATACAATACCTTTCGAGTTCATAAAGACACTCCAAGAGCATCCTGTGTAGCTAGATCCACCAAAGTGGCTTTAAGAGCATTATTAAGTGTCTTGCATTCTTCCTCCCATACATCGAGTACACAAAGATTCCATCAAAAAAGATCACCCAAGGTTTCCCCAAGTGAAACACTAAATCTTACCAATCCTTTCCTCTTTATGTCCCCCATATTCACCCAAATTTCCTGGACGTCTCTGGGAGCCATCTGATATACAAGGATAAATATTGGTGCCACCATAGGGTGTAGACAAACTCAGAAGTCTATCTATTGATAGAGAGGTAAACTTGCATCATCTTCAAGGACTATGCCTTTATACTCTTCCACTCAATCAAGGAACTGAAAACTTATAACATTAAATACCCCAAGGGTACGGAAATATGACTCAAGAGTGATTGGATTCACCCTCCTATGTATGTGTCTATCTTGTACTGTCAAGGTTTCATTTTTCTTTAACCAAGAAAAAACCCATTCAATCACTGTAGACATATCATACCCTTTTCTCCTAAAACCGTCAGTTTGAGCATTTAATGTCGATAACCAATCCATACCAAGAATGATGTCATAATTCCTCGACAATGCCACCGTGATATTCCAAATTAAACAATCACCTCCATGATTCAAGTCACAAAATAATCACCAGTGTGTGGTCATTAGGTCTCCTGTAGTAGGAGTATCTAAATGTGAGGATCAAGTAAATAGTTTTAACCGATTCCTATAGGTATCAAAAATGAAATGTGAAGGAATGGAAATCACAAGTACAATTGTCTATCAATTGTGTTGCTAAAGTAGAATGACATAGATCATACCTTGAATCATCCCTAGAGTCATGGAGCCATAAACCTTGATAGCGTGAAACCATATCCTCCCCTATTATGTAGCACATTGAGTATGGAATAGTCCAGTAAGAGGTGGGGGTGGTAACGCGTCAAAATGTCACCCACCTCCCACATCTTCCCTAGATATCCTTCCACATCCTCCGCCAGACAGATCTTTCTACTCTTCCCTCTACCACTTTCTTGGTGTTTCATCAACTGCCTCTTGAACTGTAGCAGGAAAGGTCGAACAATCTTGCACGGGATGCCCCCATTTATGACAGGTATACAAAATCCGTCCATTATAGAAACCACTACATTTGTTCAAATGAACCCTCAAGTTATGCGACTTACATAACATACTAGCTATTGGTAGTTTCGACTAACCCCTTTTCTTAGGCGATCACTGCCTCAGAATCCTATAATACATGTTCAAATCCTGAAATTAATCATCTAGCACAAAAACACCATCCACAACTGAGTATGGAAAGCTACATCCACCTAATCCACCGAGGTTGGGTCTGCTAAATGAGTATCTAGAGAAACTGTCACCTCCTAACAATCCAAAAGAAAAACTACTCTATGACTAGCTCCCATTAGGGAGGCATCATCAAGCATCAGGTCAAACTTCTGATTCTATTACGGAATCCTCATTGGCTTACATAGTTAATATATTCAGAGGATAAAATGACGTATCATGATTAAAAGAGTATACCTATTGAGATGAATCAAGAAGGAAAAGTAAAACATTATACATTTTCATATGGTGCATGTACCTTTTTTCCCATACAATAAATTTTTTCATGTACTGACTAAGAAAATAGGTTCCCATAGTCTTGGTGTGTGGATACCTTTCTATATCATGCCTCACCGTATGGCCGTTGTTGTGAAAACCTCATGCTCAACTTTGATAGGCCAGGGGCTCGCAACTAGCACCGAGTAAGCATATCCCACAAACCAGATTCATTTTCCAATAAACTTGTACACATTGACCCAACTGAAAGCCACAGGACTAGAGAGTGAAAACACTATGTAAAGAAAATGCATGCATACCACTACAACCCAACAACAGAGTACAACTAGGTTAGAATACAAGCCCACTAAAATAATGACAACATCAAATCCGGACCCATAATTAAGGATATTGAAGCCATTTTAGAAGCTTCCGGAAACACCTCGTCTCGTCTGATATCACAAGGAACCATCTGGTCTTAGTCTTGTACTCCCTAGGATTCAACCAAAGTGTCATTAAATTGCACATGACATGACATGTCTAGGAAAAGCCTATTCAGGTTTGAGTAAAATAATACTCATTAGGGGAACCTAAAAACCACAAAGAAAAGGACCACAAAGGAAACTCAACTAAGAAGGTATAGTCATCTCAACATAGGTATACACCATTAACACATATAAAAAAGTCATTCATGTATACTCATAAAGGATTTCAAGACACAACATCTCATCACTATCAGCCATATGGTTTTTTGAATAGCACGCTCGATTCAGAGAGATCATAATCATCTTGCTATCTGATAGTAACCACATAGAGAAAGTATTCCACGTATCTTAGAGAACATTTGGTATCAATACTCCACAATGTTTCTCTAAGGTGTCTGGTATCACTAAGACAAGAATTCTCAACATCACAACCAATCAATTTTCTTGGGATTCTTCTCATGGCTTGCACATCCCAGGAGGAATCACTCATTGAGCCACAAATTCATCCGAGACCTTTGTTTAGAGGTCCCTCTTCCTTAGGCCCTTCCCAATGAAGACACAATGAGAACTGCCAATAGTACACTACTTTAGTCATAAATATGAAAATCTTGTATTACTGAGGGACTCATCCTTGATGAGTAACTAACGTCTATCAGGCCAGTGGGTCCTGCTTGTCGGCTGTGCCAATGAGTTCTACTCAAGAACAAGGCTGCTAAGATCCGAATGTGTACTAGGATACTAAGGTCCGCTCTTCTTCCATGAAACTGAGTTCCACTCATTTACTAGGCCACTGGGGTCTGCTCGTCTACTGGTCCACTGATGTCCGATTGTCACTTCCTTAATATAAAATCCATTCATAGGATTTCTGGTCATAGCGTGCTTGATTCTGAGAGAATCTACTCCTCATGCCATCGGTCATAACTCAATCTCCAGGGAAACTCATATGGAGTATCTCAAAAGGATCGCCTCATCATGAAAGTCCCAACACTGCATACATATCTTCAATTGAATGGAGGATTTAGATGTTATATCTACTTTACATAGATGGGGATGGTCGGGTTCGGGTCTGGTCCAACCCCATCTGGGGTCTACGGAACCAACATGGGTCTGACCCTTTGGGCCGCCCAGGGTGGCCCATCTTCTCTAGCTCAACCTGCTATAAACGGTACTACATTCCATGTCTAGACATGGAGGTTCTCACCACATATTAACCCGGTCAATGTGGTGGGTTCCCTACATGACCACCCTATGGGTCGCCAAGGGTCCCTCCTACCATAGTCTTGTTGGACCGTAGCCCTCTGGTCGCATGACGCGGCTCGATGTTGTGTCTTGTGGAGACCCCTCCACCGGCTGTTCCAAGTAGCCATTTTATTCTGCCCCGTGGCCGATGTCGTGGGGACCTCCACCCTTTGGTACACCACTGGTGAAATCTTCCTCTTACACAGGGCCACTGATGCGTACCACCATTGGCCATCACCGGTGTCACCACTATTTCCAGCACACCAACTATTTCTTCCTTGGGCCACCAAACTTTCCCCAGTGGTCCTTTAGTTTATTGGTGAGTACCTATGAATTCTTAAGGTCGTAGGCATCTCTACTATGTGCTCAAGTTTATCTTGTCGTAGATACGGGGGTCTAGTCATGCTTAGAACCTCCCAGAAATGTCCAACGTGACCACAAGGGTTTGTCGCTGAAGAATATATAGGACGACAGTATGAAGAGCACCATGAACACAAGGGGGATTGATGAATACTTTTTTCATTCAGTATTTGTTTGTCCCATTAGAAGTAAAATGAGAAGTGATTAATTACCAAGATCTAACCCATCATGCCCCGCAAGAATTAACCGATCCCATATGAACAAACAACCTACATATCAATTTTTTTCCAGTAGATATGTATTTTTTAGATGGAAGGAAATAACGTGGAATCCAAATCACATTGATTAAAACCTTTACCTTGAGATTGGATCATTCATTGGAAAAGAACAATGTTGAACCACTAACTTTTGTCTTTCTTGATCTGTAAGGCATTGTTGTTGATGATCCTTTGAAGGTTTGGATGATGGAGGGAGAAAAATACTCTTCATTGTGGGAGAATTGTGGATCATCACTCACCAATTCCAAATATCCCTGTTCAGAGAAATCCTAGTTCTCTACCAAGGATCCCATATTTGATTAATCCATTAAATAGACAAAATTAATTTTAGTGTTTTTGTTACACTGAGTCACAGTGTCACTACCCCGTTTCATTTATGATACAAAATTTATTTTATGCTTAGGATGAAACGTCATTGCATTACAAAGAAACACAAATTTGAATATAGTAAACTCCTCAATTTTATTTTTTTTCTTCAAGTAACATTATTTTAAAATTCCCAAATATTAAATTTTTCCCCTGACCTATGCCAGTTATGTTTAATTCCTACTTAAGGAGAACATCTCATTATAAAATCAATGGTGGTCTCAAAATTTGAATCCACCTTAGTTTTTGTGAGTTATGAGGATTTGAAAATAGAATAATTTTTTATTCAAATTATTTTATATACAGTGTCATCCCAAAAATCAATATTCACAATTAGCCCGATCCGGCAAATGTTAGGCTCTGCCTAAGGGATGTACACCCCCATGAGCTCAACAGTGGTCTTATATTTTCAATCCATATTTCTTCTCATGATTTATTTTTACTCTAAAAATAAAATAATCTTATATAATTATTTTCTTTACAATTATTCTATTTTTGGGTTTTCTCACTGGGGAATCATACCAAATAATGTTAAGTCACCCCTAGTTTAAACCCTCCATCCTGAATGCAACGGTTCCCTTATATTTCTGATTTGGGAACCTGTTTTTTATTTATTCTTGTTTTTAAAAAAAACACTGATGTGCTCCATTAAAAACATAAAAATTATCTATGGACCATTCGAGGCACACTGGGCTGTGAAATTGCATTCTGTCTCAGTGCCTGGTCCTGTAATTTTTCCAATAATTTTATAAAAATAGAACCAGGAAAATACAAGCCATCACATTACCCTCACCCTAAGGCTTCATGTACTTTAATTCCAAACCAAGGAATTCCCTATGAGATGACGGTACGTGAATGAACATAACCCTTCCTCTCCCACATGTTGTCTCAGACATTCCAGTGCTACCACTGAATGAGAACTAGAGGAATTGATCGCCCATGGAGGGTTATCTTCAATCTATCCTTGATTTCTACCAAAAACAGTGTAAAATTCTCCCCATCATCATCATCCAGCTCTCCCCAGTCATTTACATGTTATGGATCATGTAAGTTTCTCCTCAGTTGAAGAACATTGAAGATACTATATACCATGTCCCACTATGGGGTAGATCCAAATAGTGAACTACCATTCCATCTATATGCAGTACCTGAAAGATGGGCTACTAACCCTGGAGATATTGTGCCACCCTGAAAAAAATCTCCATAACCCTCATTGAGGTGAGACCCAAAAGAAGACATTCTCTCCTTCATCGAACTCCATAGGTTTCCACTATCATCTAAAACAAAACATCGAACATCTCTGTGAATTCATCATCCACTCCATGATGGAGTGAAATATATTGGAAAATGCTTCAAATAATCCCACCCACAATTGGGATTCAAAGGGTGCATCATGATCTAAAACAATCATCGATGAAACTCTACATAGTAGAAATATCTCCAGCATGTAGAGGTATCCCAAGCCCTCTACTAGACCCTACTCCTTGGTAGTTAAGAAGTGGGTCGACTTGATGAGTCGGTCAATGATCACCTAGATGGAATCATGTCTCCTGGATGATTGTAGTAAAACCTTCATGAATTCTATAAATACCCATTCCCACTGCCTTCCCAATACCCCCCAGAAAGATAAATAAAAACCCTAAAGCAGACTTATACAACCATTCATCTTTTTATTTCAACAGGTAATCCCAGCATCAAACCATTTTTTCATCCCCAGTATCCGCTGGACACATGCATGTATATCCCAATGAATCACACCACTCTTGGAATCCACCACTACAATTGCGCATCTCCTGAAAATAATTATGTTCTCCCCATTCATTGAGTATCCATCAAGGGAATTCCCTATCGAAAGGTAATAACATGAAGACTCATTGTTGGTATCACTTAACTATACCTCACTTAATAATTTAATATTGGAATGGTAACAACCAATGACTGGAGATAAGGTGCTCATCTCCCTCTGTGAAGGATAACTTCAATGAAGAAAATTGATTCAATGCCTCACTTAGTAACTCTTAACTGGATTCCTACTAGGAGAATCTGCTTCTTCATTCCTCATCACTAAGTTCACTAATACTCCATCCTATGAGATTCCATGCCCTAGAATAAGGGACCTTCCGAATCCAATATAAACACTTCAGGAGCCTCATGTTTAGCTGATGCTCTCAGAGTTAGTCCAGGACCATCCTTAAGTGTCTTGAATGCTCCTCCTCATACATCTAGTACACTAAGAATTCATCTAGAAATATCACCTAGAGCTTTCATTGTTGAAACAATGAGTCTTTATAATCACTTCTTTTGCAAGTTCCCCATCTGGACCCCCACCTCATGGAGCTCTTTGGGAGCCATTTGATATATTGGCATAAATATTGGTGCCACCCTGGGGTGTAGACTAACGCAATAGTCTAACACTCAATGGAGAGGTAAACACTGAAAAAATCCAAGTAAGACATCCTTATACTCTTCCACTACTGCTTGGAACTGAAAACTCATAACATCCACTGCCCCAAGGGTAAGGCTAGCTGACTCAAGAGTAATCGACTGCACCCTCCTATGGATGAGTCTATCCCGTTCTGTCTAGTTTTCCTTTTTCACCGACTGAGGACAACCCCATTCCATCATTACAGACATACCACACCTTTTTTTAAAACATTCAATCTAATCATGTACTGTCGATAGCAATCCATACCAAGAAAGGAATCATAAGGCCTCGATGATGCCACAAATATATTCCATTCAAAACTCTCACCTCCAAGAGTCAGGTCACATTATAGACACCAGTGTGTGGTCATTGGGTCTCCCCATGTAGTAGTCTCTAAATGTGAGGATCAAGTCAATGTTTTTAACTTGAACCTCTAGGTATCAAAGAAGAAAAGTGGAAGGAAATGAAATCACTATTACATGTGTCTCTCAATACCAAAATACGAATATAAAGACACAGATCGTACATTGAAGCATTCCTAGAGTCTTGGGGTCATAATACTCCATATCCTACAACTGTCTCCTATCATATCCTCCACCTCCCTAAGTTGGGTATGGACAACTAATATATGGTGGTGGTAACACATAAAAATATCATCCACCACCAACCACTTCCCCAGCTCTCCGGCCACATCCTTCACTAGAATGATTTGTGAAAATCCCATGATCACCTTCGATAGGAAAGGGGCTGGTGACTAGTACCATGTAGGCATATCCCACAAATGAGAGACATTTTCATAAGAAACTACACAAACACACACTAAACTGAAATCCATAGGGATGGAAAGTGAGAACAATATGTAAAGAAAATGCATGCATGTCTCTAAAACCCAACAATAGAGTACAACATAATGTACACGAGTAAAGTATAATCGAGACAGAATAATATCCCACTAAAAAAAGACAACTGCAGAGCCTGGCCCACAAACAAGGGTACTCAAGACACTGTAGAAACTTCTGGAAAAACCTCAGCTCATATAACCTCACAAGGAACCATATATTCCATGTCATGGTCCTACTCCACCCATGACTCATCTAGAGCACTATCCAACTACACATGACATAAAAAATGCGAGAAAAGACAGAACAGGGGTTAGTAAAACAATACATTGTAGGGGACCCCGAAAACCACAAAGAAAAATACCATAAAGGAAACACCAATAAGAAGGTATGTTCATGTCAACACTGGTATATTCCATAGTCACATATAACAATAACATTCAGGTATACTAAAAAATAATTCCAATACAAAATGTCTCATCCACTACCAGCTATATTGTTTTGTGCAAAGCACACTCGATTCCAAGAGATACCACTCTTCGATCTATCTGATAGAAAGAAAATAGAGAATGTCTACCAACAATATTTAAGAGAACATCTGGTATCGATACATCACAATGTTTCCCTGAGGAATTTGGTCTCAATGAGACAAGAAGTCATGATAAGACATCCAATCCTTTTTCATGGGATTCTATTCAAGAATCTCACATCCTAAAAGGACTCACTCATTAATCCACCAAGTCTAAGAGACAATATCATAGATTGAAGGACCCCAGAACACACTGAGAGGGGAGGTGTGAGTCATGGTGTCATCTTTTTCTTCTTAAAGTTGGTGGTCTTGTTCCTATGATAGTAGGAACATGTTAAATCTGTCAGTCAAAATAAAGTGGATGACACCACACTATTACATGGTTAACCGAAAGGGATATGTCCAGGGAGAATAAGCTATAAGTGTGTCGATCATACCTAAATCGAATAATCCTCACTAATTTTGGAGTACAATAGTTTTTTCATAGTCACTCCTTTCCAGAAACACTACCATTACAAAAGTTTTCAGATGGCTCATCACTTCCATTAGAAAACTTCCATAAACATCTTCTAGCTTATTGCTATGAGATAATTCTACCCCATTTTATAGATGTGAAGACCGATTCAATAGATTGTAATTGAATTATTTTTCTCTATCCAACCCAAGACACATCTTTCATCAAAGATATGAGTATATACTCACTGAAATACCTGACCAATTAATACTGAAAATCAAAACAACATATCAAAAAACCCCTTTGTGAAGCTCAACCCTTCACAGAGCATAGAACTTCGTAAAGCTCAACCCTTTGCAAAGAGATCTGGCTAGCAGAGCACAACCCATTACAGAGCTCACAGCCTCGTAGAGCAACCTACTTTGTGAAGCTTACTAAGCCAATGAGGAACACCCCATCTTCATAAATCACTCATGACTTAGAAGAATTGGCATCATTCAAGAAATCAAAAGTCTCTTCGTGATGCTCAAGCTCACATAAGACAATTGTCATTGAAGATCACCCCTTGTTTAATGATGTTAAAGATATCCAAGATTTTATCTCTTCAAATTGTCCTGAATTAAGAGGGGGGCTTCTTATTTATAGGCCTAGTCGAATGAGGAGCTCCGCTACTTCATGTGAAAAATATGGACTCGACAAATACCACTTCAAGATGCCTCTATCTTTTCTCAATGTTCTTTGTAACCATAGATATCTCCATCAAAACCCTTCAGAAAACCACTAAGAACCACCACAAAACACCACTCTCAAAATAAACCTCATAATTGCAGAGCACACTGTCATAGTTTTAATGTCATTTACAAACACACTTCATGAATCCCATATCTAAAAAACACATTCCTTTGACATATTTTCATGAGAACTTCAATGAAAAACCACTATTCACAATTCTTGTCATTACCCAAATTTAAGACCCCAAAAATTTGGCAAAAACTGGGAAACGACATCACCATCAAAACTGCTTCTGGATTGAACTGTTTGATCACTTTCCATAAAATCTCTTTTATCATCTATGATAGGATTGAAAAAAAAAACAGGAAACATGATCCTTTTTCAGTAATGAACATCCTTGGTTCCAACAAAGAGGTCACAATTCTTTGGGACCTGTCAAAAGTGGACACACTGAGAACTACCCAAACTATACTACTTCAGTTGTAATGATGAACATCTTATAATGCTGAGGAACTCATCCCTGAATAGTAACTATGGTCTATTAGTCCACTGAGTTCCACTCATCTATCAAGCCACTAAGGTCCTCTTGTATGTTGGGATGCTGAGGTATGCTCATCTAACCAGACACTAAGGTCCTCTTGGCTACCAGTCCACTAAGGTTCGATCGTCACTTCCTTTCCATCAGATCCAGCTGCAGGATTTCCACTTGTAGTGTGCTTGATTTCACGAGAATATACATCTAATTCCATCAGTGATAACTCAACCTGTACATAAATTCACATGATGTCTGTCAAAAGGAATACATCGTTGTGAGGGTACCAATATTGCAAACGTATTGTCAATTGGATGTACGGTTTTGAAATTTATGTCCCTTTAATAAAAAGGGGCTCGTAGGGTCCAGGCCCGGTCCGAACCAGGTGAACCAACCTGACCTGGGATGGGGTACACCGAACAGACCCGACCTAGGTCTATCTCGGCCCACTGGGCCTAGCTGGAATAGCATGGGTCTTGTCCAGCCCATGGGGCAGCTGGGCCGCTAGGGGCGCCCCGTCTTCTCTAGCCTTCCCGGCTATGATCAGACCAACTTTCCATGCATGAAAATAGTGGCAGTCTCCGCATCCACTCCTGATAAACACGGTGGGTTTACTACGTGACTTCCTCATGGGTCGCAATACATCCCTATGACCACGAGAATGATACATCATGACCCTCCGTCTACATGTCATGGCTCAATGTTGTGTCCTCCAGAGAAACCCCCACCGGCTGTTGTCAGAGGCCCCTCTCTGATGCCTCATGTCAAATGTCGTGGAGACCTCCCCCACACTGGTGCTCTACCTATGCACACTGTATCCCACACACGGCCATTGTCATGTGGCACCACCCTCTATCGCCAATGGTTTCCTTTTTGGGCCACCAGACTTTTCTATTGGTTCGTTCTTCAATAAGTGAGAACCTCTAGAATCCTCAAGTTTTCACCATCACTAAATGTTCTCCAAGTCATATAAATTTCGATATGGGGGCCCAATCACACTCGAAAACTCTTGGAAAAGACTGACATGACCACGTGGGTCCGTTGGTGGAGAATCGATAGGACGTGGTTTGGAAGGGCAGCAAGAACACCTGAGGGATGGATGATAGCCTTGTTCATTCAGCCTTCATTTATCCCATTAGAAGGAAACATATAAGGGAGTAATTTCCATGTTCATACCCTTCATGTCCCATAATAATTAACCCATTCCACATGAACGAATTTCATGTGGATCAACCTTTTACATGGTAGATCTGCATTCTTCATTTGGAAAGAATGAACAGGGAATCCAGTTCGTAAAAAATAAAACCCCTAACTCAAGGTTGGATAATTCATTGGTGAATATCAGAGTTTCACTATCATCATTTATTATTATTGATCTGTAACCCGTCATCATTGGTAATAATTTGAAGTTTTTAAGGATGAATAGAGAAAGGTTCTCATCATCGTGTGCGATTTGTCGATTGTCGCTCGCCAACACCAAATCTTTATGTTCACAGAAATCCTGAATCTCTACTACTGATCCCGTATTCAGTTAATCCATTTAATGGAGGAAACATATTTTAGTGTTTCTTTTACAATGAGACTCTTTGTTCGTATGCTGTTTCATTTATGAAAAAACATGTCTGTTATGCTCGGGGTTTAATGTTATTTCATTATAGTGAAACTAAAATTTTAATAAAATAAAAAAATCATGTTTATTTTATTTTATTCACGTAAAATTATTTAAAAGACCCAAAAATTACCTTTTCCCATCAACCTGAACCGGTCGAGGTTAAGTCCAGCTTAAGGATAACTTCTCATTACAAACTCAATGGTGGTCATGTATTTTTAATCTAAGTTACCATTTGTGTGTTTTGACAATTTGAAAATGAAATAAATTTATTCACGTTTAGGTCCCAAAAACAAACCATCATATCCAGCCCACACTGACTAATGTTAGGCTCCAACGAAGGAAAGAAATCCCTCACAATATCAATGGTGGTATTAGATTTTCAATCTGAGTTACCATTCATGAGTTATTTGCACTTGAAAATTAAAATAATCTTATTTAATTATTCTGTTTACAGTTAGGCCATTTTTGGGTTTTCTTATATGAGACTCACACCAACTATAATTATGTCACGCCTATGGTAAAACTACCATCCTGAACACAACGATTCCCTCATATTTGAAATTCGGGTACCCATTTATGAGTAATTCCACTTTTTATTTGGAAAACTTCTCTTATGTTCTATAAAAAGATAACAATTTTTAATAGACCATTCATGGAACACTGGGCCTCAAAATTGCACGCCGTCATAACACATGCTGTCATAATTTTCTCAAGAATTTTCTAAAAATAAAATTTGGAAAATCCAATCAATTAAATCTAACCAATTTTTCATTCTACAATTTACACTTTTGAATAATGTAGATTCCTTTCATGCGATTTATGAAAAAAAAATTGTATTTAAAAATTACATTGAAATGAATATATAGAATGATTATGATGGTAAAAATAAATTCCAATAAACTCGCATTAACTCTTCAAAAGCATAAAATTTTCAAGTGATGAATAATGAATCATGGTAATAGTGATGACTATGGGTATAAATTACAACTAAAACTTTTGATAGGTTTTCTTGAAGATAAATATGGTTAAAAAATAACCCAATATTTTAATATTATTTTACTCTAAACAATGTTACATTTAATTCTTATTTAAAGGCCCAGTATGTATGGACTAATATAGGGAATGATTCATTGCTCATATTCACCTATAATGTTTCCAATAAAACTCATTATTGGATGAAATTTCCTCAATATAATCATAAATATATGTATATGGATGTAATTTATCTGGTATATATATTGGAAAAAATTTATCCTACAAATAAAAGGGAACCTTCAATGTGTATATAATACCTATCTACAATAATTTATTTTTACATTTTAGGATATTAAAACATTTTGTATAGAACTCATTGATAAATTTTCTTGTAATGTATTAATTTTTTTCCAAGATATTCCTAGTGTTGATAATAATGACACATGAATTATTATTAACAGTTTTTTAAGTTGCAGATTAATATATATTTTATGGATGAGAAGAAGAATTCTATTAATGATATTGAAATGGACAAGAAATATTCCATTTAATATTAATTAATCTGTGTCATAATGATCTAGAAGTTGTATGTTCAACAGTAGTTAGTCATGGAGTGTGTGGATCAGTTGAGGCCATCATGTTTAAGGTGATATATTGAGTCTGATTATCAATTTGAGTGATCACAATAACCTATATATTCTACATATCTAATTATCAAAAAATAGCCGGAATTTTTAAAACACATTTTTATTTCAATAATCATTAACGGATTGTTTGGATAAATTCAGTCTTGTATGTTTATGTTAATATATAAAGGTGTATTTTTTATTTGATTGATCACACATAAATATTTATCCCCATTATCTAATTCTTTTATAATGGATGGAAATGTTAATCTACATCTTTATTTTATAAAAAAAACCAAGTTGAAATAGGATCACATAATATTGAATGGTAATAAATGATGTCTAGATATGGAGAGCCACCTATAATTGAATAGGTGAAGTATTGGATTCTTATAAATATTGAATTTTCATTTTTTTGTATAGATTTATCCTTTGTATGTTCTAAAATAAAAATTATTAAAACATAATAATTTTGAATTATATTGTTTGATAGAATAAAATGAGTTCAATTATGGAGGTATGGGATTCAAAAATCCATTGGCTTCTATAAATATTATTTCATAGATGATGGAAAGTTATGATTTTATATATTATTTTATGATAGTCTCAAAAAATAAATTATAAAATTCCATGTTACATTATATTAAAAAAATGAAACATGTAACATCAACTCTAATATATCCCAATATTTCATATCTGATAATAAAATGGAATACTACTATATTTATTTTTAGATGATGTATTTATCTCTACCACAATAAATTTAGAATAATTATTTTCTTCCTTAGTCTCCTAACTAAAGAGATTCACATTATTATAATAATACTTAGTAGTAGCAACCACAAACACATGACAAGATATATGTTATTCATTAAAAAAGAATTATTTTTTATTATTACAACATAACAATATTAAGAAACACCACAAATTCTCTAAAGTAAGTCCACATGATTACACCACCAAGAATCCTTAATGTATTGAGAATAAAGAACCATTAAATGTGTAGTGTACATAGTTATATTATCCCTTGAATATTGATACATGATAATATAAATATGAGTTTTTGAGGAACTCATCAAGTTCATTCAATACATTATTTAAACTAGGGTTACAAAAATGTATAGACATTATAATTTAAGTTCATGATTCACTGCTTAAAATTATCAAAACAAGTGAAACCACTTAAGTGTGAGTGAGAGATAATAGTAAAAGGAGAACATTCAATGATGCTTAGACAGATAAGAAATCAAATTTTACAAATGGTCAATTATATACTAGAAATTAGAGGCCACAGAAATGTTACATATTCTAAAATACATATACACATTTGGCAATTTATGTCTTAAAACATTAACTCCCAAATTCATTGAACAAGCTTACTAAATGGTATCTATAGTATTTTATGTTTATTTTTTTGATTGTTTTAGGTACCCAGGATTGTTTTTTATGTATAAAAGTAAAAATTACTTGTCTAAAAATTCTTCCCTATAGCTTTCACTCCCAATTTGATTATTCATTTCTCCTCAAAACCTTTTTGATCTATATGTTTATTACTTCCCTCAATGAATAAATTATAAAAATATTATCAGAATATATTTGATATGAGAAATTTCTTTTAGTAAATACATATTTATATTTAGGTTATATGTATTTTTTTAAATGGATTATTGATTAGCCATGTTTTTTTTAAATAGTTATTTTCAGTTGAGTTTTTATTTGTTTTTTTCTATTTGTTTTGATTGAAAATTGGTGAAGTGAATCTTTTTTATAGATCCTAAACATTAATGATTACTGATGGATCATGGATTGATGTCAGAAGACCAGAGATTTATTCTAGAGGATTATGAGAATATGCATCGCCAATTATCCTTCCAATGTGGTGGTGGATCATTATGTGCACCAGAATATGCCAGAACCTCATCTATTTACAATCATTGTTTAATTTTTTTTATGAGAGAGATATATTGTTGTCTTTTATGAACCAACTATAATGGTGGTTTCATGTGAATATATTTAGTTTTCATTAATTTAGGGATTATATTTTTTTATTATATTCATAAATCTTAAATATAATTATATAATTAGTTTATTACTTATAAATATGAACACATTTGTTCAATTTATGTGAATTAGTTTTGATAAGTTTAAAATATGATAATTTTATAATAATACATTAATAATTATAATATGTATTATATATGATTAAATTAATCAATAAAATATAAATTTTTTCGTATTACTGTTGTTACAAAAAAAATTAAACATTTCATTTAAAAAAATTCAGAAAAAGTTTACTGTTGGTATTTATTATAATTAGAGTTAATTGATTATTTTTAATAATATTATTAATGAAAATATATGAAAATAATTATCAAAGAAAATATATTGAAAATTATAAATCTTTTATATTATAAATTGATAAATATGTCATATGAATCAGTTGCTAATCCCTTTTCCAACCGATATATTATTTATTAGTGTTATTATAATTATAATGGGACAATTTTACCTATTGTAAGAACATTTAGTGGTATATTTTTAATCAATAACTTTTTGACATAAATATTTTTGTTGGTAAAATTAATTACCAATAGTAAATACACTTTTACTAATAGATATACACCTATTAAAAAAAAGATAATTATTTTATAGCGCATATTGGTGAAGCATGATACTATTTGATTTTTTTGGAGGCATGAAATTAGTATAATGGTTCAGATTCAAAAATATTGTTTGTAATAACCTAATTCTTATATAATCCAGTTCAAGATTTATTGTAATGATACCGCAAATTATTTTTCACCCCTTGTATTATCAAAGTGAACCGTAAAAATTTAGGGATATTTGAGAAAAGAAGAGTTGTACAGAACTTCCTTGATTATCCTTCAAATACAAGGAAATATCATTGTTATAATATTAATGCAAGTAATATTATAGATACTAATAATAGAAATATCTAAGAAAAGTATAATAATGATTCCACGAATCAAGAATCATGTTCTAGAACTGAATATTATATAGTAAAATCGGTTTATAAGTAGTTTGTAATTTCTCAACATGTGGATGTTGAAAATAATTACGAGTTAAATATGATGATTCATTCATTTATAGTGAATTATAATAACCATGTTCATCTCTTATATGGTTGAGAAAGCATGCTTAGGTATAAATAATCATTTTTATTCATGAAAAAATTTTCCTAACTAGGACAAATATGTTGTATAATAACACGTATTTCATTATTTCCACTTGTTTAAGAAAAAACATGAAATTATATTTGGTTAACCGATATTGGATTGAATATAAGAATAGTGATTTGAATCAAATTTAGATTATATATAATTTAGATTTGGTACCCAATCCATAAAATAAGAAATTTACTAGGACAAATTTGGTAATTATTTACATACTAAAAGAGAAAGGACGTGTGATGAGCACCAAGCTGGGACATGTGTGTAAAGTATTTTCACATGGTGGGGGAATTGATTTTTAATGAGACAATTACATTAATTTATAATAAAGTATGAATTAATAATTTTATTTCAATTATAGTATAAAATCAATAAAATATTTTTTAAACGGATTTCATGTTATCCTTACTCACTTGATAATTTGAATAAGTATAGAACATTGAATAACCTGATTTAATAATTATTGCTGAAGAAGGAAGATATATTTTAAAGTTGAAAAGTCATTTTATATTTTAGGTAATGATGTAGGGGAATGGTAAATAAAGAGATATTCTTCCCTGAAGGATCTGAAATACAAGAATGGAAGAGTGGAAAAACCACTACATCAATGAAAAGAAAGTGGTGTACTTATTTGTTATTATATATATAGATGATATTTTTTATAATTTAAATAAATAAGTTCATTGTAAATAATTTTCATTATAGAATAATAAAATGTTTTAAATTTTCAGGCTTGTAGAGTTGAGGTAAATATTATGTTTAAAAATAACGCAATAAAGGTTCTTATTTTCTTCTATAAAAAAATTATTTCAGATACATCTGATGATGTTTTTCATGTGGTATTCAAATTGAATATATACCAAGATATTTGTGTGGAAACTATTTTTAATAATGAGAATGGGAAATATATTTATTTAAGAGAGTCTAAGAATCCTAATATTTTTTTTAAAATTAATGATTCATGACATATAGTACACGTTTTAATGATTTGTACCATATTTAAGAGTGCACCAAAGAAAACCCATGTTATGGATATATAACTAATTATTATATAAATCAAAGTAATAGTGAAGTATGGTTCAAAATATTGAGGTAAATAAATTATTTATGTCATTCAATCTGAATATTTAGATTCGGTTGGAATGAGAATAATAGAAGATTAATATTTTTGGTGTATTATTTTTCTTATAAAGGTTGGTATGTTGGAATGTAACTATGAAAAGTTTAAATAACTTTTTGATAGATAAGTTTGAATATATTACTACCTCCCAATCCATAACTCAATTGATGCAAATAAATACCCAATTAGAGGATCATAATGTTGATTTGAAATTTATAATTCTAGTGGGTTGTGATAATCAACATGTCTATATATCATGATAAATACACTTCAAAATTCTTGTTTTAAGAACATAAATATAAATTTTCACATTGTTAAAGAGATTCTTGAGAAAAGAATGTTAAAATTGGAGTTTGTTCTAACCATGTAAAAAAACTAAATATGGTTTTATAATGTTACTATTAAAGGATTCATTTCAAAAAAAGTATATTGATGACTTGATTTTAACCACTATAAATTTAAGAATAATGTAAGATGATATGATATTATATTGTTTTATCAAATGTGGGGTATAACAAAACAATTAAAATAATACTTTTTTACCAAATAGGGAGAATATATTTATGGGGGTTTTAAGAGGGAAAAATTGTGTACTATATGTGTTTTTGTGATTTGGTTAATCATAAAAACTATTTTAACATGTTTGTTAACCATATATATAGGAACTTTTTACAAATGGGTTCAAATAATAGTATTGAAATGAAGAAGATGATTGTTTTATAATAGTAAATCATAGTTTGTTTTAAGTGTTAGAGAGAAGTAGATGTATTTCACTTTAATTAATAAATGATAAAACTATTAAATTCACTTGTTTTGTACACAAATTATTATCATTTATCCATATAATTATTGATTTACGATTCAATATTAAGTGTGTTATGTTTATATATTGATATATGTGCAATGGTTATCAATGAAATCTATACAGGTGTTGTTATAAACAAGTTCTTAATATATGAGATTTTTGAGTTTTAGTGATCATGAATAAACCCATATCATTGTATTATTTAATGAGGTGAATAA
The DNA here is from genome assembly GCA_963277665.1 of Viscum album. Classification (NCBI taxonomy): domain Eukaryota; kingdom Viridiplantae; phylum Streptophyta; class Magnoliopsida; order Santalales; family Viscaceae; genus Viscum; species Viscum album. The sequence goes on along the minus strand of OY728131.1, from coordinate 1,784,185,960 downwards.
TAATTAAATAAGATATGAATTTTATATGGAACTTGTTTTGTTTTTTTCCAATAGATAAATTATGTAAAAACATATTAAAAATAATGTATATCATTGTAAGGAACCATCCATAAACATTACATAATTTTGAATTTTAATTCATGAATTCATTTGCTAACATCCTAAAGATATTTTAGGTTTATAGGTTTATAGAATTAGACCAATACCACTATATAAATAATAATTATTTTACAAATTAGAAACATACACTTAGTACTCATTCATCCTACAAATAAAAACCTATATGATATAATAAGTCTTATTTCCATGTTATATATTAAAAAATTTAATCTATAACTCATCCATATCCCAAGTAATCCTTAAAACCATGTGGAATTTTTTTAAACATGTTATAAAAACAAAAAACTCAAAAAGGGATGTATATAAAGAAAGAAATAAACATGTTAGTCTGTGAATACATGTAATAAATTTAGGTTTTTAAAAACTAAAGTTTTGGTAAAAAATTAAAAATTTATTACCTAATAAACAAATTTTTTTCTGAAGGATATTTATAAATAAAATAATAAAAAACATTAATTAAAAATAAAAATCATTATTTTAACTTTGTAATCATGAAAATCATATAAACACTTTTCCAAAACATTATACATTTCGACATTATAATATAGAATATAATTTACATTAAATATATTCTCATAAGTAATTACATGGGATCATAACATAAAGAACATGGTATCATAATTACAAGGAATCATACTAAATGTGGGACTAATATATTACTTATCATAAAAATGAGTGACGGATAACTTCCAAGACAATATCACATTGTGGAAGGATTCCAATAATTGTTTAGGATTACTCCATAGTCCCATACATAATGTCTCCTGCACCAAAACATTACCCAATGAATTAGATTACTAGTTGAGAAGAACTATAATAAAATGTGCATGTTTATATGTGACATAAAAAGTAAATCAATCATAACTAATAAACAAAAAAATTACCTAATGAACGAAATGGGTTGAATTTGTAAAAATAACTTATGGAATGTATTTTCCCATCAATGTAAGGGAGTGTAAGTTATATATAAATATATATATATATATATTTTAGAGGCATATATAATTAATATATAAGAATTTTATAACATAAAATAGGCTGAGAAATTGAATTAGATATAAAATGTTCATAAACAAAAAAGGGCTTGTTTAAAGAGATTCCTTATTCCCAAATGCTAAACATTTTTGGAGATCAAAATATCCATTCCATATAAAACCCTTTTTTGAAAATACATAGAAATAATTGAAAGTGAGGTTTTTTATTGAATGAAACCATGGAAAAATTATATAAATCATAATATCAAATAATGTTTTTTTAAAATAGAAAAATTTATTGAAATAATATTCCATAAAATAAAACATTCATTTTGACTATTTTAAATAATGTCAAAATTTTCCTTATAAATTACACAAAAGACTGATTTTTAAATCCTTTGAAGGAAATTAAAAAGAACAAAAAAATTAATCTCATAATTGAGTTACATCTATATAAACAAATTATTAAAATTTCCATATTAATATGGACATATAAGAGAATTATTTATAAAATAAATCATTCAAACTCTTAAAACAAGGTTTTTAATATAATGTGGACCATGATTAGAACCATAAAAAGATTCCATTTTTTGAATTAATGTAAATAATAATAAATATGGTAAAAAATTTCCTTTCAAATACATTTATTTGTAAATAATGTTTTTTTTGAAAAATTTATGGGAACATTTACAAGAAATAAAATTATTTGTACATAAAACATTACTAGATAATTTTTTAAAAGATACTCCCTTACTTTATGCCCTAAAAGTCACATAAATTATTTATCATCCTAAATAATAAAATTATGTCAAATAATTAATTTATTTAGATCCCTTTTCTATTTTACTATCTATTTTATTTTTTTTTGATTTTATATTCAATTACATTATCATTTATGTTACCAACGTTCATTTTGATGAGATTCATCTATTAATTCCCAACTGAATTTGGCAGGTTGAAAATGGTTATTGATCTAATTGTTTAATAATTTAAGGATTATTAAAAATACAATAATTATTATTTTTATAAAAAAATTTCAATTTTAGAATAACATATTAAATATTGTTATGAATAATGAACTTTGTCACAATCATGGAGATGGTGGTCCATAATTACGCTTGAGTAACACTTCTATATTTCAACTACCATAATGTAAAAAAGGAAAGTGTTTCTTAATAATTATATAATGATAAAGATATCATAATTATCATAATATTTTTTTATAGAAACTTATATATACTGTCAATTTTATGGGTAATTAAAAAATGAAGCAAATCGCTTCGTGGTGGTGATAATCAACACGTATGCATGAACAATGTTATCATATTTCATTTAATGGAAATTTAAAAAAATACATGATATATTTATTTTAAATAATTATAAATATGTAATAAATTTTTTATAAATATATTTTTTAAATTCATTATAATAAATATCCTTGATTGGAAATGATGGAATATGAATTTCATCTATTCTCGTGGTAGTATTCTTTCATTCACCTAAATAATGATTTCTTTTCAAATTTGACGGAAGAAGATATAAATGAAGGTTATTCCATTAACATTATAAAATCATAGTATGCTTTATATAATTATGTTTTTATATAATAAATTTTTTATAAGTTATGAAGGATATTGAAGAAGAAATAAGACCGAAATTCTTGGTTAAGAATGATACTTCTTTATAGGATAACCTCATTAGGTTTACAGAAAATTACTTCTTTAGAGGTTATTATAATAGAAAATAGCTATAGAACTTGGTAAGGGAATTGTGGAAAGTGTACAATGAGTCTATATTCAAACCAAAAGTATTTTTATGTGTGACTTAAACAAGAGAGGATATTCTCATTCATAAGTGAGAGGAGGGGATCCTTTATAATTTTATCAAATATTAAATTAATATAAAATAATTATTTTTGATTAAAGGATCCAAATAGATATAAGAAAAATATAATATGTGGGTGGGTCAAAATTCTAAATTAAAATAATTTTTTTATATTTTTATATAATTTATTTACCCTTGTCTCTTTTTTTAACCCACATTACCCCCTTTTGACCATTACTTTGATAACTTGGATTTTACTATTTAGGGGTTATGATAGTTAAAAGAAAAAGAAATTTTTTTTCCATTAATTGATCATGGTTTAAATTTTGAATAATATATAAATCAATTAATAGAATATTTTATTTTTAGTAATTTTGAAACCTTTAATAAATAAATTATTATTATAAAATAATATTAATGTAAATGTTAAAATAATGCATTTAATTTGACTTCAAAAATGACATGATAAAAATGGGATTATAATAAAATAATTTAAACCATAAATAAAATGTAATATATTTATAAATAAATTTTGGAAAACAATAATTCAGTAAATTAATATTACTTATAATTTTTTCAAAATAATTTTATTTATTTTTTTATTAACAAAAAAATTTTGTGTCGTTGTTGTGTATTAATTTAATAAAACAATTTCATCAATGAGAATTATAATTAAATTTTCATAGTTAAAAAATATTTCTAATAAATGTAAATATTTTTATTTTAAAATAATATTTTATCCCTATAATACAATATTATAAAAAATAAAATATAAAATGTGTCATTTTTTCTTTATCTTTTATTATATTATTATAGTGGTTAAATTCAAACAAATATGGAACCATATAGAAAAATAGTATAGAATTTGATTTAAATTTCCAAAATACCCTCATAAAATATGATAAAGGTATTTTTTAGTGTCAATAGTTAATACTTTTCATATTATTTTTAAACTTAATTACCTGATTTACCCTTACTGTGGTAACAATTATTTACAATGTTCATTATTCATAATGAAAAAAATAAAAAGTCCCTATTTACAAAATTATCACATCAAAATAAAAAAATATGAAATCATTTTTTAATTTTTTAATTGATATAAGTGGAAATTTTTAATTTAAACTTAGTCTTGTGAGAAGTCAAAAATAGGTTTTTAGAAAATAGGCCTTTTTAAGTCCCAAAATGAACTTGTGAAAAAATTGTGTAAAGATGATTAAAGTGTAATTAATTAAATTAGATATAAATAAATAATACTTATATAATATTTAAATAAAATAAAATTGAAAATAATAATTTTAAGTTACTTAATTTGTTGAAAAGGAATGACACTTTTACAAGAAAACATTTTTTTTCTTTTCACTAAAAACAACTCTTTCAGAAAAAATACAAACATTTAACAGTAATTTAATTTTGATATGATTATTTTAATAATGATACCATTATTATAAAATTATATTCCAAAATTTTGTATGAATTAATTATATTATACCCTAAAAAAAGAAAAGAAAATCATTTTGGAAGAAAACATATTATAAAAGATTAAAATGACTTTACTAAAAATTAAATGTTTAATTATTAATATGTTATAAATAAATTTATATTAATTAGTAATTTTATATATATTTAATAAATGGTTTTATCCTATTCATAACCATTAATTTGATAATTAGGTTTTAATAGCCATATTTACATAATAATATTTCATTTGTTGTTTATGCTCTATGTTGTTTGTCGTATACATATCAAAAATAATATTCTTATTGTTAAATCACAGGGTCTTATATTATACCACTTTAATAAATTTCTTCCTATAAATTTGAAAATGATCATTGTAATTTATATTTTGACATGTGAAAATATATTTCATGAAATATCACATCATAAAAGTGTTAATAAATCTTCATATTAAAAATTGGGAATGTGATATATGAAGTCCATTTAGGATAACACATATCCAGTTTGACAAATATGAGAACATTATTGTGATTAAATATAAATATAGAGGATAAAATTATTATCCAAATAATGTTGGAGATTGATAGAGATCATTGATCAAAATAAGTTTAATGATATAGAGAATGTTAATGATCATAAATCAATGAGGTGTGAAAAAGGTCATCATTATAAATGATGTTAATAACATTAAAAAAATTTCATGATACTTTTACTATAGTAGAGGAATTATTTTCTATCAAGAATCAGAGTATAAATAAAATATACATACTTTTTAAGAATAAATTTCCACCACAATATCATCTTTTACTTCAAAGAAAATGAGTATACAATAAGATATTTTTTTATAAAACTCTGAAATCATCTTCTAATGGATATCATAATTCCAAAAAAGGATAAAAATTATTTCTTATAAAATTTATACTTTAAAAAAATAAAAAATGGTATTTACATGGGAAGATACTTATTAAAACGAGAAAACCCTTCTATAAAAAAAATAAAATATTATTCCTAAAATACTCAATAATAATATCCAAAGATAAAATTTAATCATTTGATTAGTTACTAACCTTATGAATTTTAAATGAATTCCAAATTTACAGTGGAACCCAAATAATATAAGGATTTTATGGAATATTTTTCCATGAAGAGATTAACATTTATCTTAAAATAACATAAAAACATTAAATTCAACATATATTAAATGTATATGACCTAATTATACAATCTATACAATATTCTAAATAAATACATAATTACCTAAATTACCATAAATATAGATTAAAAACATATTTTTTTCAAAAAATGTACATATTATTTATATATCTGTTGATTTCAATTACCAAAACACCATTGATAAAAATAATTATACAACATAATTCTCAAATCCCAAAACATAAATACAACAGTTCATTTACTAGAATTATGGGTATACCAATGGTCCTTATATAGTATAGGGGTTATACTTTAGAATATGGAATTGACTTATATTATTCTTATCCACCCAAAATTTAATTAAATAACATATAAATTGATCTTTATGATGAAATTTCATTCTCTCTATTGAACCACTAATTTTTACTAAAATGTTTTTTTCTTATTGCCTTATTTTAAATTAATAAAACATTATTTTTATCCTTTGATTCATTATAATTCATGTTCCTTTCCATATTTATAACATAATGAAAATTAATCCTTCTTTTCTCTATAGAATCTACTTTTCATGCTCTTAGTGAACTCCAACATTCTCCTATTTGGTGAGTCAAAAAATTGATTATAGTACATGTTGTTAATCATATTTCTTGATAACTGAATAATCATAATCACAATATTTTTTACATCAATAATTATATCATTTGGCTGTTTAGAATAACTAAATTTTTCACCACATTCATAATTAACATCATTCCCCCTGGTTCTAGTCATTGAATAAAACTAATTGTCATTGCGTGAGAAACAACAACGATGAAAAATCATTCATATGATGTTTAAATCGTGTAACCTTAATTCCAATCATAGGAATCATAAGTTTAACTTTGGTCATAAATGATAATAATATATTCAAATCGATCATTGCCGTTTATAATAAATATGAAAATTAACCAAGGAATATTCCTCTATAGCTGTCAAACTAGCTCTATAGTAAGGGAAAACTCACTATACACTAGAATGATAGTCGTGATATACTCGACCAAATAATTTCCATGTTATTACCCATAGATGCTTGTATTAAAAAACCAAATCCACTCTTAATATCTATATAGAGATATATTACAAGAAAAACAACATAATATATCTTTCCAAAACCTTTTGTTTTTATCCTATACTTAATATCATCCCTAGGATTTTCACCAAATATCTCTTATCATAATATTCAAATTTATCTAAACCTTTTCAGTTGAAAAAAAAATAAGGAACCATCATTAAAAATTACATAATCCATAGTTTTACAATAATAATTTATTTTATTACATCCCAAATATTTTATTGGTTTTATGTTTTATAGAATTAGGCCATCAACACTATATATATAATTATTAAATCACAACATGGACACTTCCACAAAGTACCCATTGATTCCACAAAGAAAAATCATTATTATAAAACACGTTTTCTTTTCTTGATATATCTTCACAATTTTCAGGATTACATCATCCTTATCTTAAAATATCCTTAAAATCATATGAAAAACATTTTTAAATTTTTTATAAGAAGAAAAAGTTCAGTAAGGGACATATAAATAAATAAAGAAACTTGTTAATTCATGAATAGTTACATTTTTTTAAAATTTAATCTTTATAATGAAAATAAAATTTATGTTAAACATGAATCAATATGTTTCCAAAGTAATCTCATAAAATATTTCAAAATAAATTTTAAAAGAAAAATAAATCTCATAAAGATTTATTTTGAATACTGAAAAATTACGAATAATTTTCAAACAAAAACATAGACTTCACCATTATGATGTTGATTATAAATTTATTTAAACCAAATATCATCAATAATTACATTGGGACATAAAATAAAAAACATTATCTGATATTTTCATTGAAACATAGAAAATTTATGGTAGAAACATATAAACTGATGTGAGAAATTGTCAATGGTAAATTACAATAAAACATAACTTGGTGGAAAAAAGACCCATTATGAATTTTCTTTACTCCATAGTCCCATACATAATGATGCATGAAAAAACAATAACCAATTCCTTAGACTTATTTCTAAGTATAAAAATAATACGATATAAATGTTTAACTGAGATAAGAAAGGAAATCAATCATAAGTTATACAAAATAATAATTAACCCTGGAAAGAAATTGGTTGTATTTTAGAAAATAAATTATGGAATGTATTACCCAAAAAAAGGAATATAGAATAATATATTAATATTTTTAATATATATACAAGCATAATTTATAATAATATTATAAAATAAAATAGATATATAATGTGAGTAAGAGATATAATGTTAATAAATCAAATAAAAATGGTTTTTTGAGAGATCCCTATACCTTTGAGAAATAATTTATAGATATAAGAATTCCAATTCCATTTATGTACATTTTTTCAGAATAATTAGAACAATTGTAAAATAATATTTTTATTTGATGAAAACTATGAATAATATAAATAAATCCTAATATAAAATATTAGTTGTGGTTGTGGGAAAATCTATTGTTGTCATATGTGTTAATATAGAACATTCATTTTTCAATTTATAATCAAACTAATAATGTTCCTTAAAAATTATATAAAAACATTCATATTTAAAAAAATTGAAAGAAACTAAAAAGAGACATAAATTTTCTATTATAATTCATTTTTTTCATAAATTTACATTAATAAAATATCTCTATGAATATGTACATGGATTTGAATGATCTAGAAAATAAAAAATTAAAATCATTAATACAAAATTTTTAATATAATATCCCCCTTACATAAAACTATATGTATATTTTTTTTTAAAAATAGTAATAAAATGAAAATCTGTTAAAAAGTTTCCGTTATAATCCATATAAGTATAAATCAATGTTTTCTTGGAACATTAATTAGAATATGGAATTGGAAGAAAAATAGTTGTATATGAAACATTATAAGAGTATTATATATAAATAATGTACCTTAACTTGATTCTGAATCATAATTAATGTTCTTTATATTCCTAAAAAAATTAATTTTTTTAATTATTTACATATTAAGAAACATTTTAAATTTTATTATCACTTTTAATTTTGTTTATTTTCTTTTTATATTCAAGTACTTAATTATTTAAGTTCATATTGGTTATTTTCTTGACATTTGACTCATAAGTCCAAAATGAAATTGTATGGATGACTGTAGTCAATAAGGATATAAATAAATCACCTCCATACTAATAATAATGTCAAAATTTTCTTCTTTATATATCATTTATACTTTTAAAAAAACCATAATATTTGGATATGAAATAATAGCGATTTTAGGTGATATGTATGCCTGAGAAATGATTCAATTTTCCAAATATCATAAAGAAAATAAATTATGTGTTGTATTAACATTCAAAAAGGATAATTATATCATAAATATCATATTATTTCTTTATGTAAATCGATATATCCCATCCATGTTATGTTGTAACAAAATAATGAATCAGATCACTTTGTAGAGGTGGTTATTCAAATATGTGCATGAACGACATTATCATATTTCAATGAATAAACTGGTATTAAATTATATTATATATTCATCTTTTAGAATGAAAAATATTTTATTTATATCATATAGATACATTAAATCCATCATCATAAATAGTCATTATAGGTGATGATGGAAAATGAATTATCAGTTCGTTTCCCGTTTGATGGACGTTGAAATGGATTTAGGTTATTCCATTACCATAATAACATCACATTATATGAGAGATTATAATTTTATTATATAATCATTGTTGAATAATATTTTAGCAATAATTAACAATAAATAAAACCAAAAAACACGGATAAGAGAGAAATATCTTCTTCTGACAACATATTTTGGTTTTCATCAAAATCCATCATACGTGTGATTTATAATCAAACCAATTACTCTAGAATGTAGGAAGGAAAATAAGGAAGTGATTTGGGAAGTCATTGGGAAAAAATGATGTTTATGTGTGAAGAATAGGAGATCAAGTTTCCTTTTATAATTGGGTGGAGGGGTACTTTTTAAATTTCATAAAATATTAAATTAGGAAAAAATAGTTTTCATGGAAAAAATCCAAATTAATATAATTAAAACATATAATGATTATGGGTAAAATATAATGTCCTCAAATAAAATTTTGTCATGTTTATGTAAGGTTTTCACTCGACCTTTTTATTTTAACTCGTGTTAACCTTTTTTGTATAATTACCATGACGATAAAGTTGTTACACTTTAAGGGTCCCGATAGTTACTATAAAAGAAAAATTACCCCATAAATTCCACATTATTAATAACTAAAACCATATCAACATACCTTAACCGATTATGGTATTTTTTGTAATTTTAAATAAATAAATTATATATTATTTATTATAAAATATCTTTAATGAAAATTTTTAAACTATTCATTTAATTTGACATTGAAAACAACATGAAGTCAAGATAAATTGAATATAATCCTATATAAAATAAATGAAATGATATATTTACCTATTAATGGTTCTAACATATTCGTCAGTTTAAATTATTTTTCTTTTAACATTTTTAAAGTCATTTAATTATTTTTCTATTAATTAACTAAATGCTGTGTTGGTGTTTCACAAGAATTTATTGTATTTATTTTATCTCTAAAAATTGGATTTAATTTACCATGAACAAAATATATTAAAATTGAATATTTATAACCTATTATATTGTATTTATCCCTATCAACAAATATTAAAGATATTAAAATCAATAAAGTGGGATATTTTCTTTAATATTTTATCAATTATTATAATGGTAACAATAAAATAATTTTGGAACCAAATGGCCATATATTTTAGAATTGGATGAAAGTGGTCAAAATAGGTTCATATAATTCGATAATGGAATGTTTTAGGGTCAATGTTTTTTTATTGTATTATTTTTAAGCACACTTACCCAATTTACCCATACCATGGTGATAATTATTTACTATGGTTACTATTCTTAATGACCTAAACTAAAAAAGAACAATTTACCAAATTTTTATATCCTAATTAAAAAATATATAACCAAGATTGAATGAGTTAATTTCAATAAATTTCTGAATTTAATATAAATTAGACCTTTGAGAGGTGGCCAAAAATCATTTTTCAGAAAGAAAAACACATTTTTAATTCAAAAAAATAAACTTATCCCAAAACGCAATATAGACACAATTAAAATGTAATTAATTATATTAAATATGATTAAAATAATAATTATTTTACATTAAAATTAAATTAAAATCAGAATCATACTTTTAAATTACTTACTTTATTGAAAATAAATGATATATTTACCAAAAAGCAGTATTTTTAAATATTCAATAAAAAATAATCCTTTTTGAAAAAACCAAACAAACACCCTAACATAATTTTGATATGATGATTTCAAAAATTATTATTTTAATAAAATAAATTTTCTATATTTTCTATAAATAAATATAATATTATCACATAAAAATTTATAAAAATCAATTATTATGAAAGCATATTTTCAACGAATAAAATGAGTTTACTAAAAATTGACTGATTAACTATTAAACGGTTATCAATAAAAATTTATGGAGTACAAATTATATATATATTATTTAAATAAGGTAATCATATTCATATTTAATATTATAATAGTTATTTTATAAAATTTATAATTAAATAATAATAATTCATGGGTTATTTATGCTCGGGGTTTCATATTTTATACGCTGTCAAATGTAATATTAATATTTTAAAATCGTAGGGTGGTACAATAATAAAAGGTAAGATAATTTTATAAGATGATAGGTTTTTTTTTTAAATTCTAGAGTTGATATTGATATGTTGATGTAATCACACAATGATTTATGAGTTTCATCCCCTAATGCTTATTTTTTAGAATAAATCAAAGATATATAAGATTAAATGCTTTCTATGTAAGATTTAAATCTATTTATGTATGGGTAAATCATAAAAAAAAGTTATTATGTTTTTATTTGAAAATTATTATGATGATATTGTAATGTATTCCATATTGATATAGATTTCATGAAATAATTGTAACACATAAATCTTTATGTTTTCACTGTTTTGAGAAGAAAAAGTTGTTTCACATGGACACATCATTGTTGTGATGAAAGAAACCAGGATACAAATTGAGTATACTGAATAGTAGGATACTAAACCATGAAAAAGTATGTACCAACATAAACATTATCAAATTGAAATAGATTTAATGTAAGTACAAAATATCTAGAAGGATGAATGTGGATTATGACACATATAAGGATATTACACAATGAGTATACCAATATTGGAGAAAAAATCAAGAAATGTACGATCAAATTTCATTGAATCGTGATTTTTCTGATATTCCATGATAATTTGGTTCGTATATAAAATTAAATGTTTTAAGATTTATGTTTTCATTAATGTAGACCCACTGTAATTTAATATGAAGTTATAGTGTGGATTGAAAAAAAAAATTGTTTCACTTTAACGGTAAGTATCCCATCATGAAGGTTGGAAACTAAAAAATTATTATTTTGGATGTTTCAAACCTTAGGAATAAATTTATTATTAAAAGTCTAATATTTATGCCTCCCAATCATAACCAATAGTGTCTAGAGGGATTAAATTGATCCAAAAAATGAAAAAAGAATTGGAATGGTTGAAATGAAATGTATCACCTAATATTTTAAGAGTTTTTCATTAATTGACAATAGATAATAGTGAATAAGTGTGTGAAATGTTTTTCCCAAAATTTATACTAATATATTAATAGGAATAAAAGGTATAATATGAAAAATAAGTATAATAAAAAAAGAAATACCAAGAGGAACTTGGTGGAGATTTATTCTTGGTGAAGACTCTATTATTGTTGAAATATTGTTTCTCTATCATTGTTTGTATGAGAAAAATTATGCAAGTTATGAAACAAATTGTGTATAATGGGATCATGGAAAAATAAACTTTTTTATATCCACATTGTGATTCTATAGGAATGTGTGATCATGAGTTTTTTCCCAATCATTTCGAGGGATAAATTTCTCATATTGATTATTGGGCCTTTTAAAAAATTATTATGCTTATTATGTTTCAACATTGATTTAATGAAAAAAATTTAGACATTATCTTCAATATATATCATAGCTTTTTATAACAAAAAGATTAATGGATGGCAAATTAAATTATTCACCCTCTCCCTCTTAGTGGATTCACATTGATCTTGCGGGTCTTTTATAGATCTAATAAAAGTATTATGTTTACCATCCTTGACATCCTTATGTTTTTTGTATTTACTATGTCTTATTATAGGACACCACCAATATGGTATGAAAGGAAATATTTTAAAATTTTATGGAGACTAATTTACAATGATTAAATATAACAAAAAATTGTAATATTACTTAGATTCACCCCATTATAATCATATACTAAATATGTCTTTCATAATTCACAACTATGAATTTATATACCAAAACTATATCATATCATTAATTAGAATCAATTTTAATTGGGTTTAAACATAATTTTCATGGAAAAATTTATTCATATCATTAAATGGTGAGAGAATGTGTTGTAGTGACTAGATATCTCATTTTTTGATTTATTATAGAAATAATATTTATAAATGGAAAATATGTGGAGAAAATATCATTTATAGTGGAAATAGATCAATATTTTTACCAAGATAGGAAATCAATGACTTTTTAAGAGTGTAAAACCATTTGATGGGGAGAATTTTTACACTATTATTTTAAATTTATGTAATGAAGTAATTAATTACCATTTTATTTTAAATTAGATATATTGATATATCCTAAAAAAATAGTCTTTAAACACAATTTTTAACTAATATGGTAGGGATCTATAGTTGTGAAGCATTTCAGAATAGTGGTAGTGATAATTCATGATTAGGTACACACTCTAGTAGTAAAATTTCAAATTTTCATGGTTCTAAACCATTGTAATTGTATCTAACACTATCAATATAGAATATTTACATAGTTTAGATGACTTCAACCATAAATTTTATATAATTAGGTCAATTTACATGGTCATCAAAAATAATAGAAGTAGGGGTTTCAAATTTTTATCCTCATATCCATGTTTTATTAATTATTGTCATAGATTGCTATTTTTGGACGTTTATAATATTGAATATATGGTCATAATTTTAAAAAATTCATTCTTGTTTTAATTGAACCATCAATGAAGATAAGGACTCAAATAAAGAAATTTTTTTATAAGGAATATTTATTTAAATAATAAATATATATTAAAAATAAGAAGTTATTTTTTTTATTATTTAACATTCTAAAATGGTAATTAAATTTCAATAGTTCTAGAAACCATGTAAATATGGTTTAACCCTTATTTAAAATGTTTTTAGACAATATAAATAGCCCCTCTATATTTCCATGGTTTTAGTGAACCATCACCATAGTGGTAACTAGGTTACAAATTTTTCTAGGGTTTTAAAAACAACAATAATATGGTGTCTACAACCATGATTTGTGTAAACTAAAAAAAATTTGATAATTAAATGAATTTATAGTAATGATAATTTTTAAATATTTTATAGTAACCATGAACCATTTAAAAATTTCACTAAATTTTCGTTATCTTTTCTTAACACTTCCCTAACTCCCTAATTTTATCCCACATGTGTAATAACATTCTTAGGATTTTATTGAGATGTTTGAATCTCTTTTGAGTACCTTATTCTCTCTTTTTGATGGAGTAATAGATATATAAATGATAAAGGACTCTTAATACCATCTTATTCTATTTTTTTTATCCTCCTTTTTTTTATTTCTTTACAAAAATATTAAGGGGTATTTTTGGTTTGTTGGATATGTGTATTTTTATTAATTTGGAATTGTTTATTTAGGCATTGAAAAATTTCGAAATGAAAGTATATCTTAACTTAGAGATATTTTTTCATTATTTAACTAATTGAGGAAGTAGGATTCAACTACTAGTGGTTATTTGAGTATCTAATATAATGGTTAAACTATTATCAGATTGATTATATAGTGAATTTATGAACCAAATTTTATTATATTGATTTGCTTAATCTTTACAATATATTTACATGATATATTTGGGTTTAGTTTATGAGAATGAGTTCTGTTGTATAAAAGTGTATGTACATTAACTCCATAGTAAAATGGAGTGAATAGGTTAAAATTTCTACTCTCATACCAGAAATGCTCAGCCAGAGACAATGTCTTCGACCGTTTATTAAAATAATGAAAATTTTCAGCAGACAAGCATTACAAACAAGAGCATACCATTACATATTAGAATCCATACTCATCGTCACATCCAAAATCAATTGCCTCATCTGTGGTAGCTGACTCCCATTCTGAACATTCATACTGCTTCAGAATCTTCGCATAATTTCTTCTGAGATCTAATTTTTCAAAATACACAAACTACTCAGAAGAATTAATCCCTTTACCTTTACTAATAGATGATCTGGTAGACGTCATCTTTGTCATAGAAGAGTAATCTTTCCACTGCCTTCTTCTTGGTGGGTCGGTCACCGCACTCTCATTCCCTATGAAAAACATCTTTCCATACGGCACAACATCACTAAAAGAAGTACTGCCTCAGTCATTATTCTTTTTCTCCCTATCATATATGTCCCCCCAATTCCCATGGATAACCACCTTCTGGTAGCCACTATTCACACCCTGCTCCTACTCAAATGGATGTTAATGTCAATCAGTGCTAAACACTCTGTTTTCATCACATTATCATGATAAATAAGCACCCTAGTCTACAAGAAACCTTCTCTACAAACAGCATCTTGAGAGTTCAACCAAACCTGCAAATTACCGCCATCAATCCTTGGAGAATCCCCGCCCGCAAGAGAGATTTTCTCATGATCCAATTCTTTAGCAAAAAGGTAAGATCCCTACTCCTACACCTATTCATTCTTGTGTTCATTTTGATCACAATATAGTCTTATACCCATAACCCCAATTTCCTGCAACTTAATAGCCTGAACAGTCATCCGGCCAGCAGACAAATCAGAAGCAATATGATCCTGACCTGCTTCCAGTTCTTCATTCACCAGACCAGAGAAGCAATTACTGATTTCAATACACTCCACCTGCGGCACATGATTTGTTTTTAGCCTAAAAGAGGCCCTCACCACACCACCAGCATCCTCTGCAGAAGCCAATGTCTGTAGGGTCATAACAAATCCGTCCACATCCTTTCTACTCCCAGGCAACACCATTTCATAGCCACTGGTCACCCCAACAGATTTGACTGCCTACTTCATAGTAGTCTTCAAACCCCCTACATGAGACACCCCATTGTCATTCCTGATTCTTTAAAACACCTCATCAACCCTTGGGTTAAGAGACTCATTAATATCCCCCATTCACCTTCCATCTAGTGTTCTAGTACTCATAGGACAAGGTTCTATTCGAATTCCCTTACCCAGGTCCTGCAACCCTTGCTGAGTTTTTAAGGCCACCACCTCTAAAACCTTTAGAGATAGAGCCACCCACAGAACCACCCTCCTACCTATACAATCCACTCTCAAGTGGCAGACTTTAAGACACCTAGAGAAATAGTCAAACCAGGACTCCAAAACAATAGACTGTTTACATCTAAATTCCTGACTCACAACAATGAAGCTCAATTTGAATTCTGGTTTCAACAAGTCTAATTCAAGACAAATTCTCGGTGAAATAGGGTGGCAAACAACCCTACTTCTACATTACGAGCATAAATAACGACCAACAAGATTTCCCAGCATGCAAATGATTGAAGGATTATGAAAAGGAACTGGTAGTTATGGAAATCATACCCAGATTGCCGTAGTCGAGGAATCACGCTTCATATAATGGTCATAGGACCATTAGAAGTGCAGGAAATGACAACCATCATAGATACGTGGGGCAGAGGATGAGTCCAAGATCAAATCCTCTTCTGATTCAAAGAGAACCATTATATGTTTCGAATCAAGAAGACCCACAGTGGAGTGCTTTTGTAGATTCCACAAACCAAAGATAATTCGATCAAAGAAATCCACAGATGGACGTCATTGCTTGAAGCGAGCAATCAACGTCAGAATAAGTAGGGACTAAGCATCATTGAACTCATGTGATGTGACAGAGAGCTGTATAATCCCTTCATGTAACTCAAGAACTTTGGGGAGGAGAAACATTTCTGGGAACGAAGGCAAGAGATCAGGTTTTGAGAAGCGTAGAAATTGTCGATCATGCAGTAATCCCTCCTCCTCCAAGGGAGGAAGGATCAGCTCAGAGGACATCACCACATATGGTGGCCATTCCCAAACCCTAGCTTCCCGAGTGCTCTCCATCATTTATACTCTCATATGATGACATAAATATATGGTGATATTTTTTTAGTTCACTCATGATATTTACCATAGTTAAATATATCTTATATTTTCATATGTGTTTACATATGATTTATTAATTTAAAGATGTTTGGTTTGATGGTTTTTGGTTATTAGTGTTATATAGAATAATTTTAAAATATTTAAAAAAATACATATAATTTTTTATGAATTAGGAATTAAATTCATAAAAATATTCTTGATCATAATTTATTTATACATTCTTGAGGAGGATTTGAAATTATTTTAAAACCCTACATTTTTATTCTACTTACCCATACATGCATACCCTAGTATCCGTGTTAACATTTTTCATCATGAAACAAGTAAGGGAAGACATATTTGTCCACTATTTATGCTTATTAGATGATGTCTTTGTGTTTATAAAGTGAAAGGAGAATGTTGTTCAATAATAACTATGGAATTATAGTGAATTTACTTATTTATAGAGTCCCAGAAAATTTATGAGTTTTGTAACAATGGTGTATTTTATACTAATTTTAGAGTTTTTCCCACATATATATAAAATAATAATGATATTATAATTTTAATATCTTATTATTTACTCGTACTAAATTTTTATTGATGGAATATGGAAGTTTGAATATTTAATTTAATGATTAAAAATATACACCCTCTAAGAATAACTGGGGGTATGAATTTAATTTTGGAATATTTTGATTTTACTAACTTATTGACAACTCATGATGTCATTCAAAAAAATGAAATGAGAAAGGATTTTATGTTGATAGTAAACCATTCCTCAAACAAGTCTATATCAATAGTCAACACTAGTTTTCAATAATAATTAATGACACACTACACCAAGCTTAATATCAAAATTATTGTTTTGATTTATCAAATAAGTCTATGAATTATATGTTAGAACATTTTAATGTTTCTACTCAATTCATAAATAATAATGCATGAGTAATTATTGATAACTTATCAAGATCCACTAGGTTTAATTTTATTACTCATTAATGTTATTAGTTTTAATGAATTTGAACAGTATGAAACATTAGAAAACCTACCATAAATACATTCAAAATATATCATAGTATCTATTCAAGATAAATTTATTATGATCACATAATTGATAATATCATAATATTTCTACCAATATATCACCTCAACAAAACACCATAGGTGATAGCTAAGACTATGACCAATGAATATTAGTTTATTATTTATTTTAGTTTTGATTTTTTAAGTACATGTTGTTATATTATTAATAAGTATTTTAAGAAAATTTAAAATAAAAATACCTTCTAATTATATAATGGTATAAAGAATAAGAAATATAAATTTATATTTTTTGGATTGGAATTTTTTATCCATGATACAAACGATAATTTAGACAAACATGTTACAAATAAATATTAATGTATTTTAAAAGGTTATTGAACAGAAATAAGTAAAATCGTGGTTTACATAATATATCCAATTCAATAGAAGAATATGTTTATTACATAATTTTTAAATAAATTCACATGATATTAAAACCCTGATAGAATAACATGATGATGATATGTTTAACATAAACATGAATTGATCAAACTAGAATAATCAATACACACTTGATTTAATTGAGAGTTCCTATGGATTTTAAGAATAATACATAGTAATATATGATAACTAATTATTAAAACTAATTTTTTTACCTAGAAAATATTGGACCCTAAAATAACATCCATTCTATATTCTTATAGGTGATATTAGTATGGTAATTGAAACAAAATCTTCATTGACAATTTTTTTAACACCAATATTACATATAAAAAATAAAACCAAGTAACTTTGAAAAAAAATTAGTGAGAACCGGATGATGTCTTTTAAATATGAGTTAATCCAATTATAAAGAAACAATGTTTGGAAACCAATATAGAGTCTTAAAAACTATATTATAATTTATACTAAGTCCTAATTTCAAAAAAATAAGAAGTGTCTATTAAAATTTGTGGTTATAAATCATATTATGAAATTCAAAGTTATAGTCAAGAGAAAGTAATTGAATTAGGAGAAACATGATCTCAAATAGTATTACTTGAATCTATCAAAATATAATTTTAAATGAAATATATCACAATTTTAACACTTATCAAATAGATTTTTAGAGTTTTTTTAAAGTGGTTTTTTTAATATGGTTTAATAAAAAAACATTTATTTTTAAAATAATAATATTCCAAATCATCATCTTGAATTTTCTAAATATTTAAATTCCTCAAAATTGGCTCAAAGAGATTGGAATTATATGAAAAAATCTCTTACTTTATAGAATGGTTTTATGAGAGGGATTCGATAAAATGTTTTTTAGACAATTTAAATCAAAATATATTTATATATATCATATTCATGTTGATGATATTATTTTTAGAACTATTAAAAACCATTATGTGTAGTATTTTATCGAAAATTTAGTAAAATTAATAAGAAATGATTTTGATGAAAAAATTATTATTTTTATAAATTTTTTGATTTATTGAATTATATTAAATTTAATAGAATACATCATATATATTTTAACATGTCTTGATATAGATACCACTATGTTATGTGTTATTCTTAAGATCACTAACTGTAAACATGACTACGATGAAATAGAAAAAAAATTAATATTCACTTTTGGGAGGTGTTATTAGAATTTTATTGTATCTTTTTGATATTTAGAATTATTTTCTATCATTTCTATATATTTTATATATCTAAAATAACAACAATTAATCTCACTTGGGTGTGTTTAAAATAAATTGTATATAGTTGAAAAAACATAAATTTTTTTAATTTTTTTACTCTAAAAGGTAATAATATTTTAAGTAAATTATTCAGATAATAATTATGATTGTTAAATGATATATCCAATGATTAAATTTGAATCATGTCACTTTTTTGGGTATGTATATAGTGTCATTATTTTGTAAGAAATAAATTTTTTATGTTTTTTCATTTTTTAAAGTACAATTCATAACAGGAGGTATTCGTTATACTTAAAATTCTGTGTCTAAAACATAAAATTCTAGATTATATATTTAAATTCATAATTATATATAAAAATTATTATAAAAAAAGTTTCATTAATATTTATATGTATTTTTTATATATTCCAGTAATAAAAATAATGATATTAGATATCTATTTTTTAAAAATAATTATAAAAAATGTAACATAACTAATATATAATTTGGAATGTTGCTTCATTTCGATGACATTTTTATAAAAACATTTATTATTTAAATGTATAAATGAACCACCATAATATTTTATTATAAATTTATCTTTAAATATGTTTAATTTCATTGGTATCTTTCATTATACGTACAACGATTTTAAAGAAACTGTGATATACAATTGAAATATTATTTTTTAATATAAAGATTTTATCATAATTGTTTGATTTATGGTTATTAATTGGATTAACTAAATTATAAAAATTTATATTTAACCTATATACAAAATGAATTACAGTATTATTAATTTTCAAAAATTAAGATAAAACTATTTAAATGTAAAATGAGGTATTTTTTTTGGAAAACAGTATATATTGTGTACAACATATTTTATTTTAATAAATTAGATTAATTATAATTGATGAATAAGTTTAATTAAATGTGCAGATGATATATTAAATAAATATATTAGTTGACATAATTTTTTTTCTATGCATGAAATAAATATAAATTCAGTTTTATGGTTAAATAAAGAATTTTTTCCAAAAAATATTTTAATTGAATTTTATGAATTTATCTAAAATTATTTTTTCCACTTAAAGAATTTAAATAAATTATAATTTTATCTGTTTTTATTATTAGAATTTTCAAATTTTTTAATTATTTAAAATTTATTTTTTGTCATTATAAAATATAACCGAGGTAAACATTCAATACTATGGTAAATATTAAACAGGTTAACTAAGAGTTAAATGAAAGAGAAAACATCTAATGTAGCCTAAAGTTTTATTAAAAAAATATTTATTATTTATTTTTATTCTCACCATTATATTATATTGAAATCTTGGTTATTTGGTGCAACATTCAAATGAATATGACTCTATTATATTATGATATCCTATGTATTTACAAGAGTGACACTCCCCTCATTTATAAATTGGCACCTCCACTACTCAAGTATTCACACAACTGTATCCATATATAAAGATATAGATACAGTAAAAAATATCCCATCATAAAAATCCCTAACTATTATATTTTTATTATCCTAAAAAACTCATCCAAAAATCCTTAAGGTGCCTCTAAAAGAAGGATAAACTGTGTGGTTTTATATATTCTTATCGTTCTTTTTAATCATTAATTATTTTTAATTCTCCTAATAAAGAGCTAAAATAAAAATAACATGAGGTGATAAGTATTTTTTTCTATAATTAAATGTTTTTATGTTCATGGTGAAGATATATTATTTATCTATCCCAACCATCTCAACAGGAGAACATTGCTCATGTGTCCATGTATGCTACTACCATCAGGAAATGATGGGGTTCATTTTTAATTTCCTATTTACATAGTTGTTCATGTGAATATATATATTTAATATATATGATATTTATGATATATTTATGATTATTTGACAGTGAATTATTATTTATAGTTGTTTCTTTTAAACCATTAAAATTTATAAACATCACTCATGTGCTTGTACAGACAAACATACAATCATGCACCAAAATCCAAAGAACGAATCCCAATAGTAGAAACTTTTATTTGTAGATTTTAATTCAGTGTTTGGTTGATTTGGAAATTTTCATAGATGTTGTAAATTTTTGGATGGTGGGATGATGGTGTGCTGGAACTGGAGGCTTATAGTGCGGATGATGGAAGGGTCCTAGTGTGATGACGATGGGCATGTAAGAGATACTTCAGTGGTTGACCCAGATATGGCTGGATTCTATTGGCGAAGGTGGTGGGACCCTTATTTTAGGATGATAAATTATGGTCAGATATCGTAGAAAATGGTTGAAAAATTTGTTGGGACTATAGTGTAGGTGGGGTGCACCTCAGCAGCACATAGATGGTTGGACAATGACCCTCAATGGTGGGTATATCTAAAGTAGTCCACAAGAAAAAATGAACATTGAATATTTCCAGGTGCAATCCCATAAGAGTTTCATATCAAGGATAATATCTTGAAAAGCTAATCATATTTGATTAATGTGATGGTATGTACTTTTCATCGGTACTGGGCTCAATGTAATCTTTATTAGGGGGTATTTATAGCTAATATGCATAGTAGTTCATGCGATTTAAAGTCATATAAAGAAATATATAGCTTTAGAGGAGTTTATATAAGGTGCCTAATCTTTGTCCCTTAAGAGGACATGTTCCAGGTCTAGTTCCCATTGGTCTATGGGCCATATAATATAACCAGTCAATCTAATTAAAATGTTAATCATCCTAAAATTAATAAAAATAAATTTCCTTATCCATTTTCTGTATTATTATGAATATATATATAATTAATAATTATCATAATTATAAAATTGTTATGATTTTTTGTATGATGAATGAATGAACATAATGTATGTTCTAGAACCATTACATTGAAATATGCATAAAAAACCAGTTTCCACATAAATATTCATTTTAATGAAGTCTTTTTTAAAAAAATAATAGGAAAATATAATGGAATTATGAATAGCATATTATGTATTAATATAGTTCTAGAATATATGTATAGCTAATATCTATTTATTATACAATATTTTTTAATGAATGTAAATCTTGATAAGACTTTAGGTAAGGGTTTGTATTGCAATATCATTTTTATTGGGGATTATTTATTATTAAATCAAAATTTCCATAATTATATTCTATTTATCTCCTAAAACCATTATAATTTCTAATCATCCAGTTATTTATATTATTTTAATGTTTTCATTTCATTCTCATCTGTTTCTCAGTTAAAAATATGAATAAAATGTTTTTAAGAAAAAGTAATATTATTTCTACTTTTTTCAATTAATTTTTCTTCAATATCTATGTTTGTATAAAATGTTTTCATGTATTTATTTTTCAATGACACAATGATTATTCAAATTAATTTTCAACATATTTTAAATCATACTGAAAATTTTTATAATAAAATTTATAATGTTTTTATGTTTTTAGTTATAACATTTCACAAAAACTGTGAATGAAATATTTATTTTAATGTATAATCCATGAATAAAATTTTCCAAAATCTAGATTATTATTTTCATTGATTATTATAATAATATTTTTTGTTTATTTATATACAAAATATATTTTTTCAATATTATTCGATTTTTTAGTTTTAAATTATACCGAATGAAAATTTTATTTTCTTGATTTTAAATGAAACATTCAAACACATTGTTAAAGGTATTTTCATCTTTTTTAACATATTTAAGGAGTTTTGTATTTAATATGGATGTGATATTATGATACCATAAATTTTTTTTCTTTAGATTTTTTATATTTACAATGATTTAACAATTATTAAACAAAACTCAATTCTTTATAATGAGTTAATTATGTTATGTTGAATTTCTGAAATGTGTATGAACCCCATTACCATTATAATGGTTATGTTATGTTCATTTTTTATGAATATTATTTATTTTATGTGGATCATCTTATGATTAAATAATGAATATTTTTATAATTTTATGGATAACTTATGTATATATTTTATTATTTGATAGGTGGGGAATGAATTATATTTCTCTCTAATAAATTGGGTAAATATTTATATCTCATGTGGTAAAATTAATATAATGGGGAGAAAACTCGGTTTTTCAAATAACTTTTTCCATTATGATAGTCTAGTGATATACAATGACAGTATAAATAAGGGATTGTGTAGTTAACCCAATCCTCTATGATAGTCTTCAAATTGATACTTAAATAAAGAAATGATTTTATATGCTTATGTGTGCTCTAAAAACGTACGTTGTGTGTATATGATATCTAATAATGTATAATGGTTGATTATTGATGATTCCACACCCTAATGAGTTATGTATTATTTAGGAAAAATACTTATTCTATGACTCATGGTTAATATCATTTTACTAATTATATATTAATTTCGTAGGTTATGATCATGATCTCATACCCTTATACTTATCTTATGATCACTTTTGATAATTTATTTTTAACTTATAAGTTTCTCATAATAAGAATATAAGATCACCATTTATTATGTTGGTATTTCCTTGGTTATTTTAAATTTTTTTATGGGGGGTCTGGAAAACAATTATATTATTTGAGAAGAAATTTGTGGGATATTTTGAAGATCATTAATGAAAGAAGTTGATTATATATCTAGTATTCCTAGGAACTGAACCATTATGGTTCTAAGGAATGAATTGTTTCGATGTATGATAAATATTCATATAAAAAGATGTAATATTTTTATATGCAATTTATTTATCACCAATGATGGTACCTAATCTAGTTTTATTTTTTTTAAAAATTCATAAAAGAAATATTTCGTCAAAACCCTATGCATATGTCTATGTATAGGATAATATCTTAATGTTATGGTAAAGTATTGATTTTGTGGTTCCTTAATAATAACATCTATTTTGGGATTCTATAATGAAGATATGGAGTTGAAATAGTTTAACTTAGTTTTAAACACCCAAAAAACCACTAGTTAAATATTAACTCGATCTTCAATCAGTGACTGACGAGTGGTACTAAGATTAATCCAATGGTTGGTTAGTCAAATGTGATATATTTGGGATGATTACCATTTTCTTCAACAACCATTATTATTAATTAGTGGATATAATCTATAATAAGTTATTATAATCTAGTTTGTGTGAGATAATTCATGATTTTAAAGAATGAATCAAAATTTAATATTTCATGAGAATTAGTTTCATAATCATATGATGGATAACATTAATTATTGATGTTTGATACTGACACTATATTCTTATGGTTTTAGAAAATGGTCGAAACTAGGTGGAATCATGTTCAAAATTAATGTGATCATCGATGACTATCCTTTTGAGAAAACAATTGATATTAAGGATTTAATGGGAAACCTTATTATTATTCCCAATAATCTACAAAAAATTATAATAAAAACATGATCATTAATGAATATATAAATGCACAAAATAAGATAAAAATGTAATTTTAGGAATGATATAGTAATATAGACTATAGAGGGATGAAAATTCATATACATACTTGTCATTAATTTGTGAAGAAGCAAACAATTAATTATCCCAAAGGAAGAATACAATGTTTTAAGTAACTATAAGAAGGTAATAGTTAAACTAATTTCAACGAGAAAATAAATATTTCAGTGTAGTAAAATATAGTTCATTCAAAGGTACTAGAAATACATTATTTTCTACTAGGTTTGGAACTTGGGAATTATCTGAGTCAACAACCTAATCTTATGGGAAAATCATAGAAAAAACTAGATTGTATTATATGTCAATCATTTAAGTGGATAATAATGGTTAAGGAACACTTATTTTTCACTCCAGTGTTTGAGATTCCATTTTAATGTTTTTATGAATGTTCATTATGAATATTTTAGTATTCTTCCTTTAATACAATGTAATATGATTTTTGGAATTGGCCATATGTCATTATATAAAACCCATATAAATTTTTAATGAAGACAAGTCAAATTTTATGTTCCACACAAACCATTGATTGTATTTAAGTTTAAGTATGAATAAACACTTCTAATAGAAAATTTCTTCCACCGGATGTTTCTGACTACCTATTATCGAGAGTTTAATATCTCAAATATTTGTGGATATACTCAATATTAGAGTTATCCAATTTACTAAGAATATACTAGTGTATTTATAAAATACATATATTTTCATATCTTTAATCGTGAAGTTTATTTTTCAATATATCCCATACATAGGGTGAAACCAACTTAAAATAATCCTAATATAATATTATTTATTGATTAATATTAATTTAAAAAGTATCCATAAGAGATTATAAAAAATTGAATCATATACTTGATTGAATCACCATGGGGAACGTTTTTTTTAATAAAAAAGATGATCCAATGCCTACTTTTATTAATTATTGAGAATATTAATATATAAGTATTGAGAATAAGTATTATATACACTTGGTAGATGAATTATCTGACCTACTATGAGAAGCTAAATATTTTCAAAGATTGATCTTTTAACATTATATCATTAATTGAGGGTCAGGAAAGAGGATATAACCAAGAAATTCATATGTATTGTGTATAACCATTATGAATTAATAGTGTTGGAATTTCGAATGACCAATTACACTTATATGTTTATCGATTTCACTAATAGAATCCCTAGAGATTACCTTGATCAGTTTGTAGAATCTTCTATAGATGATATTTTTATATATTTTAAGAGTAATGAAAACCATGAAGATAATTAATGGATTTTTTAGTGAGCTTGAGGAAGGATAGGTTGTATTCCAAATTTTTCTATACTAAATTTTGGCTAAATAAAGTTTCATTATTGGGTCATATAATCTCATGTGATGACATATCTGTGGATCCTTGAAAGATGGAATTTATTGGGAAATGTCCTAGACCAACCACAATGAAAAAAATATATATTCTTCTGATATTTTCTTGATAATAGAAAAACTTGTTCTGAGATTTATCATTGAAAAATATTCCAATAACCTTGTTCAAATAAAAGGGTTCCATGTTCCATTGGATTGATGATTGTTTAGAAAATTTCATGGAGATGAAAAAGAAGGATGATTGGTGCACCTCGGCTCACACTTACCCATATTTGATAATGGTTTTGACAAATAAAGACACATCAAATATGGAAATATTATACATTCATATATATAATGATATGTTGGTAACTTATGACTAATTCATAGAATAGAATTCTCGTGAAATATTACATGACATGTGATTTGGAGTTGGATCTCAAAATTATTTCACTAAAAAGTTGGTGAATAATAATTTTACTAAAATATGTGATATATATACTAATTGTAAAATCATAAAGTTTATATTCAAAAATAAATAGTTAAATATCAACTAAGGTAGATGATTGGAGTTTGTTAAATATTATGACTTACCATTACATTAGCACCCTAAGAACGAGAAAAAGGTGGATAAAGCTCTAGGTATGAAATACCAAGCTAGTTTTTCCATGATAAGGATTGAAGGGGATCTAATACTTATATATTTTCAGAATGTAGATCATCGAATTATAAACATATATGGGAAATCATATCTTTATAAAATGAATGTTCAACCATCCATCTATGTGAGGATTAAATTGGTTCAAAAGGAATATGTTTAACTATATAATAATGTTAACAATTTTCTTTATATCATCAAAGATTTTGATGGAATGATAAGTTTCAACAACCGATAATGTGTCCTTTTAGGACTAAATTTGAACATTTTACTTAAAAAAGGTCATAGTTCATTATTACCTATTCATAATAGATGTAGAAAGATAGAAAATTGTCTACAAGTTTAATTCTAGTTGGACAACATGAAAATAAATATTACAGAGTATGTGTTTTGATACATGATATTACAACATGTTAAGGATGAAAGAATGAATTTTATGGGGAAGATACAACATTTTCATTGAAATCAGAGAACATATATCCCTTGATTAACATGTTGTGATATATATTAATGTTATTGTAAGGTTTCATTGAGCACTAAATTATATTATATCTAAATGATATCAAATGTTTACCTCAATGTTCTAGAAAAGTCATCAGAGTTATTTGAAAACAAAGTATAAATTTATCCACACATAATATTAAATGAAAGACGGTCATACTAAGTGAACTATTAAAAACCTATAAGGACTTTATATAGATTAGTCTAATGATTTCAATGGTTTTTGGGATCACACACTTTATTTGGTTGAGTTTACATACAATAATTTCATTCACTCAATCATTTAAGTATATCCTCTTGAATCCCACTTTGGATAGAATTACAAAAATATAGTGTGTTGGGTTAAAGTTAGAGAATGAAAGATATTGGGATTTTGTGTAGAAAGAAATGGAATATAAGGTAATATTCACTCAATATTGCATTATGGAATCCTACAGGAGGTAAAAACGTATTCTAAGAGTCATTAGTGAGATCTAGATTTTGATGTTGGTGACAAGGTATTCAATTGAAGATCTCCACCAAAAAGCATTATGAGATTTAGAAATAATGGAAATATAATCATTAGATATATTCGTACATTTTAATTTATTTTAAATAAAATGGTGATTTATTATCGTTTGGTTCATCCAATGAATCTCTCCTTAATTAATGATGTGTAACATGTATCTCCCATGAGAAAGAACATACATAATCCATTACTTTTGGGTAAATATGATGTGATAGAACAATAAAATGTTATCAATTAAATGGAATAGCTCATCAATATTTTGGATCAAATAGATATAATAATTCAAGAAAATACAACTCAATTGGTATTTTGTTTTGATGAAACCAAAAATTTAAAGAAGCTATGTGGTAACCTAAGGATTTGATGAGGCATAAGTATCATAAATTGTTTATATAAGAAATATTGATTTTAGATGGATAAATTCATATAAGTGTGTATAATTTAATAATATAATATTTTTTGATATATATTTATTTAAATAATTTATATTTGATTTATACATTTTTATACGGGCAACAGTATGATTAAACCAACTGTGATAAACTATTGAAATATTAATATTAAATTTTATAGTTATTACCTAACAATTGGATCAGAGGGTATTAATAGAATAATTAAAATAATGAAAAAACTATTTTTTACACATGTATAAATTGAATTTTATAGTTTTCAAATTTTTTTAAATGAAGATAAAATCATCTCAATGTAGAGAAGATATATTATTTCATAAAATTGTGTTATTGTGTATAATGTTTTATATCTTAATAAATTTATAATTTATTAATTATAAATTATTTTAATGTTAATATTAAGAAATAAATTAAATAAATTGTTTTAAAATTCATCTAATTATTTTTCTAGTCATGAAATTAGATAAAATTCAATTTTATGGTCAAAAATGTTTTTCTCTAAATTTTTTAAATGTGTTTTACAAACATATTTGAAAGTTAATTTCTTTCACTTATAGAAATTGAATATCATAAAAAAATCTTCAATTTTAATAAGGATTTAATAATTTGGTAATTATTTAAATTACATTTTTTTCACTATGAATATTAACTTGGGAAAAAAATTAATCATGTAGTAAAGGTTAAAAGGGTTAATAAGGGGTGAAAGTAAAGAGATAAGTGTTAAAAAATCCAAAAATTTTCTAAATTTTATTGGTTATGTGTATTTTCACCCATAATTATCTTATATTTTAATTTTGGTTTCTTCGGATCCACCTTAAATTTAGTACTACTATATTTTATTTTAATGACTTATGTATTTACAAGAATGTAACTCCACTCACTTGTAAGAGTGAACCTATCCTTTTCACATATCTATGTATCCTTAAACCTTTATATCGTCCATAATATACATATGTACTCTCCCAACAAACTTATGTATTACCCTGATGTGTTTTTATTTTCTAAGGAGTCATCCAAGAATTGTTAAGGTGATTCTCTAATGAAACCAAAAGTAGATGTATACATGTAACGATATTTTTCTTCTTTTTAGTTTACTAATAATACTATAAATTATATATAAATATGTTAACATTATGGATTTAATATATTCACTATAATTTTTTTTTGAAATTTAATATTTATTTTCTATCTCACTCTCATCAGTTGGAAAATGATAATGTCACACATACATGTGGACTACCACCTCCATTATGTGATCTAATTAATGTTTCATTTATTCTTTATAGAAATGTTCAAAAGGATAGATTTAATGAATAAATATTTTATTTATTATATAATTATTAGCTTCAAGAGTGAATTACTTGTTATAATTCTCTTGTTTCATCTTTTAAAATTTAAAAGCATCCCTTCTGAGCATGTATAGATTACCACCTCTACAAAGTGATGTAATAAATTTTTATCAATGACTTATATTAATGTTTATAAAAGTATATATAATAAACAAATATAATAATTGTTAATTTTAGTTGGAGAAGACTAATCAACAATAAACGTGCAAGGACAATAACCATGAAACAAAAATATGTTGGGGAAATGGACTAGTTTTGACCTAAATGATCATTTTAAAGAAGAGTTATTAAAAAGGATAATTAGAAATTATAATGGAATAATTCATAGTATTTTATATATCAATATATTTTTGGAATATATTTATAATATATAATGGACGTTTAAACATGTATGAATAATGAAGGGGCATGGGGTAAGGGTTAATGTTGCAATCACATTTTTAAATGAGGATTATTTATGCATGACAATAATTTATGATAAATATGATAAATTTATGTCTTAATTAAAATATTTTATAATCATATGATTAATTATAGGGTTATAATGTTTTTAATTCATTATTATCTCTTTGTTACATAAAATATTTGAATGTTTTAAAGAAAAATCAACTTTATTTCCATTTTGGATGATAAATTTTTCTTTCATTCCCATGTTTCAATAAAATGTTTTTATTAATTATATTTTATATAATAGTAATATTATTTAAATTAGTTTTAACCATACTTTATATTCCTTTATACGTTTTAATATTATATTTTTATATTTTTTTATAATATATTATTTATGATTTTTTAAAAATTGTAGAAAAAATTATTATTTTACCCTTTACTGTATGAAAAAAAATTCCCACCACCATGGAATTTTTTTCTTTGGCGATTAAATTATATTTTTACATGGTTATTTAAGAAGAACATATTTCTATAAATATAATGTGGATTTTTATATTTTAATGATACTGGACGAAAATGTTATTTTTATTTATTTAATTGAAATGTTAAAATGATTTCATAATGGCATTTTTATCTCATTAAACATAATTGATGGATTTTTATGATTCATTAGGGATATGAATTTTTAATACAATACACATTCTATTTCTTAATTTATGACGATGATGATGATTTATGGGTGATTATATCAAAAAAATTCATACATACAAATTATGTTATGAAAATGTTCCCAAAACCCGTTTCCTTTCCATAAATTATGCATTGATGAAATGGTTATGAAACTAATTTCATTTCTATAAGTTATGATATGATGAAATTGTGAATTTTTTATTAATTTTGAAAACTTATATGTATGGTTTTCATTATAATATATGTGGACCTGGAAATATATATATCTCCAATATATTGTATTAAGATTGATATCTTTTAAGCTAATATAGACCACAATATTGAGTGAACCCCATTCCATAATGGACTTTCTCAAATATGACCGTATTGGGAGTAAACTTCGACTAAGGAAATGAAAAAAAAATGAGTGAACCCTATCAACTATAATAGTCTAGTAAGTGATCTCTAACCAAGGAAATGATTTTATATTCTTATATATATACCAAAAACTTATGTATTAATATTATAATATGTTAGCATGGTTCATGATTTATTATTGATTATTTTACAATTTTACAACTTATTTATTTTTTCTTTGAAAAATAATTTTGTCACAATTCCTAATGAATGATCCTTGAATGGTTAGTTATTCCTTTTATATCTTATGATAATGATATGATACCCTTATGCTTGTATTATTTTCATTTATGATCATTGATTAATATATTTTCACTTTACCCTTGCTGTGAATTTGGTGTAACCCTTTTTTATATTTCCCTTACCTAGCTTATGAATTATGGTTTTATGTAGGGTACGACTAAGTAGTGTACTATTTTATAATGACTTTGTAGGATATGTTGAATATATTTACTGAAATAAGAAGATTATGCATCGAATCATTAAATAAACTAAAATATTAATTTTATGATCTATATATGGTAATGTGTTGTATTGAATATTCATATAAAATTTAGTAAAATGTATTAATATAATTCATGGACAGTTTCAATAACTATATCGTACATGAATATAGATTATTAACTATTACAATGTCTTTAAAAGTTTATATAATAAACTACTTATTTGTCACTTTTTATTTTTATCTTAATTAATATTGATCTCGGTTCATTATTATTATTTGATTATTTTATTTTTATTTAGTGATATTATTGATTCAATGTGGAGCTTTTTTATCCTTTTTAAAATATTATTTACTCTTGATCATATGATACACCCTTGAACAAATGGGTGCATTTATTTAAAATTTCAATATATAATTTCATGATCGAGTGTGATAAATTATTGAGTGGTATTTATGTATTTTATTTATGAAATTTTTTTAAACAATTAATTTATTTATATTTTTTGTTTTGTAAATTTTTATTATTTTTTTGACCCTATAAATTATTGAAAGTCCAATGATATTAATTCAAAACCCCCTAGTATTAGAAATACTCTTAGTGAACATATAATACTCTCCTTTATTAATTATATATTTATGAATCTATCTCTCACTTTTTTTCTACCATTTTCTATCTCTCACTTACAAAAACTAGGCTAAAACTACCTCATTTTCAAAACTCATGATAATAGAAAATTATGTGTGAAATATTAATTTTACATCTTTGTGAATAAAGAAATAAAAAAATTATTAATAAATAGATTCAACATTATCTAGAGAATTTAATATATATTTTAAATATAATTTGGTTCAACAAATATAGTATCTAAACATAAATATTGTATGTTTAGGTAGATTCATTCCATTAACGATGTTTTATGAGAATTTATTGACTAATTTTTTTGATGGAAATGTATCTTAACATTATATAGTGAAGGAGTTTTATATTTTTATTTTTTATATGAATAATCTATACAACAAAATTTCAAAGTTGGATAATGAAAATTTCATATAGAATTTAAGATAATTAGAACGTTTTATTTTGATACCACACTTGTGAGAGTTCATAAATTGAAAAAATATTACCATATTGGCCGTGAAAACATTATATTTCATAATGATTTTATTATATTGATGTTAAACAATTCATCTAAAATATTTAATACTTTGTACATATATGTAAAGAATGTGATATTGGTCAAGATCTTGTAAAATGTTATTTACCCTGGAAAGCATGACTTTTCAAAATTAATTGAAATAATGATTACATATTATAGTTATTAATAAAAGTAAATAAAAAAAACTATGTTAACTTTTGGTAACACATACATAGGATGTGTAATATGTAGCGTCAAAGGTAATTAATTTACTATGTTCATGATTTATCTCAGAATCACTGGAGTGCATGTCATTGGATGTTAAAGATGTACTGCCTTCTATCATATCTAGTAGAATTGTTTTCAAATCATATCATATCAAGATAATTTATATTGCTTTAAATAAATAAAGGAATATATTGGTCAGATATAGTGAAAATTTATACGATCAATTTACTGTTATAATTTATCTTACACCACCTTTGGTTATGGTAGATATAACACTTCAGCTTTATGATTTTGTAAGAGATATGGAGTAAAAGATACCAACAGATTTTCCAAAATATTAATTTCTTAATGAAGTGGTATGTAATGTGGTTTTTAAAATATAATATGAGAAATATAAGGAAGACAAAATAATTTATAAGGATGTTAAAAATATTCCTAATATTAGTTTTTGAAATATTCTATATAATTCACAAATTGAACTATTTCCATATTTAAATGAATATTTTTATATGGACAAAACATTTATTGAGAGATATGTATATGAGACTACTAATTCACATATTAAGGGGAATATATATAATAATTTTTCATGTCTTCTTATACCATATACTTCTACTAATTTGATCAAATCAATATGTTATAGTGATTTTTTTATATAAATTACATAAGAACAAATTTATGTTTATAAATATAATGTTGAGGTAAAAAAATAACAATAATCTCTTAGAACATGTTGACCAATACAGTTTGATTGAAATATATTTTTTTAATTTTTATAATCCATTAAATGGTTTGATACATTAATTTCCCATATTTAATATATCTAATATGGAATGAAATATTGGAGTACCTATTTTTTATTAGTTAAAAAATTTTAATATTGAGACAACTGATATAAATTTAGTATTATATAAAATTGTGATTCTTTGTAATGCTTGGTTGATTTTTTACATGGTATATATTTTCTTGGTGAAAAAGCGGCCTAACCTATTATATATACAGTTCATATTGACAAAATTAATATATTTTATTAGGTATTGGAAGAATATATTAATTTTTAACACCTTTAATGTTTTAATGATTCAAACTAGTGGGTGATAAATTTTTTATATGGTATAGAAGTATTTTACTTATTCTTATATAATTTAGTTATATGAGAAGAAGATAATGGGATGATATTTTTCTCATGTCATGTAACCTATAGAACCAAGGAACTGAAATACACCTCTTAAAAAAAATATTACAAAGAACATTCAATTATGGTTTTTTAGTTTTTTAATATTCAATATATATATATTTTTCCAATGTAAATAATTATTCTCGAGATAAAGTTACATTTATCGATATTATCTTCATAGAATCACATTTACAAAAAAAAATATTCAATTTTTTTTATAATATTAAAGTATTAATTGATTGATTTTGAGGGAAAGGTCGATTGAATATATATGTTCAGTATACTCCCCTAATCATTTTGTAGTTGTGCCTCCATTTATCTAGTTATAGTGGGCCAGATTGTGTTTAACAGAAATATTACTCATGGATAGTTAGAGTAAATGGCACAAATAAAAATTCCCCCACATACAATTCTTGTTCAAAGTTTGTGTATTGATTTTATTGTAGATAGTAATAACCATCTTGACTCATTTATATTTTCAAATATAGTACTTAAAACTATGGATTCCACTCTTTTTGATTTCAATTAATCCTGGGAATATATTTCATAGGAGATGGATAAAAAATGGGTTTTATATGATTCGATATAATTATTTAAATAGTTATTACAAATTAGAGGTGTTTTTATTATATAAGATATATATATATATATATGTATATATGAATGTTGAAATAAAAACCATAATAAAAATATCCAAAATATGGTTTATATATCCATAAATATATTTTGTTCTTGATTTTAAATTTATTTAATTCATATTGATCATATTATCAATAATATTAAAAATATATGTTTTCAAATTAAAGTAATTATCAATATGAAAAATATTTTTAATATATTGAGATGGGATCAAACAATATTGATAGTAACTAAAACCTTTAAAACATAAGAACCATGTACAGATGTGGTAGGCATTGAAATTAATGAGTTCATAGAAAACAAGGATATGTTTTTAATATTAACATTTTGATGGAAATATGATCATTCAGTACTATATAAATTTTTTCGAAAGGTTTATTGAGGAGGTGAAAACTCTATGGACCAGTTTTCCCTTATCTATCATGCCTCTTAACCTAATTTCTAATTCATTATTCTTTTATATAATATTATATTTTTATTTCCCCCATAATTCATTAATAAACCATATTATTCGCAGCATTTCTTGTCTACTAAAGGGTAAATGATAGTTTATGTGTATAGATCCTCTTATGGAATTGTTGAAAAAATGATATGTATTATTCAATTATTTTTTTAGAAATTGAGAATTTGTTGTATTTATTTGTTTATACACTTTATTATTAATGTATGTTTTGATTTAAAATTTCATTAAAAAATTGATTTTTTAGAAAATTATATAATGGTATTCTTATTGAAATATTATCTTCCTTCTATTTATGATATATCTTTATTTATTTCATTTAATGTGCATTGTGGAATATTGTGTTTTTAAATTTTTTTCTCAAATTTATTTACTATTGTTTCTAATTATCACTTAAATGCCCATGAATCTTTAGTTAATGTAGTAATTCATTCTTAGATCATGTGACAAGTATTAATGTGGTCCTTTTTAAGGTACTTCACCAAGGGCTACATAAATTTCATTTTAGGTTCGTCTGTCTAGGTACTCATGAAGTTATTTTTATGGTAATGTGTTTAGGTCCTGTTAAAGATCCTTTTATGTTTATGAATCCAATACCTTATGAATTTTCTTATAGGTTTTGTTCCAATAAATACTTTAAGGGAATATTTAAGACATATTTCAATGATATATGGGGTGTTGTGAATGATCTTCAGAGTGTAATCCTACTCATAAAAGTTAATATGAATATGTTCCCATGTTTTTCAAGTAAGATAGTTTAAGGACCTATGATAGGATGAGACCATGAAATTTAACATCATGTTATAAATATGGATGAGGAGTTTGTATTTTTGGTTTATAATAAATCTTGAACAATTTCAATTTATGATCAATCCCTATAGATGAAAAAGATTTCTCAAATAATGAATGATATCATGTATAAAGAGAACATACAGAACCCACCTACTATGTTTTCAAATTTCATGCTCTTAATAATAGATTCATCAAAATATCCTTGGAAAAAGGAAGAGTGTTTCTTTTTTGATAGGCCAGATCTCGTTAGGGGGATCCCATTGATGATTCTGGCTAATCTGGTTTCATCTATTCTAGTGGGTAGTGATTTTGGTTCTCATTTATTTAAGGACACTCTATCATGTCCACCTCATAACACGATCTCACATCATCTTCCAGGTATTCTTAGAATTTCTATTACTCCCATATGTTTCGTGATGGTGGATGGATAACCTACCATTGATACATCTTTAGTGAATATTTACAAGGAGAAATCTTGTCATCATTGGAACCATGTGGCCATGTTCAGTTATTATCATTCTCCATTGGATCTTTTCAAGGATTTCATGGGTTATTGGGGACTATATCATATAGTGGTGGTGTCATTCATCTCTATAAAAACATCATCATCCACAGATTATCCCAAGATAAATTTATTTCTTATTGGTCTCAGTATTCCCAACAATGTAGAGAATAGAAGATCTCTATATTATAGTGGTCGTGGGATTTCCCATATAGAAAAGATTCTAGTTTGATGATAGTATAGGAAAGGATATCAGGTCTACCTCTCCCTTTCTTCAACACTCAGATTACTTAGAGTGTATGAGAATCCCTGGGTGGTATTCTATATATAAATGAGGATACTCAAATATTTCAATCATTTTCATCCACACATATCGATGAGGAAGTTTATATCTCATCTCCTCTCCCATTTTATGTTCTCATTTAGGATGGGGATGGATTCTCTTGGTGGTTGAAAATTCATTTTTAGTATCTTCCATTTTTTAAATACTCATGTCATCTTCATGGTCAATCATTGCATGTGTGCATTCATTTTTCTTCTAAAAATAAAAAATGGTCCCTTGGAAAATATTTTCATGGTGAGTTTCGTTATGTGGAAGGGGATCACTTTCCTTCCCTGTAAGGTCTTCCTTCTTTGAAGGTTTCTTTTATTACTATTTTTGGGACTTGTTATTATCTTGTTAATGGATCGACCCTTATTGGAATGTTAAAGACACCCCCATTATGAAGGGTTATTGGATACAAGAAAGTGAACCCTTCTCATTGACATTGGGTTCTATTGGGAATGGATTCCAGGCTCTCACTCTTTAATATGGATTGAATTATAATGATAAACCAATCAATGATGAGTTTTCTTGAATTATTGAGGATTAATAATTAGAAGTCATGAAATTGACCTATGATGGCGAAATCGTAGTTCATAATTTTTTGGATGCACGATAATTGAACTTTGTAGAGAAATACCATCCATGGTTCCATTATTGGACTCCCATAATTAGATTGTGATCCTCTCTCCTTCAACCAAAGATGAAGATTCTCCTCCTTCTTTTTAATTATGGATTAGTGATCATATTAAATGATGAAAATTTTCTCCTTATAGAGGTTGGGTGGACTTTTCTAAGGATAATGAGGGTGTTTTATTTCCAAATTTAGATCCATCAACATCCATGTCATGGGGTCAGATGAAAAATAGTAATAATATTTTAAAATAAGAATTATCCAATGGAATTCTATGGGATTATAGAAACAAGGTATGTTTTTTATATCATAATAATTAAGAAATTAGAAAAATCCATTATTGATATTATAGGACACAAATAGATGGATGATCAAATTTGTACCTATTCTAGAAATCATGTCTTTATGGATTTGATGCATGGGTTTTCTCCCAAGAATCATGTTTAGTTATTATAGATATGAAACAAAACAATAAAAAGTGTTGGTGTATCATCTCAACATATTAATATAAATGTGTCTTTTGGTGATTCTGTTATTATTTTGACATTATATTATGTTATATAAGAAGCACACGAGATGATAGTATTGAGGAATCTATTATCAGAGTTCTAACCGGCATACCTACCTTGGTCCATGGGTGCAGATTTCAACTCCATGATAGTAAATTATGATAATAATAAGATAGAGGTATAATAGTCATGTTCAATAAGATATTTTAAAAGGATCCTTGATATTAATGTCTTTATAGACATGGAATTTTTGAAAAAACCATTTACATAGTTTAATAATAATAAAGTGAGTGAAAAATATGGATCAGGCTAGAAAACTATCTGTTATACCTTCAAGGAGTTTATTAATATCTTCAATATAAGTTTTTCACCTACCTAGAATAATTTCATACCATCCACATCCTTTTTTTCATCTAAAAAAATAAAAACAATAGTTCATCTCACTTATTCTTCTAATATATTTGCACAAAGACTACATGCTTCTTGTATATAGTGAAGGGTTAGTGGAATAAAATGGATTGGGGGTAATGCATGAAAAATATTCAATGACAGACTAAATGGGTTATGGGAGAACCTCTAAGAATAGAATAATATCATACCTAACAGTGACACCCATTTATAATAATTAATAGATGACAAAAACAAATTAAGAGGAAATCTTTTGGAAGGGTTGGATGATGATGTGTTTGGAGAAATGGTTGGAAAAGAAAATATATATTCTTATAAACATGTATTGATTGGAATGGTCACAAGGAAGAATTCATGTGAGTTATTGATTAAGGAGGGATATAGAAATAAGTGTTTCTTATACATCTACATGACAAAGATTAATGATACTATATATATAGATTTCATTCTTGAGGATGGTTCCATCACTGAGGACCTAGAGGTGGTTGGATATATCACAATGAAGTACATTTAGAACCCACTTCTAGGGATGATGCTTTCATTTTATGATAGAATTTTTAAGGAATTAATATATTTCATTGTCTTGAATAACATCGCATGAAAGGTCACTAATAATGGAAATAATGAAATAAAGTCCATGTTAGATCAAAAGAAAACCAATGATGATATGTTTTACTTGAATTCAAAAATATCCCAAGGTTAAAAAGTCTTCTTGAATATGATTTCTATTTTTTTGGGAATTTGTGAAAATGCAGTTCATTAAATCAATAAGGTATTTTTTAGGATGGATTCATAACTAGAGCAATCTGTTAATCCAAAATAGTTCTAATTTTGAATTTGAAGGAGACAACTATATTGATAAAGTTAATATATATATTTTTCATCATCTTCTTGTGAAAAAAAATCACTACAATCATAAAAAATATACTTAGATGAGTACGTCCTCAGATCAATTCTAGAGAATAGAAAGTGTTCAGGAATGGGTGGAGCATTCAGTGGTAAATCAGGATCAGGATGGAGATGGCGAATGACATCGAAATGAATAGTCTTGAGACTAACATAATAATCATGGAGGATATTTATAATGTGTATGATCCAATGGAATTGAGTATTATAATTAATAATATTGACAGGTATAGCTTTATCATTTAAACCCAAGACCTAATCTTTAGGTGCTTTGATTCCCCACTGACCTCTATGTCACTAATGGAGTGATATTTCATTTTTTAAATCTTTATGTGGTATGAGGTAGGGAGACCCTTTAACACCTATATTTTTTAA
Organism: Viscum album; assembly: GCA_963277665.1. Classification (NCBI taxonomy): domain Eukaryota; kingdom Viridiplantae; phylum Streptophyta; class Magnoliopsida; order Santalales; family Viscaceae; genus Viscum; species Viscum album. The sequence continues at coordinate 1,784,146,154 of OY728131.1, read as the reverse complement.
TCTTTGGTGGGAGGTTATATCATTATATATTATGTAAACCATGAAAATATGGTCCACCTAATAATTCTAGAATATAAATAGGATGGATTTTATGTATCATTTCACGTATCTGGATGAAATTATTTTCTTCATTAATGAATGAAAAAAACAATTTGGGGCTTTATCAAAATGTTGAAGACTTACATTTATTGGAGTGGATAATTAATTAAAAATGGGTAGAGAAATGTGTATGTCCAAAACAATTATCAAATTGATGTAGTAGTACTATCCTAGAAAAACTATAAATTCATAAGACAATACTTCTTGTGGAGTAATTAGGGGCTCAAATATTGAATGGGAAAATAAAAAAACTATTTTATAATTAGGTCAGTCGGTTAACTGATCCCATATTTATATATAAAGAAACATATATCATTCGGCAGTAGTGTCATGCTATTGAAATATATATAAACATAAATTACCAAGAATGTTTTCTACGTCATCAATCCCCTTGAGGGTATAATTGGTTAAAATTAAAAAATCATTAATTATTTTTTTGGTCTATAAACTCGAGGGGAAGTGCCATTGGGATTTATGGAAATGGATAAAGAAACCATCTATGTAGTTTGGGATCAATATTAAGAACATGGATGACTCTAGGAAATCCATAAAAGTTATATTGGGGTAGGAAATTATGGAATAGAAATCCCTAAGGTAAAGGTTCCTGAGGGGATGATATGGGGATGAATGGAGCTGCTAGTATGAGTGAATAGGTAAATACTCAAATATATTACTACTGATTAATGAGAGATCATCTCAGCCTACTGAATGGATATGTTAAATGGGTGTTTGGATGAGGTGACATCATGTATTGGAAGAAAATAGGTCGGATAGATCCTCTTATTCCCAGGATTCCTAGTCCCAGAGATCTCATTCAAATAGGTGATCTCACACCCAAGGGTATTTTTTTTCCATGACTCATAAATATAATATTTTTCATGAAATTAGTATTCTCACTGATGAATCACATAAATTCATTTTCATAGATTAGACATAAAAATTCATCAGTTCTCAGGAACTTCTCATATCCATGTGACACATCCAAAAAATTGATTTTTGGGTGAGAAAACACTGGTGTAATGAAATCATGATTAAGATAAAATTACTCATCTCATAATTGTAATAAAACATTCCCTAAAAATGATACCACACAAAATTATGGGATTAACTTTGAATCACAGTGTATGTTCGTGAGAAAAAGTTTAAAAAAGGCTAGTCCATTGGGCACTAGAGGGGGGTTTCAGAAGTTTCATTTATTTTATTTATAGGGGTTGAATTTCAATAACATTATGTCAATATTTTTAGAGTTTTTTCTTACATATTGTGTAGGGAGATATATGATATGGGAAAAAAAGTAATTAAGTGAAACCTTGTTCCCTAACAATTATGATGATTTTTTCTCTAGTGGCTGATATCGAAATATTAGTTTATAGTGGTGAGACCAAGGAAGATGAAAAAGGCCTTATCTCTGGAGGATTGTACTTTGGTGTCACGACTTCTCTTGGGTGTTTGATCAAGTAGAACCCTAACAAATTATGGTATAAACATAATGTGTATGGGTCATTACTTTAGGGATAAAGGAGAGAAGTATGACTTCTTTGAGATTATAAAGGGTTATTGAAATAAGGGATTAGTGCCTTTTATAAACTAGGTAACTAAATTGGGTAGATACTAGAGTTATCATTAGTGGTATTTTTTTGTGAAATATTTATAACATAAATATTTATAAAACTGAATCTAATTCTATACTTCTCATGGGCTACATTTATGAAAATACCAAAACTCCTTTTTATTTGAAATATTCTATATGGATGTGAATGTCTATAATTGTTAATAGAATTGAGGGAATTCACATATTGAGGGTGGGGAATATCACTGTTGAAATATTTACTAGAAAGGATTCTTGATGATATGCTAGTTATTTACTACATGAATGGATCCCTTCCCTACGATTATAATCTCAGTATTAGTGGATAGGCTTTTGGTTGGAACCATTATATACCACCCTAATATTTTGGATGTCCCTATTTTTAGAGTAAATTATTATTTTATAGTGAGTATAATAAGGATATATGTACTATAAAAGGAGAAAAAATAGATTTTTTTTTTGGAATTACAAATGGATTTCCTTTGTGGTTCATCATGTCAATCATAATGAAATGATAGAGGGTGTGGTAATAATGGTATAAAATATATCCCATCAAGGAATTAAATTTGACAAGGAATATAGAGAATTGAGGAATGATGACACAAAGTAAATATGTGAAATCATGGAAGGATGAATCATAAGAAATATGGCCCACTGAGAACGAGTGACTCATATAGGATATATACTCTTGAGGAAGAGTGGATTATTGGAAATTTAACCCCTTCAGGATAAGTAACTCTTATAGGTACAACACATAGAGGAAGAAATGGTGACTAAACCTAGTATTAGGACATATCATTTCCATGAAAATGATGGATAATTTTGGTGATTATGAATTTCTTCCAAAGAGTTATTGACATGGAATGTGACTTAGGTGAATATAGGGATTTAGGGTTACACAATGCTATATAGCCATATATAGATCCTTAAAAAATTTATTAGATTAAACTGGACCATTAGATGTTTATGCCAATATAATTCTTAGTATAAGGCATCAAATATGAAAAAAAATTATCTATGAGAGGTTTCATCATTACCCACAATATGTGGACCATATATAACAATGGATAATATGACTAAAATTACCCTAAGGGATTCATAATTTTGGGAGGAAACATCCAATAAGATAATATTATCAAGGGTAATATATTATATAAAGGGGTCCATACTAATATGAATCGACCTGTCACATATATCAGGAGGTTATAACAATGGCTATATTGGAGTAGGATTTCCTAGGATTTGTCCTTGTAGAACGATATCAAATGAGCTCATATGTGTTAATTTTTCCAAATGAAGACAACCTTGTTAGAAGAGGGACATGAAAGTGTCCCAATGATCAATAGAATGGTTCCTTCATTAATGTAACCACATAGATCAAATATTTAATAGTCTGTCACCATTGAGAATAGGTTGAAACTGACCTTATAAAAGTCCCTCATTTTATAAAACCAAAGATATACTCAGTATAAAATGTTTCCCTAAAGGCTTCAATTTAAATTTTTTCCTTGATGGGGTTTATTTGAATGTACTACTATGAATGGTTCATGTGGAATTACTTAATGAAGGACTTATGTGGATATCTTAGAGGGGTTTCTATGTGGGGGAGAATTATCATTAAAAAATTTCTGGATTCCCCTACTCTTTTCATATCTAGATGAAACATAGAAAATTACTTGGGTTTTCTACAAAGTATCACGAAAATGGAATAATTCCTGAATAATGTTATTTAATTCATAAATATCTATCTATGTATTTGATGTATTTCATATAAGTACATAGCATTAACCATTACATATTCCTATGAAATATAGTGTAATTGAAATTCTAATATTCCTAAGTATCTTTTAGGTTTATCGTTTTTGAGTGTTAAGTTAGAACTCCAATATGAAAAACTGATATATTACGAAGTGTACACTTTTATTCAATATCGATATTTTCCACCAAATAGAACAATATAAAAATAAACATTTAATTTAATGATACATATTCATATTTTTCATTTAGACCACATGGATATCCATAATCATCTTATGATAAACTAAATTAAATTTGAGATGAGAAAAAATATCTCAGTATGTTACATAAAACAATGAAATAAATTGTTAGTTCATGAATACTTAAATTTTCTTCCTCCTTCAAAATAAAAATTGGGCTCAAAATAAACATTTTATTATCTATTAATCACATCTTAATAAAAATCATTTCATAAAATAGAGAATGATAAATATGAAAGTAAGAAAATAATACTCATCAAGATCTAGTTATATCATTAAAAAAAATCCTTACATCACTTTCAAAAATATATAATTTTCACCTTTAAAAATTGGAATATACATTCCTTTACAAATAAGATCATTATCTTACCTTGTGAAATCATATGATTCTCATAAAACCCTATGTAAAGATAATATAAAACATGTAGATTACTATAGAAATTATTTTAATAACACTATTATAATATATATTACAAATGGAATAACCATACTGTCTACATTGATACCCAATGTATTGGTGGGATGTCATAGACCCACCTCGGCATTGTTAAACCTAAAACAACCAATAATTGGTTAATAACATAACTAATTTTCTGAAGTTTATAATAGAAATTCCCAACATATTAATAATTTAGATGAACCATTACATAATCAAAACACATTAATCCATTCAATTTTAATTATTACACTTATAAAAATATTCTTTATATCAATAATAAATTATTTATTAAAATGTAAATTTCAATTAAATTTTAAGATCATTTTAAAAAATTATTTGAATATTGGGATATATGGTATTTAACTGAATAAAAAATAAATCATATCAAATAATCCCAATATAAAATTAGGGTTATGGTAGAGGTAATTATAATTTTCATTTTATACAATAAAATATAAAATTATTTTTTTATTTCTGTAATTAACATCAAAACATTCTCTTGAAAGATCCCTTTTGAAAACATTTGAATGATTTGCAAAAGTGAAAAAATATTTTTTATAATTTATTTATTTTTATATAAATATATCCATAATATAATTTTAAATATATTTATGTGGAATAAAAAGGTAGTTTTAAGTGAAACATTACAAGATAATTTTTTTAATTTCCCTTAGGTAGAAAATTAAAAAAATTAACACTTTTAAAAATGTTGTAAAAAAGTAAAATATGGTAAAAAATAAACAGTAACAACCCTTTGACTAAAAATATGAATTTTTCATGAATCATTTATAATTAAATGGACATTTAATATAAATATTTTGAAAAAGTACTCGAAATAATTTAAAAAGGGGATTTAAATGTAATCTGTCATTTACCCTGAGTCTAACTCATCATGTATCTGTTTTATCTTAATGAATAATAAAATTTTGTTAATTAATTACAAATATGAAAATCCTTTCATAGTTTAGTGTTTATTTTACTTTACTTTAAATATTTTTATATTCAATTAGTTAAGCAATTCAGTTCATATCTGATGTTTTGGTGTTATTCAGCTAATATGTTCAAAATGCATTTGGTAGGTTGACTATGGTCAGAGGGTTCATTATTCTTTCACTTCCATAATAGTGATAATGTATATTTAATAATTTTTATACATAAATTGTAATTTTAAAACCAATAATGTATGATTTTCATAAAAAAATGGATTATGTTATAATCGTGGAGATGGTAGGTCGTACTCATAGTTTAGTAACATTTCCATTTTTAATGATCACCTGGAAAAAGATAAGTGTCAATTTATATTTTCATGGTGATAATAATATCACATATACTGTATTATTTCTATAAATATAATTATTTAAATAATCTAATTGATATGGTGTTGAAAAATGGAACACATTTTTTCGTGAAGGTGCTCATCCGCTTGTACATACGTTTATCGTTATAATTTTTCTATATATAGAATAGTGATAAAATAGTGTCATATTATTTTTCAAGAATTTTAAATATTAATTGAATATCATATATTTATAATCCATCATTTTATCCATCTATGAGTGGTGGTGATGGAAATTGAATTACATTGGTTTGTGAGGTAATTTTCCTCCACACACACAAATGGTGAATTTTGTTCGCATTTAGTAGATGTTAGAGATTGGTATATGTTATTACATAAAAAATAACATATTAATAAATTTAAAATAGTTATATTATTATATAATAATTTATAGAAATTTTAATAGAGGTGGGAAAATATAAAAAATAGAAACTCTCCATTAAGAATGACAACCCTTATTTGGACAACCACTGTTTCATAAAATCGTATGACCACTAAGGTCCATATTATACTATAAATAAGGAATATATCATTTTTTTGGATATTAGTAAATTATTTTGGAAGATCATGTAAAAAATGAATTTCAATTTATGAATAAATGAATAGAAGTGATTCCATTTTAGAAGAGAGGGGAGGATCGCTCTTGTATTTTCTAAGTATATTAATTTCATACAAATTAATTTTGATGTCCAAATAGATAAAAATGGAAAATATTAGAATATAATATTAATATTATTCAATATTTTCTCATAAAATTGTAATTTCACATTTTTAGATCACATTTTTACTATTGACATTCAGTTTTATCCCCCCATGTTAACCCTTCTCAGAAATACCATGTCAACGGGTTTATTACTACATGTGCGTCAATATAGTCACTGTAAATGAAAAAACATCCCATAAATAGCCATTATTAATATTTTAAACCATATATTAATAATTTTCTATAATATTTTAATATTATGTATTTTATAAAATATTATTTCTATAAAATATCAAAAAACTGAATTTTAAATGCACTCATTTACTTTTTATATTATAATATCAAGATGGAAAATTAAATTATTATAAAATACTTTAATACATACCTAATATTTTATTTTAATATAGAATTTTTTTGGCCACTTTAATTATTTCCAATTATATTACCTTCAAAAATATTAATATCACTTTTTAATTGAATCATATTTCTGTCAACATTGAGAGCGAATTTAGGGTAATTAGTTCTTGAATAAAATTTAAACATATAAAATGTTTATTTTAAAATAATATTTATAATAAAAAATTTCCCCTTTATATCTACATGTTGAAAATAAGAGTGTGAACTTTTTGAATTTTATTCAAATAAATAATTATAAAAGTCATAATCACATATGAATGAGAACATAAGGCAATATATTCTAAACACTTATTACTATTCATGAGATATAGTCATGAAATAAAATTTAGGAAAGTTTTAGTCTCATTTTCTAATTCTTGTATTTTTATTTTTAACTTTAATTAACCGATTTACCCTATACCATCATAACAAATTTTTTACAATTTCAAATCATATTGATGAAAAATAATGGAACCTTTTTACCAAATTATATGTTCGGATTCCAAATATTGAATCCATTTTTAGCAATTAAATACATAATATTTTTTTATATGATATAAAATTAAACTTTAAAACCCATGTGATTTTTTTAAAAAAAATACACATTTTGAGTATAAATTTTTTTTCACAAAATCCAAACATAATGTTCATTTCAGAAACCATAAATGGATTAATAAAAATAAAAAGGAAATAAATAAATTATAACACTAAAACAAATTATATCATTAAATTTAAAATAATCAAAAATAATATTCAATTTTCAAAAAAATATTTTTCAATAATTATTCAAAAATCAATCTATATATATAATTCTAAAAATTTGACATTCTATATATTTTTATATAAAGATTTTAATAAATAAGTTAATTTTTCTAAATATTAAAAAAACTATTTATATTATTATCTCATAAAAATTAATAAATTTCATTTTTTACCACAACATGTTTTATTAAGAATAAATGACTCTACTATAAATTGAGTTATTATTTCCTACAAATTAACTAATAATTTTTTTTATTGATTAAAACCTTTATATACATTTTAGAAGATAATAATACTATTCATACTGGTAATTTAATGGATATTATATGATGGTATCATTTAAATAATAATGTTTTGTAGTTCATTTATAATCGATGCTGTATATTTTTCATGTTATCAAACATTATATTATTTTAAAAAATATCAAAATATTCCATTCTCACCCCAAACTTTTTTAAATGATGTCTCTATAATTTCAATTGGATCTTAGCAATGAATGGATGATATTTCAAAATATTTTTTTTAAATTACTACATCATAAAATTTATTAATAAAATAACCTATGATAAGTGAAAAAATGATGTACAATGGTCAGTTGAATAAAAAATAACTAGGTTTCCAAAGAGGAAAAATTGGGGGAATTGAAAATATAGACAGGGAATAAAAACATAATTTCTAAATAATGATGAAGATTAATAGATTCAATTAATTAAAATAAAGTGAATGATCATGAGAATGTCAACAACCACAAAAACATAAACCAAAGAGGTTTGAAAAAGACTATCAGTTCATTGGAAGATAAGGTAATATGATAATATTTTTTATGATATTTTTTCTATAGTTGATTAATTCTTTTACTATATAGACTAAAAAAAGAAATATAGTTATATATAACTATAATTATCATCCTTTAGTTAATTCTCACTATAATTTCATTTTTTCTATATATGAGGAGAATTAATGAAGATTTTTTATGCTTTAAGAATAATATTCATGTTTCAATGAATCATATAATCCATAAGTGAAAAAGACTATTCCTCATATCTTTATATATTAAACAAAACCAAAATATTTTCCACAAGGTAATAGAATTCAGAAAATGTATAAAAGATTATATGAAGAAATAAAACATTAATCTTATAAATCCAAAATTAATACATAATGTTCAAAATAAATAAATAAATAAATAAATATCCTTATAATTCTTTAATATATTCCCAAAAAAGTTTAAAAGCCAAAGATAAAAATTATTGGATCACTTATTCATCAATGAAAAATTTAAAAACATTCTCCAAATAAAACTAATCCATCCTAATGTATCTTATCAAAATTAATATTCCCTAATTATATAATCTCTAAAATATAATAACCATTTCCATGAATAAAATGAATCAAAATAAATACACAATAATATCAAATATTATTCCAAATGATAATTGAATCATTAATCCCCAAATAAAGTCCCATAAGATTATATTTATTATAATCATATAATTTCTCCCAAAAATATAGTGATATTATTTTAAATAATATTCATAAATTAATCACCAATTCTCTATTCAATCTCATGGTTATCACCAAAATAAAACATATATTCCCAAAATAAACATAATCAATATTTTAAAATATGATTAATTCAAAAATGATTTAATAATAACAATGACATTAAAGAGGCCAGTAGTAGGTGTTTCACCCTTGCCCCCCTTCATTTTTTAGTTTAATCCCTATGACATTTCTAGATATTATTGGTTGTCACCCATTGTATTGTTTGTCCAATTACAAAACTTAAAATAATATAATTCATATGAAATTCCCAAAATCATGATTAACATCCTATAAAAAACATAAATGTTCAAAGATCATATATACCCTGAAGGTTATCAGTACTTTTAAACTTATGTAAACAAAATAAAAAGATAATTTTTCCCCAAATAAATTTTCACCCATTAATGTTAAGGGTAACACATACAACAAAATACATAGTAATTGTCTCCCAAATAACTCCCATCACTAAAAAAACAAAAGATTATTTATTATTCTAAACTTATGTTCATCCTTAAATATACCTCTCCATCATAACTCATGAATCCCCTTATATAGAAACATTATTCATTTAATTTTATTTAAAAACCATTTTATTCTATCCATTTCTGTAATAATGCCCTTTTTAAAGAAAATATGAATCATTTACTAAGATTAATTAGTATCATAAAATATGTTATGATATAATTTATAACTTTTATATGTCATTTTCATTTTTCTCATCTTCAACCATAATCATATAAGGCTTTTCCAAAAATTATTCTACAAGATTATGTAGATCTCATTCTTACGATTCCCCCATTTGACCTTAATTTTCATAATTCTCATACTCCGCACATTTAAAACATTCAATAGATTCTTTGCGAAGAAAATTATTCTTCTACATGGAATTAAATAAATGATACCTTTTTCATTAGGATACTATTGTTTGTCATACATAGCATATTCAACATCATTTAGTACATTTTTCGTGGGCCATTTTGCCACAATATTTAATTATTGGCCTTTCAATATTTTTACCTTTATCACATTAATTTCTATAGGTATTGTTTTATATCTTATTTGATCTTTTAAAAAACACACACAGGTTTATGTTCTTAATCATAACATTTGATTACAGGTTAAAAATATCCAAAAGAAATTTAACTATAGCTCCCATTTAATTAAGTAACTCATTCATAAAAGACATGTTTTTTCCTTCACAAAAATCATTAATTTTCTTCCTAATAGAAAGATCTATTTACTAAAACAAGAATAAATTGTGTGATCATGACAATAAAATATAATAAAACATATTATAGGAGGGTAAAAACTAATACATTATAATCCATGATATGTTATAAAATTTTGATTTATCAGAAATTACTATACCTCTCCTCGATATACTAAAAATTGTTGTTATAGAGGACTTTTAACTTATGCCCTATTAACATCCTATCCTCTAAAGTTATTGAAACCCTTTTTTGATTCTAATAAAACAGAATATACCAAAAACATTACATAATTTAGTGACCTTAACTAGAATTTAATTACCAATATTTAAAAATATTTTCTTGGATTATAGTTTTTGATAGTTACTTCCCAACTTTACATAATAAACCCATATATAACCAAGTGGACACTGCTCTTCAGCATCAATTTTTCTCACCAAACAAAAAAAAATTAAAACATATTATCTATTCATGATATATCATTATATATTACATCGCAGCCTCATCTTTATCCCTCCCCATTCTCTGAAAGTCATTTTAAAACATGTTATGATAAAAAAACTCAATAAGGGACATAAAAAGAATTAAATATATTTTATTCCATGAATACTTATAATATTTTTCTATTTTAAAAATAATATTTGGGATGAAAATAACCATTTTATTACCCATTAAAATCAGCTTTTATGGACAAATATTCTCCAAAAAAATCATAATATATATTAATGTAAAGAATAAAACTCAAAATAGTTTATTTGATATTATGAATGACTCAAAATAACTTATTGAGAAAGTTATATATTTCACCTATAAAATGAATTGTATAATTTCCTTTAAAAATAAGATCATTTTCTTTACTTACATTTTTAATACTCTCATTAAAATACATAGAAATAATTGACATATTATGTAGGTTATATGATGTATCAATTCTATAAATTTGTTACATCAACTCTTATAAGTGTAATAATCATAGGGTTGGTTCTCATAGGCAACACATTAGTAGGTAATCATGGAAATACTCAACCATAGTGTATCATGGAACCAACTATCATTGGTTAATAATGTAACCACCCATAAATTTTTTATAATTGAACCACCAGATATAATAATAATTCAAAAAAATAATAGTTGAATTACAAAACATTAAATATTTTAATTTTCAACAATTGATTAATAGAAATATGATTTTCATCAATGAGAAAAAATATAAAGATGATGAAATTTTCATTCCATTTTAAAACAATATTTAAAAATTAAAATAATATAATGAAATAAGAGTTTTATTTATGAGAACTTGAAATATTATAACACAATCTAAATATCATAAAATGGCTGTGATAGTGAGAAAATTCATTTTCTTTTCATTTTTTTAAATAGAACATTCCTTTATTTTGTAATGAATGGAAAACGAATCCGTAGAAAAAATACATTTGAAAAATGTGTAATAAATTTAAAGAAAAAATAAAATTTTCATTATATTTATTTTATATTCAAATAAATAAATCCATTTAATAATTTTAAAATATGTAAATGAAATAAAAATAGAGTCTCCTAGGAAAATTTAAATATGTGTTTTCGAAAGAAAGACTGTTATGAAAATAATAAAAATATTATTTTTATAATTTTTTAAAGAAGAAATATATAGTGAAAAATAAAATTTGTAAAAACTTTAAGTGTAAATCAAAATTTTTTAAGGAAATGGAAATGGAAAATAATGATTTAGATAATAAAACATGAATCATTTAAAATATTTTTTAAAGTAAAGTTTCCCTTCCCTCAAGTCTAACTTGTCACATATATTAATTAAAATATTGTATAAAATAATAATAATAATTTAATTTTTTGGGAACATTTTTTATAATTATTATTAATTTTATTTCACTTAATACAATGTTATATTCTAATACTTAATGAATTATGTTTAGGTTATTATATTTGGTGATATTCTACTCTTATGTCAAAAATTACTCGGGTAGGTTTACGATGGTTAAAGAGGGGATTATTACATAATAACTAGAATAAAAATCATGACATATTTTTAATACATAAACAAAAATTACAATTTCAAAACCAATCATGAAATATGGTTATGAAGGATAACCTATCATATGGTCATGGAGACGGTAGGTTATACATATGCATGAGTAATGTTTCCATTTTTTATTGATCATTATGGAAAGAATAAAAGTATTATTTTATACTTAAAAAAATATATTAATATGATAAAAACCAAATTAGTTATTTTAATCTGCTTATATATATTTCTTTTTGATGTGATGATGAAATATGAATCATATCACATCATGGATATGGTAGTCCACACGTACACACAAATGACGTTATCATATTTCAGTGAACAGAATGGTAATAAAATTAATTATTATATTATATTTGTAAAATTGTAATTATCTCATTAATACAATATATATACATTATATACATCATTTAAACATTTTATGAGTGGTTGTGATGGAAAATGAACAACATTAGCTCATGAGGGGTAGTCAACCGTACAAACGGAGGAGGGACTTCATTCCCATTTGATGAAGGATATATATATATATATATATTTGTTACCACATTAACATAACAATATATAAGTATTGTAAAGATACTTATGTTACTATATAATCAATGTTATGTATGACTTGAAGGAGGTATAAGAAGATATAAAACAAAAAGGCTTGGTTATTAATGATACCTTTTATCCATACATCCTTATATGCTTAACACCATTGGACAACTAAAATTGGTAAAATTATATAAATAAAGACTATAAGAAATGTAGGAGTATTTAAAAATGTAGTTGTTAATATAGTGGATGAAAAAATGGATTTTTATTTGTGAACAAATGATATTAACTGGTACCATTTTGTGAGAGAAGGGGAGGGCACTCTTGGAATTTATTAAAATATAAATTTACTATTATTTGTCTCTGATTCTAAAATGGATCGAGATTGAAAATATTAAAATATTATTTAATGATGAGTCTAAAAAATATTAGTAGTTTATTTTTTACATTTTTAGATTACATTATTCCCTTATCATTTTCTTTCAACACCCTCGTTAACACTTTTTCAAGCATACTTTAGAACAATGTTTTTTAACCTTTTTATGGTCCTGATAGTTCTTTCAAATAAAAATGGCATATAAATGGACCATGTATGATATATTAAATCAAATTACAATAATATTGAAAAATATAGATTTTTTTAATTTTTTATCAATTAAAAAAATACTATTTTCCAAAAATATAAATAATATTATTTTTTTGAAATTTTCATTTACATTGAGTTTTAAAAAATAATTAATACAAGTTTAATAGGAGTAAAATATTTTAATTCATCCCAAATAATATATTATTTTACATAAAATTCATGGGCCAACTTAATTATTTCAAATTATAAAACTTTTAATCTTTTTAATATCATTTATTATATTTTTCCATTGACTGAATAATTACAGTGTCTGTTTTGTGTAACCATTTAAGGTAATTATTTCATCACTAAAAATTAAAAATAAATTTAAATTGGGAATATAAATCATTTATGTATAAAAATATTTATATCATATCATATAATTTGATTTTATACATATTAAAAAATATATTCATTAATAATAAGTGTGGGATATTTTTAAAAAGTTTTTAATTTAAATATTATTTTTGTTATCGTCGCCTCAAAAATAAAAAATGACATATATTAGAAATTTTTATGAATATAGAATATATATATATATATATATATTAATTTAATAAAACTAATTCATATTTTAGGGTTATTTTATTTACCTTATCAATTTATTTTTACAATTAATTACATGCTTCCTTGTGTACAATGTTAACTAAAATTTCTAGAGATACTAATAATATTGTCAAAAATTAATGGGAAATATTTAAAAATTTTGAAAACCTTTATTCCAAACATAGAATAATGTTTTTTAGGATTCAAAACATTTTTGTGGAGAAATTTTAATTAAAATTGAACTAAAAAAATGTGAAGAATATAGTTTTTTAGAAAATGACAAATTTAAGATTGAATTGTTTTTATACTAAATTCAAAAATAAAGTGTATTAAAAATACTATATTTTTATGAATTTAAATAAAAATTTAGTGATGAAATTTTAAAACAAATCAAAAATAGTAATTTAGTCTACAAACAATTGAAAAAAAATGCAATTTTAAATACAATTCATTTTTTTAACTATTTATTGAAAATTTAATCTTTTCATAAATTTTTCAAAATTTAAGATAAACATATTTTTGAAATGATGTTTCAAAAATGAAATAAATTTTATCAAATATATTTTTTAATTTTTTAAAAAATTATGAATAATAGTGTCTCATAAAAATTAATAAAATCATTTTTTAAGAAGACATATTTTCAATGAATAAAACTAATTTTCTAAATATCGAGTGAATATTTTCATAAAATCTATTAATACATTTGGATTTATTATAACCATTATATATATTTCATAATGTAGTCAATTATATCCATACAATACAGTTTAAGGACTAGGTTATAACATGAACATTTAAATAGTATTGTTTTACAGTTTTCTTACACTCAGTGTTAGGTATTTTATATGATATATAACATAGTGTTATTTTAAGAAATATAAGGATATTATATCCCACATCTATGATTTATTCAAATTTTTTCAAGTATCTAATGTTTTGAATGTTTCTGAGTGCCCCACTTTGGTGTATGTTGTGTATTTACATGAAATATATTATAACTATCTTCCCAAATTATGTGATCTCAAAAGACTAATATAATTGTGAAGAATCATAATCTATATAATTAAAAGTGATCACATAGAAGCTTAATGAGTCCCACACCAAAACATTGCTATGTGGCCTCATTAAATCACTGCCTCCCACACATAAATGACACATAAGCATGTGAATTTTATGATGTCGTGAAGGGATTTCTAGCCATCAAGATTTTACACATCCATGAATTATTCCGTTGAAAACAACTGGACATATTTTAAAATTAAAACAGAAATATGTGGAAAAAGTTACTTCATAAATTTTTCTTCCAATATTATTTTAATAGATTATATATTATTTAATGGGAAGCAAAAAATCCCACCTCAAAAGATTATGGTATTATCATCACGAAGAGGTTCTAAATATTAGGATTTAAAATATCTTTCATTAGATCCATGTGGTGTTCATATGGTCTATAGTTTAAATAAGTGATGAGTTAATCCAGTAAATCGGTCCTAGAGACTTTATTCCAGCCTTTTCGATCAGGTCGATGATTTTTTGGACCATATATGACTTCCATCATTTTTTTGTTTACACAATTATTGATCCATGAAATAATATTCTAAAAAAATGAATTTTGTATCCAATATAACTGTCTTTTATTAATGTGTTTTTATAAAAAAAATTTTAATCATCATTTACCAAGTTCCTTGAAAAATATGAATTCTCTTGAGTTTTGATGAAATGAATGTAGAGAAAAACGTTTGATTTCCTACACTAAGGAAAAGAAATATGATTAACTTTATTGAGGCTATCTAATTCCATCATTTCTTAGTATGGAATAAAATTCTCTAAAAACTCATGGGATAAGGTCTTATGACTATTTTTTATCAAATATACTTCATATTTATAGGTTTTAACTAGTGGGTGACACACTGGTTCAAACACTATTACTAGAGAACCAACAATTAAACTATAAAAACAACAATAATGAATTATCTTTAACTAATATCTTTGTTGAAAGATACTTCATCCTAGTTGCTGACCACAATGAAGGTTATATCCTCAAGTATACATGCTATTTTCAAAGGAATGAATACATGGTCTAGATCTCAATGCTAGTTGTTGCACATTTATCCTAAAGAAATATTTTGGTGATCAGGTATAATTTTAGGCCTGAGGAAGAGACATTTTTTAGAGAGGTACCTTTTTCATAGACAGAGGCTAGACCTATTGGGTATGTCATGTTTGTATAGTGTTCATTAAGGATATAATGGTAGTAAAAATTTATAATGTACGATAAGAACCATATTTCACCCAATCATATATAGGATTACTATTTTAAAATTGATCAATAGTGGATAATTGCTAAATAAACATTTCATTTTATGCACTGAGAGGTAAGGATAATCCTCTAGGACATGCACATGATCTATGGGGATCCAATTTTGGGGAATATTTATGATTAGTTCGCCCCTTTTCCTTAGGTATGTGATAATTAAATGTGGCCTCCACCAATTTCATAGGAGATAAATAAACTGGAAATGAATTCCATAGGCTAGTCTATTATCACTAGATAAATGAGATGCGGGAAACATGTAAACCCCCAAAAATGAGTTTATATTTATGTATTATCCAACTTCAACTAGAATTATTATTGATAACAAGAATGAAATCCACCAAGAGTTAAAACATATTTTATTCCTATAAGAGGGAATTATTCCCTATGAAATAGATATGGAAATCATCTATGAGTTATTCAATATTCATATGTTTGTGGTAGTTTCGTGTGAGTAAAATAACTTCCCTGTATAAAAAAATATTGTGTGGATGAAATAGAACTCTATGTGGTCAGAAAAATTATATATGATGTTCATGTGGGAAAAATTGGGCACATGAGTTATCCATCCACCCATTAATGCCACTATCATGAGGAACCCTTGACCTACACTGTCAAATATGTTGTTAAAAACATTTTCAATAAACAGTATATTTTATATAAATTGTGATAAACCTATATTTATATTATATAATTTTAGTAATTTAAACAATAAATATCACAAATAACCTCACAATCTCATGAATGAAATGATTAGTGCCTTTGATAATTTGCTATATAATTTTTTTATAATATTTGTGAACATTTTTCTACAATTGAACATCACTAGACCCATTCAATAATTATTTAATGTTATACTAATCTTTATAACCTATTGAAATAAAACATAAATAAGGGGTTATCCCAAATTCTAAATATTTGAAAAAAAATAAATAACATGTAATCAAGGGTTAGATCATTGGAAGATGATAAATCATGAACATGAGAGAAATATCTAATTTAGAAGAACGTGGAATTATACAAGTTTCAAAAAAACATAATAGAGAAAAATATAATCTAAAATGATCAAACATATATTATTTCATAGGATTTTAGATACAAGTGATAATAGACACGATCTATGTTCACATAATGTAAGATCACAATATAGAAATGTGGCATAAACAAAATCATTATAAATCATAACCTGGTGAAGATGGAATTTTTATATGATTGTCAAAACATTGCGTCTTAGCCTAAAAACCTATTTCCCTCTGGGTCTAGGGTTGAAAACCCAAATTACTTCTTCAGTTTTAGATATTATGAGTGTACCCACATCAGCTTAGGGTACAACCTAATTACCCTTAGGGGCTTGGGATACTACCCATATACAATCATTTTGCTCATGAGAAATAAAAATTCAACAATAAAATTAGAGGCAAATATTGAACCCCAGCCGTTATTCATACATGCATATTTGTGTCATGTTAAATCAATCATTCATATATCAAACATTTAATATTAATCACATTGAAAAGATATTGGTTTCCTAGAGACATTCAAAGAACTTTTCAAATTTTATCCAGAGAGATAGTGCTTGTAATCACAAGAAAATTTACTAAAATTAAAATAAGAAATAGAAAAATATTTTTATATAGTTATAAAACACCAATTTAAAATTACTGTATAAGGAACATTGGAAAAGAGGAAAAAAACAATTTTTGGAATGATTAAAAATTCCTTAAAAATGTTTTCATTAAAACTAAATTCTTTTATATTGATATTGTTTCTTAAAGAACACCTTAAAATTAAATTTTTTAAGAAAAATATTATTAAATAATTATTCATTTAAAAATTGATAATTCATATGAAAATAAAATTGTGTTTTCTTAAAAACACAATCCTTTTAAATACCTAGTTTGAAGTCATGAATTATGTTTTTTAATCCAAATTTTACTTTTAAAAAATATAAAAATATATTAATTTCATTTAATATTCATTATAATTCAAAATATTATTTAAACCCCACATAAAAATATAATATAAGATGTATTTTGAATAATTCTCATAATGGTGAATTAATTTTTTCCCACAATAATGAGAATTCATACCATATTTTTAATATTATCATAATAAGAGGATGTTATAATTCACTATCAAATTTTAATTTGTAAATTTCGAAGTGAAAACGTGTGAGAAATTTTAATTTTACAAATAATATTTTCCAATGAATCCTTGAAAAAAAATTTCCATAAAAAATGAGTAGTGGATGATAAAAATATGAACATAATTGGGATATTATTTTTAATACTTTAAAATTATGTATTCGATACTCATAACAAAATGGATAATAAAACCTGCATTTGGAAATTATAATTTGAGATATGAAGTTCATATGTGATAAAACATAATTATATGTCAAAATATAAATAATAATTTTATAGAGAAGACAAAATATATACATGGAATAGAAATTTACTTAAATAGAATAAGAATTATTATTAATAATGTTATACTTTTTAGTAATAAATATATCAAGGTAAAGGATTTTAATTAAAAATATTAGTTTAACTAGAGTGATAATTCATTAATATATCATCATATAACATAATGAAATAATATTTTAATACTATTTTCATTGATCGAATCATTATGTGTCATGAAAAAAGGCTGAGAAAAGAAAAACTACCCAAATCATAAGAAAAGTTATAGTAGAAATATATTGAAATATATATTTTTAAATTTAATTTAAAATACCATGAATAAAATATATCACATTATATTATATTTCATATAGTAATTATAAATATCATTTAAATTCAATTAGGTTCATAAAACAAATCTTGTCTCAAAGAAGGAAAATTCATATGAAACACCTTTACATTTAATCTTGTGTAGTTAAATGAGCTATAACCTCTAATATATCAAAATAAAATGTATTAACAACCTATTTCATAACCTAATTCACACCTATAACCATTTAAAAACAACATTTTTAATCCATTATTAAAAATAAATTATTTATTTGTATTTAGTTTTCATCGTGAGATGTTTTTATCTTCGATTGTTTGTTTAGTATAGTTTTCATGATTGAGGTGTCAATTATTTTTTATATATTAAAAACTCATCATTATAATATAATATATGAAAATTTAATTTAATTTTTATAGTTATCTATAATTTTCAATATTTATTTCATAATTATTTTACTTATGATTCACGAAAATGAAGTTATTGGTGATCTTTTTTCCTAAATTTTTGGAAAACAAATGGGTGGTACAAATATAATAATAAATCAAATTTTAATTCAACTTTCACAGTACCAAAAACCAAGAATATATTTTTCTAATATCACAAGTAGTTACATTTACATATTACTTCATGATATAAATTCATAACATTTCTCTTGTTAGTGATAAAACTGACCCAAAGAAGAATAAGTTATAATCTATGGGTGAGTATGGTTTAAAAAGTGATTCATTTGTAATAATATAATTTTTATAAATCATAATTATATTTATTATATTTTTTAAGTTTTTTAATTATATTTTAATAGAGGATAACAACAAATTAAATACAAGAGTATATAAATTATCAATTATGTGGAGGTATCTTTCTGTACATGCACGCATGTGACATGTTTATTTCTATAGAATAAGTGGAAGATAAGGAATGGTTTATCATTTCATCAAACTAATATTTCTAGAAACATAAGATTAATTCATTAAATATTCATTTTTAGTCAAACATACATAGTGGTGATGAAAAATGTTAAACTACCTCTATAGAGGTAGTAGTCCAAACTTAACACAACCAACATTTTTTTATGAATGGTTGATAGGAAGGTAAAAAAAGTATATTTCTTCAAAAAATTAACTATAATCATAATACATAAATTAGTTTCTCAAATTTTATATAATTTCCTTTGGGGATGTAGTAGAATAATGAATGTAAAAAAACTACAAAGTTGTAATTCTTAATTTTAACTTACTAATTCGAAAATATCCATTGTAAATCAGATTAGTTATTTAGTGGTGGTATTTTTGAGAAGAATAGAACAAACAATAAGGTTCAATAAATTTTGGGTAGTTATTTGTTTTTGTTTTTTTCAAATGTATGTTTCATGTGGTACGAGTAGATGTTGGGTAGAGATAGATTCCATTTTATGTAATGAAAATGGTAATTTTTTATATACTGCTTCATTTATGATAATAATGTGACATGATTCTAGTTAAAAGGATTATAAAATGTAAAATAAATGAATTTAGTAAATCTTTAGGTCTAAAATATTCTACAAAATTCCTTTCTGAGACAACTATTGAGTTATTTTATTATTTTCCCTTTAAATTTATCTATTTACGCACTTTTACTTTTACTATGGTAACTCGTTTTTAAACTTCATAATTAATTTTAATGAACCTAATTAAAATTTTCATTATCAAATAAAATGAAAATTATAATTTTAAATATTATAATCATGTTAAAAAATAATATTTCTAATCATGAAAAAATAAATTCATATGTTAGTGGACAAATTGAATTTAAACAATTATATTGAAAAAGTTTATTTTTTTCTAAAAATTTATTTATATGATAAAATTATCCATGTTTTTTTTCACAAAATAAAATATTTTTTTATAAAAGAATATTTATGAATCTTTCAAAAAAATTTATTATTTATTTTTTCCAAACTAGTAATAAATTGAAATAAAAGAAAAAAACATTTTTTATTGAAATTATTTCATATTTCTTTAGAATGTTACTCATATGTATGATAAATTCAATATGAAATATTTGACATGTATATATTTTATTATTAAATACATATTTTCACAATTAAATTATTTTATATTATACTATGTCGGTCTTATATATTGATAAAGTCATAAAATTTACTATTTTGGTAAAATCTATATTTTTCACTATCCACTGAAATATGCATTTTTTAATAAAAATTTGGAAAAACTATATTAAATAATTTAACATGATAAATACAAAAATTAATAAAATTTTATAAAATTGAAATTATGAAATTTATAAATTGATATTTTAAATGATGATACAAAATATAAACAAAAATAACTTTTATTAAGAAATGATGTTTTTAACCAATTTTTTAATATTATTTATTATAAATTTATAATTTCATTAATGTTTATATATTAGTTTATATTTTATAATAACATTATAAAATTGTTAAACTAAATTTAATAGGATAAATTAAGCAACAATTTAAAAAACTATTTATTTGATATGGAATAATCTTTTTTAATATTGCTACCCAGGATTCTCATACAAAAATATTACATTATATTAGATGAATATTAAATACATTTCATTAAAATATGATTGGGCGAAATAATAGTTTAGTGTATTTTTATAATATAAATTCAATCATTTAGTTCGTAAATGTACTTCAAAATATCCCGGAAAGATCTTCTTATATAGTACTCATATAAGGTAAACCCAACCAAGATATTTCATCATAACCTGGGGAAAGAAATATAAGAAATAGTGGGATCAAAATTCTATTAAGGGTAAAAAAATTAGATATCAATATATTATCATATGAATACATAGTATAATCACAAAAGTTGGTGATTATGAATATTCCTTATACTGTTCATACCCAACCTTTCATAGATCATAAACATGATTCATGACATAAAATATTTTAATTCTAAAAAACATGGGCCATAACAGAGAGAATACATCCTAAATCATTCATGAACAATATAATATATTCCTAAAAATTTTTCACCATCAAAAATTTTGTAAAACATTTCATATGTTAAGGTTAACTATGAAGATCATCAATATAGCTGATCGTGACTCATCACATGTTTCACATTATGGATTTAGAGACACCAATTTTCCATTGTGGATCAAGATGAACATGTTTCCCATATTGGATCAAAACTCAAATTTTTTCTATAGTGGATCAGGACTCAATTATTTTCACATAGTGGATCTAGGCCATTGAATTGTTTCTTATTGATATCTCATGAGATATAAAGCTTTACCAAATTCATTGGAGTGTGATATTGTAACATCCTAGGAATATAAAGAATATGAAATATTTATATTTATTAGTATTTTTCAATTAAATATTAATTTTATTCTAAAATGGATCTTATATTCAATGGCATACTTAACACACAACAAAGGGTTTCTCTGAAGTTTTTTGTTTCACACAATGTCGAGTCATAATAAAAATATGTTATTATTTTAAATGGTAGTTAACGCATAGGTATTTTTATGGAATGAATGATGAAATATAAATATAATATGACTATACATTTTTGTTAAATGTTTTTTCATTTATCCAATAAAATATATAGGCTACAATGTGACTAAATCTAATTTTTAGCATTAATAATCTAATAATCATTAAAAGGTCGATTAACAAACTAATGATGGAGAACCCTCTTTAAATATATTCATGTCACATTTATATGTTATATTTGATAAAATAAAATTCTTCGTTAGAATCAGGACATCAAATTTTACTTTGGGTAATTTTTTTTGGTATTTTTCTGATAAAGATCATTTTTAATGAATAGTGAAAAATAATGCAGTTTAATTCCAAACCGCCATTTAATCTAATTTATATATGTGGTTAGATTATCTTTAGAAAATGGATTAAAGGGTAATTAGAAAATATTTTTACCATTTAATACAATGTTGGTCATTGGAATTAATTTCACTTTGAAATTGGATAAAAACAAGTGTCAATATTTGGATAGTTATTATTTCATAAAAACATGTTTTTTTGACAATGGGAATTAATTTTACATTAATTTATGAAACATCATTGTTTTTAATTTAGTAAAATAGAAATGAATATTTTATTCATAATATAAAATATTTATTATGATATATTTATTGTATTTTTCTAAAAACCTTCAATTTTTTAAGAATAGTGAAAACACTAAGTAGTAGTTAAAAACCGAATTTTTCATTTAAATGAAATTTTAATGATACATTGAATTGAATTTTAAAAATCTTTCATACATGGTTGTCATCAGTACGTACAATGTTGTTCAATAAGATGAAAATATTTTTTGGTGAATAGAAACTCTTAACATTAATTTACCACAGTTTAAGGTAAATTCGGTAATTCCAAGTAAAAATAATATTATAATATTACAAAATTACCTTAAAACTTGACCTAACCTTATTTTATGAGTAATATACGACCAATAAAGGCCTTTGGGTAAGAATTTTGTCCTTTTAAATTCCATTGGACAAGATAATGACATTAATAACTTTTTATTTAAAGTAAAAATTAAAATATCATAAACAATTATTGTTTTCCTAAAATAATTTTAATTTGGTTTTATATAATTGTAATATTTGACAATAAATTATAATTATAAAGATAATAATATTTCCTACATCATGTTATTTCATTTATTAATTTTATACATCAAATAAATAAAATAATTTATGACACAATAATGATGCAGTGTTTACCTCATTAATTAATTATTTAAATAAATATGATTATAAAAATTAAAAGAATATAAAAAACATATCCAATTATTATTGTATGATTTTATTTCGAAGAATAGTCATCTTATCTTAGACTTTAATAAGTTTTGGTCCTTTATAAACTAAATAAGATTATATAATAAAATTATATTTTCAAACATTCCAAAAAATCCCCTCCTCCCCCTTATAAAAAGCCCTCACCTCTAACCCATTAATCACACCTCTAAATCCCATTGTATATTCCAAAATATACCCAAATAAGCAATAAATATCCATCTATTCCATGTACAAGACTTAACATAGGTAGAAGACACTTCAAGAAATCCTTTTGGATCAAACCAAAGGGAGTTACCCTATTGAAAGGTAACCTCAAATCTTAAGTTCTTTTCATTTATTTTACTTCTTGAACCAACTAGACTCTTCTTATTCCTTTATTTTATAGAAAACCCATTATATTAAATATACTAGGTTGTTTATATGATATGTATTCTAACTAAACTTGCACACACCTCCATCTAATGGGTAAATAACATACCATTTCTGTGGACGACAAACTACTCCCTCATGAAACGATGATTATTCAATCTTCTTTTACCTCATCTTATGGTGGACATTAAGATGGAACTATATTTACATGTGATATATATTATATTTATATTGTATCTATACTTATTTATTTTTCATTTATATCATACCTTTTTGGTTTCCATAATGGGTAAATACGATAATTTCATTTGAGGAAGTACGAACTACTGCCCCCTCAAAGTGATATGACTCGTTCATGCCATACGTGGAACTAATAAAGGATGGAGTTAATGAAATTATAAATTATATTATATTTTAATTATTATATACCTATGTATAATTATGTTTTCATTCCATTAAATATGAAATATAAATGAATGTAGCGTTTATGCGTACGTACGACTTACCATCTCCATGAATGGTGCATTTCATTTCTTACCTCCAAATATTATATAATATTAGAAATACATATAAATACTAGATATATATGATATATATGATATCAAAATCATTAATATCATTCTGGATAATATATAATTTTTACCACATGAACAACATTTAATTATAAAAAGTTCATTTTTTATTCAAGTACCAAATATAAACAAAATGACCATTATTACCTTAACTGATTGAATAATGTTCCTAATATAGTAATAAGTGATATAAAAGGAAAAATAAACTTGAAAATTTTTCTTAAGAAATTATAAATTAACTTTATTTTATTATTCAATATATTAAATAATGAACGGGCCATGTTAGACACGAGGTAAGGGGTTTATTATCTCACTTTTAATTCAGTGAGATTTCCATTGTTCGCCACTTATTTATTGCATGTGGTGTATTGTGTACTACCATTAGATATATATTATCATTATTCTATTTATATTCATGGTATTATTTAATTCATTTTGTGGTTATTAACTTTTGGTCATACGGCTCAATTGTTATAATGTGTTAAGGGGATTTCATCTCACTTTTTATTCTCGTGAGATTCATGCTATGTTTGCCACTATATCTTTTTGTGTGGTGTATGTAATTACCATGATTTTATTCATTGTGTAAGATAATTTAATTTATGGTTATTTACATCTTCATGTATGATTCTTCCTTCATTGGGTGTATGTTTCCTATGTTACCTTATCGGTAAGGGAACTTTTCAATGTAATCTTTTAGTCAAAGACTTATTTTATGTCTTGTCTTTTAATATACTTTTTCTTATAATGGAATATTTTCTTCTATATCATTATTGTTGTATATTTTATTCCCATGTGATGAGAAACCCTTTTTCCCTCATTAATTCATTTCATGAATTTTAATGTGACACCATTAAGTTGTCAAATTTCTGTAAGGGAACTTCTTAACCAAATTTCCATTTAATGGGATAATCTTATACTTCATCATAAATGTCCTGCTATGAATATGTGTGAAATAACTCTTATTGTTTTACACATAATATCTACTTATATTTGGTGTATACTTATTATTCACACATAATTAAGTCATTGATTTTTTCTTAATATAATGATATGACCTTTGCAAGGTACATTGTCTTAATTTACATTCCATTGAGCCTTATTAGTTTTTATACACCAATTAACTTTTATATGGTTTATATACTATCCTTTGACATATTATATCACGAATAAATTTATTTTCATGATATTTTAAGCTTTGATTAATGTTATTCCTCAATTACCTATATTCAAGCATCTTTTATTTGGTTTGGAACCCTTTAATTAAAATATTGTTTTAAATGTTTTAATGATTATTCGTCTAAATATTTTTCATTAATGTACATATATTAAAATTGATTTTATAGTTTTATTTATATGTACATGAATGTTTTGAAATTGAAATTTCAGTCAAAAGATTCAAAGTGGTATGGGAAACTTTAATTTAAAAAATCTCTTTATTAAATGTTTTAAATGATTTTAAATGTAAATTGATAAAGAATAATTTATGTCAATATCATAAAATGATATTTTTGATTTCAATGTGTAAATTTTATATTTACATTATGCTTGTTTTATGTATTCTTAATATTTTATTGGTATTGGGCATTGTTTACCTATAAAGGTTGTTCTATGATAATCTTAGGGTAAGTGAGCCTGAGATAGTTCTCCAATGCATTGGGTAATGTGACAAAGGTAAATATCAAAGTTTCTCCTAAGAGATTTAGGGAATATAATTTCATGTGTTTTACAAATGTAACTCCTACATAGTTGCGAATGGAATAACGTTAGTATGTTATGGATGCCACAATTTACCATTATAATTTATGATTTTTGTGTGTTATTCATAAAACGTATGATTTCAAAAGGATTTCTATGATTAAAAATTATGGTTTCATTGATTTGTATTTTTTAATGGTATAATGTTTTATATCCTTATTTTATCACCCTTTATAAACTTTTTTTGCTCATACCAGGTTTTTAAATTCTTTCATAGGATATAAATATGAATATGGTCAAGGATATGATCAAGGAAAAGTCATGCCATCTAAAACATGGAACTAGACAAGTTTTTTTAAGAGTTCTTATTTTATGAAAAAAATGGAAACTTAGTAGAAGTGTCTACTTTTAAATTTTTGAGATGTAATAGTTATGGCCTAATTCTCTAAAGCTCTAAACCTAAAAAGATTATCAATGTGAATTATTTACTTAATTCAAGATTATATAATGTTTAAGGCCAGGTCCTTATAGTTGGTATCATAGGTCAGATTAGATAACATTAGAGGTTAGGGTGTCATGTAACCATAAGTGACATAACCATAAAGGATAGCTTATAAGAAAGAGTCATTATATTTTTAGAGGTGATAAATGGTTATTACATTTTGAGAGGCAAAATGAAAGGTATTAGATAACCTTTGAGGATAAAACTTGTTATGTTTATTTGAGAATAATTTGTCACATTTTTTTGGAATGTTATAAAATTATATAATTTTTTAAAAAGAACAACATGAATACCGTGTGATAGCCCATTGCGTCGTACAGTGCTATGAGAATCGAACTTAAACCAACTGTGCGATTGGGATTTATTGCGTTCCATAGGACTACATGAAGTCCCGGGTTAGTATGACTAATTATGTTTAGTTTAATGATTTTATGGATCATGAATATAATGATTTGTGATCTTATGTTTTATCAAATGGGCATCCTTAGTATAGGAAAATTAATTGGTAATTATGTGATAACGTTTATTTTGGAAATAAATTTTCTCTTTTGGGAACACTATATGCTAAAGAAAATTGAATAGTATGAGATTTAAGTTGTGGGGTAATTGTTGAAATATTATTTTAGAAGAATTTAAGTTTCTATTAGGGACATAAAGTGATTTGGGTTATTCATGGAAATTATTAACCTATCATAGTGAATATGTGATTATGTTAATTACACTTCAGTTTGAGACATTAATAGTAGTCGATGTTTTTGGAGATAAATGTTATTATTTAATGTAGAAGACTGTGTGATTAAATTCTTCGGAGTTTTGGGTTTCAATATTAGTTTGGATTATTTTGAATAATTTTAAGAAAAATTGTATATTGAATGGTCTTTCTTAAACATTGGGTAATTTTTGTGGAATTTTGGAGATAAAGAAAAGTATTTATTTTTATAAAGAATTATCCTTTTAGGTATTATTTGATCTCGTACTAACCAATTTTTGTTTTTTTAATGTATAATGTTATGGGAAATATATGGTTCATATTTTTTGGATCATGTTATTCTCAAGAAGATTATTTTAACTCTTTTGATGTGTCCAAGTCAACTTGAATACTCATCATTTGGATAAAAGAATAGTTTGTGGTAGAAATTTAGTAATGTATGAAAGTCCACATGACAAGTAAGTATGTGTCCTTATGTTCTTAGTCAAGGTCATAAATAAATTCACCAACTTTATGAAAAGGAACTTAAAATAGAAACATTTTCATTTACTTTTCCTACTGGGAAACCAATGATCATTTGACCCACCCAAAATTTGTGGTTTTCTTGTTGTTAACTTTCCCCTAATCTTGTTTTCTATCACTCTGAATTAGAACATGACACTTTATTTCTCCTCCATTTCCCTGATTTCATGGAATCCAAATATGGGTTATCTCGAGTGACCATCGTAATTCCTTTTCATTATTTTAAAGTGATAGTTTTATTTACTATTTTTTGATATGGGACTATCAATGATGTTTCCAAGCCCAATTTTAAAATTACAAGGACACAATTTCCAAAGACGGGGAAGTATGTAACATCTGAGGAAAATAAAGAATATGAAATTTTCATATTTATTAATATTTTTGAATTAAATATTTATTTTATTTTAAAGGGGGTGATATATTCAATAGAGTTCCTCACACACATCAATGGGTTTCTCTAAAGTCTTATATTACACACAATCCTGAGTCATATTAAAAAAATTTATATAATATTATTATTTTTAATGAAAGTTAATGCATAGTTGATGTAATGGTGGGAATGAATAGAACTAACTATAATATGATTATACATGTTTGTTAAATATTTTTACATTTATCAAATAAAACTTAGAGGATTGAAATGTGAATGAATCTAATTTTAAGCATAAATATTCTAATATTCTTTAAAAGGTCGATTTACCACCTTTTGATGGAGTACCGACATTAAATATTGTTTCGGTCACTTTTATATTTTCTATTTGAAAAAATTAATATTCTCATTTAGAATCAGGATATCAAAATTTACTTTGGGTGAATTGTTTGTATTTTTTCTAATAAAGTTCATTTTTTAATAAATAGTGAAAAATAATCCATTTTAATTCAAAACTTCCATTTAATATAATTTATTTATATGGATAGATTATCTTTTTAAATGAATTTAAAGTATAATTTGATTATATTTTTACCATTTAATACAATTTTTGTCATTAGATGTAATTTCACTTTAAAATTGGACATAAAGAAGTGTCAATCTTTTGATAGTTACTATTTCTTAAAAACATTCTTTTTTGTTTTGACCATGGGAATTAATTTTATATTAATTAATGAAACTTCTTTGATTTTAATTTGGTAAAATAGACATCATTTTCTAATTCAGAATATTAAATGTATCTTAGGCTTAATTGTTTGTATTTTTTTTGAAAACCTTCAATTTTAGATGAGTAGTGAGAACACAGAGTAGTAGTTAAATTCCCAACCTTTTCATTTAAATGAAATATTACTAATTTTTTTGAATTGAATGATGAAAATCCGACATACATGGTTTTTATCAATATGTAAAATTTGGGTCAATAAGATGAAAATAATTTTTGATGAATAGTAGCTTTTGACTTTTATTTATCGTGGTTAAAGGTAAATATGGTAATTCAAGGTAAATATAACATTATAATAAAATAATATTACGTTAAAACTTGTCATAACCGTATTGGATGAGTAATTTCCAAAAAGTAAAACTATTTGGTAAGAATTTTGGCCTTTTAAATCCATTTGGGTAAGATAATGTCATTAATAACTATTTATTTGATGTAAAAACAAAAATATCATTAACATGTATTATTTTTCTAAAACATTTTTAATGTGAGGTTATATATTTTATATATTTGACTATAAATATTCATTAGAAAGATAAAATTATTTAACACATCATTGTATTTTATTTGTAATTTATAGACATCAAATGAATAAAATTATTTATGCCACAATAATGATGCAGTGTTTACCTCATTAAGGAATGATTTAAAAAAATAAGTTTATAAAAATTAAATAAAATTTGAAAACCTTTTCAATTATTATTGGATGATTTTATATAAGAAATAGTTATCTTATCTTATATTTTAATTAGTTTTGGACCTTTATAAACACAAAACAATTATATTATAAAATAATATTTTAAAAAATTCAAAATGAGCCCCTCCTCCCCCTTATAAAAAGACCCCATCTCTGACCCATTACTCACACATCTGAAGCCCTTTGATGAATCCATCTTGTAACAAAATAATCTCTAAAGATCCCTATCTTCTACTTAGAAGACATACCTTAGGCATAATGCACTTCAAGAAATCCTTTTGTGTCAGACTAAAGAGAGTTACCCGATTTTAAGGTAACGTCTTCTCTAAAGTTCTTTTCTTTTATTTTACTTTTCCGACCCCTTAAAGATTTTTTATTCCATAAATTTATTAAAAAAAAATTTATCCTAAATAAACTAGGTTTTTGATATGAGAAGTATTAGAACTACACTTACAGAAACCTCCATCTAATGGGTATTGAACATATTATTTCTTGAGGACGACAAACTATTGCCTCCCGAAATGATGATTGTTCAATCTTCTTCTACCACCTCTTATTATGGCCATTAAGATGGAAATGTAGTTACATGTGATATATATTATATTTATATTATCTCTGTACTTTTATATTTTTCATTTATATCATAAATTTATGGATTCCATAATGGGTAAATATGATAATTTCATTTGAGGATGTGAGGACTATCGCCCCCTCAAGGTGATATTACTTGTTCATGCCATACATGGAAAATATAAAGGATTGGATTAATGAAATTATATATGATATTACACTGGAATTATAATATACCTATGTATTATTAAATATTTATTCTATTAAATATGAAATAGAAATGAAAGTAGCGATCATGCGTGTGTACAGGTTTCCATCTCCATTAACGGTGCATTTTATTTATAACCTCCAAATGTTATATACTATTAGAAATACATATATATATATACTGGGTATATATAGATGATATATTTGATATAGAAATCATTCATATCATTCTATATATATTTTACTTTTGACCATATGAACAACTTGTAATTATAAGAAGATCATTTTTTACTCAAGTACTAAATATTGACAAAACGACCATTATTAAATTAAATGATTTAATAATGTATATAATATGTTAATAAGTGATAAAAAGGAATAATTTACATGAAAAAAGTTATAATTCAATTATAAAGTAACTTTAATTTATTATTAAAGAAATTAATGAATGAACTGGGCATGTTGGACAAGAGGTAAGGGGTTTATTGTCTCACTTTTAATTCCCTGAGATTTCCATTGTTCACCACTTATTTATTTCATGTGGTGTATTTTATAATCTTATTTGATATATATTATAATTATTATATTTATATTCCTAGTATTATTTGATTCATTTTGTGGTTATTATATTTTGGTCATATGACTCAATTGATACAACATGGTAAGGGGTTTTCATCTAACTTTTTATTTTTGTGAGATTCATGTTATGTTTTCCACTATTTCCTTTTGAGTGGTGTATGTACTACCCATGATTTTATTCTTTGTTTGATATACTTTAATTTATGGGTATTTACATCTTGATTGTATGATACTTCCTTCACATGGTGTATGTTTAATAAGTTATCAAATTGGTAAGGGAACCTTTCGCCGTAATCTTTTAGTAAAAGAATTCTTTTATTTCATGTCTTTTAATTTATTTTTTATTATGACATGATATGTTCTTCTATATCTTTATTTCATTAAATTTTAAATCCATGTGATGAGATACCCTTTTCTCTCTCATTAATTCATTTTCTTAATTTTAATGTGACGTTGTTAAGCTGTCAAATTTCTGTAAAAGAACTTCTTAACACAATTTCTATTTTTTTGGGTTAATCTTATACATCTTGATAATTTTAATTCTATGAATATGTGTGAATGCACTCTGATTGCTTTACATTTAATATAAACATATATTTTTTGTATTCATATTTTTCACAAATAATTATTTCATCGATTTTTCCTTAATCTAAGGATATGATCTTTGCAAGGGACTTTGTCTCAATTTATATTAAATTGAGACTTATTTGTTGTTATACACCAATTCAATTCTATATGGTGTATATACTACCCATTGACATATTATATCATGAATCTGTTTATTCTCATGATATTATAAACATTGATTAATGTTACTCCTCAATTATTTGTATTCAACCTTCTCTCATTTAGTTAATAACTCTTTAATTAAAATATTGTTTTAAATGTTTTAATGATTTATTCTTCTAAATATATTTCAATAATATCCATTTTTAAAAATGGTTTTAATGTTTTATTTATATGGAGGTGAATGGTTTTGAATTAAAATTTCATTCAATAGTTTCAATGTGTTATTTTTCACTTTGATTCAAAAAATATCTTTATTAAGTGTTTTAAAAGATGTTGAAAATGGTTTGATAAATCATTTATTATGTAAACATCCTGAAATGATATATAGGGATTGCAATGTTGAAATGTTATCATTAAATTATGCTTGTTTTATGTGTTATGAAAATGTAATGGTTACTGGGAAATGTTTATGAATATGGGGGGGGGGGGGGTCTGTGATAAACCTTGGGAAGGTGAGCCCGAGATAGCTCTTCAATGCATTGTGTAATGTGACAGAGGTAAATGTTATTGTTTCTCCTAAGATAATTAGGGAATATACAATGATGGGTATTCCGAATGTAACTACATATATTGTTATGAATGCTACAATCTATTTATGTTATGGATTCCACAAATTACCTTTATGATTAATGATTTATGTGTGTTATTCATAAATCTTATGAATTCATATGGTATGTTATGATTGAAAATTATGGTTTCATTGATTTGTATGTATTGATGGGATAATGTTTTAAATCCTAATTTTATTATTCTTATTTATATTTTTATGATTATCCCATGTTTTGAAATGTTTTTAGAAGACAAAAAGATGAATAGGGTCAAGGATATGATCAAGGAAAAGTCATGTTGTATAAAACATGGAGGTAAATAATTATCTTTTTTTAAGTGTTTTTATTTTATGAAAATAATGGAAACTAAGAAAAAGTGTGTACTTTGTAATTTTTGAGATGTAATAATTATGGCCTAATTTTCTAAAACTATAAACCTAAAAAGATCATCAATATGAATTATTCACTTCATACTAATCATTTTATTTTATTTTCAAAAGCCGTTTTATATGTTTCTGGAGCCCAAGTTTACAATCACAAACTCAAAACAAAAAAATCACAAAATCAGAGAGTTCAACCAACACAGACTTACACGTCATAGTAACCATACTCATCTCTGCATCCAATGCATGATTCTTCTTCCTCGGTAGCTGTAGCCGATTCTCATTCTGGCGATCTACAGTAGCTTTCACTTTGAGCCTGACTATTAAGCTAATCAAGCATTGGTTGTTCCGATGATTTCATTGTGACCACGCTACCCTTATTAAAATCCACATTCACCTCAATATTCTGCTTAAATGCAGATTTAGTCCGCATCGGCCATGGAAGGTATGAATAATCTATCCTTGGTCATCTTCTTGGAGTAGCAGAAAAAGGCCCCTCCGCTGAAGCCAATTTATGATTCCCACTTTGAATGGTTAAGGGAGGGTCCTTATAAATATAAGTCTCACCCATATGAAAATGAAACCATAAAAATGTGTTTAATAATATCATTTAACAATCATCATATTATCACATCATTTCTGTGTAAATAAAATATGTTTCATAATCATTTCATCAATTCACCATTTCATAATCCATGACAAATAAATGGGTTTAATAAACATTTCATCAACATAATCATTAACCATGATGATTAAGAAAATGGATGGAATCCTTAAATCATATCCCCATTATAGCATATATAACATAAAAGGATGTCATTTTAGAAATAAAATAATAATATAATATCACTTGGAAAAATTATAGTGGAATATATTCATTCCATTTCAATAAAAAAATTTAAAAATTTAAAATAATTTAAAATAATTTTAATTAAAAATAAATATGGAATTTTTTTAAGGATGCCTTAATATCTTATCTAAAATATTTGGATTCAAATATCATTTTCATTTTAAAGTTAACAATTTTAAACTAAAACTTCATAATGCATTATTTTAAATACGGTTTTCTAAAAAAATATTTCAAAATTTTAACTGATTCATTATAATAAAAAATGGACATGATGGTGAAAATTTTCATTCATTTCATACAAGTTAAAACAAAGATTCAATCCATATTTTATGTTAACAAAAATATGAATTTTTTGGAAAATGAAATGAATATCCCTTAAAAATATTATTTAAAAAGTCAATTGGTTAATATGAAGAAAAATTAAAACATTTTTATAAAAATGGTTTTGGTAGAAAAAAGTGTTTTCAACTAAAGAGAGATATAAAGGTAATTTTTCATAAATCATTCTTTTTAACTCTTCAGTACATTACAAGAGGAAATAAAGGAAAAATGTATTACCATGAAATAACCATAGGATATGAAATTAAATGTGTTTATTTAGATATATCATGTAATATTTCATCTTTTTAATCATAATTATATACAATCCTAACAAGTGATGATATTGTAACATAAAATCATTACCACATTGAAAATTTTGAATTTTATTTCTATTAAAGGAATAACACTAAATTAACCCAACAATATCATAAAAAAATAAATTAATGATATTACATGTTTATGGGCATATATACACAAAATAAATTAATATAGGTGTATAACATAACATATGTCTCAATGAAGTCAAAATTTGAACAAATTTCTTACTGCATTAAAAACTTTTGAAATGTAAACCCCATGAAGGAGAGATCATGACAAGGAAATTTAAATCCAAATAACATTAAGTATTTAAATAAATAAAAATAAACTAATGGGAAATGTATACACCACATAAAACAAATAGGTGGTGAATATGGAATTTTTCTCACAGATGTAAAAAGTGATATGAAAATGCATTACCAATTTACAAATATTTTGGATCATAAGATCGAATAAATAATAACATAAAATGAAACTCTAAATATCATGAAAATGAGGTGATTCATGATATATCCTATCCAAGGGGTGGTATTTAAACAATATAAAATAAATAATTGGTGATTTTTCATATGCCTCCGGGAAATAAAAGAGGGACTATAAATACCATACCATAAGTATCAACTTATTTTATACACATTAGAGCCTGTTGTTTAATAATTATAATTTTATTATACATATATTATAGAATAAAACACACAGACACAGACATAGATATATATATATTTAATACCTTATATGATTTATTTATTACCTTTTTTTAGCCATTTATTAACCATTCCATGTTAATTTCATGTTTCAAGAAATAATAGCTTCATTTTTCATGTATTTTTTTAATTTTTATTTTTAGTCCCATTACATTTGATCATAGTTAATTAATCTCAATATTTTTATACATTAAATAAAAATCATATATATTTTTTATGGATGTATTTATAGTGGTTGATAAAATTAATAGATTGAATATGAAATACACTATTTAAAGAGAAGGTAGTTCATACGTACGCATGAACGTTGTTTCCATTATTTTGACAAGAAGAAATAATGAATGTTAAATAATATATTAAAATTAAAAATCAATTTTCTGTTTTATATGTAACATCCCAGGTAAATAAAGAATAAATAATTTTCATATTTATTAATATTTATGAATTAAATATTAATTTTAATTAAAAGGGGTTTCTACATTCGATAGCGTACTCGGTACGCAATGATGAGTTTCTTTGAAAACTTACGTTGCACACAAGTAATAAAATAATATTATTTTAAATGTTAGTTAACGAGTAGCCGTTGTACTGGCGAGAATGGATAGAAATAACTAAAATATTCTTATATATGTTTTAAATGTTTTTACATTTACCCAATAAAAGATAAAGGCTTAAAATACGGAAAGAGTTCAATTTTAGGCATTTATACCCTAATTTTAACGAAAGGTCCACTTATCACCTTTTGACGGAGAACTGTCATTAAATATAGTTTTGATCGATCTTATAAATTCTATTGGACCAAATATAACTCTTCTTTAGAATCGGGACATCAAAATTTACTTTGTGTAAATTTTTGGTACCTTTCTGATAAAGTTCATTTTTTTAATGAATAGTGTAAAATGTTGTATTTTAATTCAAAACCTATTTTTAATCTAATTTATTTATATGATTAGATTATCTTATGAATTGGTTTTAAAGTGAAATTAGAAAATATTTTTACCATTAAATCCAATAGTGGTCGTTGGAATTAATTTCACTTTGAAATCGGACATAAACTAGTGTCAATCTTTTGATACTTATTGTTTCATAAAAACACGCTATTTGCTCTGACAGCGGGAATTAATTATTAAATTAATTAATGTGACTTGTATGTTTTGAATTTTATAAAATATACTTCATTTTTTAATTCGTAATATTAAATATAGCTTAGGGTGAATTTTTGGTAATTTTCTGAAAAACATCAATTTTTGATGAATAGTGAAACCACTAAGTGGTACTTATAAAGACTGATTTTCCGTTTAAATGAAATTTTTCCATCATTGTGTTTTGAATTTCAAAAATCCGACATACATGGTTCTAATTAAGATGTAAAATGTGGTTCAATGAGATTAAAATAATTTTTTGGTGAATAGTAACTTATTAAGTTTTTAATCGCGATTAGAGGTAATTAGTGTAGTTTAAGGTAAAAATAATGTTTTAATAATATGAGATGACCTAGACACATGTCCTTCCCTCATTGGTTGTGTAATGGCCAACCAATAAAATCCATGGGTCAACTTGGGGACCCCATGGAGCCACTTTGGTTGGGAAATGACATAAATAACTTTTTATTTAATGTAAAAGTAAAAATGACACAAACATGATATGTTTTACTAAAACAATTTTTACCTAGGGTTATAAAGATCAGATTTTTGATTATAAATAGTCATTGGAAAGCTAAAACGATTTCCTACATCATAGTATTTATTTTATAATTTTTAGACATTAAATAAATTAAATTATTTATGAAATAATAATGATGCAGCGATGACATCATTATTTGACGATTTAAATAAAATGGAATGATAATGTAAAATCTATGAACTAAACATGTCCAAAAGAAATTGGATGAGTGGATTTAGAACCCTTATCACCCTATTCACGAATTATATCAATGTGGGACCTTTTAAAACCGAAACACATTTTCAAATAAAGTAATATTTCTTTACTTTCGAAAAGTGCCGCTCCTCTCCTCTTATAAAAGGCCCCCACCTCTACCTCATTTAACACACTCCTAAAGCCTTTGGCTCGGCCAACCCCTGCCCATTTACTCTCTACACATCCCTCTCCTCATCCTAGAGGATTCCCTTTGGGCAGAATCCTTTCAAAGGAAGCCTTTAGGCTCAAATCAAAAGGAGTTACAGTTTTAATGGTAATTCATTCTCTCTTGTTCATTTGTTTTATTTTGCTTCTCCAACCCCCTAAACTCTTTTTATTTACTTATTTTGTAACAACAACAGTATCTTCAATATACTAGGATGTTTTTATAAGATTTATTTGAGCTACACTCTCACACAAATACATAAAATGGTTAAAGAACATACGGTTTCCGTGGATGGCGAAATTCTGCCTCCCGAAACGATGATTGTTCAATACTCATTTAACACCTTCAAAGGTGGCCATTATGATGTCACTATTTTTATATATGATATATAATTTGTTTATTTTTTCCTTAAGCTTCTTTTCTTTCATTTTGGGCATACCTTTATGGTTTCCATTATGGGTAAACACGATATCTTCATTTAAGGAAGTGCGGACTACCGCCCCCTCAAAGTGATGTGATTCGTTAATGCCATATGTGGGACGTGTAAAGGATGGATTTAAAGTTATTATATATGATGTTATACTGGAATTATAATATACCTCTATATCATTATTATTTCTTTCCATTAAATTATGAGATAGAAATGAAAGTAGCGTTCATGCGTACGTACGGCTTACCGTCTCCATGAACGGTGCATTTCATTTCTTATCCCCAAATGTAATGTACTATTAAAAGTACATGTATATAATGGATATATATAATTAATGATATATCTAAATGATGAATATAATTCTGGAATTAAAATATACATACCTCTCATTTAGTTTTAATTCCATTAATATGACAACGAAATGAAAGTAGTGTTCATGCGTACGTACGGCTTACCGTCTCCATGAACGGTGCATTTCATTTCTTACCTCTAAATGATTATGTAATATTATAAATACATGTATATGATGGATATATATGATATATATTATATCCAAATCAGGAATTTCATTCTGGATATAAAGAACCTTTGACCACACAAACAACATGTAATTGTAAGAAGTCCACTTTCGACCTAAGAACCAAATATTGAGAAAACAAACATTATTAACTTAAATGGGTACATAATGTTTATAACATGGCAATAAGTGATATAAAAGGAATAATGAACTTTAAAAAGGTTCTTAATCAAGTATAAATTAACTCATGTTTATTATTCAGGACGTTAAAGAACGATCGAGTCAAGTCGGACCCGAGGTAAGGGACTTCGTCTCAATCTCCTTTCATTGAGGCATATTTCGTTTTATACACAACTTTCTTTTATACGGTGTATAAACCCCTTTGACTTTTACTTTTATACAAAAATAATCTTTTTCTATGAAGCTTTTTACTAAATGACAAAAAGGAATG
The DNA here is from genome assembly GCA_963277665.1 of Viscum album. Lineage (NCBI taxonomy): Eukaryota > Viridiplantae > Streptophyta > Magnoliopsida > Santalales > Viscaceae > Viscum > Viscum album. The sequence continues at coordinate 1,784,107,524 of OY728131.1, read as the reverse complement.
TTTTTTTAACGTACGCGGTGACAACGACCATTTCCGCCACCGCGAGTATTATTTGGTCTTTGGATTTCTCAACAAGCCCTAATGTTTTTAGAATAAAATAAATACCATATACTCTTTTATGTATTTTGGTATTGAAAATGGTATTGAAAAAAGATTCTATTATGTCAATATATTTAAGATATATTGTGATTGAAATGTGGAAATGTTATCATTCCTTTATATTGGTTTTATGTTTTATGATTTTATATGGGTACTTGGACATTTTAACGGGTGGTTACATTATAAACCATATGACGGGTGGTGCCGTGAATACCAGGATGGGTGGTTACGTTATAACCTCCAATGCATTGGGTATGGAAGTCGGCCGTATGGCTATTCCATTAAGTATGTATGGAAATTGGATGTATGGCTATTCCATTAAGTGATATGTGAGGAAGTCGACCGTATGGTTATTCCACTTAAGTATGTTTATGTCCAAAGTTACCTTTATATATGTTATGTGTTCTTTTTATGGATTTTATGGTAATCCTTTGGTTACAAAAAGGAAAGTAATGATACTTTATTCGGTGAAGAGTTTATACTACTTCATGAAGGTGAATGTATTACTTTGATAGAGTATATATGGTTTATTTGATGTTTGAAAAACTAACAGTTTTCATTCTTTCTGTATCCCTTACTGAGCTTTTTATGCTCATCCCAAGTTTTTTTGAAATGTTTTTCATAGGTCAAGGGAAAGGTACATGATATGATGATAGTGTCAAGGAAGTGTCAAGAAAGAATCTATGTTTATTTTAAATATGTTTCCATTGATGGGAATGAAGAATACTATCTTTATGTGACCACTTTGTTTATATGTGGAATGTAATGCATGTTTTATGATCTAATTCTCTAAAACTCTAAACCTGAAAAGATCCTCAACGTGAATTATTCGTTTAATTCAATATTAAGTAAGTTTTAAGGTCGGGGCCTTATAGTTGGTATCAAAGGTCGTTTTAGACAACTTTAGGAGTTAGAAAAGTGTTAAATTATAATATGATTGAAATGATATAGCATTTACGGATTACCATGTTTCTTCGCCTAAGATATTTCTGTGTTCAGAATGGTTTTCCGCAGAGGAAACAAAGCAGCTATATTGGGACGACATCAGGAGGAAGATAACCTTCCAAATCAGCAACCTGAGATGGTCGGAATCGGAACTGAACAGTTTGTTGCAGTGATGGAAAAGTTGACTCGGGCTATAAATGGTGGTGGTATCCATGCACGAGATCAGCCAGATCAACCGCAGAGGAACATGTCAGTGGTGGAACATTTCATGAGGCAACATCCCCCATCATTCATAGGATAATCTGACCCTGTGCAAGATGAACGGTGGATTAAAGCACTGGAGAAGATTTTTGATGTCATGGGGTGTTCAGAACATCAAAAGGTTAGTCTTTCTATTTACCGTTTTGAAGGTGAAGCTGATCAGTGGTGGTCGATGGTGAAAAATATAAGGGATAGTGATGAGATTGAGGATTTTCACTGGGACGAATTCAAAGGTATGTTTCTTGAGAAATATTTTCTTAAGGTGGTTCATCTTAGGATGGAAAAACAGTTCCTAGATTTGAGGCAGGAGGATGATTCAGTGGCTTCTTATGAAGAAAAGTTCACTCAATTGGAAAGGTATGCTCCAAACTTCATACGAGATCTTGATAGTAAAATAAACCGTTTTTACTCAGGGTTAAAGCCAAAGTATCGAAGGGCTTTAGCTTCTCATGAGTTCAAAAGTTATGAAAAACTTGTTCGATGTGCGGAAAAGGTGGAAATGGAGTTTGCCGATGATCAGGTGTTCTATGACAAACAACAGAATAAGAGGTCTAGTTGGCAAGCAAAGGGGAAGAATTCATCAAAGAAGTAAGGAGGTAAGAAAACCAAATATCCATCCTGTGAGAAGTGTGGTAAAATGCATCCTGGTAAAAGTTTATCCAAGTCTGGTAAGTGCTTTCGGTGTGGTAAGTCTAGTCATATTGCTAGTAACTATAAGGAAGATGATCAAGAAGGAAATGAAAATCCAACGGTAAGATGTTTTAAGTGTAATGAAATGGGTCATTATGAAAACGAGTGTCCAACGAAGAACTCAACTAGGGGAATGCAGCCAGACTACAAGCAGAAAGGGGTGGTGAAATCATTTGCAACAACTTCAGCAGATGTTGGGCCATGGGATGAAGTGGTATCAGCTCCAAGGAGCTCAGTATTTTTCGAAGATTGACTTGAGGTCGGGGTACCATCAGTTGAAAGTAAAAGAAGCAGACGTTCCGAAGACTGTGTTCCATACTAGATATGGCCATTATGAATTTGTAGTTATGCCTTTTGGGTTAACCAATGCACCTGCTGTATTCATGGACCTTGTGAATAAAATTTTCCATGAGTTCTTGGATAAATTTGTGTTTGTGTTTTGAGGTTTGGGAAGAGGTTATGTGTGCCTTGTGATTCAAAGTTTATGAATGAGTTGTTATGTGAGGCTCATAGTTCCCCGTTTTCAGTTCATCCTGGTAGTACTAAGATGTACAGAGATCTGCGGGAGTATTACTGGTGGGATGGAATGAAAAGAGACATTGCTGATTTTACTGTGAAGTGTTTGACATGTCAACAGGTTAAAGCAGAGCGGCAGTTACCGAAAGGGATGCTTCAGCCTTTACCAGTGCCAGAGTGGAAATGAGAGAATATATCCATGGACTTTGTTGTGGGATTACAGAAGACATCTCAAGGTAATAATGCAATCTGGGTTATTGTTGATCGCTTGACCAAATCTGCTCATTTCCTTGCTATACGAGATACTTTATCTCTTGATCAACTTTCCCGTTTGTATCTTAAAGAGATATTCAGGTTACATGCAGTTCCTCTCTCCATTGTATTGGATCGTGATCCCAGGTTTACTTCTAACTTTTGGAAAGGCCTTCAGAAGTCGTTGGGTACGGAATTAAATTTTAGTACAGCTTTTCATCCTCAATCAGATGGGCAGTCAGAACGAACAATTCAGACCTTGGAGGATATGCTACGAGCTTGTTCGATGAATTATCGGGGAAGTTGGGACCAACATCTTTCTTTGGTTGAGTTTACTTATAATAACAGTTTTCATTCCAGTATACAGATGGCACCATTTGAGGCATTATATGGGAAGCGGTGTCAAACTCCGGCATTTTGGGATGAAGTGGGTGGAAGGAAGCTGATGGGACCAGAATTGCTAGAATAGATGGCAGAAAAAGTTCAGTTGATTTAGAAGCACATGAGAACAGCTCAGAGCAGGCAGAAGAGTTATGCGGATAACCAGAGGAAGGATCTATCATTCGAGGTAGGTGATCATGTTTTTCTCAAGGTTTCTCCTTGGAAAAGTGTGATGAGATTTGGAAAGAAATGAAAGATGAGTCCAAGGTTTATCGGACCATATGAAATTCTGGAGAGAGTTGGATCAGTTGCATACTGGGTGGCTTTACCTCCGAGTTTATCTCAGGTACACAATGTTTTTCATGTTTCAATGTTGAGGAAGTATATGCCAGATCCATCTCATGTTTTGAGTCCAGAGGTAGTTCAGCTGGAAGAGAACCTATCTTATGAAGAACAACTAGTCCAGATTCTTGACCACAGGGAGCAAGTGTTACGGAATAAGGTGATTCATCAGGTAAATGTTTTTTGGAAAAACCATGTGATTGAATAGGCAACGTGGGAATCTGAAAATGCTATGAGGGATAAATACCCCCACTTATTTTGATAAGTGAATAAAATTGCGAGGATGCAATTCCCAAAAGGGGGGAAGGATGTAACATCCCAGGTAAATAAAGAATAAAGAATTTTCATATTTATTAATATTTACGAATTAAATATTAATTTTAATTAAAAGGGGTTTCTACGTTCGATAGAGTACTCGGTACGCAACGATGAGTTTCTTTGAAAACTTACGTTGCACACAAGTAATAAAATAATATTATTTTAAATGTTAGTTAACGAGTAGCCATTGTACTGACAGGAATGGATAGAAATAACTAAAATATGATTATATATGTTTTTAAATGTTTTTACATTTACCCAATAAAAGATAAAGGCTTAAAATACGGAAAGAGTTCAATTTTAGGCATTTATACCCTAATTTTCACGAAAGGTCCACATATAACCTTTTGACGGAGAACCGTCATTAAATATAGTTTTGATCGATCTTATAAATTCTATTGGACCAAATATAACTCTTCTTTAGAATCAGGACATCAAAATTTACTTTTTGTAAATTTTTGGTACCTTTCTGATTAAGTTCATTTTTTTAATGAATAGTGTAAAATGTTGTATTTTAATTCAAAACCTCTTTTTAATCTAATTTATTTATATGATTAGATTATCTTTTGAATTGGTTTTAAAGTGAAATTAGAAAATATTTTTACCATTTAATCCAATAGTGGTCGTTGGAATTAATTTCACTTTGAAATCAGACTTAAACTAGTGTCAATCTTTTGATACTTATTGTTTCATAAAAACACGCTATTTGCTCTAAAAGCGGGAATTAATTATTAAATTAATTAATGTGACTTATATGTTGTGAATTTTGTAAAATAGACTTCGTTTTTGAATTCGTAATATCAAATATATCTTAGGGTGAATTTTTGGTAATTTTCTGAAAAACATCAATTTTTGATGAATAGTGAAACCACTAAGTGGTACTTATAAAGACTGATTTTCCGTTTAAATGAAATTTTTCCATCATTGTGTTTTGAATTTCAAAAATCCGACATACATGGTTGTCATTAAGAAGTAAAATGTGGTTCAATGAGATTAAAATAATTTTTTGGTGAATAGTAACTTATTAAGTTTTTAATCGCGATTAGAGGTAATTAGTGTAGTTTAAGGTAAAAATAATGTTTTATTAATATGAGATGACCTAGACACATGTCCTACCCTCATTGGTTGTGTCATGGACGACCAAGAAAAGCCATGGGTAAACTTGGGGACCCCATAGAGCCACTTTGGTTGGGAAATGACATAAATAACTTTTTATTTAATGTAAAAGTAAAAATAACACAAACATGATATGTTTTACTAAAACAATTTTTACATGGGGTTATAAAGATCAGATTTTTGATTATAAATAGTCATTGGAAAGATAAAAATATTTCTTACATCATAGTATTTTTTTTATAATTTTTAGACATTATATAAATTAAATTATTTATGACATAATAATGATTCAGCGATGACATCATTATTTGACGATTTAAATAAAATGGAAAGATAACGTAAAATATATGAACTACACATGTCCAAAACCAATTGTATGAGTGGATTTCGAACCCTTATCACCTTATCCACGAATTATATCAATGTGGGACCTTTTAAAACTGAAACACATTTTCAAATAAAGTAATATTTCTTTACTTTCCAAAAGTGCCCCTCCTCTCCTCTTATAAAAGGCCCCCACCTCTAACTCATTTCACACACTCCTCAAGCCTTTGGCTCGGCCAACTCCTGACCATTTACTCTCTCCACATCCCTCTCCTCATCCTAGAGGATTCACTTTGGGCATAATCCTTTCAAAGGAAGCCTTTAGGCTCAAATCAAAAGGAGTCACACTTTTAAATGTAATTCATTCTCTCTTGTTCATTTGTTTTATTTTGCTTCTCCAACCCCCTAAACTCCTTTTATTTACTTCTTTTGTAACAACACCCGTATCTTAAATATACTAGGATGTTGTTATAAGATTTATTTGAGCTAAACTCTCACACAACTACATCAAATGGTTAAAGAACATACGGTTTCTGTGGATGGAGAAATTCTGCCTCCCGAAACGATGATTGTTCAATATTCATTTAACACCTTCAAAGGTGGCCATTATGATGTCACTATTTTTATATATGATATATAATATGTTTATGTATTCCTTAAG